>JADMLD010000147.1:0-749156 GCA_017589585.1 Phylloscopus whistleri | reverse complement strand
GAGGTGTTTCATCACTCCGCGCGTTGAGGTTTGTTTTCCATCTGTTCCCTATAAAATATTTATCTCCCGTGAATAATTAACGCCGGCCCGCCCGGCGCTCGAAACGCGGCCGGGGCAATGCGGGGTCCCGGCTACGGCCAGGCCCCGAGTCTGAGGGGGTGATGGGGGCGTGGCCTCCTCCTTCGGCTCTAAGTCCCGCCCTCCGGCGCTCCAGCCAATGGCTGCGCATCGGCCGTACGGAAAGTGCCCAACCATTGGTCAGAGCGGCGGGGGGCGGGGCGTGGCGTGGGCGCGCTGCCGGGTCGGCCCCCGCTGCCCTCAGAGCCCCCTCAGCCGGGGAGCGGTGAGGGGGAAAGGGGAGTAGGTGCGCTGGTCATGGCGCTGCTGCTGGAACACGAGTTCAAGCCGCTGCCGGCTGATAAGCAGATCGAGACTTTGCCCTTCCTGGAGGCCGTGGCGCACCTGCCGCCGTTCTTCGGTGAGACCGGGGTGGCCGGGGCTGGGAGATGCGGGCTGGGAGCAGGCCTGCTGTGGGCTCAGCCGCTGCGGGGTGCCCCTTCCCCAGTTCTGGGTGGTGACCCCCCTACCTGATGCAGGGCTCACGCCGGGCTTGGCTGCTCTGCCGGGGCCAGGGTTGCATCACGATCCCGTCAAACCTGCCGAGCAGCCCCGTTGGGAAGCGTCCTGCCATCCCCTGGAACACCCCATCCAGAGGCAGCGCCCCGGGCAGGAGCTGCCATCCCACCCATGGATCCCACCCCGTGTCGGGACATGGGTGGGTGTCGGCGTGGCCGCCCTCGTGGCACAATGTGCCCGCTGCTCTCCACAATGTCAGCTATTGTCTGGCGGCTCGGTGGCAGCCCCGGAAGGGCAGGACGTGGGGCTGCCTGCCTGCGGACGGGCAGTGTCCGGTGCCGGTCAGGCTGTTCCAGGACGTTCTGCCAGGGCTGTGTCCCGGAGCCAGGGGGATTGGAAGTCACTGGTGGGGCCGCAGGAGGTGGCAGGGCTGTCCCAAGGGCCACAGCCATGTAGAAAGCTCAGAGATCCTTTTCTAGTCTCTCGTGTCTCAGTGCCGGGCTGTGCTTGAAGTGAAACCTGTTGGTTATGGGAAGTCTGCGGTGTCCCCTGCGTCACCAGTGTCTAACTGTCCTCTCTCCCTCTCTCCACAGATTGCCTGGGGACTCCCATTGTCTACTCACCGGTCAAAGCAGACCTGACTGGAAATATCAAGGTAGGAAGGGACTCAGGGGGGCTCAGAGAGGAGAATCCCTGGGGAGAGATGCTGTGGGACTGGAGGTGTTTCAAAAGGCTTTTCTTCCCACGGGGACTTTGGGCTCAGCTGGCTCATCCGGCCGCAGGTTGATTCCTGCCCAAAGTCCCTGCTGCTGGAGCCAAGCCCCTTTTCTGCCCTCAGAAAATCCGTGCGGTTTATGACTCCAACCCTGCCAAGTTCAAAACGCTGCAGAACATCCTGGAGGTGGAGAAGGAGCTGCACGGCTCCGCCTGGCCCAAGACAGGCGCGACGCTGGCGCTGATGTGGTTGAAAAGGTGACTCAAGGCGTCGGGAGCTGCTCCGCCTGCGTCCCGACACGCGGGGAGCTGGAGAACGCCACAGGGAGGCAGCGTGGGCTGGGCTGCTCCCTGTGGGCTGGGGCTGGGCAGCGTGGGGTGCTGTGCTTGGGAAAATCAAATCCCAAATCCCTCCTCAAATCTCGCCCCTGGGAATGCACAGGAGAACTCAGCCTCAGAGCGTGAGCCCACAAATTGGACAGGTCAGGACCTTGCAGTGCCTGGAGGATCCGTGGGGCTGCACCTGACCCTGCCCAGCTCAGCCCTGGCCTCACCTGGGGATTCCATCCTGCCCTGGGGGCTCCATCCTGCCCTTCTCTCTCTCTTCCCTGGATGGACACACAAGGGACAGGCACCAGCTCTGCGAGAGGGAGGCACTGCCGGGAACGTTTTGGGACGCTTGGGTGTTTTGGGGGATGCTTGGAAACGCCAGGCTGGAAGCTGGGAGAAGCAGCACCCACTTCCCCGAGCCCAACATCTCTGCTCTTCTCCCAGGGGTCTGAAATTCATTCTGGTGTTGCTGCAGAGCATCTCCGACGGCGAGAGGGATGAGGAGCATCCCAACCTCATCCGGGTGAACGCCTTGAAGGCTTACGAGATCGCGCTGAAGAAATACCACGGCTGGATGCTGCAGAAGCTCTTCACCGTGAGCATTCCCTCCATCTCCAAGCATCCATCACCCCTGGGGCTGTCCCCATGCACTGACAGGTGTCTGGAGACCCCACAACGCTGGTGCATGGTCTCTGTTGGGTTTGTGGGAGTCAAACACCCTCTCCCTGTTTTACAGGGCTCAGTCTACGCTCTTCCCTACAAATCCGACTTGCTGAAGGCCTTGGAGAAGGGCAAAGAAGTCAAGGAGGAGGAGAGCATAGAAAAAATCCACCAGTTTCTGACCAGAGTCACTCCAATCCTGGATGCAATTTACGAGATGTACACGAAGATGAACGCTGAGCTGAGCTACAAAGCCTGAAGCTGGCACAGGGATGGCACAGATTAAATAACGTGTGATGGGTGTTGCCTATGTCTTCATCACTGAGGCAGCTGGGGCGGCTCCCGGCTCTCCGGTGACTTCGATTCCTGTCTGGATCTGCAGTGGATAACGTCTTTTCTAACCAAAAAAAAAAATAACAATAATCGACTTTCTACTAAGAACAGGGCAATAAAAACAATTGTGGGTGTCACCCTTGGGTTTCCCAAGAGGAAGAACGAGCGTTTCTAGTCCCAGCTCTCGGATTCCTGTCTGCAGTGGGGCAGGGAATGAAGTGTCCTGCTGATGGCACTGGGACTGTGCCTGGAACCCACCGACGGGCACCTCGGCACTGGATTTTCCGGAATGATGCCCGTGGTGGAGGAGCTGATGACTTTTCCCGGGTGACCCCCAGCTCCTCCTGGTGGGATGGAGCCCCTCGGCCGGGATTTGGGGACCAGGGGCTGTCCCCGTGGTGTTTGCGGTGCCTTACCAGCCCCCCCGAGCCTCCCCAGCCCCGGCGGGAGCAGCAATGAATTAATAAAAACTGACAGTACCCCTGGCCTGGGAGCCTCCTTTGGGGCCGTTCCTGGGGCTGTGTCGGGAGGGGTGTCTGGGGAGGCTGGTTTAGGGAAGTTGGTTTGGGGCTGTTCCTGGCAGGGCTGGTTTGGGTAGGGAAATTGGTTTTGTTTTATTTTTTCATAGGTGGGGCTGTTTTCAGGAGGTTTCTAAGGAGGGTGTTTTGGAGCTGTTCCTGGGAGGCTGTTTTGAAGCCGTGTCCTGTTTTTGATTTTGGGGCTGTTTTTGGGAGGGATTTTGGGGCTGTTCTTTGGGAGGGCTGTGTCAGAGACGTTTTTTTTCCTGGGGGCTTATTTTTTATAGGGTATTTTGAGGCTGTTCCTTGTGGGCTGTTTTGTGGCCGGTGTTCCCTCGGCGGCGGGGGCCGATGCCGAGGGCGGGTCCCGGTGCCGCCTCCGCCGCTGGAGCCGGGGCCGGGGCGGGGAGGGGCCGCTCTGGGGACCGGCCCCGGGCGACTCAGCGGCGCCGGAGCCTACGGGACTTTCCACGGGACCCTTTCGCGGTACGGAGCCCGGGGGAGCGGGCAACGGGGGGGCACCACCGGGAGTGGGGGACACGGGGACCGGGGCTGGATGGAGCCTCCGGTGCGGGGATGGGGGGACCGGGGCAGGATGGAGACCCCAGGTGAGGGCGGGGTAATGGCTGAGGTGAGCAGGGCCGGGTGGACCTTTATGGATGTCTCGGCACTGTCCGGACAGCCTGGGGACTCGTGCTCTGAGACTGAGGTGCCGGGTGGGTTCCCAGGCTTTGAGGAGGGGGCTCCCACCCGCTCCGAACCCCCCACGCTGCCCACCCCGAGCTCCTGGCTGTTGCCGAGGTGAGCACGGGCCCAGGAGTGAGGATGGTTTTGGGAAGCAGCTGCATCGCTCCGGATGGGCATTTCCGACAAGAGCCCGCCGTGGTTTCAGTGATTCACTCCCACCGGGTCACCCTTTAATGTCACGGGACACCCTCCCCGCTGCCCACCCGCAGATGTCCCCGCACCTCCCGGTGTTGGTGACACCATCCGTGCTCCCGTGGTGGGCTGGGGTGGGCACCGACTGGGGGCACTGGTCTGGCTGGGAGGTACCTTGGCGGGAAGCTGGGAAGAGGTGGGAGCCCAGGTGGGGTTTGTGCTGGACGCGAGAGCCGCGCCTTGAGTCAGTCATTCCATGAGGTGAGGAAGCCTGAAAAACCCAAACCCAAATAACGAACGGGCCAAATCAAACCCCTGTGACAGCACCTTTCCTGGCAGCGCCCGGGCTGACGGCACCAGCCCCGGGTCCCTCATTTCCCACACCGGCCTTCGCTCCTGGCCGGTGACAGCAGGTGTGTGACAGTGTGTGACAGCCCGTGCCGTGTCCGGGTTTTCCCTCAAGCTGCACTTTCCCGGCTCCCAGCAGCTCGGACAGGTCAGCTGCTCCGTCCCCGTTCCCAGCCCGCGGGGTCCGTGCGCTTGGCAATTCCCTCCTCCGCTGTCCAAGGTCAAACCGGCCGTGCCAGGGCCCCGCTTGCGTGGGGTCGGGCTGCGGACCTGCGGGCTTCGGCAGGTGCTTGTGGAATTTCTTGTAGAGACGGGGACGGCAGGAAGGTCAGCAGAGAGCAGAAAGCGTCAGCTCTTGTGTCCCCCAGGGCTGCGCCATCCCTGCTGTGTGTCCCCCAGGGCTGCACTGTCCCCCAGGGCTGCACTGCCCCCAGGGCTCCACTGTCCCTACTGAGTGTCCCCAGGGCTGCACTGTCCCCCAGGGGCTCCACTGTCATCACTGAGTGTCCCCAGGCTGCACTGCCCCCAGGGCTGCACTGTCCCCACTGAGTGTCCCCCAGGGCTCCACCAGCCCCACTGGTGTCCCCCAGGGCTCCACCAGCCCCACTTGGTGTCCCCCAGGGCTCCAGTGTCACCACTGAATGTCCCCCAGGGCTGCACAGTCCCCTAGGGCTCCACTGTCCCCACTGAGTGTCCCCCAGGGCTGCACTGTCCCCGCTGAGTGTCCCCCAGGGTGGCAGGGAGAAGGGGTCGCTGCCTGAACCCTTTCTCTGTCCCTGCAGGGTTTCGGGGCCGTTTGCCACCCTCACCCCCCGTGCCCAGGGGTGCACTACGTGCCTGCCAGGACCCGCTGCCTCACCCGAGCCCTTTTCCCGGCCGGGCTGCCCTCCCGCCAGGGCCCAGCCTGCCGCTGTGGCTTGTCGCACAGAGCTTCAGCCCAGCACAAAATGACACGTCTCCCGCTGCTTTTTCTGTCCCGGGGAGGCTGAGCTCCCCGCGGGCGGGAGCTGTGCTGAGCCCCAGCGCTGCTGGGTTTCGCCGGAGGGTTTTGGTGGAAGGCGAGGCTGGGGGAGTGCCCGAGGTCAGTCACCTGTCCGTGTCCCGGACGTGGCGGGCAGGACACGGTGACACGGTACAGCGCTCTGCTGGCCGCGCTGACAGCACGTATCTCCTTGTCCCTCTGGCTAACCTAAACCCGTAATTTCTTGTCCCAGCGCTGCTCCTGCCCTCCCGCGGGCTGCAGCCCCTCCCGTGCCGCTGCCGTCCCCTCCCGGTGCCCAAATCCCGGTCCCACCGAGCCCCCCCCGGGTTGTGGAGCACCAGGAGCAGCCCTGGCCCCGCTCCCAGCCCTGCTCCTGCCGCCTCTGGGCACTTCCCTGGACGCTTCCTTGGATGTGGGGAGTATCCCAAGGAATGTTTTCTTTCCTTGGGCGGCAGATCGCAGCGCACAGGGTCTGCTCTGTGCCCTGTCCTGGGCTGCACCCCGGCTGACCGCAGCGGGGCCGGGCTCGCCCTCGCCCAGCACGGCAGCGCCGCAGCCCGAGGGGCCCCGGCAGACGCGAGGGGTCCCCGCAGCGGGTAGGTGGGTGCCGAGGAGAGCCGGGACAAGGCAGGACCGCCCGGGAGGCTCTGAGCTACAGGGAGACCCCTCCGGCTCCAACCTCTGCCAGGGTGGGTGTGGGATCGGTGCCCCGAGGATGGGGAGGGTCTTTTGGGGGTGACACGGGGTTTTTTTCCTCTGCCAGGTCTCCTGCTCTCGTGGAAGGAGCCGGTGGGTCACAGCCACCCAGGCAGGTCACTCGTGCCCGTCCCTCCGGGCAGGGACCATGGCAGACACCGAGGACGCCCCGCGCGATGCCGGGGAGGGCGCGGGGGAGGACGGCTCCCTCCAGAACGAATCCTTCCCGCTCTCCTCCCTGGCCAACCTGTTCGAGAGCGAGGACACCCCGAGCCCCGCCGAGGCGGCCCGGGGTCCGCCCGGCGCCGGGGACGGAAAGCAAAACCTGCGCATGAAATTCCACGGGGCCTTTCGGAAAGGCGCCCCGAAGCCCATGGAGCTGCTGGAGGCCACCATCTACGAGTCCCCGGTGGTCCCCGCGCCCAAGAAAGCCCCCATGGATTCCCTCTTCGACTACGGCACCTACCGCCACCACCCCAGCGAGAACAAGCGCTGGCGCAGGAGGATCGTGGAGTGAGTCCGGGACCCCCCGCGCCCCCCCGGTGCGGCGGAGGGAGCTGGGGTGGGGGCACCCCGGTGGGGATGGGGATGTTCAGTAGCGGGGGATGTGAGCAAACCTTCGAGCGGCACTTTGGGGTGCTTCGGGCAGAGGTGCCGCGCACCGGGAGCAGCTCCAAGTGCTGGGGGTCCGCAGCCCCCGGTACCGCGGGGCCGGGAGCGGGTTCCCCCTTCCCCCTTACGGGGGCCATGAAAGAGGCTCTGTGCGCCCGGCCGCTCCCCTGGCCGGTGCGGCCGTCTGGCTGCGGCATGAAAAGGCTTTTCAGGAGGGCCTCCGCCCTGCCCGCGCCAGGAAACCGGAGCCGGGGCGGGGGGGTGTAGCCCGCGGCCGGACGCACAATGCCCCTCTGTGCCGGGCACCTGGGGCGGCCCGCCAGGGTCCCCACCCAGGGGTGCAACCGGCTTAGGAGAGCGGGATGTTCCCCCGTGGAGGTGGGTGGAGGTGGCGGGGGGGGGGTAGGATGTCTCATGAGCCTTCAGACTGGACGTCCCCGGCTGGGGCAGCCGCCGTCCGTCCGGCCCCCATCCCGGTGCCCTCATTCCCGGTGCCCCATTCCCGGTGCCCCCATTCCCGGTGCCCCCATCCCGGTGCCCCCATTCCCGGTGCCCCCATTCCCGGTGCCCCCATCCCGGTGCCCCATTCCCGGTGCCCCCATTCCCGGTGCCCCATTCCCGGTGCCCGGAGTTGATCGGTGCCCCCATTCCCGGTGCCCCCATCCCGGTGCCCCCATCCCGGTGCCCGGAGCTGTCCCCGGTCCATCCCCCGCTCCTGCTGCCGAGTGCTCCGACCGGTCTGGCTTCTCCGGTGGTGCCGGAGCGTGACCAAGCCCGTGTCCCGTCCCTCCCGGGGGGCCCCAAGCGCTGCAGCCCCTGGCTGGGAGCTGGCAAGGCGCTGGGAGCGCTGGGCTGCTGCGGGCGGGGAGGCTGCCCTGGCCTCGCAGGTGACCCCAGCCGGGAGGTGTCCCCACGTTCCTGTCCCCAGCACCCTCGAGCTCCTTGCACAGGTGGGGGCAGCCGGGGCAGCGGCTCCTGTTCCTTCTCCCGCAGGAAGCAGCCGCCGGCCGCAAAGGGGCCGGCTCCCGACCCGCCCCCCGTCCTCAAGGTCTTCAACAGACCCATCCTCTTCGACATCGTCTCCCGGGGCTCCCCGGCCGGCCTGGACGGGCTCCTCTCCTTCCTGCTCACCCACAAGAAGCGCCTCACAGACGAAGAGTTCCGAGGTGAGCGCCTGGGTGTTCCTCGCCCTGGTGCCGGGGCTGTGCCGTGACCCACTGGCGATCCCCGCATTCCCGTGGGATGGGGATGCACAGCTCCGGCGTGGGCAGGTTTGCCCTGGCCCCCCCCTCAGCACCCTCCACTCGCAGAGCCTTCCACGGGAAAGACCTGCCTGCCCAAAGCCCTGCTCAACCTGAGCGGGGGCAAGAACGACACCATCCCCGTCCTGCTGGACATCGCCGAGAAGACGGGAAACATGCGGGAGTTCATCAACTCGCCCTTCAGGGACGTCTACTACCGAGGTGGGGGCCCGTGGGGGACACTGGGCTGGTTCAGGGACCAGAGAAGGGACCTGGCAAGGCTGGGACATCGCGGGGCACGGCGGTGGCTGACGGGCGGCGGTGTCCCTGATTTATTAAAAATATGAATATCGACCTAATACCGATATCCAACTGAGACGGACAAAAACTCTCTAACAGTTTAAAGTTAGAAAGTGTATGTTTATTACAGCGCCGGGCAGCACGAGGGGTAGTCCCCTTACAGAAGATCACAAAGTCATTTTATTTACAAAACTGTTGAATATCCAAAATACAAATGCATATTCATAACCCTGGTACGTCCCATTCGTATGGTAATTAGCAAAAAAGCAATTAAGCATGCGTAGTTTGTTATTTGAAATGGGTCGGTGGTCCCATTGAAGAGGAGTGGGTTTCAAATGAGGAAGTAAAATGACTCTTCATCCCTCTGAACTTTCTACCTTTTCAATGCAAATGTGACAAATGAGTGTTGGTAGGAGTCCCATTTCCTTAGGTACATGACTTTCAATAAGTTTCAGCATTTGGGAGTCTCTGTAATTGTCCCTATTTATAAATTGTTAAACCTATTTATCAGATTCTCTATTTATTGTTGCAAGCACAGCTAAGCAAACATAAAGTTGACAAGCAATCAGTTATTTGAAAAAAAGTTAACTCGAGCCCAGTCTTCCTTAACTAACCACAAAGCTTTTAATTAACTCCAAAAACACAAGGCCTGCTTCTAACTAAAAATCTTAATTTTCTTAAAATCTTATATTCTTTAAAGTCTGTGTCTCATCCCAGGCCAGACAGCGCTGCACATCGCCATCGAGCGCCGCTGCAAGCACTACGTGGAGCTGCTGGTGGAGAAGGGCGCAGACGTCCACGCCCAGGCCCGCGGCCGCTTCTTCCAGCCCAAGAGCGAGGGCGGCTACTTCTACTTCGGTGAGCAGCGAGAGGGAGCCGGGGGGGCTGCACCCCGAGATGTCCCCGCGGCGGGGATGGGGGTGACAGCATCCCCCCGGCTGTGGTCCCCCCGCAGGTGAGCTGCCCCTCTCGCTGGCCGCCTGCACCAACCAGCCGCACATCGTGCACTACCTGACGGAGAACGGGCACAAGCAGGCGGACCTGCGGCGCCAGGACTCCCGCGGCAACACCGTGCTGCACGCCCTGGTGGCCATCGCCGACAACACCCGCGAGAACACCAAGTTCGTCACCAAGATGTACGACCTGCTGCTGGTCAAGTGCGCCAAGCTCTTCCCCGACACCAACCTGGAGGCCCTGCTCAACAACGACGGCCTCTCCCCGCTGATGATGGCAGCCAAGACCGGCAAGATCGGGGTACGGGGTCCCCCCCCGTGTTTGGGGGGACGTGTCCCTGCCGCCCCTGCTGAGCCCGTCACACTCAGTGCACGCACGGCTTCTCTCTGCAGATGCCGGTGGGAACCTGGATGTGCAGCCTATTAACCTGGCTAATTAACACCCCTTTGCGTTCTGGCCCTTTGCTAATTAACTCCAGACCCTCACACGGGCCTGTCTTCTCCCCTGACCTGCCCTTGGCCTCTGCTGGGGCAGGCAGGGGAGTCATCAAAAAACACAAAATCTGCAGCATCCTGGAGGATGCAACGGTGTCTTTGCATCACCCCAGAATCTCCTGGGAGCACCCTGAGCCCACTGGGGTGCAGGGAGTGGCTTGGGGGACGCACCCAGGGTGGGGTGGGAGGAGGGCAGGGTGCCCCAAGCAGGTGGGGCTGGGTCTGTGGGTAGCAGCCCTCCCTCCCTCCCTCGTCCTCCCTCTGGCAGATCTTCCAGCACATCATCCGGCGGGAGATCACGGACGAGGATGTGCGGCACCTCTCCCGGAAATTCAAGGACTGGGCCTACGGCCCCGTCTACTCCTCCCTGTACGACCTCTCCTCGCTGGACACCTGCGGGGAGGAGGTGTCCGTGCTGGAGATCCTCGTCTACAACAGCAAGATCGAGGTGTGCAGGGGCTGGGGGGGACTGGGAGGGGTCTGGAGGGGGCCTGGGTGGCCCTGTCCCCTCTGTCAGCGCCCGTGTCCCGCCAGAACCGCCACGAGATGCTGGCCGTGGAGCCCATCAACGAGCTGCTGAGGGACAAGTGGCGCAAGTTTGGGGCTGTCTCCTTCTACATCAGCGTGGTCTCCTACCTCAGCGCCATGATCATCTTCACCCTCGTCGCCTACTACCGCCCCATGGAAGGCCCCGTGAGTCCCCGTGGGGCAGCACTGCCTGCCAGGGGGTCTGCCAGGGCTCTGTCCCAGGGGATTATTGGGGCAGCAGCTCAGCTCTGTCCTCTCCCCACAGCCGCCCTACCCCTACACCAGCACCGCCGACTACCTGCGCCTGGCCGGGGAGATCATCACCCTCCTCACTGGAATCCTCTTCTTCTGCACAAACGTCAGTGTGGCCAGGCAGGGGTGCTCCTGTGGGACCACTGAACTCTTTGGGGTCTCCAGGGGTGGCAGCCCCATCCCCTGAGGCACCCACTGCTGTCATAGTGGCCTCAGACACGGGGACCCTGCAACCCAGACCCTCCAACCTCTGCCTCTCCCCCACAGATCAAGGACCTGTTCATGAAGAAGTGCCCAGGTGTGAACTCCTTCTTCATAGATGGCTCCTTCCAGCTGCTTAGTACGTGGGGAACCCCCAGGGCCACCACACCCCCGGGCTTGTGGGTGCAGGGTCTGACCCCAGCTCTCCTGCAGCTTCATCTACTCGGTGCTGGTGATTGTCACGGCGGGGCTGTACCTGGGTGGCATCGAGGCCTACCTGGCTGTCATGGTCTTTGCGCTGGTCCTGGGCTGGATGAACGCCCTCTACTTCACCCGTGGGCTCAAGCTGACTGGGACCTACAGCATCATGATCCAGAAGGTCTGATGGAGTCGTGGGTCTTCTCCTCCTCCTCCAGGGGTGATCCTCCTGTGGAAGGGCAGCCTAAAGAGGTTCCTCCAGGCTTTGTGAAGGGTTCCTGTGGCTCTCCAGTGCCCTGCTCCTGGCCCAGCTGTGCTGGTGGCACAGCTTGGTGATGATGCCGTGGTCCAGCACCACCTCACCCTGCTCTCATCACTTTCAGATCCTCTTCAAAGACTTGTTCCGCTTCCTCCTGGTCTACCTGCTCTTCATGATTGGCTACGCATCAGGTAACCAGCCAGGTCCCCTGGCAGGGGGAAGGACAAACCCTGTGGCTCAGCATGGCTGGGCAGGGGGCTGCAGACCCCCAGCTCCATCCCACCTGCCCACAGGCTCAGTCCTTCCCTCCTCCCCTGGTGGAGAAGGTCTCAGCCAGCATGGAGCCACACTGGGGCCCATTGTGGATCCTCCCTTTGCCATTGCCCCTGTGGACCCACTGTCCCTGTCCCTTCTCCCCCAGCCCTGGTGTCCCTCCTCAACCCGTGTCCCAGCAGTGAGTCCTGCAGCGAGAAGTCCAACTGCACAGTGCCCAGCTACCCATCCTGCCGGGACAGCCAGACCTTCAGCACCTTCCTGCTCGACCTCTTCAAGCTCACCATCGGCATGGGCGACCTGGAGATGCTGGAGAGCGCCAAGTACCCCGGCGTCTTCATCATCCTCCTCGTCACCTACATCATCCTCACCTTCGTGCTCCTCCTCAACATGCTCATCGCCCTCATGGGCGAGACCGTGGGCCAGGTCTCCAAGGAGAGCAAACACATCTGGAAGCTGCAGGTACCACCCTAGGGATAGCAGGACAGGGGCTCCAGGGACTGCCTGTGCTTGGGGGGCTGCAGCACTGAGGCATCCCGAGCTCCGTGGGCTCAAGCAGTCCCTGGTGTCCCTGGCAGTGGGCCACCACCATCCTGGACATCGAGCGCTCCTTCCCGGTGTTCCTGCGGAAAGCTTTCCGCTCGGGGGAGATGGTCACCGTGGGGAAGGGCACGGACGGCACCCCCGACCGCCGCTGGTGCTTTCAGGTGGGTGCCCTGGGAGGCTGGGGGGCAGCTGAGCCTCTCCCACCAGAGCCAGCAGCGTTTTGGGGAGGGGCTGGCACCGTGCACCCCTTTGCTGGGTGCTTTGTGCTGATCTGGAGGCAGCTGGCACTGGCTCCCGAGCGCTCCTGATGCTGGAACCTTCGGGTCTGACCTTCCCCACAGGGTGGACGAGGTGAACTGGTCGCACTGGAACCAGAATCTGGGCATCATCAGTGAGGACCCGGGCAAGAGCGACACGTACCAGTACTACGGCTTCTCCCACACCGTGGGCCGGCTGCGGAGGGGTGAGCGCCGTGCTGTGGGCTGGGAGCGTCCCTCGGGATGCTGCTCGCCGCCTTTGACGAGCCCCAGGCGCGGATCTGCAGGCCTGGGGAGCAGCCAGAGGCTCCCGGCTCTGAGCGTCTCCCACCCTCTCCACAGATCGGTGGTCGACGGTGGTGCCGCGCGTGGTGGAGCTGAACAAGAGCTGCCCGCCGGAGGAGGTGGTGGTGCCCCTGGGGAGCATGGGCGCAGCGGAGCCGCGGGAGCGGCGGCACGGCCATGCCCCGAGCTCCCCGCTCTAGCCCGGCAGCACCGCACGGACTCTGCCCCGGAGCGGCTCCGGAATCACGGCTGAGCTGGATGGTGCTTGTCTGCTCCTCAGGGATTCGCGCAGCCTCTGTCCCTCCGCAGCCTCTGTCCCTCCGGCTGTCCCGCCGGGTGTCCAGCCCGGATTTGGGGGGGGCGGTTCTGGCCGTGCCCGGCGGTGCCGGCGGTCTCGGCTCTCACCGGCGAGCTCCAGTGCCACCGCTTCGCTTTGCTGTGCCGGGGCCGTGGCTGTGCCGTGCCGGGAGCCTCGGCCCGCGCCGGGGGTGGGCAGCGCGGCCCCCGCCGCCCGCCAGGGCCGATGGTTTTGCCACAGAGTTTTGCACAAGATTTATACGACTATTTATTCAGTAATAAAGACTGACCCGCCACCGCCGCCTCCTCCCGGCGCTGGGTGACTCCGGACGGGAGAGCCGGGCTGCCGGCGGGCCCGGGGGAGGGATGGAGGAGCTGCCCGCTCCCTGGCCGTGCCGTGCCAAGCCAAACCGTGCCAAACCGTGCCGTGCCTTTGGCATGGTCACCCATCATGCTGAGCTCAGGTGTTGGTGCAGGGATGTGGTTTAGGGCCAGATGTGGTGCAGGGGTGTGATGTGCAGGTGTGGTACAGGGGTGTGATGTGCAGGTGTGAGACATGGATGTGATGTCCAGGTGTGGTACAGAGATACAATGATGCACAGGTGTGGTACAGGGATACAATGATGTGCAGGTGTGGTACAGAGATACAATGATGCACAGGTGTGGTACAGAGATACAGTGATGTACAGGTGTGGTACAGGGATACAGTGATGTGCAGGTGTGGTACAGAGATACAATGATGCACAGGTGTGGTACAGGGATAGAGTGATGTGCAGGTGTGGTACAAGGATACAGTGATGCACAGGTGTGGTACAGAGATACAATGATGCACAGGTGTGGTACAGAGATACAATGATGTGCAGGTGTGGTACAGAGATACAATGATGTGCAGGTGTGGTACAAGGATACAGTGATGTGCAGGTGTGGTACAAGGATACAGTGATGCACAGGTGTGGTACAAGGATACAGTGATGCACAGGTGTGGTACAAGGATACAATGATGTGCAGGTGTGGTACAGGAGTGTGATGTACAGGTGCGGTGCACAGTTACAGTGCACAGGTGTGGTACAAGGATGTGATGCACAGGTGCGGTGCACAGTTACAGTGCACAGGTGCGGTACAAGGATGTGATGCACAGGTGCGGTGCAGGGATGTGATGCACAGGTGCGGTACAAGGATGCGGTGCACAGGTGCGGTGCAGGGATGCGGTGCACAGGTGCGGTACAAGGATGCGGTGCACAGGTGCGGTACAAGGATGCGATGCACAGGTGCGGTGCAGGGATGCGGCGCACGGCCGCAGTGCGAGGCCGCTCCACGCGAGGGCAGCACACACCGCGCCATGCGGGACCGGCCCCGGCGGGCGCGGGGAGCCCGGGCCGGGCCTGACCCCGCAGCCCCAGCGCAGGGGTGGGGCCGCTACCGGGCCGGGGGCAAACCAGCGCTTCGCATCCCGTCCCCCTCGCACCCCGTACCCCATCCCTCCGGTCTCTAGCCCATCCTCATGGGTCCCCATCCCGTTCCCATCCTCACCCCGTCCCATCCATCACCCTCTGTAACTCCTTTCCTCCTCATCCTCCCAGCCACCTGCGGTGCTGAGCGTTCCTTTAACAGCTGGACATCGTGCAGGTGTGAAGGAGCGCTTTGGGTGGGCACTGGTGGCATGGTGACACGGTGACACTGACAGAGACCCCGGCCAGGGCCCTGGGGGCAGCCCAGCTCTCTCAGCAAACGCTCCAGCAGCAGAGGGGACACTTCATCTTCCGACTTGATGAGTCGCCGTCAGCGTTAGCGGCGCCGTCTCCGTTTAAATGTGATTTACATACATCTCTCATATTGTGGTTTAAGTATTTCCCCAGGGTGAGGGATGGATATGTTTCATTGTCACTCCTTGGGAGAGGCGGAGGTGGCGGCTCCTGCTTCATAATCGAGTGAGGAGCTGAGCTGCTCCACTTCCAGGCTGGTTTTTTGGGTGAAAACAATAAATTTGGCTTTCACCTGACTGGCTGGCCACGAGTCCACTGTGGCCAGTCCTGGCTGGGCCATGTGTGGTGGCTGGGGAGCCCCAGGACAGGACTCAGCCACCCAATGTGCCAGACAGAGATGTGCTCAGCACCGTGGCTGCCCCCAGCTGCAGCACCAGAGATGGGATTTTCCAGCAAAATGAGATATAAACCAATTTTCTCCCCTCCCATGCAGATCTTGATGCCCCAAAGCCAAGAGCCCCCTACGTCAGTGGGCTTTAAAAAGATTTGGGGTGTGGGAAGGGCAGCTGTCACCAAGCCCGGCACCATCACTCTGCACCCTATGGGGACAGGAGGGACACCACGGTGGCATCCCAGCACAGGAGGCCTCTGCCACCCTCAGGGATTGACTTTGGCCCTTTTACCTCCTGCCCCACCAAGCCTTGGGCAGTTTCACCCTCAGCTGTGGTGCTGAGGGCACCCTGTGAGCCTGTGAACAGGGGGTGCTCAGCCCTGGCCCCCTCCCTCCCCTCCCTGCCAGCGATGACAAACCCAACAAAGGGAAGAGAAAAGCACTTGTCACCCAGAATGCGGAGCGTGGAGGCAAATTTATTTTTAGATAAATCTAAAGCTTAATTTGTGAAGCTAATATCAATCAAAATGAGGGATGGGGGGTTTTTTTAAGCCCTTTTGCAGCCGTGCAATTTATACTGCCTGTCTCTCCTCCTCGCTCCCAAACAGCTAAGGCGGCCGCCTGAGTTTAATGTCAGCGTGGTGCACACCTGCCTCAGAAATTTAGATTATTGTTGGTATTGTTCGAATAGGAAGATGTTTGTAGGACAGAAGCAGCATCGTTTCCTTCAGTGTGTTCCCAGAGCAGTGGGGGCTGTGCCCCATGGAATGGGAGGGCAGTGGGTTGTGGTGGTGTCTCCATCCTCAGCGCTGGGATGAACCTCAGGTGTCCCTGCCCCATCTCCCACCAGTGTCTGTGCACATTTTGGGTCCCCACGTGCTCACCTGCCCCTGCCAGAGGCAGCACTGTGGCAGATCTCACTGGAGGCAGGTGCCCACCAAGGAGGGGCCCACTTATTTTGCATTCTGCAGCTAAAACCTCCCTGTGCCCAGTGAAATCCTCCTCCCGAGGAGCGATCTGAGGGCAGAATTAACCTGCTAAATAATAAAAGCCCCCCGCACACCTCCTAATGAAATGTAATGACTTGGAGACCTGCAAGATGGATCGTGCCGTCGCTCCCAGCCACTGGCCCTGATTTATGGCGGGCTGGGAAATCTGATGGAGGCAGAGCTAATGAATCCTCCTCCTCCTCCTCCCACGGGCACCGCTGACGGAGCAAAGTTTCTCCTGCAGCCCCCAGCACGGCGCTGTACAGCCCAGCCTGTGTAGAGTCCCCCCTTTGGGGCAGGGGGGGTCCCCAAGGAGGGGCTGCCCTGCACAGAGGGACCCCCAGCAGCCCCGTTGTGCTCCAGCCTCACGTTCCTTTGATGTGGCTTCTTTTTAATGACAAAGATGTGAGCGAAGATCTTCCTCCAGACGGACTAATTTTAACACAGGCAGGCAGTGGCACACACCACCCTCCCCCCCACCAGTAGCATTAACCTCTGTGAGAATTTCCTTTTGTCCCAATTTCTCTTTGTTCCCTGGATGGGCTGTCACGGTGCCCTCCTGGTGTGCCATAAATACTGGGGGAGCCACGCACGCCGTGATGGTGAGTGAGCAAACCAGGCAAATGGAGGAGCTGCCACGTGGCTGTGTCCCCATCACCTTACCTGTCCTTGTCCCCATCCCATCCCACCCCATCCCATCCCATCCCATCCCATCCCATCCCATCCCATCCCATCCCATCCCATCCCATCCCATCCCATCCCATCCCACCCCATCCCATCCCATCCCATGTTGTTCTCATACCTGTCCCCATCCTCATCCCCTTCCCCATTCTTATCCCATCCTATTCAAATCCCTCTCTCCATCCCATTCCCATCTTTATCCCTGTCCTGCCCCGTCCCTGTCCCATCTCACCCCATCCTATCCCCACCCTTATCTCATCCCCGTCCTCATTCCCATCCTACTCCATCCTCATCCTATCCCCATTGGTTCCTGTCCACATCCCATCCCATCCCATCCCATCCCATCCCATCCCATCCCATCCCATCCCATCCCATCCCATCCCTGGACCCTCTCAGTCATGCACAGAAGGCAGCTGAGCCTCTGGCACCCTCAGTCCCCTCTCTGGCTGGGATGAGGCCAGGCTGAGTGTCCCACTGTGGGACACGGAGGCCGGGGAGATGCATCCACAGCCGGGAGCTATTTGGGATTCAGTACCACAATCCTGGTACAACTGACTCATTGCTGCTGCCGGGCAGAGCAGTGGAGCTGGATTTCAGAGTGACAGGGACACTGGAGAGCCCCCATCCCACCTGGGCACCAGGAATACCCCTGCCACGGGGAAACCCAGTGGGGAACTGGCTGTGGGTGATGGAAGGCAGTGGAGATGCCACCCCCCTGCACCAGTGAGGGGACGGGGATGTGGTGCCTGACCCCGGCACCCTGCAGGGGACGGGCATCCCACGAGTGCAGGTGAGGCCACAGCCCTAATCCCAGGGATTTGTCCCATGTGCTGCCCCTTGGGTGTGAGGCAGAGACTGGTGCCGCCTGGATTAATGGCTCAGCATCGTTAGCAGGTTATTTATGGGTGCTGCTCCCTGCCCTAAAAATCTCCTGGAGCAGGGGGAGGGTGTCCTGGCTCTGGGAGGAGCCAAGGGGAGGCCACAGCAAAGCAAAGAGACTCCAGAGCACACATCCAGCGAGATCCTGGTTTTACTTTGGGAAAAACACCATCCGGACACACGGCTTGAGGGTTTTGTGTTGGTTTTTTTTTTTTTCTTTTTTTTTTCTTTTTCTTTTTTTCATTTTGTTTTCTCATTTTTAAAACAATATAGTGCAGCCAGCACTTCTCACAGTAGAATATAATGGTCAATTTTAGTATAAAAAAAAAACATTCTCAGAGATTTGTAAATGCACTTAGTGCTTGAACAGGCTTTCAGGGATACAGTACCTCTTTTCCGAGCACAATCACCTTGGGTTTCATCGGGATATTATTCTTCTTTTACCTTTAAACATCAAAACACTTTGTATTTCGTGGTGAGGAGCCTTTTGTAAATGAACAAATCTATTAAACACGGAATTACACAGAGTGAATAACGGACCATAATGAGCATTTTGGAATTGTTTGGAGTTGTTTTTTTTTAAAAAAAAAAAGAGAGGAAAAAAAAGGAGGTATGTGAGCACCCTGGTACCATGACCCAGAACCAAGGTAGAACTGACAGTAAGGGGGGAAATAAAACAGCCTGGAAGTGTGAGAGCTGGAGGGGTTCCCAGGAGAGAGGGGCTGAGGGGGGTCCCAAACCTCCTGGTTGAGTGGGGATAGGAGCCGTGGCCACTGTGGGGCCGGGCAAGAGGAGGAGGATGAGGAGGAAGAGGTGTGGGAGGAGACTCTGTAGCAGCCAACACGTAGATGTACAGCCTAGTCAACTAAAAAAAAAAAAAAAAAAAAAAGATTTAAAAAAAATTCTGTTCAAGTTTTCAAGTGTTTTTCTTAAATAGCCTCCAGACTGTCCCCAGTTATTAGCTTTAATCAAAGCAGTGCAAGTTACGGACTTCAGCTACAGGTCAGGCGCCAGCTCCCTGCGGCCACGCACCGGGCTGGGACCGGCCACCACTGGGCTAGCACTGGCCACCATGAAGCCCCCTGGCCACTGCCGTGCCAGGACCGGCCACTGTGGAGCCTCCTGGACAGCTGCCAGGTCAGCACCGGCCACCACGGAGCCTCCCGGCCGCACACCGGGGCTGGGACCCACCCTGGAGCCTCCCGGCCGGCCACCACACCGGGCTCTGCCCCGCTCTGGGCACCGCCAGCGTGGGGCAGAGCCTCCCCTCCCTGGATAGCAGCAACTTCGTAGCGATTCCCTGTTCACATTCGTGGAGATAAAATGATTTCTGAGCTATATAGACAAGCGGTCCTTCGGCCTCGGCTTCCAGCTGGTGGCGGGTGTGTCCGGTCTGGGGACCCCGGTGCCACGCCAGTGTCCCGGGAGCCCTTTGGGCAGCCGACCCCGCGTCCCCCTCCCTGTCCCCCCGCCCCGGCCGCCGCGGTCCGGGAGCGGCGGCTCGCGCCAAAGTCCTCGCCCTGGGTTTGGGAAGAGCAGCAGCATCGGTCCCTTATCTGTAGACGGGCAGGCGGATGTGGGCGTGCTGGTGGTCCAAGAGCCTTGGCACAGACACGGTCTCGTAGCCCTTGCCCAGCATCTGCTCCTTGATGCAGGGCGGGTGGATGTCGTTGATGAGATACTCCAGGGACTGGAGGCTGCTGCTGAGGATGGAGGTATTGCAGAGGGTCTTGCTGGGCATCCCCTCGGCCGGGGGCACCCCCAGCTCGCGGGGCCCGGCCCCCAGCTCCGGCGGGTTGTAACAGTCGCTGTTGGGGGTCACCAGGACGCTGTTCCAGGGGGGAGCGAAGTACTGCCCCACGGCGAAGTTGCCGTGCATGCAGTTCAAGGGGGACGAGCTCACCTTGTCGGCCGCGCCGCCGCCCAGGCCGTAGGGCCGCGAGGCGCCCGCGCACGTCTCGGGGGACTTGCTGAGGGCCCCCCCGCCGCTGCCCCCGCTGTACATTCGCAGGTGCTGCTGCTGCTGCTTCTGCTGCCACACCAGGTAGTCCATGCCCTCGGGGTAAACGCCCGCCTTGGGTCCCAGGGCGGCGGCCGGGTTGGAGCCCAGCGCCAGCTCGGCGCCCTTGCGGCACTCGGGCAGGACGGTGCCGCCGTAGCCGGGGCCGAAGGCGCCGCCGTGCTTGGCCGGGCTGGGGTGGGCGGCCACCACGGCCGGGCAGCCGGGCTGGGCACCCTGCGCCTGGCACTGCTGATTGATCTGGTAGATGATGCTCTGGATGGAGGGCAGGTTGGAGGGCGGCAGGGCCAGGCTCCTGCCCGCCAGCGGCAGCACCGAGGCCGCCACCGTCACGTTGGGGGGCACGGGACCCTCCAGCTGCTTCTGGCCGCCGTGGTAGCTCAGCTGCCCGGCGCAGGAGGGACCTTGAGCTAAAGTGCTTGAGGCGGGGTAGGGAGCGACGCCCACCTGGGCGGGCGAGAGCTTAGTCCGCTTCCCCTCCGAGTTCTTCACCACGCTTTTGCCGGAGGCTTTGACGATGGCCAGCAGCCCCTGGTAGCCGCCGGCGTGCAGGGGGTAGGGGCTGTAGCGCTGCCCCGTGGTGTCGTAGCCGTTCACCGTCCGGTTAAGGTGCTTGTGCTGGGGGACCCTGATGTTGGTGGGGAAGATCTTGATGGTCAGCGGGCTGTTGGCCACCTTCTGTGCGTAGGCGTCCAGCTCGGCGGGGCTGGGGTAGCGCGGGGAATGCATGGGGGCCGCCTCGCCTGCGGGAGCAAAGCCTGGGGTGAGTCCAGTGCCACAAGGACGAGGGGACCCAGCCAGATGAGGGGACCCAGCCAGATGAGGGGACCCAGCCCCAGCACCATCCTCCCCCCAGCCGGATCCCACCCGCTGCCGGCAGAAACCAGGTCACGGCACCGAGCTGTCCCCTCCCGCTGACGGGAGCCACTTGTAAGTGGCCTAAAATAAACTCGGTGTGGAGAATGGAAATGTCACTTTACCCAACGGGGGAATCTTTCTCTGAGATTGGATTTAAACTACATTATACAAGCAATTTCATGGGTGCTTTGCGCTGCTACGAGAACCTCACCAAAAATGGAAAAGCATTGCATTTACCAGCCATAAATCAGCAGTTCCTATAATGAGCACAAAAATGTCACTTTTATGCAATTTTACAGATGAACAAAACTGGTGAAATTAACTGTGGTAACCTACTGGAGTCAGCAAAAGCCACTGCAGAAAAAAAAAATTATATATGTATATAGTTTTGCTCCTTTCAAACTCTTTCCTGAGCAAGTTTCTGCCATTCTGGTGTGAAAACTCATTTGTCGTTCCCATTATACTTTCATTTGGAGTTTATCTTGAGTATCCAATGAGCCACCAACTGTGAAAATGATTAAATCTACAAAATCTATCTAATAGATGGAATAAATTAGGTGTTTAAAATCTGCACACACTCACACGCAGGCACATGCACGTACACGTCGGCACCGGGTTGGTTCCCAGCTGGTTCCCAAAATTCCCAGGCCTGCCAAGGGATGTCTATGGCACACTGGGAATGCCAGACCTGGTGCTTGCCCAGAGGAAGGTTTTGCAAGGGAGAGAAGGCAAAACTGGGGGGTTTGGGGAGGCCCAGCCTTCCCAGACAGTGCAGCCCCTCGGTACCTGGAGCACTCTGCTCCCAATGCCACCAGGATCAGCAACCCCTGATGCCACCACATCCCAGGTGGCAAAGTCACCATGGAAGAGCTGCACCTCTGGGTACATTCCACAATCCCTGTGAAGGGATTCCCAGTCCCAATCCCCCTCTGAGTGACATTTCCATGGCTGTGACGTGCCCAGATGAACCAGGCATTGGTTAAAACCAGGATTCAGCAGGAGGGATGCACTGGAATCTGTGACTGTCCACATCACCCCCCTCTCCCAGCAGCAGAGGGGGGACACAGCAGCGAGGCTGTGGCTGCTCTCCATGCACTCCACGCTCTCCATCCATGGGTGCTCTCTGTGCTCTCTGTGCTCTCCATGCTCTCCATCAGTGCAGTAATTGCCCAGGCAGGACGCAGCGCCTGCGCCAGCCATTGCTCCCATTAAGCTGATGTTATGGGCTTTTTACAGGTGTCTTTAAATAGACATCGTTATTAACGAGTGTATTAAGCCAATTAAAGCCAGCGCCTTTGAGGAGGATTTAATGGAGCTGCAGGAACACAGGAGGAACAGCACCAGCAGCTCCCTCTGGCAGGACACGTGAGGACGTGTCCTGGCACCAGGACATCGCAGGCACTGAGCCTCCGGTGCTCCTGCAGAGCCAGCAGGGCAGTGAGGGCACACTGAGGGGGCACGGTGGGCTCTGCTGGGCACCCCCCCAAGCCAGAGGGTGCAGGGGGCTGTGAATGGGACCCCTCTGCCCAGAGGCACGGCATGGAATGGCATGGAATGGCACAGCACGCACATCTGCATTCCCCTTCATGCCAGCACCACTGTCCTTGGAGGTGGCAGCATCGTGAATACTCAATTAACGTGACACTAATTAGCTGGTGACACTTGCAGAATCCCTAATGAGCCCATCCCGTGGAAACGCTCCTTTCTGAGGAAAAACACTAAAAAACACCCCAAGGGGCTGCTGCAGGAGGAAGGGAAGGAGGAGGTGTCACGGGAATAACCACAGCCCTGTCCCCAAGCACTGGGGCTACAGGTGACACTTCAGGGGTGGCCCGGCGATCCGAGCCAGCCCCGGCACGTGCCCAGAGCCGCCTTTGTCGCCTCTTTGCTCCAGCTGGGCTGGATGTGACAAGCCACCAACCCGGTGTGTTGTCACATCCCGGGGTGAGGCACCGCACCCCCGCCGGGAAAATGACAGAGCGGCCGCTCCCCCCGGCGGCTGCCGGCGCCGCTCTCGGCGGTAATTACCGCTTCTCCCGCGGGCTGTAATTGCTGCAAAGTGAGATGCAAACTCGCCCGAGCCACCGGCGGGCGCAGCCGGCCCTGACACGGCTTGCCCTCCGTGTCCATCTCCTCCTGAGCTCGGAGCATCGGAGCCGCCCCGCCGGGCCGGGGATGCACGGCGGCTCCCCCCGGCTGCCGGCACCCTAACGATCATCCCTAAACACATCACTTGCCATCCCTAAACCCAGCCCAGCCACTGTCAGCGACCAGCCCCTTCTCCCAGATGTTTCCCCCCCTCCCAGCTCCCTCTCTCACTGGCATTCCCGTGTCCATCTCCTCCTGAACTCGGAGCATCGGGAGCCGCCCCGCGGGCGGATCCCCCGGCTGCCGGCAGAGCCGTCACCACCATCCCTAAACACCACCATCCCTAAACCCATCGCTTGCTATCCCTAAACCCAGCCCAGCCAGCGACCAGCCCCTTCTCCCAGATGCTTCCCCGCCTCCCAGCTCCCTCTCTCACTGGCATTCCCATGGGATGCGCCCGGCACTCCCCCCCCAACCTCCCCCTCCCTCCCTGACCTGCTCTATTTTTCCAGCCTGCACTCAATAACAGCTAAATAATTGAATCTCCTCGGCAGCCAAAGATTTGGTTTGAATTTTATTGGAATTTTAAATTGTTTTGTTTCTTCGGTATTTTATTACTGTAAATGGAAAATGCGTCGCCCGCAGTAATAATCCGATGGCTTTTTATATTACTCTGAGCTTCTGCTTGGAGCATTATTGGAAAGCCAGGCAGAGAGGAGACCCTGGCTAATGGCAGCACGGGCTTATGAGATTACGCCTCCAGCTAAACAACTTTTTACTTTAGCAAATTGGCCACCAAGCCCAGTCCCAGACACAGATGTAAATCCCAGACCCCGCTGGGGCTGCAGTCCGGAATAAATCTGTTTGTGGAGCAGGGAGCTCCGGCCCTGCTCTGCCCGGAGCAGCAGGATAAAGCAAAATGTCTGACAGGGACCAGGGGTGGCTGCAGGAAGGGTGGGAGAGGTGGGAGAAACCCCTCCCAAAAGCCTCCTCAAATGTGCCCACCTTCTGCCAGCATCACTCACATCCCCCACATCCCACACAGCCAGCATTCCCTGCATCTCCCAAATCCCCCACATTCGCTGTATTCCTTGCATCCCCTGCATTCCTCCAATCCCTGGGGTCCCCAGGGACCCCCACACCATGCCCAGCTGCAGCCACAGCCCACAAGGTCTAGGGAAAAAAAGGAAGATGGGAAGAAAGGAGGGAAGGGAAGCTAACCTGGGTCAGTGCTTGGTTAAAGCAGTTGTGGGATCAAAATGGCACCAGGAAGGATGCTCAGGACCAGGAAGGATACTCAATACTGGGAAGGATGTTCAGGATCAGGAAGAATGTTTAGAACCAGGAAGGACAGAGTGGATCCTCACTACTGGGAAGGATGCTCAGTACTGGGAAGGATGCTCTGGACCAGGAAGGACAAGGATGGACACTGAGCACACAGAAGGAAGATCCACTCTGCTCCCAAAGCCCTGTGTGTCCCCAAGGCTGGTGCTGGAACAACATCCCTGGCTGGGTTCCCTCTTCCCTGGAGGAGGATGAGCACAGGCACCAGAAATTTGTGCCTTTAATTTCCAGTCCATGAGACTGCACTGCCTGGCAGCTGCCCAGCTCAGGAAGGGCTTGGGGGAGCAGGATGTCTGGGTGCACAGGGAACAATTTGGGGATCAGCACCAGCAGCACCACAGCCCTGAGCAAGGACTCCTCAGGGAGAAGCCAAGCGGGAACGTGGCAGGACACGGCACCTCGCTGGTTAACAGCAGCACGAGAGAAACGTGCTGCTCCCTCCCTCCCTGCCTCCCTCCCTCCCCCCCATTCCTTCCGAGATAAGATGGGACAATCCTTATTTTTACACATCGAAGGCGCTACAATATTTTGCAATAAATGAAAGAAGCAATCTCGGCAGGGAATCTTTATAAAGCCGCCGAAGGCGACGCGTGGCTGGAAGCTTCCCAGCGCCGGGGATGGGCCTCGCCTTCCCCTGGTCCCAAAGGAAAACGCTTTTCACCCCTTTTTCAGATGGGAAAAAAAAAAGCTGTGATGGAGGGCTTGGCCCCAAAAAGCAGCTCAAGGAAAGAGCATCTGTCTTCACGTGCTCTCATTGCCACATTCACCCTGGGAAGGGGCATTTTCCTGGAGCCTTGAGCGTCCTACCCAACCTCACCCTCCCTGCTCATCCTCACCCTCCATCCCTGCCCTGCTCTGCCCCTCTTCCAGAATAGCACTGGCATTTCCAGCCCTGAGCTCCTGGTTTGTTCCTGCCCGGCCTCTCTGAGCCGGCAGGGCAGAAGGGCAGCAATTAGGCAGGATTTTTAATTGGCACAGGGGCAGGAGGGGTGGGAAGGGGAGCGATGCCGGGCAGAGGCAGGAGCACACTGGGGACCTGAGCAGCCGTGCCAATGGCTCTTATTAAAAAATAATAGTGCTGCAGCCTCCAAATGAATTAAATTCTGCGAGAGCAGAGAGCTCGTCCCCAGCTCTGGGACCAGGATCCCTGTTCCGCTTGCAGCAAGGCGATCCCGACGCCTTCAAAGCTTCGAGAAGCATCAAAAATCCCCTTTTTCTCTGCCTGCCACACTGGGAACAGATTTTCTAAGAGCTAAACCCTAAATATTTGCAAAACACTTGGAAGAAACCTCAATATTTGGAAAACACTTGGAAGAAAACAAACAAAAGCTGCTACACTTAACAAATCAAGACAGCCCTTCAAGTTTTGGGTCTGTGCCCCAAGCAGCAAAGCTGCCTGGCAGGATCTGGCTGCCCTGGAGGACAGAGCCTGGCACAGCCGGCACACGGTGACCCCCAGCCAAAGGGCAGGGCAGGTTCCAGGATGGAGCTGGAGGGCGGCTGGGGGGTGCTGCCCTGCCCAGATTAGGGGTGTGTGGGGTTCACCCGTGGTTTTTTAGGTGCTGCCAAGCAGGGGGGACCACGGGCACTGTGTCCTCCTCTCGGGGCGGGTTGGGCGGCTGCCACATCCCGGCAGGAGCGGCCGTTTCTATGGTGACAGTGTCCCCAGGATGGGTGGCACAGAGGCCACCACAGATGCTGTGGGGGGTCCCTGTCCCCCCTGACCGAAGGGACAGCACCACCCGTGACCAGCATCCCCAAAATCTCCACGTCCACCGCTGTGGGACCCCCCCCCAGCCCGAGGCACGGAGCGTCCCCGGTGCCAGGAGCCGAGACAAACACGCCCCGGGCTCCGGGGGCTTAAAATTAACCCAAACGACAGCAATAATAGCGGGAGAAATCCATCTGAATAAACGTAGGTGGCAAACCCCGCGCGGCGGCGGCGGCGGCGGCGGCGGCAGCGCCGGAATCCGCAAAGACAACAAAATTCATGACAAAGCACAAAGGGAAGCGCCGGGCTCGCCGTTCCCCAGATATTCATCCGTTAACACGTTCCCTTTTTAGGCTGACATGTCATTTCAGACGGGCCTTTCTTCCTCCCCTTTCTTCTCCCCCCTCGCCGCGCGCGGCTCTGCCGAGGCGGCTGCTGAATTGGATCACCTCGGGGCGAGCACTTTATTATCTGCAGTCAAAGCGTCACCACAAATACCCGTCTACACACACACGTGTCACTTCCCATTTGTCTCCTCCGCGAGGTATTAGCGCGGCACCGGCGCCGTGCTCTGTGCACGGGGCCACGTGCCGGCCACCGGCCACGGGCCATCAGGCCACGTGCATGGTGCACACCCCGGCCCACGGCCACGCCATGCGGCACGTGCGGCACACCACGTGCCACCACGGCCACTGCACCCGGCACCTGCCAACCACAGCCATGTGCCACCAGTACACACGCGCCGTGCCGCTACGGCCACTGCAGCCGCTGTGGCCATCACAGCCACCACAGCCACAGTGCCACCGTGGCCACTGTGCCGCCACGGCCACTGCGGCCACCATGGCCACCACAGCCACCATGCCACCACGGTCACTGCAGCCACCACAGCCACCGTGCCACTACAGCCATCGTGCCACCACAGCCACCACGGCCACTGAAGTCACCACAGCCACCGTGCCCCACAGCCATTGCAGCCACCACGGCCACTGAGCCACCACGGCCGTTGCGGCCACCGTGCCACCAAGCCATTCTGCCACCACGGCCACTGCAGCCACCATGGCCACTGTGCCACCATAACCACCGTGCCACCGCAGCCACTGTGCCACCACGGCCACCATGCCACCGCGGCCACCACAGCCACCATGGCCACCATGCCACCATGGCCACCGTGCCACTATAGCCGCCGTGCCACCACAGCCACTGCGGCCACCACAGCCATCATGCCACCATAGCCACCGTGCCACCACAGCCACCGTGCCACTATAGCCACCGTGCCGCCATAGCCACCGTGCCACCATAGCCACCGTGCCACCACAGCCACTGCGGCCACCACAGCCACCGTGCCACCACAGCCACCATGGCCACCGTGCCACCATGCCACCACAGCCACCGTGAGAGGATGCCTCGGTGCCACCCCAAAGCCATGCTGATACTGTCCCAATGTCAGCCCAGTGCCACCCCAATGCTGCCCTGATGCCACCCTCATGATACTCAAGTGCCACTTCACGATGCTGCCACGATACTGCCCTAATGTCACCTGTGTGTCACCCAACACTGCCCAAGCACAGCCCTGAGGCCACCCTGACACAACTGCCAGCCCAATGCCATCCCAGCACTGTCCCAGTGCCACCTTTCAAAAGCTCTGATGCCATCCTGATGCCACAGAGCCTCTGAGGGACCCTGGGACCAGGAGGGGATCCCACCACCTCTGTTGGCCCTGCAGCTCATCCCAGCTGCCCCCAGCCCCTCTGCTCACTCATCCATAGCAAATTAATATTGGAATTAATTTAAGACATGGGTTCTGTACCTGCCCAGGGGAGCAGGGTGGGCACCCTCAAAGCAGGGTGCCCCATCCTGGTGTCTGCCAGCACCCAGGAGCCTGCTCTGTGGCCAATGGACCATCACAATCCTGGGAAGTTTGGACACAAACCAAACCTTCTTGTGTGCTGCACCATTCCCAGCCAAGCCCACCCCAAATCCAGGGCACTGAGCAGCCCCACCTCACCCTCCATCTCCACACGTGACCGATGCAAAAGTGTTTTTGCAGCGATTCCTGGCAGGGAAAGTGCAAGTCAACAGCACATTTTGGGCCCAGCAGTTAATTGAACTCCTTTTTATGGCACGTATATAAATACACAGAACCATCATTAACCGATCCCTTCCAGAAACTGAAAATGAAAGAATTAATCTTACTTCACTCATGTGTAACCCCTCATGAAATTAAAATGATATTTTATGGGTGTGTACAAAAAGCAAAGCCTCGCTGCAGCCACTCTAATGAAAATGCCCTTGGAACAAGCAGGATTGGGTAAGGAGAAGCCATTAAATGGGGCCTCATCCCGTGTGCAATTAACGGGTTTATCACTGATGGAGAGTCCCCACAGGTGCAGGGAGAGCTGTGGGTGACCCTGGAGCTGAGTCCCTGGCAGGGAGCCCTGGCCATCACCTCTCATTAGGGCCATCCCCTCGTTAGTGTTTTAACACCAGGATGGGCCCTGGGAGGGTTTGTGTCACTCCCAAAGAGCCATTTATCACACTGTCCCAGTGGGGTGAGGTGACAGCTCCCATGGGACCCCTGGCATGGAGGGTGTGAATGGTGAAAGAATCCCCAGACTGGTTTGAGTTGGCAGGGACCTTAAAGCTCATCCCAGTGCCACCCCTGCCGTGGGCAGGGACACCTTCCACTACCCCAGGCTGCTTCAACCCCTGTCCAACCTGGCCTTGGGCACTTCCAGGGATAGGGCAGCCACAGCTTCTCTGGGCAACCTGTGCCAGGGCCTCACCTCCCTCACAGGGAAGCACTTTTTCCCAAAATCCCATCTATCCCTGCCCTCTGGCAGTGTGAGGCCATCCTGCCATTCCACTATCTTGTAAATAATCCTTTCTCCATCTTCCTTGTAGGCCAAGGAGGATGCTCCTGAGGTTCACCTCTGTGAACTCCCCATGGCTCCCAGCCCCTTTAGGGGCACACACATCCTGCTCCCTGCCACACTCCCAGCCCCAGGCTGGCTGGAGGCAGGGCACAGGGAAAGTAACATTTCATTAAATAACATCCACTGCTCCATGACTGCTGAGAGTGGGAGTTTGGCCAAGCTGAGAGGGGGCATTATTTGATTTATAATTTAAATAAAGCTCAGGATTCCTGTAATGCACCCAGGATAAAATCAAAAGGGACCAGGCTACTGGAGTTAATTGGACATGATATTTTCCTGAGGATGCTGCTTCTCCACAGGCTCCTGCTCCTCTGCTGGAGGCAGGAGGCACAGGCAGGGCTGGAAGGGCTCTGGCACCTTCCTGCATCCTCCTCAAGGCATGCCAGGCTGGTTCCTAGGGAACAGCCTTGGGAACACCGCTGACAACAGCAGCAAAGTCACCTCCAGCTTTATCAGGAAGGGTTTTGTGGGATGCTCTGGGCCCGCTGGGATGCAGCCTCACCGATGTGGGGGGCACAGAGATGGGGGGAAAAAACAATCAGCAGGAAAGGCCAGGGGCAGAACCCGGGGGGTGAAGGCGCCAGCAGCTCCCTGCATGGGCAGGAAAATGAGTCAGCTCACCTTTTTACGTGAAATTAATACCAAAATTAATCAGCGGCGCGGGCAGGATAATAGGATTTCACAGCGGTGCCGGGCCAGACGGCCAATGCGCCGAGAGCCAGACTCATTTAATATCGACAGAAACAATGCCAGAGGACAGAAATAAGACCCATAAAGATAATTACTGAGATACTCAGGAGCAAATTAAGTAATCAGAGGCACTTCTAAATTGTGCCTGGTTTGAAGAGCGCGGTCTCCACGCCGATTCCCCGCGCGGGCGCTCCGGTGGCGGCGGGGCTGGCTCCCGGCCCCTCCACCCTGCTTCCCACCCTGCTTCTCACAGGTGCCATAAATAAGGGAGGGAAAATTGTATTCCAAGCCAGCTGCGTGGCCCTGGATGTCACCTGCAATTTAATTTGCGCTGGCAGGAGGCAGAGAGGAGCGAGAGGCGCCGCGCTTGCCCGTAATGAGCGGAAACACACGGGCAGCTAAACTTTGATTAAGGTGACCCGGCTGGTGGCAGCAGCTGGTGGTGAGTGCAGCGTGGGGGTCCAGGCAGGAGCTTGGCTGCTGCCACTCGTCCCAGGGGACACAAGTCTCTTGGAGATCTCAGGTGAGCACGGTCCTGCCTGAGGGATGGGGTGAGAACAGGCAAAAACTCTGTCCCCTGGGTACCCCGCACCTGCCAGGGTCTGGTGTGGGGTCAAACCTCTGCCCTCATCCCACTGGCACAACTCCAGGACCACCAGCACCCTGGGGCTGGGACTCTCCCAGGACACAGGCAGCTGTATCCAGGAGCATCTCTTACACCCGTGGCTCCATATGTGACCCCACATAAGGGCTCCTGCCCAAACCTCCTCATTTCAGCAGCTATGGCAGGGTGGGAAATGCTAAAAAGCACCAAGCCCCCCAGCAGGAAGATGCCTCTGGGCTTTGTTCCATGAGCTGAGATGGTTCCTAGCCCTGAGCTGCATCCAGGGAATGCTGTGGTGTATCCTGACCTCAGGATCACAACGAGCTCACACAGAGATGCTCGGTGCCAAACACCTCCAGTCTCCAGAAAACCTTGTCAGGCTCATCCTGCCTGTGGGTTCTCAGACCATGTGGGCATGGCTGAGCTCATTATTCCATAGCAAAGAGGTGTTCAGGAGTTGGACACCTTTCGCCAGCCCTGTGCAGTGCTCAGGCATGACGGCTTACAAATAATTTTACAAGAGCAGCATCCTTTATCCTTCCAGACACCAACAAGGAGGAGACCTGGGAGGCACTGCATGCTCCAGTGCAGTGCAAACTGCACTGTGACACCTGGGTGCCCAAAACCCCACCTCTGGCCTGGGTGTCCTATGCCCTGTGCTGGCCACTGGGGAGCTGCACACAAAAAATCATGGAATTCAGAATGCCTTGTGTTGGAAGTGACCTTAAAGATCACCCACTTCCCACAGGCAGGCACACCTTCTGCTCCAAGCCCTGTCCAACCTGGCCACGAACACTTCCACAGGGATAACTTTCAGGGATAAAAGGACTTCCAGAGATAAAATAACTTCCCAGGATAAATACCCACCCTGGCTGGCAGTGCAACACTGAAGCGGTGCCGGGGGTCCCCAGGGAGGCTGAGCATCGTCCAAAATCCGTGCCCAGCTTGCCCAAACCCCATGCCCAGCTCGCCTGGCTGCTCAGGGTGCCCAGGTAGAGGGGAAAAAAATAAAAGGTCTACGGGAAAATCCAGCTCATTAAACAAACACCCGGGGGCTGTCACAGCCTAACAAGCAGAGCTTTAGCAGCTGATTTGTCTTCAGCCGGCAATGTTTAAAAATCCAACTGAGACCAGCAGAAAAATATCCACTCCCCTCTTTAAAACACACATTCATCACTTGAGAATCTTAATGCGCCTTTCCCAGCCGGGGAGGTCAAACACGCCTGCCTAAAGCAGGCTCATTAAATATACATTTAATCACGGTTTGGATTGAGAGACAAAGGCTGGGAGAGACAGGTGCTTTGCTGGAGTGACCTTTTGGATCCCATTTTAATGTAACTAGTTTACAGCTTATCTGAAAGGCCAGCTCCTGGGGAAGGCGAGCTGCAGCAAAATGGGGAAAGTAATTAGGGGAGGGGGAAGGGCCGGGGAGGTTTGGGGGGCCGACTGCACCGTCCTCTGCCGCCACCACGCTTCCCAGGCAGCTCTGCAACATTTGCTGAAGTTGGACTTATCAACCACAGAACCCAATTTAATTTGCTTATCTTGGCTCCTTCCTCCCCCTCTCCTCCCCACTTCTCCTGCTCTTTTTAATTATCGCTTAAATAAATGTCTTTTTCAATAAGGGAAACAGCATCAAAGCGGGCGCCTGCCCCCGGGGCACTTACACTTGCGTGGCTCCAGCGCCTTGTTGGGGCAGGGGAGGTGCTGGGCTGGGGGGTTCTGGGTCCTCTGCAGGCAGGCCAGCATGGTCCGGGCTTCCCTGCGGGTGCTGCCGCCCCGCACCCTGCGAGAGAGGAGACACACGGTGAGCCAGGGACCTGCCACCCCCTGCCACCACCCCCTGCCACCACCCCCAAGGCAGGAGCTCCCCGGCACACAGTGCCTTTTGCTCCTCTGGAGATAAACAACCAGCTCTGAAAGGCTGAAAGCAATAGGGATGTATATAAAATAAATATGAAGGTCTCAGCGGGTGATTTGCGCTTCCTGCAGGGTTTTCCGCCCCTTCCCGCCGGGAATGCGGCAGAGCCGGGGCCGGGGCCTCCCAGCACCGAGTGACCCCGGCCAAGGCTGGGGACAGACAGTGTTAGCATCACGCCCAGGGTCCTGGGATCTGTCGCCAGCTCCCAGCTGGCATCAAAATCTGCTCGACAAAAGCCGGAGGGGTCAGGCCAAAGTCGTCGTCACCGCGGTGCCGCTCATTGTACGTCCTTCCCCGGCCGCTGCCGGGGCCCCGAGTTATAACCAGTTGCTGCTGACGCCCTCCCACTGCTCCAGCTGGCACAGGGAGCGATATTCCCACTCGGAGAGGGCAGGGAGATGTGGGCAGGAGCAGCAGAACAGCAGGCGTGGTGTGCCCATCCGCCAGCGTTTCAGCTCCCGCGCTGCTGCTCTCTGGCTGAGGTGTTCATGGGTGGCTGGGGGTCACAGATGGACATCGTGGATGGGTGTCACTGCTGGGTACACATCACTCCATCTTCTCTGTTGTGGGGGAATCGTGGCCTCCTGCAGCCATCAGGGATGCTTCCTGCACGTCCCAGTGCTGGCATTGGTGTGATGCAGTGGCCTCAGGCAGGTGGTGGCCTCGGGCAGGCACTGGCAGAGCCTGTGACCATCAGCACCAAGAAAAAAAAGCATGGATGGATGCTCCTCGAGCTGTGCCCAGGGCACTCCAAGCTCTGCTGGTTTAAATGTCATCCTTCAAAACGCCTTCGCAGCCACCACGGGCACAGACAACGGGACCTGTGCTGCTCGCTCCTGCTCTGTGCCCTCCACCAGGCAGGGCGTGCCAGGCTCTGGGATAACCCCCAGGATGGGATCCATGCAGGGTGTCCATGCCTTAGCTGGGCTCATCAGGCTCAGGGTCTCACCCTTACTCCCCCAGCAAACCAGGGACACAGAGAGACTCATCGGCTAAAGGTGTGAGGAAGAAGAGGAGGAGAAGGAGGAGGAGGAGGAGGAGGAGGAGGAGGGGAGGAAGTCATCTAATACCGAGCAGGTGTCTGGAGAACCCAAATTGTGCTGTTTTCTCCTAATAATGAAGTATTCATGAGTAAAAGCCTTTTTCACTACTTTCTTAAGATACTAATTTCACAACAAGCGCCTTGTTACCATGCAATTATTCCAATCGTGCATTTCTCCCAGATTCCATCTGTCCTCGCGCTCTCTAAATGAAAGACAATCATGTAACCACCTTTCATTATTCACTATTTTACTTTCAGCAAAGGTACCCTGAAAGAAATGATTTCCTCTGAAAGGGACTTTTATTCAGTTTCAAAACCAATTTTCTCCTATTACTGTCTTAAAAAAAAAAAAAAAAAAAAAGGAGGGGGGCAGGGAGGTGTTTTTATTTCATGCATTACATATCCTTTGTTAACGCAGCTCGCAGTAAAAGCAGCCGTATCCATTTTCTGGCTTCGATTTCTGGTAATTTTAAAATATGCCATTACAATCAGGCAGAAATTATACAGTTTGAAAAGAGAATGAAGTGCTTCTTATTCAGAGCCTGAGCGCACTTGACTGCCAGGAGTTCTCCTCTCCCCGCCGGGACTCGGGGTTCATTACGCAGCCCCGCTCCCGGCGCCTCGGCTCCCCCTGCATGTGCCCGGATTTTCCATGACGGGAGCTGCCACCCTGACCTCATCCCCGTTCCTGTCCCCTGTCCCCTGATGGGTGTCCCCGATCAAAGCACCCATGGGCGTGCAGGGGATGGATGATGGCACCGTACCTGAGCCTGGAGCTCGGCGGTGACCTCAGGGCTGGCGCCCCGCCGGGTGTCACCATCTGGCCGATTAGGGCCGGACGTCACCCGCTCCCCGCGCCCAGGCAGCTCCTCCTGGCGGGGACACTGACCCATGTGTCCCTGCAGGACACGGGCGGCGTGGGCGGCTCTCGTGCCGCTCTGCCGGATGAGGATCAGCTCCCTGGTGGTCCCAGGGGGCTGAGAGCGAGGAGAAAGCACCCAAAGGGGGTCACCGAATCCATGTGCTGGCACAGGGAGGGTGTGGATGCAGCCTGTCACAGGAGCTGAGGGCACCCTGAGGGCCCAGCAGGTCCTTGGGGACACCCCCACAGGGTGTCCCACCCCACCCCATACTGGGGTCATCCCCACCACTGCTCTCTGCACCCTGCCATGCACAGCCCAGCTCCCTCCTGGAGCCATCCCCACCCTGGGCACGGATCAGCAGCAGCAGCAGGCGGGAGAGGCGCGGGAGCCACACGCCAAACCGAATAAAGCCACCGATTAATCCAGACCCTGCTGCTGCCCCCGTCTCCCGGCAGCCGAGATGATTTTTCCGACAGCGACGCCGCGCCTCGCCCCACCTTCAGAGGCACGCCGGGGATCGGGGAGGCTCCGGTGCCACAGCCCCCAGGACAGCGTCCGTCTGTCCAGCCCAGCACCCTGCTGGGAGCCCCAGAAGGGCCGTGGGCGAGCGGGTGGGCGCCTGGCACAATGGGCATCTGTGCCACGGTGGCATTTCGCTAATGCCGCTCCGAAAAGCCCCTGAATCAGCTGATGGGAATTGGGCGCTGGGCTGTCCAACGCTTAGCGCCGGCTTAGTTAGCTCCATCTGCATTTGAACTAATTCCAATCAGCAGGATCCGATTTACTTCAAGCTGCTCTGGTGGCAGGAAAGGCAACACTCAGCAGTTTTGCTGGAACGCCCCCCGAGTCCGCACGGCCTCTCTGCCCAGGCTGTGCCCGTGGACCCACCATCATCCAGCACTGGGGCACAGGGCGGGTCCCACCAACAGTGGGGTCCCTTGGGGACATCTGGAGCAAGATCCCTCAGGAGCCCCAACCCCACATCCCACAACTCTGGCATCACAGAATCAATCAGAGAACGTTTTGGGTTGGAAGGGACATTAAAGCCCATTCTGTTCCACTCCCTGCCATGCACAGGGATGTCTTCCACTAGACCAGGTTGTTCCAAGCCCTGTCCAATTGGCCTTGAACACTTCCAGGGATGGGGCAGCCACAACTCCATCCTTCCCCTCTCCCACCACTCCATCCCACCCCACACCCAGCTAATCCATCTCGACATCGCACTATTTATAAGCCCAAGGTCTTTGTGACTTTAATAAAAAACACCACCCTCTATGTCTAAAGCCCCAGTGATGGGAGGGTTTGGCACCTCCTCTGACATCAGCAGCTGATAAGTCGGGCTTATCTCCTCCGAGAGCCCTGCGAAGGTCCCTCCGGCGAGATAAGGCCAGCGCAGCTGTCGATAGAGGCTTTCGCAGGCGAGGATTTAGATAAAAGAAAATGTGACGGGAGGGGGGAGAAAAGAAAAAAGGAACTTTTAAAGTCTCAGCCTGAAGTGGGTCTGTGCAGCTGCTGAGCTGTGACAGGGCAGGGACAGTGAGGGACAAGGTCTTGGTCACCATCCAGGCTGTGGTGGAACAAGTCCAAGTCCTACCCTGGGTATTATCGGGGTGCAATCCCATAAAAAGGGAGCTTTTGGGGTTAGGAGAGGAGAGGGGGGCAGGACCAGGGATGGTGCAAAGCTGTTTGAGTCACACCATGGCCCTGTCTCCCCTGGCTATTAAAAGCCAGCACTGGGTTTGGCACAAGGACAGAAGGTGACAGGTCACCCCAGCTGGGAGAGGCACAGGAGGCTCCTGACAGTGCCAGACAGACACACGGACAGTGCAGGGGGAGGCCAAGGTTGGCAGCAACCAGAGAAACAAAACAAAAGCCCTCCCTGGCCCCTGGTGTGCAGAGTACACCCAAAGTACAACTGGGAACACCCCTGTCCCTCTTCCCTGCAGGGACAGAGGAGAATCCAACCACACCAGCAGGGCCCCTTCCTCACGGCCCTGGGGACATCCGAGCTCCCTCTCACCACCCCCTGCCACTGCCACCACCACTGGTCCTACAGACACTGATTTCCCATCCGAGGGTGAGGAGGTGCCAGGGGAGGAAGGACTCCCCTCTGCACACAGTGGATGCCCACCCCAGTGCAGGGCGAGCGGGATCTTGGCTGCTGCTGCTGCCCAGCACTGCATCTCCCATCCAGATTCAGGGTGGAGGGGATGAAGCGATGCCACAGCTCAGCCTTACAAGGGGTGAGCACAGAAAGGTCACCCCCAGTGTGAACCAGGTAAAATAAAACCCAAAGTTTCTCACCACCAGCCACCCCACGACCTTCCCTCGCCCGACCTTCCCTCATCCCGCCCGGCTAATCCGCTCCCCTCCGCGTGCTCCAGCCCCGGGCCTTTCAGGGGGCCCTGTTAATAATTAAATGTTAATCTAAAAAGCAATTTTAGCTGCAGTGCTGCAGATCTGGTTAGAGATTACATTAGCATGTAAGAGTCAAGGGTAATTTTCTCTAACCCCTCTTGTGATCTTTAAAACCCGCAGATCTTAAAGCAACACCGGCTCCTCTGATTAAAATTGGAAGCTGGGGTTTGCCATGGATAATGATGCTGGAAGTGATTATTTTGCTGCTTGGGGTCTCGCTGGGATGTGGGGACTGTGGGGGGCTGGGGGAGAGACCCAGAGCAGCCAAGTGGCTTCTCCCAGCCCATGCTCTGTGGAAATGCTGGGAAGGTGCTGGGGCAAGCTGTGACACCCTGAGCATCCCCATTTCCCACTTTTTTAGGCTGCTGTGACACCAGGATGGCATGGAGCCCACCAGCCGTGGCACAGTGCCAGGGACAGAGTGGCACCGGACCAGGACCCTCAGTGCTGGCATCCTACAGCAGCATCTCATGTCTCTCCCATCCCACTCAGATGAGGTTTCTGCTCTCATGGCAGCTTCAAGGAGAAACTCCTTGGACTGTTCAAGGAAGTCAACATCAAAAAATACCCCAAAATAACCTTTTGCTCACGAGCAGGGCCAAAGGAACTGGGACAGGGCACGGCAAACCACCTCCTGAGCAGTTCCAAAGACCCTATGGAAGAAACAGGGTATCAGATACGTCCATAACGACGGAATTTAAAAAAACCCCAACAATTCGAGTGCTGTTGAGCATTTGCAGACGTCCCCGTGCAGGGCTCGGGCGGCCTGGTTAAATTTATGTGTCAGCTTTAAGGAGGCCTCTCATCAAATGAGCTATTTTGGGCAGAGATTAAAGATCTATTTTCGCTGCGAGCGGGGGGAACAGCTCTCGAACAGGTTAATAATGATTCTGGAAAGCCAAGCGCCTCCAGCACCCCCGGGGCAGGAACCCAGAGCCCTGGGTGCTGTCGGGGAGGCTCCTGAGGCTCTCTGAGCCAGGAGGATGAGGGGATCAGAGTGCAGCATCCCCTCAGCCATCCCGCCGGGGAGGAAGGAGCCCCGCGTGCAGCGGCGGGCGCCGAGCAGCCGTGGGTAATTGGAAGTGGCAGACGCTGGCACGGCGCTGCCGAGAAGGTCATTACGTGGGACTGGGAACAAAATGCCAGGAGTGAGAGGGGAGAGGCCCCCGTTAGCAAAGGTCAGGGCCCCGCTCGGGTGCCCCGTCGGTGTTTTTGGCGGGGCTCGGCCTGGCTGGGTGCACCGAGGTCCTGGCAGGGCCAGCGCGCAGCGGGAGGGCAGGAACTGCCAGGACCTGCCAGACGTGCACGGACGTGTCCCCTCGGATGTGGCACCAGCTCCTCGAAGCAAAGCCTTGCTGATCTGACACAGCCGTGCTGTGCCTTCTGCACACGAATGGGGAAAGGGGGTGGGGGGAGCTGTCTGTCATGGATGCTTGGGATGCTCACGGGCTTTAGTCCCAGCCCCAGCACAGAGCTGGGATCAGCCAGCAGAAAAGCCAAGTGGCTCCACAGAGCAGCAGTTAAAAGCACTCTGAACCCCAACAAGCCAGGAGACAACCCCAGCATGGGCAACCACACCGTGGGTACTCGCAGCATCTCCAGCTGAGGACCAACAAACTCAGCAGTGCAGAGACCAAAGCTCCCCACCACAGCTCCTGTTCATCCTGGCTGGCTCCTGCCTCATCCCAGGGGTTTGATTGTCCTCTGCAGTGACAGTCCCTGTGCTCCCATGGCCATGGTGCCCCGTCCAGCCGCCCCACACTCGGCAGCCGGGCGCGCTCCGCTCCGTAATTACAGCCCCAAGTGCCGGAGCTGTGAAAGAATCTGACGAAGGAATCCAGGGTAGATCACGCTGCTGAAATTACTATAATCAAAGGCTTTCACAAAGGCTTCAAATGCAACCAATTACCCTGAAAGGCGAGGCAAGAAAGAAAACAAATTAACATGTTTGCACAGAGCCTCGGCGCAGCGCACACATCGCCCCGCGCCGCCCTCGACCCCGGCCGGCCGCTGCTCTCCATCCTCGGTCCCACTCTCCCCATCCCTGGCTACCCTCTCATCCTCCCTGGCTACCAGCTCTCCATGCCCATGGCTGGGCCCTATCCCACATCCTGCTCCGCTCGCAGCTGCACACAAAGGGGCTCTGTGCCCGTCCCTCACCCCGCAGCCGCCCGCTGCCCCGCCGGCACACAAAAGCCCTGCCTGTGCCACGGCCGGCTCCGGCGCAGGCTCGGGGGCTTGCCAGGGTGGCCTGGGGAAACCTCCCTCGCTCCCTCCATCCTCCCCCAGCGCTGGAGGGGTCCCCAGGCCAAGGGAGGGGAGGGGGCTCCTCAAAGGCACCCATTGAGCGCAGCCCTGAGTCGCCCACAGACAGCTGGGGAACCCCTCACCCTCCCCTCCTTACGTTCCACTTTGTCTGTGCTGCTGGTCTAGGGGGAAAAAAAAAAAGGGGGAGAAAAAAATAAAAATCAACTTCTTCCTTTTAATATTTAACGCGAGTCCATCACCCTCAGTCTATTTGGTAACACAAAGCTCTGGAGATTTAAACCCTTCTCACCCGGAGAGATGGAAATGAATGGTGCTCTTTAATGAGCTGGTTCAGCAGAAAAGATAGATTTCCAAGATTACTGTAGGAATTCTTATAATTGATGTGTACTTTTGTAACAAGGATTATACCACCATCCGGTCAAGTAATTCCAGCTCTTTCCCCCCCCAGTTCTCCCAAGCTCACCCTGCTTTTGGGGTTCCCTAGGGTGCCCTTGTGGGGAGAAAGCAACTCAGGAGGGGGAGGGAGGAAGAAAAAGACAAAGAAAAATTAAACAGGTTTTTTCTTATTTAGCCATACAACACCTAAGGCAGCCACGGAATGGGAAAACAAGGCATCTCTCTAGTTTTCTCTATTTGTTTTACAAATCCCTGCTTTCCCCACCGATCCGAGGCCGGATGAGGCGCTGAATGCCGAGTAATTAAAAGGAACAGAGAACAATACTCAGCGCTGCCGAAGAACACGGAGTTTCCCTCAGATGTTTATAGCAATTGTATGAAAATGTACCAGGCGGGATGGGGAGAGCTGACAGCCGGGATTGGGAGCAGCCGGGATCGGAGCTGGCTGCCTCCCCCGCCTGATTGGCATTAATTGTGCGCGTTTGCAAAGCAGAACGGAAAGTCTGACACGAGCTGCGAGCCAACATTTCTTTCTAATAGTCTTAATGATTACACGAGAGCTGATGATCATCGCGGGGTGTTAATAGCCCGGGGAGTGGCTCCACGGGGGCTGCTCCCGGGGGAGACAAGCGGGGATGTCCCAGCCCAGCTCCCCCCGGGGTGGGCTGGGGTGTGATGGGATGAGCTCAAGTGGTCCCATGCAGCCACACCACTGCCTGGCAGGCTGTAAAACTCTGACCAGGGGACGGGAAGGACACGGAGGGGACAGGAAGGACACGGAGGGGACAGCAGCCTCCTGCTCCATCCCCAGGCTCTGCCCCATCAGAGGGGTGGCAACATCAGGAGGAAGAACGTCGCCCTGTGCAGCAGGAGTGTCCCCAGGCTGAGGGAAGCACTGGGCCACCCTGCTCCTACAGGTGCCCCAAACCAGCCACCACAGCCCCAGCAGGTACCACAGGAGGGGCTGGGGCTGCTGCCCTGGGGAGCGAGGAGGGAGACTGCAAATACCCCAGGGAACAGCAGAGCCCGTCATTAACAGCTGATTAATGAAACACGAGTTTTCCCCGACTCCTCACAAGGCTGTTTTTCCCCGATGTCCTTGAGTTTCACTGCCGCAGAGGCGAGCGGGAGCCGGGTGGGCTCAGGGAGCAGCACGGGCTGCTCCGACCACGGCAGAGACGGAGCCAGACACGCACAAAAACCCTGCACAGCCCCGGCCCGGCCAGCGTTACACGGGAGGAAAAATCGATGGCCATCGATCCGCGATACAAAGGGACCGCGGCGCTGGCAGACGGCAGGTGGCTGCCATCTGACCGGGGCTGTGCAGGGGACACGGGGACGGTCACCTCGCTGGGGACCACGGGGACACGGAGAGAGGGTCATCTCACTGGGGACCATGCTGACACAGGGGACACGGGGACGGTCACCTCGCTGGGGACCACACTGACACAGGGGACACGGGGACGGTCACCTTGCTGGGGACCACGCTGACACAGGGGACACGGAGAGAGGGTCACCTTGCTGACACAGGGGACACAGGGAGGGTCACCTCGCTGGGGACCACGCTGGGACACGGGGAGGGTCACCTCGCTGGGGACTGCACTGACACAGGGGACACAGCTCGAGGGTCACATTGCTGGGAACCCACGCTGAGACACACCCGGAGCACGGCCAGCAGCACCGATGGCCATCCCACCTGCACTGGGTCCCTGTGGGCAGCACGGCCAGGCCACGTGCCACAAAGCCTCGCAGCAGCAGCCCGGGCACATCCACGGTGTGTGGGTGGCCCTTGGTCGTGTCCTTGCCTGGGACACGGCTGTCACCTGCTCAGCCTCCCCCAGCTGGATGGAGAGACGGCCTCAGCCCAGCTCGGAGCTGTTTGTTTTATCATCTGCACTGGCCAGCAGATCACTCGGCTTTGGGTTTTCTGAGCTCACTAATAATTGTTCCCTGATGAAAAGAAATCGAGACTCGATCCCTTTCTTCTTTCCCCCCCAGCTCTTTCCAAAAAAAAAAAGTCTGTAAAGAAGAGCTATAAAAATGGCTTGTTATCTCACCTAGTGAGGCTCGGGCTGTATGTTATTGCTAATTGGGTATAACATCCTTGTCTTGTTCTGCTCTCTGAAGCTAAATCAAGAAAGCACCACTGCTGCGAACTAATTATATCTCTGGACTGCAGACTCCAGCTTGTCTTCCCCTTTATTGAGTTAAAAAATGGTCACTAACCTTAATCTCTCATATTCCCAAGAATCAGGGCTGCTGGAAACCCACCACTTCCACCTGCATCCTGCTCTGTGCTGGGAAAGACAGAGCACATGGCCTGATAAAGGGTTTGTGCTGCTCTAGGACACAGCCCTGAGGCAGACCCCGGAGCTGCCCAGCCCTGTGGCATCCCGTGACAACCACAGACACTGCTCAGGTCCCTGTGCCATGGAGACTTTTCTCCCACAGAGCTCAGAGCCTTCCTGTGCTGCACACACTCAAAGCCTGCCCATCTCTCCTCCTTATAGGAGACCTTAAGCTTCTTTCACTGGGATGTTTTTAAAATCTGTCCCCCCCCTCAGCATTCCCAGGCTTGGCAGATGTGGGCAGATGTGAACACAGGGGTCACGTGTGCAGAAACTGAGGGGAGTGGATGCTGCTCCAGTTCATCCCCATCAGTTCCCAGTCCCAGCCCAGGATGGACCCCCATGAACCTGTTAAAGCTGCTGCTCACCCCTGGGTCCCCCATGGGAGCAGGGACACTGCAGCCACCCAGCTGGGCCACTGCAGGTGGCTATGGATGAATCTCTCTGGTTACTGGCAGGGCTGCACCCTCTGGCACTGCAGCCATGGCACAGACCCCAGGAGAGAGGACCACCAGAGCCACAAAGGACACTGAGATGAGCAGTGGAGCTTGGGCCACACAGGACAGCCCTGTCCCAGCAACTCCCTCAGCACCAGCAACCTGGGGTCAGAAACACCAGCAGCAATGTGAGGCTGTGGGACAGGAACAGGGGCAGTGACACCAAGCTCAGCATCCTGCCTGGCTCCATCCCCCTGCCTGGCTCCATCTCCCTGCCTGGCTCCATCCCCCTGCCCAACTCCATCTCCCTGCCTGGCTCCATCCCCCTGCCTGGCTCCATCTCCCTGCCTGGCCCCATCTCCCTGCCTGGCTCCATCTCCCTGCCCGGCTCCATCTCCCTGCCTGGCTCCATCTCCCTGCCCAGCTCCATCTCCCTGCCTGGCTCCATCTTCCTGCCCAGCTCCATCTCCCTGCCTGGCTCCATCCCCCTGCCTGGCTCCATCCCCCTGCCCGTGGGCACCCACCCGTGCCGATGGTGTTACTTTCCAAAGGCAAAGTCAAACTCCGGTTCTCCCCGCCAGCCAAGAGCGTCCCTTAAAAAAAAAAATTGATACTTCCCTGACTATTAATTAACCTGAACCACTTAAAACTGCCTTCAATTTGTCAGGTTTAACTGCCAGCTCCTCTCGGTAAATCAAGCGTCGCGTGCAGATGGAGGCGGCGCGTGCGAGGCGGCGAAGGAGGAGGCGGGGAGCACGGGGAGAGGGGCACCCTGTGCCACGCTCCCCGTCCTGTCCCCTGAGAGCCCTGGGGATGATATTCACACCCCACAATTAGCCAGGGCAGGGTGTTAAACACACCAGGCAGGCAGGCAGGAGCAGCAGGCAGGGCAGCCGGCGGGGGCTCGGAGCACCCCACACCGCAGCCTTCCCGTCTCCCCCCACGGCGCCCTTGTCGTGCAGCCAAGGCTGAATTGGAAAGCAATATGAATATTTATCTCTGACAGTGAAATCTCCCCGCTGCAGGGTATTAAGGCTTTATTAGTGTGTGGTTACCAGCCACGCTAAGCCAGCCCCCGCTCCTGCCTGCAGCGCACGGAGATGACCTACAAGAGGCAGATGGCAAAGCCACGGAGAGCCCCCGACGCCGGGACGTGCCCTCCTGAAAAAGGGGGCTGTGCACCCCAGTCCCACACAGGGAGATACAGAGTCAAGGTCCCCCTACCAAAGCCCCCTCCTAGCCCAGCACCAGCCCCTCCAAAATGCCTCCCCCAGACTGGGGCCGTCCCCCCGCCCCCGCGGCGCGCGGCTCTCTCGCCGTTTTGGGTTAAAACGCTGATGTATTCTCTCTTTAGCAAAAGGAGTCCCAGGGGCTATAAAAACTCCCAGCAGGCTCCTGTCAGTCTCAGGTCATTAACTTTCTTTCATTGGGAGTTTGTTTACAGCCAGCCATAAATAGCGGCGCCCGCGCCGCTCGCTCGCCAGCGGGACAAGGCTGGGATGGGATGGGATGGGGCTGCCTGTGCAGGGGGGGCCCAGCACCCCCGGATCCAAGGTGTGGGGTCCAGCACTTGTCTCCTCTTATCAACTTTTCCCTGCACCCCCATCCTGCTCAGCACAGCGGTGCCCACGGCACCGTGTGTGCCACGGAGCCACCTCAGCCCTGCAAATTGATGGGGTCACCTTGTGTGCAGCCTGAGGGAGCCGGAACGTGCCTGCGGCTCAGGCCTGGCCTCTCCTGGAGGAGGAGGAAGGAGGCAGCTGGCTGGAGCTGTCCCCGTGGGTCACCTGCCCCAATCCTGCCCCACAGTCTCACCCAGCCCCTGTGCCTGTCACAAGCACCAAGCTCAGTTCAGGACCTCTGTGTGGTTGAGGTGACCCAGTCCTGGTGCACAGAGCCCTGGGGGACCCCAAGGCTCCTCGTCTCACCACTGCCTGCACCTCAGAGCTCTGCTTTTCCAACAGCACAGACAGAAACACAAAATCAAGCGTGCCACTGGCACAGCCAGCCCGGCGTTCCTGCCAGGATGTTTCCCCACACATGGCTCCTCTGCACCCAGGCACACACTGGACAATTTCAGAGCACCCACCCCCCAGCCTCGGAGCACCCACATCCTGCTGCCAACCCAGGACAGGCACCCACGGCCCTGCCAATGCCCCTAACACAGGCAGCTCACCCTGGACCCTGCTGATGCTTCGGCAGCTCCAGGGAGCCGCCCAGCTGGGATCCTGCTGGGTGCAGGTGCCCCAGGGCTGGCACAGGTGCTCAGGGGGCTTTACTTGCCATGGCTGTGTCAACCCATCCCATGTGAACCCAGCTGGGGCACCGATGGTTCCACAGGTACCCCAGACACCATTTCCACGGGTTTTTCCAGCAAAACCCCCATCACTCCCTGCATGGAGCTGAACAAGAACCTCAGTCTGTCCCCTCGCTGGCACAGCCAGCTCTGTGTGTCACCCTCGTGCTGGCACAGATGGCTGGAGTGGGGACTCGGTGGCACAGCCACATCCCAGGCTGCAGAGGGGGGTCCAGCCGGCTCTGGCAGCAGCCAGGAGCCCACCTCGTGTTGAATTTCACGGGATGGCTGCAGGACCAGCCCACGGACCAGCACCACGCCACTCTGCGCACTGATCTGAGGGATAAACCCCAAACTCACACGCGGTGACGACTTGTGCTCTTCCACCCATCTCTAGGCGAGCAGGGACTTGCCAAAAATCCCAGCCTCATCCCTGCCGGTGCCCCGCATCTAGGAAAATATCTGTATTTTAACCCATATATTCGCCCAACCTGTAATCAGAGCAACACAAATAGCCCCTGCTTCCCATGTAAATTAAAAACACCCATTAGGCAGATTTCAAAAGATGTCAGTAGGCTTATAATTATACACGACATCCTTCCGAGATAAAAGCGATTACCGGGGATGCAAATCACTTAGCAACCAATCAGTGCCCCCAGAGTGCGGAGCACTGACCAGCCATCCATTTTCGCCTCGTCCTTTTATTCCCTGCATCGAGCAAATACAAACACAGATAAAGAGAGGCACAATAGCTCTTGACACGCAAATAGGTTAACATAATAAAGCCAGCTTTAGCCGGCTCACTCGAGGGAGAAAAGCAATTCTCAGGCAAGCAGGAGGTAATAAAACAGGGCTTTTGTGTTCCTGGCTCCCATTCTCACCCCTGCGCCAGCTTTGCTGCATTAGCTGATAGGCATCGTGGTTTGATTGAATTACCTTTCATGAATATTAGCTTTTTGAGGAATGCGCAGGCAGAAGAGAAAGAAGAAATGTCTTATTTTCGCATGCAAGCGCCTGCTGCAGACGGACATGCGGCGGCACAGATGCCGGCGGGGGCCGGGAGAGGGGTCCCGGCAGGTGCAGCCCCCAGCCCACCCCGCCAGCTGCAGCATCCCCAGCCTTGGGGGGGTCACACACACACACTCCCCTCCATCCCAGGATGAGACGCCACCAGCAAAGGACCTGACTCAGGGACACACATCCCGCTGTCCCCACACGGAGCTGTGGGGCCGGGAGACTTCTGCCATCACCCTCCACGCTCAGGACCCCGCATCCCTGCCCGTGGTACCGGGGTGGGCTGGCTCCCACCGCACATTCCCAGCGCTCCCCGGTGCCGCAGGATCACGCCGGAGAGGGAGCGGGGCTGCCCGGCTCCACCGCAGATTTTCCCCACACAAGTTGAGGCCAGGCAGGAAACCCAGCTCCAGGCAAAAAAATTAACTCCGCCGCCTGGCAGGGATGCAAAACGCCCGGCGCTAATGGTGCACGCACGGCGGGGAGAGCGGGGGCAGCTCGGGGATGGGGGCACCCGGCTCGGGGGCATCATCCCCGTGGGGTGGTGGGACGGGGAGACCCTCTTGTGAAGAGGCAAGGCAGCAGCCTGCAATTAAAAACCAGCCCCAGCAGAGAAGGGGCTCCTCCGCAGCCTGCACGGGGGATGGATGAATTTCAGGCTCAAATAAAACAGACACAACCAGAGGGGCTAAAAAAACTAAGGTGACGTGGCCTCAGCAGCCTGGCGGCAGCCACTCATGTCCTCCTTCCATGGGCTTTTCCCTGCTCCAGCCTGAGGGCAAATATTCACACCGAGATATTCCGATTTTTAACGACACGCTTGGCTGAAACAGGGCCCAGCTCGCAGCCGGCGCTGCTCCGGCATCAAGAACGTGCCCTGCTGGTACCGACCCTCAAACCCAGCAGGAAAGCTGCTCCTGAAGCTGGGAAAACAAGCCGTGCTCCCAACAGCCAGGGAAGGGCTTTCCCTTCCCCTGCTCTAGGCACAAGGTCAGCAGAAGGCACCGCGGCGAGAGCTCCGCTCTCCTTGCACCTTCCAGGCCGCCTGACCCCACCGCACCCGGCTCCCCGGCACCGCCAATCCACTCCTCAAAGTTTCACGGATCCCTCGTAAGAAAAACGCCGGGTGTCCTCTGCCAGGGACATTTCCCAGCTCACCCCCCTCAGCACCACAGCCTGGGTGTCAGAGCTCTGCCCGCTGGGGTCCCACCTGTGTGGCCACTGACCAGCGACATGTGCCTGGCACAGCCGGGCAGTCAAACCCCACCAGAGGGGCATGAGGAGGTGTAAAACTGCCAGATCCCACTGGATTGTCCCCAGGAGGACGCCGGACGCTCCTTGTTGAGAGAGGGGCCACGTGGCTCTGTCCCCATGCCTGCAGAGCCCCACGGCCACCCTGCCCTCCGTGAAAGCTTCATCACCCACCCTGCCTGCAGCCTCAGGAGCATCCCGAGCAGGAGGATGCACAGATAAATATATAAAATATATATATACACACACATAAATACGTATCAAAAACCTCCCTACGGAGATTCCCACCACCACAGCCGGGCAAACCACCACTGCCCAACGCCAATGAACTCATCCCTCGGCAAACACCAAGCACGGCCGGAAAACTTTGTCACTGCCTCTCCTCGGAAAATAGCCGGCAGGGCCGGAGGCGAGCCCCGGTTTGCAGCCGTGCCCTGCAGCGAGCTGTGCCGTGCCGTGCCGTGCCGTGCCGCCGCCGGCTCGCTGCGTCCAGCAGGCCCTGCCTCTCCAGCCATGAAATCTCCACGATGTGACGGCTCTCGCCGGAGCTGGATCGGGACGCTGGGGCTGAGCTGCTGGCACCGGCAAACACCTCATTCCTGCCGGGGACCGAGCCGGAGAGGCGGCACAGCTCGCTCGTCCCCGGCTGGAGCCGGCGGCCGCTCCGGTGGATGCCCAGCCGTGCTGCCCAGGAGCTCTCGGGGACCACGATGCCTCGTCCCCCCGGTGAATCGTATTCCCAGCGCCGATAGTCCGGAAGATGCCACAGGGATGCTGCCTCCGCAGCGGAGCTTTTTCCAGAGGGGATTTTCCCCGGCAGAGCCTCCTGACCCGGCGGAGGCAGCCAGGGAGACGGGTGTTAAATAAACCATCGCTGGGTGGGTCCTTCTTCCCTCTCCTTTGTGACCGGCGGGATCCACACCAGGCGCGGGGTCCATGGCGGGGTCCTGCTCTGCCACCACCCGCTCCGGTGTCGCGGTGGGATCGGGCGCTTTCCTGCCCGGGATGGAGGAGAAAAACCTTTTTTTTTTTTTTTTTTTCCAGGCAAAAAGGAGCAGAAAAGGGTCGCAGCAAAGGCGGCAGCTCCCGGTCGGCTCCCGGTGGAAGTGTCTCAGCTTTCCTCCTGGAGGCACCCGTGGATATTTTATTTCCACTTACGAGTCAGGCGACCCAAAAAGCCACGAAAAAAAAATCAAAAATCGGATAAAAAAAAAAAAAAAACAACCTCAAAAACCAAAAAAACCAAAAGTTGTTCCCGTTCCTCTCCGGTAGCGACGGGCGAGCCGGGCCCCGGCGCCGGCGGCTCCGCCGGGCACTACCGGGCATCGCGCTGCGGCGGCACCGCCTCCGCTGCGCTCCGGGAGCCGGCGGAGCCCCCCGGTCCTCGCGTACCCACCCGGTAACCCCCCACATCCCGACCTCCCCGGTGCCCGGACCCCCGTTACCGTCAGAGCTGGATCCGGGCCGGCTGCGGGCGCTGCGTTGCGGGGCGCGCCGGGCCGCCCCCCCCGGGCCGCGCAGCAGCAGCGGCGGCGCCCGCCCGGCCCCGCGCCCCGCCGGCGGCCCGCCCCGCCCCGTGCGCGGCCAGCGTGCGGGTCCCGGCGCTCGGCCCCGGGGGGGACGGCGGAAAAGCGGAGGGGGCTGAGGAGGGGGGGGGGTAAGGAAGAGCAAAAAAATATCCGGGCAGAAAATAATAATAATAATAATAATAAAAAATTAAACCCAGATCCAGCCGGCGCGGCTGAGCTGGGGCGGCGCGGCGACCCCGGGGGGCATCACACCGCGGCTGCCCCGGTTCCCTTTGTGCGGCGGCGGTCGGTGCCCGGCGGGGCGGGGCGGGGGGGGGTGGGGGGGGTGTGATGTCGCGGGGTGGGGGGCAGCAGCGGCGGCGGCTCAGCGCTCCATGGCGGCGGTGGCGGTGGCGGTGGCGGCGGGCGGGGGTCGCGGCGGGGCGGGGCGGGGCGGGGGGCGCTGGCGGGGCGGCCCCGGCTGGCGGCTCCCGCCCGGCGCGCGGCTGAGGCGGCTCTGAGCGCCCCGCGCGGGGCCCGGCGGCCGCACGCGGCTCGGCCCCGCCCCCGGCGCGTTGCCATGGACACGGCGCCGCGTCCTGCGCGAGGTGGGGGGGGGGCGGGAGAGGCGCACGTCCGGCGGAGAACGCCCCGCCCCCTTTTCTCTCCCCCCCGCCCCCCCCCCCCCACGCTACCACCATCAGCGAGCCCCGCGTTCGCGGGAAAATCCGAACGGCGGGACTGCGCTTCCCGGCGTGCCCCGCGCGCCGCCGCCGCGCCGCGGGGCTGTGGGGAGCCGTGAGGCGTCATGGGAGTTGTGGTCCTGAGGGGGTGAGGGGAATCTGGGGACCCCACGGGGACGCCACACGGGGGCAAGTCCGGAGCTAACGGGGGATGAGAGCCAGGCTGGAGTTAAATTTGGGACCCAAATGGTCACGGCCACAGGCACCCCTGATACCGGTGCGCTGTGAGGTCCGAGCGAGCGCTGCAGGGGCTGAGGCTGCCCCTGTTAGCACAAGTCCTGGAATCCATTATTGCTTGCCCCAAATCCCTGCCACAGGTTCTTTTTTGCCGCTTCACGTGTGCGAGGGTCTGTGGGAAGGGGGCAGTCCGTTCACTCTTGTCCATAATGGTCCCACATGGGCTTGTGCAAGTCCGGAACACCCCCTCGGCAGCCCAGTGTGAGCCTCCAGGGCTCATCACCTCTCTGCATCCCTCCTCCCTGGCTCTTGCCTCGCAGCAGTGAGGTTTGCCCGGTTTCGAGAAGATCCGGCTTCTTACTGAGTTTTGTGGAGTTTTGAGTGGATGTGGCTTGTTCTTGGGGCCTCTCCACCTCCTCCACCCAGGGCTGCACCAGCAGCTTTCCAGGCATCCATAATCAGGGAGAGCTGACACCCAGGGCCCATTTTCCAAAGACGTGGAGCTGCTCCAGTCACCACTCCTGATCCAGTAAATGCTGAAGGTTGGGAAATTAAAATAATAGCTGGATCTGCTTTCAGGAGAGCGACTCCTCTGTGCAATTATAACAGGTATTATCCTCCCTGTGAAAATACATTATATTGAATAAATTCCCTCTCAGAGCAGGGCTATTCATACTGCTCATTTGTTTCAGTTCAAACATTTTTAGCTCATCTCTCTGGCAGGTTCTGGTGTAGTTTTATACCTTCTCTGCAGCTTATTTATCTGCTTCCCCGTGTTGCAATAGAGGCCGGTGATAAGAATAAAACCATTAAAGATTTGCAAACAGCACTTAGATTTTTCAGAGATAATTTAATCAAAGCTATTAGGAAGGCAGGGAGAAAGATTGCTCTTTATTCGGGAGGGGAAAAAAAGATATAAAAAGGAGCCTTCATTCTTCTCAGAAAATGTTTTAGCCACCTGAAGTCACTCACAAGGACTTGAAAGGATGATGGTGTCTTTGCCAGGGAAGAGATCCGTCCCAGAATAGCAAACTTCAAAAGGTGGGTGTTTTGGCACTGCCTTCAAGGAGATACTATTAAGCGGTTCTGACCTCCCCATTTCCATCCTTTTTTCTCCTTTTTTTTTTTTTTTTTTTGAGGACTTTACAGAGGAGAAACACTTTTGTGATTCAGGGAACCCGTGAATACTTTTGCCGGAACATAAATTTCCCCCAGCGATGTTGGGAACACAAGGAGAGCCTTAATCTGCTAATGAATGAGCTCTGCAAAGTGAGACCGGCTCCGCTGCCACTTCCAGAGGGATTGAATTGCAGGGAGGAAGCTGGAGGAGAGAGATTTTTAAAAGTCTTTCTCCTTTAGCACGAATAAATAATGCATCAGCACGTCTGGGGTGGCGGCGGGTGAGTCCCTCCCCCGAGGCTGTGGGGAGCCCACCCGAAGTTTTCTATGCTCCCAAAAAAGGAATGAGACAGGATTGTAGTGACAGGACAACGGGAATGGTTTCAAACTGACAGTGAGTCGGCTCAGATTAAATGTGAGGAAGAAATTCTTCTCCTAAGGGTGCTGAGACCCTGGCTGCCCAGAGAAGCTGTGGCTGCCCCATCCCTGGAAGTGCCCGGGGCTAGGATGGATGGGGCTTGGAGCAACCTGGGATAGTGGAAGGTGTCCCTGCCCACGGCAGGGAGTGGAACAAAATGAGCTTTAATGTCCCTCCCAACTCCAGCCATTCATTGATTCTCTTCTCTGACTCTGTGCTCTTTCAGATAACGATATCCCTTTAATTTAATATCATTATTTTTGACCGGTGCTGGCAATTTGGAGCATGGAGCTTCTCCATCTCTCATCCTGACAAATGTGCGCTGTAATTCTTTGCCCAAAATGTCACTCTGCCCTGGCAATGCCTGGCCCTCGGAACGAGAAAGATTTCCCGGGGATTAAAACCCGGGCCATTACTCTCTGCTTTAAATGCATTCAAGGTTCTGAAAGCCGTGTCTGCTCTTGTTCTTTTTTGTATGAAAAGTTATTGACTTATCAAGGTTAAAATCCATTCCGTATGGCCCAATAAAACAGGGATATCTCCGCATCCGTGCTGTCATTTGCAGGTCCGTTTTCATGGCAACAGGGCTCTTTTCTGCACATTAAACGGTTCAGTTGTGCAAAGTTCAGACATTACATAAACACAGAGGTAACAACAACAACAACAACAAAAAAAAAAAAATCAATGAGCTCATAGGCATGGAAAGAGGAGATAGCATTGATTGGGGCCGCCCGTCGATATTCGGGATCGCTGGCTCCTGCCCCGTGCGCAGCCCTCCCGTGCTGGCGGCAGGGACACAAAGGGATGATGAAGGACACGGAGGGGGAAATGGCACCTTCACCTCCCTGCCAGCTCCTGCCTGTTTGTAATGTCACCAGGGCACAGCAAGGGACACAGGGATGCCCACCCACCCTGCTCAGGTTTATCGGTGCTGTCGTCACTCCAGTGGGTCCTTCCCATGGCTGGCTTGTGGTTCACAACCCCACTTCCCATTCCCACTGAATCCTTCCAGGTTTCCCCAGCTCCCAGCTGTTTCCGAATGCAGCACTCCAGGGTATGGGGGTCTAAGAGGTGGCTTCAGGCAAGGACAGGACACATGGGGGGACACAAACACTGCCCAGGCAGCACCACACTGAGGACATGGAGCACTGCTGGGGTGCAGGGTGTTGGGGCGAGGGACTTTGATGCTGATGGGAGATGTCAAGCTTTTTGCTTCCCAGTCAGAGGGGGGAGAGAGATTCCGGCGTTAAAATGCTCGTTAGAGGAGAGACACCAACATCTGTTGGGAAAGCAAATGGAGAGCAGAGTGAGACGGCCAGGGGCAGCCAGGCGTGAAGAGGAGGAGGAGGAAGGAAGGCAGGAGTGGGGGTCTCTCCAAGCTGCTGCTGTAGCACAGGGGATCTGCTGCCCCTCACCCTGTGCCAGTGCATGGGCTCATTCCTGGATCCCAAATCTCACCAGAGTGAGAGCAGAATTTGCCCACAGGGGGAAAATGCTTCCTTACAGCTCCTTGCTGGGGTCCTTGGGGCCAGAAGCTGCCCCGAGTGCTGGGGCCAGGCTAAGAGACCTGGATCCAGGGAACACAGAGGGCACAGAGGGCACAGAGGGCACAGAGGGCACAGAGAGCACAGAGGGCACAGAGAGCACAGAGGGCAGGTGGTTGATCCAGGCTCAGAAAGCTCCTGTTTGGGCAAGGAGCTGTGTCCAGCAGCTTCTTCCCTGCTGTCCCCCCAGGTGCCACCATGCCATGGGCACAGAGGTGGAGCTGGGCAGCATTCAGGAGCAGCTGCCTCGGGTGCTGCAGGGTCAGCAAGGCAGAAGCTCCCATGCTCTGCGCTTGCCTCCCCCCCGGTTTATTTATAGATTCAGCAAATTATTCAGCTGAAACAAATCCCCATTCCAGCCGGGTCCCGCGGCCAGCGGCGCCTGCGTCCTCTCCCAGTGCATCAGGCAGCATTTTCTGGGGGGCACTGGCAGCCCCACAACACCACCCTGGCATCTGCAGGGCCAGGGGGTGGCCTGGGCAGGGTGACAGCCCCCAGGGCACAGGTGGTGACACAAAAGCCACCCCGAGAGCAAGCCAGGGTGGACCATCCATGGTGGGGGGATCAGGGTGTGGGGTGAAGGGTGGGCTGGATGGGGTGGGGGGCTGGGTCCACCCTGCCCCCTCTCCCAGCCCCCCAGCCCCCTTGACAGTGATGCCAGGAGCAAGTGCTCGCCGCCAGCCTGAGTCTATTTTTATTCCCTGCTTAAAAATATCCCCGTCCGGGTCACTGGCACATGATGGATCATCGTTCCTGTGACTCCCCTCAGGGTCTTCCCAGCTCCAACGCAAGCAGCAGAGTCCAGCTTCCTGCAAGAGCCCCCCACAGCTTTTCCATCCTGTAAAAGCACTGAGGGGACACCACAGCCCCCACACGGGGGGGGTGCAGAAATGCCCACGTGCTCCTGGGGCTGGAGTGTGAGGAACAGCAGCCCCAGCCCTGCCCCAGCATGGCCCTGTGCCAGCTCTGCATCCTGGCAGTGACCAGGAGCATCCTGAGGTCACTGTGTCCTCCTCTCTGCTGTCACTGCCCTGCTGGTGGCCAAGCAGATCCTGTGCCTTTTTCTTCCCTCCTGATGGTATTTTGTGAAAAATTCAACCTATTTCACCAAATCTTGGGTGAAAGCCCTTGTGAGCAAGGCTGGGAGCATAAGGAGGAGCCAATTCCTGCCTGTGGAGCATTTTCTATCCCTGTTAGTCCTGAGGCTCTGATGCCACCCGAGATACAAGATACAGCACTGAGTGACAGGTGATTTGGTTTTATCTCACCTGGGGATGTTTCATAGCCAGCATGGAGCTGTCCCACAGCCTCTTTGTGCTGGAGTGCTCAAAAGCATCCCTGGGTGGAGGCAAAGCCAAGAGGCTTCAGCGGGGTCCCTCTGTGGGCAGAGCGAAGGTTCTGCTCCCAGGGAGGGCTTGGTGGGCACAGCTGGGTGTTGTCCTTCAGTGCTGTGGGCATCCCCTCCTGCCTGCTGGTCCCCAGGGTGCCAGGGCCTCAGAGCCCACCACAGAGAATTCACCAGCTCCTTGGCAAACCCTTTTGGCTCTCTCATTCCTGAAAGAGGACACGATCAGGGTCCTGATGGTGCTGCTGGGCTTGTTCCTGCCCCATCCCTTGCATGCGGTGTGCCCTACCTCCCCCACACCAATAATTTATTTCCCTCCCATTGCTCTCTAACCAGTTTCCTTCTGCCCCACAAGCCTGGACTGTGGTGTTTGACTGCATTTATGGAGCAGTGCTGGGATGTGCTGCCAGCTTGGATAACAGGGTGGTCCCTGCCAAGGGGGGCAGCCCCAGGAAGCTGAGCTACGGGAATGAAAGCAGAGCGAGCTGGAGATTCCCAGGAGATCTTCACCTTTAACTTATTTGCTTCTTTCCCCTCCAAATCTGCTGACATTTGGAAAAGGGGAATCATTGCAATTTGCTTGTTTCAGCAGGTTCCCCCTCTCCCCTGTGCTGCTCCCAGCTCTGCCGGGCTGTCAGTGGCCCCAGCACCGTGGAAGGCACCGGCTGTGGTGGGAGAAGGAAGGTGAATGATCCCTGAACCTTCCACAGTGGGACAGAGCAGTGCCCAGGACACCAAGAAACACACAGCAGCTCCAAGCAATGCCATACAGTGGGACCAGAACCCCTGTGCCCCCCATCAGGGATGCCAGGAGAGCTGGCACAGCCCCTCGGCCTTTCAGCCGGGGAAGCACCCGATTCAATCCTCCTGGCAGTCAGGAATTTCAAATGATTTATGAAAAATGTATAGAGCTGGGTTGTCGGTGTCGCTGCTCTGATAAGAGCGTCGTCTCCCGTGGCAGCCAGGTTTGTGTTCCCCTCACTCAACCCCCTCCAGGGGGAAGGATCCTTCCACTTGCACATTAATTTTTGGCACATTGCTGCAGGCAAACCCATCCAGGTTCCACGAGGCGCTACAGCTGAGCCATGACCTCTGCAAAGCATCTTTGGGTCCCCTGCCCACACCTCTGCCTGTCCCCTGTCCAGCCTGGTCGTGCCACAGGGGACAGGACAGCACCAGGCTCTGCTCATCCTGCCCCCCTCTGCTCCTTGGGATCTGGGAGTCCCTTCCTGATGACCCACAGCACCCAGATGTGGAGAGCACAAGGAGCTCTATTCCCAGCTGGTGTATTCCAGAGAAGGAGAAATGGGACGTCTTGGCAGCTCTGCCATCCATCCATGCCATCCCTGTCCCTGCTACCTGGCACTGGGACCTGCCCGTGTCCTCAGCAGGGTGTGCCCAAGCCCACTGCCTCCACAGCAGATGATCTATTTAAATCAGGATTTTCTCCTGTTTTTTTCAAAAACCACTTTCTCTGCAGCAACTTAGTTTTCCCTGGAAGCCCAGCTGGTAGCACTGGGCATTCCCAGCCCTGCTTGGCTTGGGATCATCCCACGGGACCATCCTCACCATCCTCAGCTTGGGGCTGGGGATGAGGCAGCCGTGTCTCGGTGGCCGAGCCAGCACATCCGTCACCATCAGCACGGCCCCGCCTTTGTGTGACACCAGGACCGTGCAAATCAGGCTCTGTGTGCCCCCGGGCCGGGCTCTGCGTGCAGCCAGCCCTGAAATCCCTCCTGGAAAAGGCACAGCACTCTCGGGCAAGAGCCTTGTTGTTCCAGGGTAACGGGAGCCTGGCAGGGCTCCCACATGAGGGCTGCCAAGCCCAGAGGATTGGCAGGGCCACCCCACCTCCTGTGGCATCTTGCTCCCAGACCCCACTCCCAGAACTCTGCTCCCGATATCCCTCTTCTGGAAGTCAGCTCGCAGCACCCAGCTCGCAGCACCCTGTCCCCAGGAACGTGCTCCCAACATCCCAGCATCCCATCACTCACAGCCCAGTCACACCACCCCCTCTCCCAGTTTTGAGGCCAATTATGGCTCAGAAACTAGCACGGTGCCCAGGTGTACAATCCCCACTAGGCTTTGCTAAAAACCAATTAACCACCGTTACAAATTTTCCATTTCAGAGCAGGTTCCCATGGGACAGCCGCTGTCCTTCTGGGCGGCTCGGAGCCCGGTGCCAGCGCAGCTGCCAAAGCCTGGGGCTGCCCTTGTTTGGGAGAAACACTCCTGACCCCACCTCATCACCCCGGGGTAGTTCCCCAGCCCTGAGTCCCTGTGGATGGCGCTGAGCAGCGCGGGTGGTCCCTGTCCCATCCCTGGGGACGCATGGGGGACACCCACATTGGCCACGACGGGGTGCTGGGGGCCTTGGCTCCTGCTGCACCCCACGGCAGTGGGGATCCCGTGGGAACAGGGGGGAGGTGGCAGCTCTGGATGGTGCCCGGCATCCCCGGGCTCTGGGGCCGCGGGGCCCCGCGCACGGCTGAGCTTTCCGTGCGCTGCCGGTGCCCTCCCGCCGCCGCCTTTGATCCGCACCAGCCAAAGAGCAAAGGCAGCGCCTTTGTGCGCCGGGAGGCTTTGAAGTCTCCCAAAATGGGGCACAGGGAGGGGTGTGACTGGCCCCTCTCCCTGCCGGCCCAGCCCCACTTTCACTCCTGTTTTTATTTCCTTCTTCCCAATTAGGAGCCACCTCCGGTAATAAAACCTGTAAACTTTCCCTGGCCGGGGCTGGGGGCCGTGACACCTCAGAGAACCCTCTGGGGGTCCCAGAATGCTCCCTCCCACCCTCTGTGGCCACTCTGATGTGTTCCCCCAGCGCAGTGACTTCCCCAGGGACGTTGCCCCTGCTCTAGGTGGCAATAGGCAGGTCCTGCCCAGCGGGTGAGGCTAGTTATCTCTGTCCTTAATTCTCATCCCGTTTTTAATTTCCCATTCCAAAAATCAGGCGCAAAGAGCGGCTCTTTTCCAACCCCCCCCTCCTCCTTCCCCTTTCCCTTTCGGTGGCTCCGCTGAGCCCCGGGAGGCTGAGCGGAGCCCGGTGGGGACGTGCGAGCCTGGGTTTTTCTGTGAGAAAAATGCGCATTGATCATTTCTGGGAATCAGGCTGTGTTTTTTACTCTGAAGCATCCATTATACACAGCTGCTTAATTGACGAGCGCTGCCGAGTCACCTCGGCTGCCGGAGTAAAACAGCCTAAAAGCTCCAGCGCAGAGGAAGTCCGCGCTTTATAAATTGATTCAGTGGGAGAGAGAGAGAGCGAGCGAAAAAAAAAAAAAAAAACATTAATTACAGATGCTTCTGTGGGCACTGTTTTATGGCAGCGAGACCAGGATGTGGGCAATTCTCCTAAATGTGCTGATTAGACAGCACTTCATGTCTGGGAGCACATTAAATGGGCTCTGTAAAGCTATTAAAGATGCAGCGCCATAAAGAATTGACAAGAGCGAGCGGCAGCGGCGCAGCCCCCGGGCTCTTGCCGGGCTCCAGCCCAGCTCCTGCCCCACTCCTGCCCCAGGCTCCTTCCCAGCTCCTGCCCGACTCCTGCTTCAGGCTTCTCCCCGTTCCTGCTCCGGGCTCCTTTCCCAGCTCCTTCCCAGCTCCTGCCCCACTCCTGCTCCAGGCTTCTCCCCGTTCCTGCTCCGGCCTCCTTCCCAGCTCCTGCCCCACTCCTGCTCCAGGCTTCTCCCCGTTCCTGCTCCGGCCTCCTTCCCAGCTCCTGCCCCACTCCTGCTCCAGGCTTCTCCCCGTTCCTGCTCTGGCCTCCTTCCCAGCTCCTGCCCCACTCCTCCCCCAGGCTTCTCCCCGTTCCTGCTCCGGGCTCCTTCCCAGCTCCTTCCCAGCTCCTGCCCCACTCCTGCTCCAGGCTTCTCCCCTGTTCCTGCTCCGGGCTCCTTTCCCAGCTTCTTCCCAGCTCCTGCCCCACTCCTGCTCCAGGCTTCTCCCCGTTCCTGCTCCGGGCTCCTTCCCAGCTCCTGCCCCACTCCTGCTCCAGGCTTCTCCCCGTTCCTGCTCCGGCCTCCTTCCCAGCTCCTGCCCCACTCCTGCTCCAGGCTTCTCCCCATTCCTGCTCCAGGCTCCTTCCCAGCTCCTTCCCAGCTCCTTCCCAGCTCCTTCCCAGCTCCTGCCCCACTCCTGTCCCGTGTTCCTGCCCAGCTTCTGGAAACTCCTGCTGTCCAGAGGACAAACTCCCTGAGACCAAACAGGATGAAAGTCAGGGGGCTTTGGGCTCTGCTCCCAGAGTCTTTGCCCACCCCGGGGCAGGCAGGAGCCGGGGAGGAAGGAGCCACCCGTGCCGTGGCTCCGGGATCCGCTCCCGGCCGGCCGGAGTGACCCCGGCGCGGTGGGCGCGGGGCCGGCCGGGTGTGCCATGTTAACACAGCGCAAATCAATTTGTCAGGACACAGCTCAGCAATTAGCGCTGCTGGGATTATTACTCATTTGCGCACTGCAGGTTCCAGGGAATTAATCAGGGGCTCACGGGTAGCCGGGACAGCCGGGGAGGGAAGGGTGATGTCAGCACCCGGCGCAGCCGATGGTGCCTGGAGCTGTGCTGGAGGAATCCAGTGTTTCTCTGGATCCAGGGGGATTTGGCCTTTGGAGGACACCCCAATATAACAACCATCCCCTTCCCTGGAGCCCCACGTCCCCACCCACATCCTGGCTGTTGTGGGACGTGGAGCAGAAGGAAGTGAGCCCAAGGTGAAGTGGCACTTCCCACATCATCCCAGGGAGGTGACACTGAGCGGTGTCACCCAGCCACACCTGGTTTGGGGAGCAAGCGGGGCCCTGGTCCTGGTGTGGCAGTGGAGGCACCGAGGGAAGCTGGTGCCCGTGCCAGGGGTTTTCAGCTTGGAATGGGTCACCCAGGTGAGACTGTGAGCAGGAACAGAGTCACAACGTGTGAGCAAACAGGACAGGAATTCACAATCCAGGCTATCAACTAAAGCAGTGCTGGGCTGGGCTGTTCACTGCCCTGGGGATGGGAGCATCCCCGGATCCCAGGAGTCACCCACCTTCCCAGGGACGCTGTCCCTGCCCTGCTCAGGGGGACACTGGATCCAGGTGCCCTGGGGGGAGCCCCCCAGGCCTTGCCCTGGCTGGGGGTCCCTGTGCTGCCTGGCTGTGGATGCCGATGGGAGCAGGGAGCTGGGAGCTGTGTGCAGTGCCAGCTCCAGCCTGCCGTCCCTCTGATGGATAATCGATCCCTCCCAGCCGGGGAGAGACACCCTGTCCAAACGCATCAGGCTTGAAATGCCAACCTCCCTAATGCGATTTTACAGTCTCCTATAATCGAGTGGCAGCGAAACTTCCCCTTCCCCAGGCTCCCCTCCTGTCGCAGGGCACGTGGATTGTGGCTGCATCCCTCTCCTCAGGGGTAAGCTCCCTTCTGGGATGAGACGTGGCCTCAGGGCGCCCTGGGGTGCCAGGGGCAACCTTCTGCTAGCCCCCAGGACTGATGAACCTCTGCCCCAAAATATGGCCCTGCTGATGTACTGCCATCCAAAATCCATCTCCCTGGGGTTCCTGCAGCTGGCTGAGCACCCCTTGCCTTCCCAGCCCCCTAAAATTGCAAATGAAGCTCTGAGCAGTGCTGTGTTTGGGAGTTTTGTGCCCCACCAGAGGCTCCACAGCCTCTCCCAGGGCCCAGGGGAAGGTGCAGAGCTGTCACTGATGGACAGCACTGGGATCCCAACGCCTTTTTTGTGGGAACAAAGCCACAGCAGCCCCCTGACCCCGTGTAAACCCCAAAGTCAGGCTGGGGGCTGCAGGGGGGTCTGGCAGGGTGGTGAGGCTGAGCCTGCTGGGAACCCCAGCCCGGCTCAAGGTTAGTGCCAGTAATTAAGGGCTGGGATTTGCATGCAGCAAACGACTCCAGCTAATTACAGGTTTAAAAGGAAAATGATCGGAGAGAGGATTGTTTGCAAAATTGGGGCACGGCGGGAGGAAGGGAGGCGGAGGAAGGGACGCTCTGCTCGGCTCTGGAGGTCACCAGGGTGGCTGAGCCGTCACCCTGCACATCTGGGGACAGCACACCAGGGTGGCTGTGGCAGGAGCTGGCAGTGCTGCAGGGTTGGACTATCAGGTCAACGAGTCCTGAGGGATGCAGAGTGACCCCTCAGATCTTTTGGGACCCCCCCAGCCCCAAGCCAGGCTCCCAGACCCCCCACACGTGGGCAGAGCGTGGCCCTGTGGCTGCTGGGCCACCGCCAGCTTACACCCCACCCCGCCTCCCCCCAAAAAAAAATAGTTACAAATGCCAAGGTGCTGAATTGATTCATTTAATTTTCCCTTCTCATTTGATCAAGAGCAGGGTGACATTTGGCAAAAGTTGCTGATGAGGGATTGAATGATTAATTGTCATGACAACCATTCCTGGTTAATGACAGGGATGAGATTGTGCCGGCATAAAAGCCGGAGAGTGGCCTTGAGTGCCGCGGTGCTAAATTACCAGGCATGTCACTGTTTGTGCTTTTGGTAAAACGTGGCCATGCGTTTCTAATGAGAGGTTAACTGTGTCCCCAAAGTAATTACAACTGATTGAAGAGGTAGTTAGTAATTAGAGGATTAACTGTAATGAGTCTCACCTGCAGCTGTTGCCATAGTTACAGTATTTTAGATGATCGGAGTTAAAATAGGACGAGGTGCTGGCAGAGGTGGTTCTGCCCCTCGGGGCATCCTGGAGGTTTGGGTGGGCTGGTGCCCCCCCTGCATCCACTGCCCCACGGGGGGTCTCCATGGGCTGGGCTGGACATGGAACTCTCAGGGAATCCCATCCCAAAGCCTGGGATGCTGGAGCAGAGCATCCCCCAGGGCCCTGCCAGCCCTGGGCACTGGGGCGGAGCAGCAGGTGGGAGCCCCAGGGCTGGCTCTGCCAGCATGAGATTTCCAAAGGCAGGAAAGTCACCAAAAAAAGCTGAAACCCTCAAATTCTGACAGCCAGGACTGGCTTTCTCTGGGAGATGGGAAAGGGGGAGCACAAGCAGGGATGGGGATGTCCCCAGAGCATCGCTGGCATCCTCCAGGGTCCCCAAGCACCAAAGTGCCACCTCCACTGCCCAACCTGAGCTCGTTCCAACTCTCCCGACCCTCTGCTTTCACGGCTGACAATTTACAGGCCCGTGTAAAACCCTCCAAGTACAGTATCTTTAATTATTCCATCCATAAATGATAAGAGCCATTCATTTCAGGGCTCTCATTACGAATTTATACCCCTGTTTAATGTGCTCACTAACAGCAGACATCCCACAGCTCGAGGAGAAATATTGAACAATCCTTTCTGGAAGAGCCGAGTGGAGACCGCCGGAGCTATTTTGGACTGGGGAAGAGGGATGGGCAAAGCAGGGGGGATTGGGATTTAAAATGAAGAGTGAACCCCTCGCCCCAGGGAGATCTGGGGGCTCCAAGGGCTGGCAGCTCAAAGCTTTTCATCCAGGTGCTTCCCAAGCGGAATTCTGCTGCTGGTTTTTTTATTTTATTTTTTTTTATTCTGGATGTGCTGATGGTTGAAAGTGAGCTTCATTTTGATACAAGTATAAAAATAGAGCTTCATATTTATATACGTGACTATAACTACGGGAAGGTTTTGCGAAGGCTTAACTCGAAATAAAAAAAAAAGGAGAAATCCCAAGTATTCACATTTCCAGGCAAACACCCTGAGTTGGTTTGACCTTTCACAATTTTTTTCCTGGATTATTTTCCAATACAAAACTCACATGCTCCCAGGTTGGAATCAACCTCTCCCACATCGTTTGCCTTTGGGAGCTGCCGCCTCTGTTGTTCCTTTTCCTGGGGACAGGGTGCGTTTTCCCAGTTTTCAGTTTCCCAGGATTTCAAGGCATTTCCCCTCCTGCCCTGTCCTGCTGGTGATGTCCTGAGTCCCACAGGTGACACCACAGTGATGGGGAAAAGGAGAGGGCACCATCCAGCCCCCGACACCACGTCCATCAACAACACTGGTGTTTTCCAGCCATCAGTGATGGACTCCTGGAATCCCAGACTGGTTTGGGTGGGAAGGGACCTTAAAGCTCATCCAGTTCCACCCCCTGCCATGGGCTGGGACACCTTCCACTAGATCAAGTTGCTCCAAGCTTCTCCCCAAACTTTGGGCCAGGACGTGTCTTTGCAGAGACTTTCAAACCACTTGTGCTGAGCCTGGAGGGAAAACACACTCTGTCTGCTGTAAATTGGCAAAAAAAACCCTAAATGTAACATAATTAATGGAAATATTGGCTCTCAGGTCTTGGGGTTTTTTTAACAAATCTTAAATTTAGAAGCTGCCAGGGCTGCTTTAAAGAGGAATTAATGGGAGGTGCTGTAATTGCCCGCGAGGAGGAGCCTCTGTGGGAGATAAGCTCATAATGAGCTGTCACTGCCGGGTGGCTTTGGAGTAGGAGCACCCAAATTAATAAACAGGGATAATTGGCTGTCCCCTCCCTGGGGAAGCTTTGCTGGTCCCTGCAATCCCTGCTGGAGCTGGAGCTCCGTGGGTGCAATTCTGGATGGGTGGATGGATGGATGGATGGATGGAGGGATGGATGGATGGATGGATGGATGGATGGATGGATGGATGGATGGATGGATGGATGGATGAGGGATGGATGGAGGGAGGGAGGGATGGAGGGATGGATGGAGGGATGGATTGAGGGAGGGAGGGATGGAGGGATGGATGGATGGATGGATGGATGGGGGATGGATGGATGGATGGAGGGATGGATGGAGGGATGGATGGATGGAGGGATGGAGGGATGGATGGATGGATGGATGGGTGGATGGATGGATGGATGGATGGATGGATGGATGGATGGATGGATGGATGGAGGGATGGATGGATGGAGGGATGGATGGAGGGAGGGATGGATGGATAAATGGATGGATGAATGGATGGATGGATGGATGGATGGATGGATGGATGGATGATGGATGATGGATGGATGGATGGATGGATGGATGAGGGATGGATGGATGGATGGGTGGGTGGATGGATGGATGGATGGATGGATGGAGGGATGGATGGATGGATGGGTGGATGGATGGATGGATGGATGGATGGATGGATGGAGGGATGGATGGGTGGATGGATGGATGGATGGATGGATGGATGGATGGATGGATGGATGGAGGGATGGATGGATGGATGGGTGGATGGATGGATGGATGGATGGATGGATGGATGGAGGGATGGATGGATGGATGGATGGATGATGGATGGATGGATGGATGGAGGGATGGATGGAGGGATGGATGGAGGGATGGATGGGAAGCTCTCCAGGTGGGATGTTCCCTGGAGATGGTGCCTGGCTGTGGTGCTTGGTTGGTGGGACGCAGCCCAGATGCAAAGCCTGATGTTTGGGATGCTCAGTGGATGGGATGCCCAACAGGTGGGATGTTCATGGGACTGGATGCTCATTGAGTGGGATACTCACCAGGTAGGATGGGATGCCCAGTGGGTGGGATACCCCCTGGATGTGCTGCTCTCCGGACAGGACAGCCACTGGATGTGATCCTGCCCAGATGCAGCTCATGGGATGCTCACCAGGCAGGATAGGATTCTCCCTGGACACTTGGGATGCAGCAGTGCCCTGCTCTGCTGCCCTTCCCAGCCCAGCTCCCTCCTCTGCCCTGGGCTGCTCCACCTCAGCATCCAGCACCCAGAGCATCCCAGCCCCGCTTCCCACCAAAATTAAAAACATAATTCATGGCAGCCCTTCCACTTGTGTTGGGCTCAGAAAACACCAGGCTCCCTCCCCCTCCTTTTTAATAACATCCAAACTGTGGAGCTAAACTACTTGACAGAGGCCTTTAAATATGTGCAAATATATATTTGCACTCGGAGCTTTTTTTTGTTGGTTTTTTTTTTTCTTTTTCCCGGAGGCTCTTCCATTAGGTAATATTTGTTGCCAACATTAATTTCATTAGATTTTCATGGCATTTTAATAGGAGCCCCGGTGGTTTTTTGCATATATTAGCATGCGGGAGGAAGGAGAGTCACCAAATTAGAGTAAAAAAAAAAAAAAAAATCTGGTGTAGAGGCAGCAAAAGGGAAATTCCTGGGAGTGGGGGGAGAAAAGGGAGCCGTGGCCTGGGGCATTCCAGGTCTGGCATTCCAGGTCTGGCTCCGGAACCTGCCAGCCCCCTTAATGAAGATATTTCCACCCTGATTGCCTGATTAGAGCCCGAACCCGCGTGGAAGAGCTGGCAAATTAAATACGTGTTGATTATGCAAACTGGATCCCGGGTTTATCCCCTCATAAATAAGGGATGAGCCGGTAGCCTCGGCTCTCCGAGGGCTCCGATATTTATTGTATGCAAATCGGGCACGGGGCTGGGAGGAGAAGTAATCAGCTGTTTATCGGGCGGGGACTGAGGGAGGCTCGGGAATAATCACCCGGGAAAGGCTGGGAATGGCTGGAGGAGGAGGTTGGATGCGGGGATGGACAGAGGTGGCACCGCAGGGGACCGGAATGCCCGCGGGCACCTGCCTGGCACCGAGCCCGGGGACTGCAGGGGGAGGGTTTTAGGGTGGACATGAATATTTTGGTGTCTAAAGGGATATTTTGGGGTGTTTGGGGGTGGTTTAGGGTGTATAGGGGTCTTTTAGAGCGTATAGGGGTATTTTAGGGTGTATAACCCCACACCGAGCACAGGGACTGCATGGGGAGGATTTTAGGGTGGACATGAATATTTTGCTGTCTGAAGGCATATTTTAGGGTGCACAAGGCTATTTTGATGTCTAAAGGGATATTTAGGGGTGTTTTGGGGTGTTTTAGGGGTATTTTAGAGTGTATAACCCTGCACTGAGCACAGGGGCTGCAGGGGGAGAATTTTAGGATGGACATGAATATTTTGGTGTCTAAAGGGATATTTTGGGGTGTTTGGGGGTGTTTTAGGGTGTATAGGTGTATTTTAGGGTGTATAACCCCACACCGAGCACAGGGGCTGCAGGGGGAGGATTTTAGAATGGACATGAATATTTTGGTGTCTAAAGGGATATTTTGGGGTGCATAGGAATATCTCGGTGTGTACAGGAGTATTTTTGCACAAGAGTATTTTGGTGTGTATAGGTGTATTTTAGGATACAAATGGGTATTTTAGAGACCACGGGGCTGTTTTAGTGTGCACAGGGATATTTCAGTGCATTTTAGGGTGCACAGAGGGATTTTACTCTGCACGGGGGCATTTCATCACATCCTGTGCACAGCTGTGCTCCCTTCAGTGCCGTGCAATTCCCAGGAATGTCCAGCACCTCCGGAGCTCCCATGGGCTCCCAGCAGAGTGAAAAATGGCATTTAAAGTTTTTAGAAAAACCAGCCCTGGCAGCCTGTGTGGTCCTGCCCCTTCGGGGAGCTCTGGCAAGGAACCTGTGATGATGATAAATGCATCCAAGACGGGTTTTTTTCTTTTTTCTTTTTTTTTTTCCTTTCCCCCCACATCATTTTATAGGAAATACATGTTGGAAATGAAATTGAAATGAAAATGAATAAATATTTCATAGAATACAATTACCGTGGCTCAGGACCAAGACAACTGCAGCAGCTCCTGCTGCACACAGCAGTCTGCAATTCAGTGTCAAAGAACTGCTCTCTGGGCTTTTAATCTGCTTTTTTTCTCTTTTTTTTGGCCAACACAAATAATCCCCCCGGCCCCCAGCGGGGAGGTGCCCCTGGCAGGTCCTGGATCTTCCCCATCACTCCAGGGGCACTTTGGGTGCACGCCGGGTTTGCCACCCCATTAAAAAAAAGAAAAAAAAAATCAAGTTAAATGAAATTCTTTGCCAATAAAAGTGAGGAAAGAGTGGGGAAAAACCAGCAGGGAAGGCTCAGCTTGAATCAAAGGTGGCTTGGTGACCGCCCTCTCCCCGTGGAGCCGGGGACAAACATCCCCAGCGCTGGGACACGGCGTGGGTTTCCAGCCACCACCAGTCAAGGGAGAAGAAAAAGAGCTTTTTTCCGGAGCGCAGCGGGAAGCGGAGGATTTATGGGAAACAATTTGGTGGCGAGAGTTTGGGGTTTGTTTGTTTGCTTTGGGCCGTGACAGCAGCCGGGCTGGGGCGGGAGCTGGGGGAGGCTCATCCCGAGGGGATCCCGGTGGGATATCCAAACTTCCCTGGCTCCGGGGCCACACGGGTGCCCAAGCCAAGGCTGGCTGGTGCTTCCCAAATCCCCTCGGAGCATCCTCCTCCCTCTCGCTGACACCCAGAGCCACACTCGGTGCTGTCACCCGGAGGGGCCGCCTTGCTGGGAATTCTCCCCATCCCCAGGCTCCAAACCCAAGGAGAAGCCCACCACCCACCCATCCCTTCCCCAATCCATCCTCCCCCCCGCGTTCCCGGTGGGGCTTTGATGCCGGCGGCGGCGGCGGGAGGGGATGCGGGGCCGCGGCGCCGCTTTGAACAGGAATTACAGGGAAAACTCAACAAAATGGCACAGCCGCGGCGGCGGCGTCGTGTTCTCCCAAAGCAGGAATAAAACAGACGCGCAGACGGTGCTTTGCAAACAATTTAATTTGCCTGATGCTTTGATATAGATGAGGATGCGGCGAGGCGGGCGCGGGGAGAGATGAAACGCGCTGTCGGAGGCGGGGGGGGCCGCGGCGTGTGAGATGTGCCGAGCACCGTGAGAGATGAGCCCGGCAGGGATGTGAGCCCGGCAGGGATGTGAGATGAGCCCGTGAGGGATGTGAGATTAGCCCCTGAGAGATGTGCCCGTGAGAGATGTGCCCGTGTGAGGTGTGCCAGTGTGAGATGTGCCCGTGAGAGATGTGCCCTGCAAGGTGTGAGATGTGCCCATGTGAGATGTGCTCATATAAATATGTGCCCATATGAGATGTGCCCATGTGAGGTGTGAGATGAGCCCATGAGAGGTGTGCCCGTGTCAGGTGTGCCCTGCACAGTGTGAGCTGTGCCCATGGGAGTTGTGTCAGTGTGAGCTGTGCCCATGGGAGTTGTGTCAGTGTGAGATGTGCCCATGAGATGTGTGCCCTGCCCCTGAGACGTGCCCATGGGAGATGTGCTCATATAAAGATGTGCCCATGAGAGATGTGCCCGTGAGAGTTGTGCCCTGCACAGTGTGAGGTGTGCCCATGGGAGGTGTGCCAGTGTGAGATGTGCCCGTGTGAGGTGTGCCAGTGTGAGATGTGCCCGTGAGAGATGTGCCCTGCAAGGTGTGAGATGTGCCCGTGTGAGATGTGCTCATATAAAGATGTGCCCATGAGAGGTGTGCCTGTGTGATATGTGCCCTGCACGGTGTGAGGTGTGCCCATGGGAGCTGTGCCAGTGTGAGATGTGCCAGTGTGAGGTGTGCCAGTGTGAGATGTGTCCATGAGATGTGTACCTGTGTGAGATGTGCCCTGCACGGTGTGAAGTGTGCCCATGGGATGTGTGAGATGAGCCTGTGAGAGATGAGCCAGTGTGACATATGCCCTGCACAGTGTGAGCTGTGCCCATGGGAGGTGTGCCTGTGTGAGGTGTGCCCATGAGATGTGTGCCCTGCAACGTGTGAGATGTACCCATGTGACATGTGCTCATATAAAGATGTGCCCATGTGAGGTGTGCCTGTGAGAGATGTGCCCATGAGAGATGTGCCCTGCAAGGTGTGAAATGTGCCCATGTGAGCTGTGGCAGTGTGAGATGTGCCCATGAGATGGGTGCCTTGCACGGTGTGAGATGTGCCCGTGTGAGGTGTGCCTGTGGGAGTTGTGCCCTGCACGGTGTGAGGTGTGCCCATGGGAGGTGTGCCCATGTGAGATGTGCCCATATGAGGTGTGCCAGTGTGAGGTGTGCCCATGAGATGTATGCCCTGCAAGGTGTGAGGTGTGCCCATGAGAGCTGTTTCTGTGTGAGTTGTGCCTGTGTGAGGTGTGCCTGTGAGAGTTGTGCCCTGCACGGTGTGAGGTGTGCCCATGTGAGGTGTGCCCATGTGAGGTCTACCTGTGTGAGGTGTGCCCCTGGGAGCTGTGCCAGTGTGGCACTGTGCTGCTGCACGCTGTGAGAGCTGCCAGTGGTGGCCAGAAGTGACTCTGCCCATCTCCAGCCTGGTGAAGTGACCTCGAACTCCTGCAGGGTTGGGACTGCATCACGGGGTGCAGGGACACCACTGCAGTGCCACTCAGGGACATCCAGTGCCACTCAGGGACATCCAGTGTCCCTCAGGGACATCCAGTGCCACTCAGGGACATCCAGTGTCCCTCAGGGACATTCAGTGCCACTCAGAGACATCCAGTGCCCCTCAGGGACATCCAGTGCCCCTCAGGGACATTCAGTGCCACTCAGAGACATCCAGTGCCCCTCAGGGACATCCAGTGCCCCTCAGGGATATCCAGTGTTCCTCAGGGACATCTAGCGCCACTCAGGGACATCCAGTGCCACTCAGGGACGTCTAGTGCCCCTCAGGGACATTCAGTGCCACTCAGGGACATCCAGTGACACTCAGAGACATCCAGTGTCCCTCAGGGATGTCCAGTGCCCCTCAGGGACATCCAGTGCCACTCTCTGTGGCCAGGGTGACATGAGACTCCAGTCTGTGACAGCAGCCAGGGCTGGGACAGGTGCAAAGCCCTCATCCCAGGGGATCCTGCTGGGATATCCAAATACCCCCAGCTCTGGGGGCACAAGGGCCAGTGTCACCCAGCTGGGCTGGCTCTGTGAGAAACCTCCACCCCCCACCTCCAGCACCAGGGTGACTCCAAGCTCTCACAGCACCAGGACAGCACCACGTGCTGGGACACAGGTGCCACTCAGGGACACCCCCGGGTGCCAGCCAGCCCAGGGCTGTGGGAAACCTCCACCCCACCCTGGCAGATAAAGAGACAGGGCTGGGAGCGCGTGAGGAGCGCGGCTGTCAGATATGGGGCACGCTGAAATATTAATGGAACTAACATTTCAATTACCTTTTATCTGTACAGGCTCAGGCTGCGGCGAGGGGGCTGGGGCGGCTCCCCCCCCCTTCCCCCCCCCCGTGTGCTGTCACCCAGACATTCATGCTGTGCTGGTTCTTTTTATTGGTTTTCATCACTTTTGACACTGCCAACAATGAACCTTGAAGTAAATTTTCAGTAGTGACTGTGTCAGTGGAAAAGCGTCTCCCTGTCATTTTTCTAAATTAGGCGATGATTCGAGTCCTCGGGGCTGGGGCGGGGAGGGGGAGTGGTGGGGCTGAGCAGGGGGAAGGGGTGGCCGTGGGCAGCCCCTCCAGCCCGAGCTCCAGCACCTCAGCAGGACAGGGGACTGCCACCTCCTGCAGACACTGCAAAACCTGCCCTGAGCTGCTCCCAGATGTGCCCCAGCACCAGATGTGCCCTGAGCGCTGCCCGGATGGGCCCTGAGCTCCTGATGCTGCCAAATCTGCCCTGAGCAGCACCAGATGTGCCCCAGGGGCAGGGCCAGCAGCAGAGCCCCCCACATGGTACCTGTCCCCCCCTCCCTGCCCTGCCAGCAGGCTCCAGCCATCGGCCACCCCATAACGTGGCACTGCCACCCCTGTGTGACAGCCCTCAGGGGGTGCAGCCACAGCTCAATCCAGGGCTGGCTCCCTGCTCCCAGCGTTTCCTTGCCTTTGCTGCTCCTGGGAGCACTCAGGGCCACAATTCCTCCTCTCCCTGCCGACCCCACACCCCCTCGGTGATGCCAGGATCATCTTCCCAGCACGTGGGCACAGCTCACCTCTGCTGCTCCACGCCCCCGGGAACGGGGGGACTGAGCAGAACTTTAATTTTAATGTTCATTGAGCATGTAAAGGGGAAAAAAAAAAGAAATCAATTTAATAACCTCTCTTCACAAACAGTGCCTGGAGGCTGCTCTGGCACACGCGGGCTCCGGGAACTTCACGAAGTCTTTTGTTATTTATGGCGGGGATTAAACTGGAGCAGGAGCAGCTCCCGGTGTAGCCGAGCGGGGCTGGGAGTGCTCCAGCCCCACCTTGTCAGCACCAGGCCCTGGAGGTGAAGCCAAGAGGGCTGATGTACATCACCGGGAAAAACTCCTCCCTTGGCTTTTCCAAAAGGAAAAAACTCCTCCATCACCCACTCCCCAAAGGCGTCTTCAGGAGACCCTGAGGATGGGGCAGCAGTGAGGGGCTCTGGCTGGACACCCAGGGGAAAATTTAATGTTGAGCTCAGTGTGATTCCTAGAGAAATTCATCAAATGCAGCTCGATGCAGGGCAGGAGCTCCCCCGGTGCTGTGGTGGGAGCAGTTTGCTTCCCAAAATGCAGCCCCAGAGCCGCGTTGGAGTGACGGGCACCATCCCCATCCCTGCAGCACCACCACCCCCACCTGCACAGAAACAACTGCTTGCCGTCAGCTTTAGATTACAACCTTCTTGTCTGCAAGTTTCAGCGTGGTTACAAATCCCAGTGTTATTCAAATTGCATCAATTATTCAATTCCTGCTGCTGGGAGGGCGATGGGAAGGTGGCTGGCGCTGAGCAGCACCCACCCGGCCTCCTCGGAGGGATTTCTGATTCCCGTGGGATCCCTTTGATCCTGTTAACCTGTGCCTTCGGCTCCTGTGGAATCAGCAAATTGCTCCAGAGCCACTTACAAGTTCATTTCCAGAGGCAATTTGCAGCGGGAATGATTTGAATAAACTTTCTGTTGACTTTGCAAGCCATTTTTTCCCCAGCGATTTTTCCAGCCCGGCACCTGGCACACACCTCGTTCTTGCGGCTTCAACAGCGAGAGGCAAAGGAGGTTTGGGCTCCTGTCCTCACCTCAACCCATCCCCGTTCCAGCCCCAGGGCAGGGCGGTGCTCCAGAGCTTCCCCATCACTCCCAGGGGGAAAATCATGTCCCCGTGGGGGCTCTGGGGACAGTGGGTGCTGCCCGCTCTTCCCCCGGGGTGCTGGGGGGCAGTGTGGGGGAAAATAAATCACATTTCTGGGGGCGCTAAAAAGGGGGCTCAGGGCTCACCCGCAGCTCCTCTGGGGAGAGGAACAATCCCAGATTCCGTGCATCCCCTCTGCCTCGCTGCCTCCTCCCTTCTCGGGGCCGGGATTCCCGGTGGGATTGAGAAGGAATGGGTGGGAATGCTCCTCCGGGGAGCTGCCCGCTCCATCCTTCCCCCAAAGGAGCCACCGAGGCTGAAATATCCCCTCGATGCTCCAGATTCTGCTCTGCACACACCCCCACCCCACTTCATTTTAATCTTCTGGAGGAAACCAGAGGCGGATTTTACCCGAGATATCCAATATTGATTCTTTCCCGCTGGGAAATTGTGTAAAATTCCAGAGAAACGACGCAGCCGGCGCTGGAAGCCACAGACCCGGAGCTGCTCAGAAATTGCCTCAGTTAAATGAAATCGAAATAAAACCAGGGAGGTGGATGATATTCACGGACCCCCTGCTCCATCCCCATCCCGACCCTGCTCCTGCCATCCCTGTGTCGCTGCCTCCCCTCAAACGGGGGCCCAGATTTCTTCGCTTTCGGGTGACTTTTTCCAGGCACGAGGATGATTAACACATCAAAAGGCTGTTTTGCTTTGCTTAACAATATTATCTGCTTAACTGCCCCGTTAATTGAATCAGGCAGCGTTTGTTTGTGCAGGGGGAGTCACCCCAACAAGTCTATTTTATTTTGATGAGTTTTGTGTCCTATTAGCGGGTTTTAATGCTGCCTCTGCCTCGGAGCAGAGCTGGGCAAGGAGAGCAGGATGGACGTGGAGCGGCCCCGGTGTTTTATCCATGAAATCGCGGCTCCTGGATTCTCTCCAGGGCGGGGCTGGCACAAAGGGCAGGGACGGGACCCTCGGTGAGGACAGAGCCATCCCTGCTGCCCTGCAGGCGCCAGGTGAGCGCCTCAGGTGCCCTGGGTGTCCCTGAGCATCCCTGAGTGTCCCCAGTCCCTCAGGGCAGGTTCAGCCCCTGTGCCAGCAGCCAGCATCCCTCCTGCCCCCACAGCGGGCAGATCCCCCTCCGGGGCTGGGAGCAGGGTCACCCCCCCGGGGATGTGCTGGCTGGGGTCCCTCGGTGGGACACGGGTGGGCTGCGGGGTGGGGTGGCCGCCCTGCAGCCCCAACCGGTGTCCCGGTTTCCCAGTCCCTCTGCAGCCCCTCCATCTCAGGGTGGAAACCAGGAAACTCAACCAGCTCGGGAGAACGGCCCCGGGGGTCCCCCCCAAAGCCCCCACTGAGGTTTTCCCACCCCGGGCGCTGCAGCGGGGCCTCTGAGACCCCCCTGGAACCCCCCCCCGGCTCGCTCTCCCCCTCCCCTGGCAAGGCTCCTACGCCTGAACTGCACGAAATCAGATTAAGGGCAGCAGACAAAGCCCCGCGCAGGAATAAACACGGCCGGGGCCGGGCGGGATGGGAAGGGAGGGAAGGGCCCCGGGAATGGGGCGGCTGGGCCGGGAACGGGGGGCGGCTGAGCCCCGTGTCCCCCACAAGGTCCCTGTCCCACAAGGACATCGCCCAGATGGACACAAGAGTCTCCCCGAGGGTTTCCAGGCCCTCCTGCCAACAGGAGGAGGTGCAGGGATGTCTCAGGGGTGACGGGGACACGCGAGGACAGCTGGGGACAGTGACCCCGGGGCAGGACCCGGCCAGCAGGTTCAGGTGCTCAAGGCTCTGCGGAGCCGGGGCTTTATCCTCCCACTGCATCCCGGATCCCGTTTTCCTCCGGTTCCCGGCGCTCCCAGCCGGGCTGGGCTGGGACAGGCTGGGGACAGGCTGGGGACAGGCTGGGAGCGCAGGAGACGGGATCGCTGGAGAATCCAGACAGCAAATAATCTGGCTCTGAAAAGAGCTGCTGATGCCTCATTAGCAACTTTGAAAAGCATCCGGTGAAAAAGCCTCTGCCCTTGTGCTGGGTGGGGGGTTTCTGCTCATTCCTGCTCTTGTCCTTGATTAATAAGGACATTTGCATGTAAATCGGCTCCTGGATCCTTCCCAGCGGTGCCGGCTCGGGTCTGGCCCCACCTGAGGCTCTCCCAGTCTGCACCCGCTGCCCTGGAAGGTCTGTGTGCCCCCGGCACGGCCCGGCACGGCTCGGCACTGTCCGGGATGGCACACGGAGCTGGGACACGAAGCTCTCCTCTGCTCTGCAGTGACTGCAGGGCTGGGACAGGGCCAGGGACACAGGACAGGGACACAGGACAGGGACACAGGACAGGGATGCAGGGCAGGAACACGCAGCTGTGGGGCACAGGGTTGGGACACGGAGCTGGGACACAGGACAGGGACACAGGGTTGGGATGTGGAATGGGGACAGAGAACAGTGAGAGGGAGCAGGGACAGGGAGTGGGGACAGGAGTCCCTGGGTCCCCTGGGGCATCTGCCAGCCCAGCAGTGCCTGGATTCCTGGTGCTGCTGCCCAGCCGTGTGAGCAGCTCTGCTGTGGCTCCTACAAAGGCTTTTCCCTCGGAACATGCTCCGGGCTCCCCTGGGGTGGCATTTTCCAAAACAAACGCATTTATTTGCTGGATGCGTGTGGGGAAGTGCCGCTCCGCCGGGCCATCCCTCTGCCTGTTTGATGTCTGTTCCCACATCGTGTCATCCTAAAAGGCAACGTTTTGTCAATGGGAAACCCTGCCTGGCTCTCCCCTCTCCTCTCTGCCAGTCTCCTCGCATGCGGGGCAGGACAGGGGACAGGCCATGTGCCACCAGCGCTGTCCCCCAGCTGCTGCCACTGTCAGAGCAGTGGTGTGAGGAGGAGGAGGAGAAACAGCCCTGGCTGTGGGTGGGTAGCAGAGGGGGCAAAGCTCAGCCCCTCAGCCATGGCAGGGAGAGGGGACAGTGGGGGCAGCTGGGGGACAGGGGTGTCACCTGCACGCTCCTGCTGGCTACAGCCAGACCCCCACGGCAGGGAGCTGCTCCTGCAGAGCTGGAGGGGTCCCCCACTGGCTGGACCCCCGGAAGGCACAGCCAGGTTCCAGCTGGGGGCCCCGACACCCATCAGGGCAAAGCCAAATCCACGAGGGGCCGTGGAGCCACCGGCAGCGTGAGAGCAGCGCCAGCAGCAGGGTCTGGAGGGCAATCAGCAGAAGAAGGGGGCTATTTCTAGCCGGGCACAGCGTGCCACCGCCGCCGCCGTCGCTGTCACCGCCTGCCAGCCCCTCGGCGATGGAGGGGCCCGGCTGCAGGCGCGGCGCCGCGGGGATGGCCCGGAGCCAGCGCTGCCGGCGCTCGGGTGACGCCGATTTCCCCGAACACGCCGCAGCCCTCAGCCGAGGGCGACGCTTCCCTCGGCGCGGCGAATTCCCCAGCCCCCGCTAATCAGCAGCCGGCGCTTAATTGGCGCATTTCTGCCCGGCTGGGGTCTCTGCCAAGGAGGGAACCTCGGCGGCCGCGGCCTCCCGTGCCCTGGGTGGGGACGGAGCGGGGACAGGCCGGGGGGGACCGCGGCCACCCACGGCGTCCGGGCTGGCCCGCATCGCTCTGTCCCCACGGCGGTGCCACCACCGTGTCCCCCCCGGGGCAGCAGCAGGGCTGGGCGAGCCGGGTGACGCCGGAGCGAGTCCCCGGGTTTGTGTCGCTGCCGAACCTGCCAGCGCGAATCAAAGGAGCTGCCAGGCACGCCGCAGCCCTTTCTTCTCATATCACTCACACCACTGCCACGCTGCATTGTGACAATGGGGTGTAATTAAGGTGTCAGCATATCATTTAGCCTTTTCAATATTAAAAAAAAAAAAATAACCGGGAGACAGGGCTGGGAAATCTGTAGTCTTCTCTTTAATGAGGAATGCAGGGGGGAAAGGAGGAGTGGAGGTAGTGGCTTGGCGAGGGTGGGACAAAAGGCACCGCTGTGGTGTGGGGTTCTGGAGGATGCTGGCACGTTGCTGTGGGGAGTTGTGCTCCACTGGAACCACCCAGCCCGGGAGGGAGAGGGGACCCTGCTGGGCCAGGCACTCCCAAGGCTCTGGGAGCTTCCCTGGGGCACTGCAGGAGCCACCAGCACCTGGAGAAAGGGACCATGCAGGGCACTCCAGGTGTGTCCCACCTGCAAGCCGTGCTCAGATGCTGCTCTCACCCCGTGGGGGCCTTGCAGAGCTGTGTGGGACACCCAGCAATCTCATGGCATGACCAGGGACAGGGCTGGTGCCACGTGTGCCATGAGCTCACCCTGGTGCCACAGCAGCACCGGGATTGACCAGCGCCCTGTCCACCCACGTTGCTGTTGGGGCCATCCCGGCCCTGTTCACATTTTTCCCAGCTCCTGGCAGTTCTTACACAGCATCCCCCAAAAAACAGCGTGTCCCTGTTCCCCCCACCATCCCGCGGGCTCCGGGGCCGGCTGCGATCCCGAGGGCAGCCAGCGAGTTCAACACCATCAATAATCCCTGATGGCTACAGAAAGCGCTTTCCCGAGGAATAAATTCCTGCTGCATCAAAAGGAAGCTGCAAATCAATGCGGGGATCGCTCATTCTGAACGATGGGAACTCGTCTCGCTACAGTGGGAAGCATTAGCTGGGAACGGGGAGGGGGACACGGGGCCGGGAGCACCAGTCCCCTCCATAAACTGGGAACCAAAATTAACGATGGGCTGAACCGGGAGCGGGGTGATCCATCCCGGTGTCCCTGCTCATCCCGCCGCTGTGCCAGCCCCCGGAGCACGGCTGCAAACTCCTGACCCTGCTGCCTACCGGGAGCAAATTCCAAATTCCATTCGGATTTTTTTTTTTTTTTTTTTGGTCTTGTCTGATCCCTGACAACTTTTCCGTGCGGCGCATCCCGCTCGGGCCGGGCGGTTCAAAGCCGCAGCGGTGGTCCCGGAGCAGCCTCCGCCTCCGTCCCCGCCTTTGTCTGCGCCGGCTCCGGCTCTCGGGCACTTTGGGAGAGATGGATGTGCGGCCCCGCCGAGGCAGACATGTTCCAGGCGAGATCCTGGGAAGAGGTTTCCTTAGCAACAATAATGAAGTGTGAGCGAGAGAAAAAGCTCTCCCGGCTCTGCTCCCTTCTCTGGGGACTCCGGCAGGTTTGGGGACCCCGAGGGGAGGCATTCCAAGGGGCCAGGATGAGTGCTGGGGTGGGAGAGGAGCTGCTGCAGGTCCTGGCATCGGGATCAGCCGGGAGAGGGGGATCTGGGTGCCAGCCGTGCATGTCCTGAGAAACCAAACCGGAGCAGGAGTGGTGACCCTGGCACCACCCCAGCATCCCATGGAGCAGCCTCACCTCCCACATCTCCGAGCTGCCTCTGCTCAGGAGGATGGAGATGTGCCATGGGAGCAGCCCCTGAATTCCAGCACCCTGAAATGGGTGCTCCCACCCCTGGCAGTACCAGGAGACACCACCTGCCCGGCAGCTCCTGCTGGGATCCTTGGGAAGCAGGTGTGGTGTCCCTACTCCGGGAAACACCTGCTGGAGCACGGCACAGGGGCGGCTGTGCCAGGACAGCCCCAGCTCCGAGCCCCAGCTCCAGCAGGACCCTCCAGGCTCCTCAGGGAGTTCCAGCTCCTCTGCTGCATCCATCCATCCATCCCTGCTCCAGCCTCAACTCCACGCCCCCTCCTCCCAGCCCCGCTGGCCGGGGGATGGCACTGTGCCTCGCATCACAATTACAGTAAATAAATCCTATTAGGAGGACTTTTACTACCGCATGCTCCTCATTACAATCTGCCCAAACCCCCGGCTCCTGGGATCGCCCCGGTAATGAGGCCGGGATGGATGGATGCGGGAAAATTAACGCTGCTACAAGTTAATTTGTTTTTATTAGCAGGCGGCGGCTGGCAGGGGGGCGGGGGCGGTGGGTGCCATCCCGCTGGAGCAGCGCAGGGATGCGGATCCCTCCTGGCACCCGGATCACCGCGTGTCATCGTCCCCTCAGCCACCGCCTGGCCGCCTTGGGGACAGCGCTGTCCCACCCCAGGGCGGGACGGGCAGATGGCAGCGAGCAACCAGCTCGCTGGACGAGGTCACATCTCATTAATAAAGGCTAATTAAGAGTAAATCATCAAAAAAGAGGGGCTGGAGTTGTCTGAATAACCCACGCAGGTGCTGCTGGTAATTAACTCAGGGCTGTGACAGCTCCTGTGGCACTGGAGGGTCACCAGGAGCATCTCTGTCCCCACCCTCTGCCCCGTGGCCACCGAGTGTCCCCTCGTGTCCCTCATGGCACCAAGAACCGTTCCTGTGAGAACAGCTGGGCCTTCCTCGGGCTTGGAAAATATAGATCCCACCGTGAATAATACATACATTTATTAAAATTAAACCACCGGCAGATATTACATCCAGCGGCGCTGAATTATGGATAGACCTCAGCCCAACCTTTGTTTTTAATTAAAAAGCCCCTTTCAGTAATTCCATTAAAGCAGCAGCTTATGTTTTTCCTCCTCTCTTCCCCCCCCTTCTCAAGCGCGATCCGGCGGCGTTCGGGTTGCGCCGATGAAACGGCTTTGAAGTTTCATGAATTGCTGATGTAATTGAATAAAAATAATATTAAGGGGAGAGAAGGGGCGGGGGGAGAGACAGAGAGAGAGAGACAGAGAGAGAGAGAGACTTTTCTCTAAACCTAAATCCTAATGAAATCACCTTAGCGCGCCCGGCGGAGTGACAGTGAGCCGCTGGATTTGTGCATATTCCCCTAATCCTAAACCCATTAGCCAGGAGGCTCCGTGTGAACCACATGTTGAGGATTACAGCTGGGGGAAAAAAAGCTCCCACAAAACCCCAAAACCTGCCTTGAATTGCCAGGGGGAGGTGCAGAGATCACCCCTCTCTCCGAGGGCGGGAGATGAAGCTCAGACCCCCCTCGCCAGATGCTCATTGATGCTTTTTTCAGGGAATTAAGGTGGAGAGCTTTCCAATTATTCAGCTGTGTACTGTCATTAATGGAAACAGGAGTTTTTGCCATCCCTCAGCTGCTTCTTGGAAGAGTGGCTGCCCCTGGGATGCCCGGCTGGAGGGGATGTTTGGGGTGAGCTCTGGTGGCTGCTGGTGCCTCCAGAGCCCAGGTGGATGTGCCAGGGAGGGGACCATGATCTCTGGGATTGGGAAGGGAAAGAAGCTGTCTCTGTCCAGCCCCGGGCACGGGCTGTGAAGGGCAAGGAAGATTTTAAAAGGTATTTTTACACAAAGTGTTTTCCTTTTTGTTGTCACTATGACCCCCAGGGAGAGGAACCTGCTCTAGCTGAAGTTGTCACTGTCCATGGCACAGGGTTGGAAGGAGATGATCCTTGAGGTCCCTTCCAACCCAAACCATTCCAAGACTCCGTGATCCTATGACAAACTCGCCTTTCCTTTCTTCTCTCTCTCCTAATTCCTTCCTTCCCAATTTAAGCTCCTCTCCAGGATAATGCAATAAAGACATGAAGCACCTAATTTTCGGTGGGGGACAACAGACGCGACGGTGTATTTACCCAGTCAAACCATTATGAAATCCTACAATTAAGGCTTCAATCAGATAAATGCAATTACATAACACCATCTTATACGATATAATTAAAAACATCTGCAATCAAACCGAAGCCCATGGTACAGTAATCCTTAATCAGAAATCACCCAGCTCCAGAGGAGAGGTTCCATCCCGGAATCCAGCGGTGGTGGCGGTGCCATCCCCCACTGAGGGAGGATGATGGTGGCCATGGGTGGCCATGGGGAGCTGGAGGTCTGGTCCCTGCCTTGCTGTGCTCCCAAATCCATGCCCACCTCCCCTGGGACACGGGCTCAGCAGCAGGGTGGCACGCAGAAGTTGTGCCACAGACAAACAAGGGAGGTGTTCCCAGCCCTGCCAGGTCCCAAGCGACCAGGGATTCTCGCTGGGAATGGGAACAGACATCAACATCCACTCTTGGTTGTGCTGGCCCATGCCAGTCCCCCATCCTGCTGCTGGGCCAGGCTGTGGCTCCAGGGCTTTGTGCCCAGCCCTGGCGCGTCCCCGCAGCCGCCGGCTGGCACCAAATGAAGACAAATGGGCTGGGTGACACATCAGCATCCATTAACGGCAGCGCTGTGCTGGGAATGCTGGGGCTGTGCCAGCACTGGCAGGAGGAGCAGCAGCACCGGGGCCAGAGCCCCACCCGGGAGCCCAGGAGTCACAGGGGGTCAGCAGGGTCAGGCCTGGGCACCCACACCCCCAGCTCGGCTCTGCAGAGCCCACCCGGAGCTGTTGGCAAGAGAAGGAGCTGGATGGGATCCAGCCCTGGTGGCACAGTCCTGCCATGTCCCCATCACTCTGAGCCCCTCACCCCTGCAGCCCCAGCCCCTGCCTGCCCTCACACCTGCCTCTCACAGGGAGTTTTTGGGGGTACACACAAGAACCCCCCCTTGCCGGTGCTGACTCATCTCTCAGGTGGCTCAGGCATCCCAGAGTGGGATGCCCAGCACTGGAAGGGCTATCCCAGCACTGGAAGGGATATCCCAGCACTGGAAAGGATATCCCAGCACTGGAAGGGCTATCCCAGCACTGGAAGGGCTATCCCAGCACTGGAAAGGATATCCCAGCACTGGAAGGGATGCTCAGCCCATGCAGTGCCTGTGCAGCAGCTGTCCAGGGGTTCAGGAGCAGCCTCGGGATGAGGCAGGAGCGCTGACCCCGCCAACTTTTTCCACCCCCTGACCTTTCCCCAGCCCCTCTCGGAAATGCCACGGCACTCCTCGCCCGGCCAGACGAAATGTCAGGGAAGGTGGATGGAATATTTCCAGCCGCCGTGCCGGGTGCTGCAGGGGGTTTTCCCCAGCGCTGCGAGTGGCTCCAGAGGGAGCCTGGGCTGTGCTCCAGCCCGTTCCCATCCTTGTCCCCATCCTCTTCCCCGTGCCACCCCAGCACGGGCCCGAGCCGCGCTCGGCTGGCTGCGAGCGTTTAAGCAGAATTGAGTGTGTGTTCAGGCACTTTCAAACACAAGTAATCTTCATCTGGGAGACGGGAAGTGAAATATGTTATTGCCGAGCACAGTAAATTACCCGTGCCAGCCCCGGCGGATAAAACATCGCCGTCGCCGGCCGGCGCAGTCACTCACCCGCGCTGGGCCGCCACCGCCCCATCAATTACAAAACAAATGGCTGCTGGTCACTCCAGGCACGGCACCGGGGCTTGTGTGGCCACCGTGGCACCGGGACCTGCCCCAGCATCAGGCAGGCACGGGGTGTTGGTGGATGGATTCCTCCTGGAAAGCACCAGAACGTCAGTGGGAGCTGGGGATGTGCTGTATTCCTCTGGGGAATGGTTTTTCCCCCAGAACCCCCTAAAGCCTGTGGCCATTTAGTCTGACCTTTTCTCCCTATCTTGAACCTGTTGGCTCAGGGCCAGTTATCTATCCTGAGCCAGAGACTAAAATAAAAATAAATAAACCCATGCTTCTTCCTTGTTCACTCTCTTCCCTGGAACCCTTTGAGAATAAAGCCTTGGACTGATCCTAGGGCGAGAGCCTCTTTTGGAATCTTGTACCCTGTCCCCTGGGATATTCCTCCAAAGCCCCTCGAGGAAACTGAGCTGGCCATAGGGATGGCCATACTCCTCCCCAAGAGGGGAGGCAGAGGAGTATTTCAGGGATGGACCTGGCACTTCCAGCATCTCCTCCAAGCAGCTCGTTGTGCTGGCTGGTTCAGCTCCTGCTCCCCTGGAGTGGCCCCAGTGGGGTGTCCTTGTCATCGTGGTGATGCTGCTTTGTCAGGGCTAACGAGCTGCAGAAGCACCTGGGGAAGGCGGGAGGCGAGCGCGCAGCTCCCGCTCCTTTATTTTCTTGGGAAAGACCTTTGGAAAGCCAACCCCCGCCCCCAGCCCACCAAAATAAATAAAATAAACCCCTGCAACTTTAACAATCATTGTGTTGGATTTGGGAGATGTTATTCCTCGTGACAGACAAGGGCAATTATCTGCTATCCACCAGCAGTTTTAGCCTAATTTCATTACTGCTGTGCAATTCTTCCCGAGCCGCCAGTCTATCACTGTCTCCCAGAAAGGATTAGCCGGCACTTTCTTCATCTTCAAATGAATTTTAGCTGTCATGCCCTTGATGAATAGAAGAGGGAGGACAGTGAACCCACGCTGGTGAGTGTGGCAGCCTGGCTGTACCACAGCACCGGGACCGTGCCAGAGCACCAGCAGAGCTGCAGGGCTGTGCCCTGGGATTTCCTGCCAGGCAGGATGAACCGGCCCCAGGGTTTTCTTGGAGAGCACCCTGGAAGTGGGCAGGGCTCGAAGCTGGTGCCCGGCATGCAGGAGGGATTGAAGTGACAGGATCTGTAATATAAGGAAATAATGAACACACCATCCTTCCCCCTCGCCAGGAGATGCTTATCTGTCAGCCCGGGCCACTGAGGGATAGAGAAAAGCAATTTCAACTTCAGAGCTGAAGCTGCGGAGGATGCTGCAGGGAGACTGTCCAGGAGATGGTGTCCCAGGAGGATCCACTGACGGGAGGATTGAGGCTTCATTTTCCTGACCGAGCTGGAATAAGGCACACGGATCCCAGATCAGTGTGTGCTGGGGTGCCTTGTCCCCACAGCCTCAAGCTGTGCCAGGGGAGGGTCAGGAGAACATCAGGAGGAATTTCCTCGTGGAAAGGGTGGTCAGGCCTTGGCAGGGGCTGCCCAGGGAAGTTTGGAGTTCACATCCCTTCCAAGGAAGGCCTGGATGTGACGCTCAGCGCTCTGGGCTGGGTGGGAAAGTGGGGATGGAACTGATGACCTTGGAAAGCATTCCCAACCTGAATGATGCTGTGATCTGTGAAATACCAGAGCCCATCAGCAAGGAGAGCCCAGCTGCCCTCAGGACACCCAGAGGGGGTGCAGAGCCCATCCCAGGCCCCCCCAGGACGTGGGACGTCACCTCGTGTAAACGGAAGCTCGGGAGCCAGGGGCTGGCACCAGCCCAGGGCTCCGTTATTTTTGTAAACGCTCATTCCCACCCGGCACGGCATCCTGGCAGAATATTTTAGCACCTTTAATGCAATTTCCTTCTCCCTCTGAAATATCATTTTAATAGGACCCAGCCACACCGTGTACCTGCTCCCTAATAAACCTCTGCGACTTTAATGAACTAAATAGCAAATTACTTTTTTATTCAAGAATGAAATTTCATCATATTCATAATTCATATTTTATTTCAGACATCTGCTGCTGATTACATTACATTTAACTAAAATTAGATGATGCTCAGAATGTAATTAAGCCCCTGCCAAATTCTCTGGCCCACCAATACCAGCCTCGCTCAGCGGGGGCCGCTTGGAACCTAATATGTAATTAGGAGCTATTTTCTAGCTGTTTTTAAAGTCTGAAAATTAGCTGCCTTTATTAATCACACAGACAAATATAAAGCAGAGCCAACGCTTGCTGAAATTTCTAAAAAGGATTTTTTTTTAATTATACACCACATAGCGCTGAGACTCATTTTGAATGTTGATTTGTTGTGCACTGACATTTTGACAACTAGTTCTCAATTTGTCTGTCGTAGTTAGGCAACAACAAAGCAGACGGTAATACTTAACTTTCAAAACCTTCAGCGTGCTGGGAGGGGAGAGGGATGGGGGGGACAGGGAGGGACAGGGGGGACGGGCTCCCCACGAGCTCTGGGAATGGGGGAGCCCCGAAATCCCTGGGGATGGGAACAGAGGGGACAAGGGAGGTGCCAGATGCACAAATTGCCCTTAAAATGGCTCGGGGGGGAGGGGATCCCTACACCCCCCAAACCCTCCAGGGGTTCGAGGACATGGCATGGGCCCTGCAGAGGGTCCCAGTGCCACCTCCTGTCCCCAGGAGGGACCCCTGGAGCAGCAGGAGCCCCGGGGGTGTGAGCAGCCCCCCAGCCCCGCCTGACTGCGCGCTGACATTTCCTCTCTCTCCCTGACCCTGTTCCTGCTCTCTCTCCGTGATCTCCAATAATGTCACTGCCTCCTCAGCATCTACTCAGCGGAGCAGAAAGAAGGCACTGCTGACACCGAGTGCAAACAAACAATAATACCATCTGTGCCTGCCAGGGCCGGGCGGGGAGCGCTGGGGTCCCGGCTCAGGGGAGGATGTGCCGGGGGAGGGCAGGAGCCTTCCAGGGCACCGGGACATTCCCCAGGGATGGGGGGAGACACCCCGGCAGCGATGCTGCCCCGGGCACCGGCTGTGAAGGGCAAGGAAGATTTTAAAAGGTATTTTTACACAAAGTGTTTTCCTTTTTGTTGTCACCGAACACCGGTGACCCCCCCAGCTCTCACCGGACCCCCAGGCTCCGCAGTTCCTCAATCCCTCCTTCAGGCTGGAGCACAGCCTCCCCTCCCCGCCCCTGTGCTGGCTATTAGAGCCAGAGCCAGGCTCGTTAGTCTTGCTGCAGAGCTCGTAATGTGAAAAATGAAGCTCAAGAAAAATTAGCCAAATTACCAGGCTAATCCTTCAGCAGCAATCGCTGCCCTGCTGCACATCCGTCCCGCGGGGTGCCTGGGAGAGGAGGGGCTGATCCGTGGGGAGAACACGCTCCACAGGCTTCAGTTTTGCTTCCAAAGCAGCAAACACGAGAGACAAGGACTGTGCCTCATTCTGCCCCCTCTCCGTGTCCCCGTGGGGCATCAGCCCCATGGCAGCAGCCCAGGAGGAGCAGGGATGGGTCCCGTGTGTCCCCAGGCTCAGGAGGAGCAGCAGGAGGTTTTAACTCGGTGTAAGTGAAGGGGCGATTCCCGTGTGGAAGGTGGGGTCAGAAACATTCCAGCCACCCCTCGGGCTATCCCGCTGGGCGTAGCAAAGCCCCTGCAAAGCGTTTGATGGAGCTGGTGAAGGAGGAGTTTGGAAAGGACGGAATGGGCACTCCCGTGCTCACAGATGGATGTGAAATCTGTGCTCGCTCCAGACCGGGACTGGCTCCAGCTGCTGACTTCGGCAGATCTGGTGCCTGTGGCACAGGGAAGGCAGAGCCCAGCAGTGCCTGTGTCACCCTGGACCCCTCCTGCAGACCCCAGCATGGGTCACCCTCCTGCCACCACCCTCCCTGCCCCGGAATGTCACCACTTCCACTCTGCCAGGGAGCAGAGCGGGATGAGCACTGCTGGAGGAACCCTGCAGAGGTGACTGGTTCAGGTTCAGGACATCAGGAGGAATTTCCTCATGGAAAGGGTGATCAGGCCGTGGCAGGGGAGGTTTGGAGTCCCCATCCCCAGAGATGTCCAAGGAAGACCTGGATGTGACACTCAGTGCTCTGGGCTGGGTGGGAAAGTGGGGATGAGTCACAGGTTGGATTTGATGACCTTGGAAAGCTTTGCCAACCCGAATGATCCCGGGATTCTGTGAATTTCCCCTCAGTTCCAGTCCCCAGCCCTCAGAGCCAACAAGGCTCAGCCCCAGACGTGCTGTTTTGAAGGGAAGCTCCCCGTGCTGGATCTGGCATCTCTTTGTGCCAACATCACAAAGTCGACACATGTAAGTGGTTAAAGTCAACACGCTCCCAGATCCTCACATTGATTACACTGTATTAGAAAATGGTAAATTATTTATCAGCCTTTCTGACTTGTGATTAGTGTAAAGCCGCTCTCAGATGCAAATTGGAATTGTAATTAGACATGTAGAAAGGCAGCATCTGAGACCTGCTTTCCTGAAGCAGTGTAAGGTGCTTTTTTCCTTTTGTATCCAGCATAATTATCAAAGAACACTTTGCACATAAAAAACCCACGGATTTATTAAAACCAGAGACAGTTTTACATGGGATCAGGGAAGTAAAGCTGGTCACCACGATGCTGGGAGTTTAGAGCTAGAACATCTCAGCTTCTCACACTTGATTTTTTTTTATCCCTGGGCTGGAAAGGGAAGGCAAGTTCCCCACCTCTGCCAATTCATTACTCAGCTTTGAGTGAAGTGATTCTTGAACACAGCTACACTTAAAAACCCACTTAAAAAACCCACCCCAGACAAACAGAGTGATGATAAAACCTCTTTGGCAGGTACAGCAGAGACCGCAGCCCCTCAGAGTCAGCTCATGGCTCCCAGAGATTCTGGCCTCAGCCACTTCCCTTTCATTCTGTGGCACAGCTCATTAAAATTTCAGGAGTTAAAAAACGCATTTACATTTGTGTAATAAGTCTAAATGCATTTAGGTTTTAGAGTTTGTCAACTGCAACTCATGGTGAGCTTTTGAGGACGTGGTTTGGGTTTCTTTCCCCTATTTAATTACACCAAAGTAAACCCAACACCAGGCAGGGTCAGGGATGTGCTGGTTTAAGGCTGAAGTGTGAGAGAACAGCTTTTACAAGGAGGAATTTTAAGCCTGCCCTTGGCCTGGAGCTGCTCTCCTTGCAGGTGCTGTTTGAGCCAGACCTTGCACATGTGAATAAAAACCAGAGCCTGACTACAGGACTCTGCTTATCAGCCCAGGCAGAGATTATGGAAGAGTGAAAACCAGTGATTTCACTAGAATTGTGCTTTATCTTGCATTTTAAATACCCAACACTTATTTAATAGCAGGGAAGAGCTGTATTAAAGGTTTCCTCTTCCCTGGGAATGTAGTCCAGAAGAAACAGAGACCCGAGCATCAAGCCTTGAGCTGCCAAAGATGCTCTTCACCCAAAAATGTCAAAGCACCATGCACATCCACCTTGCCAGCCCCCACAGGACCCCAGGGATGAGGGAAGAGACACCACATGCATCTGAAGCAGCAAAGTGTCGTTATCCACCCTGGAATCCAGCCAAGCCCCTCTCCTCCTGCCCCTTGGGATTAGCACAGCAGTTGAGGAAGGAAATTCAAACCAGGATTTTGAGAGCCTTGGTCAAACACCACTGGGTGGGGGCTCCCAGGTCCCCATCCCAGCCCCAAATCCCAGTGACACCAGGCCCCAAATTGGCTCCATACCCACGTCTGCAGGCCCTCAGCCACACAGGAGAGGGGAAAGAAGTTTCCAGGCACGTGGGCAGACAAAGCTCCGAGGACGTGGTGCCAAGAGCTCTGTCCTGGCAGAGGCAGCAGCTCAGCTCTGGGTGAGTGCATGCAGCACTTGGGCACTCAGGGAGGAGCAGGAGTGCAGGCTCACCCCGGGGCCCCCAATCTTGGTCTCCCAGCATTCAAATCCACAGGCACACAAGTCTTGCTTGGCTGCTTCCACGGCCAGCGGGGAGGTGTCTGCCAAGAGCAAGGCAAGAGCAGCCAGCGAGTCAGCCCGGCCACTGCAGGGAGAGGGAAAGGGCCGTGGCTCCTCCACACACAGCCCCTGGCACAGGGCCAGTGCCCTCAGGGCCTGACACACATAAATGAGCACTCTGAATCGGCCCTGGATCACACACTGCAACCCACAGTGCCAGGCAGTGCTGGGACACATCCCACCCAGCCCTCCAGAGCCAGACCACGGCTGGCAGTGATTCCTCTGCTCCCAATCCTGACCCTCCCAGGGCTGTGAGGAAGAGGAAGATGCCCAAGGGGCTGTACTGACCTGGTGGCAGCAGGGTGATGGCACAGCCACCCCCACCAGCCCCGGTGAGTTTGCTGTGCAGGCTGTGGGATGCTGTCACCTGGCACAGCCTGTCCAGGGAGGGGTGGCCCACTCCGAGCACATTTAAGTGGTGTTGGTTTATGTCAAAGAATTCCTAAAAGCAACCACAAAGAGAGCAGATGAGCACACATTGAGACAGAGGCTCTTTACAGCAGTGGCAGCCCTGCCTTCCCAGTCACCCCTTCACAACCACCTCGTTTCTGCAGAAATTTGGCCACCAGCACCGGGAGCAAGGTCAGGACAGAGTCTGAGCTCTGGGCTGCTCATGTGCCCCTGTCCCCCACCACGACTTGCACAGTGACAGGGACACAACAGCTCCTGCACCTTCCAAGAAAACCCTGATCGCTGCAAGCTGCCAGCAGGAATTTATTCCAGAGCTCTCCGATGCCTCCCGACTGCTTCTCCTCTGCCCTGTCACTCGAGTGCTGAGCAGGAGGCTGTGCAAGGCCCCTGCTGGCCGTGGGAAGGGCACTGAGCCAGCAGCTCTCATTCCTGGCTGTCACCCTGCCCTGCTCTGCAATCCATCCAGCAAAGCCAAACCCAGGGGCTTGTGACACGGCTGAGGCATCGCTGGAGAGGTGACACGGAGGGACCTCCCCTTGTTTGATCTGGGCAGCACTTCTCCCTCCTCACGGGCTGGGAGCCAAGGAGCCTCTCTGCAGCACCATGCTGGGGATCTGGCACTCAGCTCAAGTGGGGTTGAGAGGGTCCTTCCCTCTGGGAGCAGCACAGGCCCCTCTCTGAGCAAGCCCACCCTCCTGGCAGAGCTGTGGGAGCATCCCTGCCACGCTTCCCAGCCAGCCAGACCCGCTGCTCCTGGAGAAAGCTGCCCCAGCAGTAAAGTCCAAACAGCCCAAGGGATGGACAACACCACACAGAAGTGGAAGTTACAGCTTCTCCCCTCCCAGCAGGACAGGTGAGGAATTCAGGAGCACAGGGAAGGGCTTGGCCTGTGCTTGGAGCAAGTCTGGAGCAGGGCCAGGAGCAGACACCGGCTCCCTGAACACCACAGGGCCCCCCCAGCCCATCAGCACAGGCTGTGGGAGGAAGGCTGTTCTCAGCAACACTGGCCTGACTCCATCACCTCCAAAGCATGTGGTGGCTCTTCCCACAAGCCAGGAGCCAGCCAGGACAGGACCAGTCCCAGAGAGGGTCCCTAACAGCAGCCCTGTGCTCCCTCCCCCAGCAAGTGGCACCAAGCTCTTCCCTGCCTGCAGTTCCTGGGAGGGGCTCTGAGCACAGGGGCAGCAGGGCAGGTGGCAGCCACATCCCCCTCCCTCAGCTCCACCTGGGAATCCTGCCAGCACCACACAGCAGGGGACACTGCAGAAAGAATCCCCCTCCCCACTCCAGAGCATTTCTGCCCAGTGTTTAAGGAACAGTGGGAAGAGGAAGGAGTGGGCAGCAGGCAGAGCTCAGCCACCACCCATTCCAGGCTGGGCAGGACACACATCCATGCAGAGGCCTCTTTATATGCCTGAGTGAGGGCACAGCACTGCCTGTGATGATCCAAGACACCTGTCATCTCCTGATCCAAAATCTGCCAGGAATCCGATGACAGCTTATGACACACTAGACTAGTTCCACGGTGCAAACACAGCACTGGCCAGAGCTGCACATTCAGAAACAGCCCAAAAGATGTATTTATAAATCTATGTGCTGCATCTAATCAGCTCTGTGGGCTCTCCAAGCACAAGAAAAAAACAACAGGATTCAAGACAGGAACCTGCTCACTGCAGTGCTGCTTCCTGGGTGTGGGACACAAGGATGCTTTGGCGTTTTCCATGTGAGGATCTCAAAGCACAACTCCAATTACCCCCCCTCTTCCCTGTCCCCTGACACCTCTGACAGCCTGAGGATGTGGAATTAAGATGAGGAGTTGTGTGAAGTTGTGCTGTGAACAGACTGCAGACCTCCCTCAGCTGATGGCAGCTCAGCCCACCCTGGGGGGGTCCAGAATCCCACCTTTGCATCCCACGGTGCAAAGGGAGCAGGACTCTGCCATCAATCCCACGGGAACAACCCAGAGCAAGAGCAAGGACAAGCAGAGCTCCTCCTGAGAGCCAAGGGGAGGCACCTAGATGCCAACAAGGACTGGTACCAAATGGTTCCTGAGTGTCCAAGTTGGCTCCCAGGGCCAGGCCAGGTTTGCCTCAGCTGGGACACGGCCACACATCCCTCCCCCACGGTGCTGTGGAGCAGCATTACAGCACTCTCAGCACTTCTTCCACTCCTGTGGAAGCCTGTTCCTCCCCCCCTTCCCCAGCCTCTGCTCTTTGAGCAAAGCCAAGACAAACAGATCTTTGTGTGCACCTCGTGCATCAATGTCAGGTCAGCTCTGGGCACAGCTCTGTCTGTGGCTCTCTGGAGCCAGGATGAGCGTGGAGCACCAGGAGCTGGCTGGGAACCAGTCAGTCCATCACAAACCAGTGGCTCTGGGCTCTTCTCACTCCAGCCCTGGCAGTGACAGAGCAGTTGTTTCACAGGCAGCGACTGCCAGAGCCGTGGCACTCAGTGTAAGAGAAACAAACCCTCCAGAGCCACAGGTCCCCAGAGCCCCAGGTCTGTCCCCTCCCTCCCTGCACACAGCTGGGGAAGAGGCACCAGCAGCAGCTTCTGTCTCCTGGCTCCAGGAAGGGCATTAAAAGCAGCACACCCAGACCACGGTTTCGCTTGGAACCGAACATTTCCTGCTATCACTTTTTTTTTTTTTTTTAAACCTAATGTTCTTTAAATGACATTTTGATGTTCAACAGTAACAGTGGCTAAAAATACTGGCCAGCAAGGCCCTTACCTCCAGCACAGGGTAATGCTCTGGTGATGGATTTGCAGGCAGCGCTTCCAGAACACTTTGGCACTCCTGAGAAATGGCATCGATGGAGTCCAGCACCGGGTTCATTATGGCAGGGAACTGGAAAGGGGGAAGGAGGGATGTGAGGTGCCTGCTTGCTGCTCTTCCAATATCACTGGGAGGAGACTGGTCCCAGTCTCTTTGAGCTGGGCAATTCTTCACTCATTCCCAGAGCAGGGTGATGGTAACCTGCTCCTGACTGCACAAAAGGGAGGAAGAGAAGGAAACAGGCCAGAGGAAGGAACTGCTCTTTTCATGATTGCAAACTGGTGATTTTAACTCCTGTCAAACTGGAGGAAGGGAGGAGATGGGCTGAAACCTCATTCCCAAGCAGCTGGGAGATAGGAATACAGTGGCTACAGGAGAGATGTCCCAAAAGATCCCTGTGGGACCTGCAGTCCAAAGGTTATCTCCCAAAGGTTATCCCCCACACCTCCATCCCACAACCACCTGCACCTTTAGGATCTTCTCCTTTACACCAGCCACCAGGACCTTGGTGCTCCGAGGGACTTTGGTGTTGGTCAGCAAGATCCTCAGTGTGGGCACCCTGGAAGCAACAGGAGAGAGAGATCCCAGAGCACTTTGGATTGGAAGGGACCTTGAAGCTCATCTCATTCCAACCCCCTGCTATGGGCAGGGAACACCTCCTGGCCTCTTTCCTTCACACTCCCCAAGGCTACAGCTTATTCTGCCTCAAAAGGTCTCTTTGAGCAGGAACCCAAGATAAGGAGTCCCATTCATTTTACAAAACTTCAGCAGGTGTTTCAGTGCTGGCTGGGTTCAGCCTTGTTCCTCCTGGATACAAGGAGCAAGTGTACTAGAGCTATAAATAGGACTGTAATGTATTTACTAAAATCCGTGGTTTTCAAGCAAATTTTTTCCTTTGAAATACTCTCTCCAAGAGTAGCCAGCAGTGGCCATTAGCTGCTAATAGAGCAATTTCATGCACTGTGGAAGATTTTAATGGAGTCAGATTATACTTCTCTGGCAGGAGGCAGAGGGAACATGCAGGACACGGATTTCTCTCTGCCAATGGGTTTTCCCCACCACCAGGTAAGCACAAAGTTCCCCCTCCCCACAATGTCATTTGCTGCCAGGAGCAGATCCATTCCTGCTGCCCATAATGCCATGAAATTAATATTGATCCTTTCTGCTGTGTTCATCTAATGTCAGATAATGACCAAACCTTTTATTGTCCCCCATCCACCCCAACAACTGAGAGTGTCCACACCCAAAATGGGGCTGCAGAGCCCTTCCCACACTCCAGCCATCTCCCATCACCCTCACACCCTCCAACACCCACCCAGAGCCTCTCTGACACGTTCCACCCACCCTGTGTGAGGGTTATTTTTAAACTCCAATATTACCTCTTTAATGGTGTGATTTTTCCTGCTTGGTATCTCAGGGCTCCACCTAAAGTAAAATACATGTATTGTCTCAGTACAGAGCGAGCTGAGAGATAACACAGAAGGTCTTTCATCTTCAGAACCTCACCCAGAGCCTGTGACAGTAATTGCAAGAAACACCAGCTAAATGAACCATGTTCTCCAGCAGCACGGCCCTGCCTCACCCTGCTGCCTTAATGAGAGGGTCTGGCTGGACCTGCTTAACCCAAGGCCTTTCCCTTTGCTCTCCTCTCCTCCAGGATCACATCAAACAATTTCTGAAAAGGCAGAGAGTCTGGCCAGCGTGAAAGCTTTCCTGAGAAAGCAGAATCCAGCAGCGATTCCCTGCGGCAGAGCCAAGCACAGGGGGTTCCATGGACTGAACTGGTGTCAGCAGCCATCCTGCAGCACGGAATTCCATTGTCCACAAGGAATGTCTCACTTGGCTCCCACCCTCACAGAGGCACTGCCATTAGGTCTCATTAGAAAGATTATTAACAGTCTCCAAGGACACTTGCAAAATACTGGGAAGTCTCTGCTAATTGAAGCTAAATGACAGCTGTCCAAGTGCATTTTCCCCTGTGTTATCCTGGGGACAGGATTAGGTTCCTTTGTTCACTGCAGAATGTTTAAATATCAGTTCTTTGCAGCAAGGTCTCTGCCCCGTGGCACCTGCCTGGGGGGGACAGAGCTCTGGTGTTCCTGCAGCCAGCTCCCAACATTCCAGCTGGCTCCAGGCCCAGCTCACAGATGGGGCAGACTGAGACAGGGGAAGGATTCCCTGTGCTCTCAGGACAAAACAGGGAGCTGAATTTGGGAGTTTCTGCCTGGGAAGCAGCAAACACACCTACCCCAGGTGCCAACAGCGTTATCCACACCCGACGGATTGCCGTGGATCACCTGCTCCCCTCGGAAGGCCCAGCTGTTGATCAGTGTCAGCTCTTCTTCTGTCCACCTGCAAGGCAATAACTCCAACACAAACCACTCCAAACCAGTGGATAGGGAGGATCAGGTTCAGGGGGAAGCCTGCCCTGGCCTGGTGAAGATCAGATTTAATGGAATTCAAGTCCAGACTCATCCTCACCTCACCAAACAGGGTGTGTTACTTCACACACTGGAAAGGCTGAGGGAGTTGGGATTGTTCAGCCCGGAGAGGAGAAGCTTTGGGGTCACCTAATTCCTGAAGGGGCTACAAGATGGAGAGAGACTATTTACAAGGGCCTGGAACGACAGGACAAGGGGGAATGGCTTTAAGATGACAGAGATTGACAGATTTAGATTGGATACTAGGAAATAATTCTTCCCTGTGAGGGTGGTGAGGCCCTGGTTGGACAGGGACACCTTCCACTATCCCAGGTGGCTCCAAGCCCTGTCCAACCTGGCCTTGGACACCTCCAGGGATGAGGCAGCCACAGCTTCTCTGGGCAACCTGTGCCAGGGCCTCCCCACCCTCACAGGGAGGAATTCCCAGTATCCCATCTAATCCTGCTCTCAGTCTGACCCTCCCTGCACACCACAAGTCCATCCAACAGGTATTCCATGCCAGAGCAGAGGCACAAATCCTCATTTTGGACAAGCCTCACAGCATCCTGCAAGGCAAGGCAGAAATTCCAAGAACCACCTGCTATCCAGAAACCTTTCCCCTTCACTCCTGCTCCCCTGGGCCTGGGCTGAATGTCTTTATCCACGTCCACACACCTCACATTCCACCTGCCAGGGTTTAATCTGGGAGCACTCAGCAAACAGCTCACAGCAGCAGGCTCAGGAACAGGAGTAAAACCACTTGTTTTTAATCCTCTTTGAGAGGCTGCGATTCCTCCCGACACGGGAGCCTTTCTACCCCGCTGTTCTTTTCTTGCCACGGGCAGCAAAACCCTTCTGAAGTCTGACACCCCCAGCTCTCTGCACGCCAGCTGGAAGGCAGGAATTATGCTGGATCCATGCTGGAGCCACAGAGGGCGAGCAGGGAATGAAGACATCCTCGCTGCACCGCTTGCAGCTGCCCTTTTATTTCCCAGTTTGGGAGATTTGCTGGAGCACAGTGCTCCCAACAAGAACCTGTTTCTGGGTCAGGCTGCAAATTCTGCTTCAGAAGCAGAACACAGAACCACCTCCCTTGCTGTCTCACTCCCAGCCCCACACAGAATCCCACACAACAGAGGTTCTGCCCCTCCAGCTTTGATTTTGAACAGCTTCAAACAGAGCCCCCCCTCAAAGGGGCACAGCACTCGAGGCTTCCACAGGGGAACTTCAAGGGCAGAAGGAAAGAAACTTTCTTTCACCAGGTACTGAGAAGAGGGAAAGGCAGGCAGGAGATCAGGAGGAAAGGTAGCACAGGTAGAAAATAATTCATGGGAAATGCAAAAAAAAAAAAACCCAGAAAGGATCCTCAAGGACTCAAAGCAAAACTTGGAAGATTCTCAGAGACAGAAGAAACTGAGGTTGAAAATTTTCAGTGTTTTATTCAGTTGAAAAAAGAAAGCTTTTTTTCCCCTCTTTAGGTATGTTTATCTGACCCTAAACAAGGGAAACAGGGAGTTCTACAAAGTCTGGGACTGAGCAGGGACAGGAGACAGGCTCAGGGTGTCACTTGCGGTGACAGCCAAGAGAAACCAGCAGAGGTGGCAGTGCCAGAGTTAGTGCAGGTAAAAGGAAAGGTGGAGCACAGGGAGCAAGAGCTGTGCATCCCAGGCTGGAATTCCTTACCTGGCTGTGGATTCTCCCTCCTGCAGAGGGCAGGAGATGGCTCCACACACCATGAGCAGGGCTGCAGCCAGGCACACAGCATAGGCAGCACTGGATCCCAGCCCTGCTCCTGTGGGCAGCTCCGACCACACCAGGATATCCACGCTGGGAACATCCCTGGAACACAGACACGCAGGGACTGACACACAGCCACCCTGGATTCCACCTCCAGGCAGCATTAAAAAGGGAAAGGAGGCTGATTAGGACTGATCACAGGGAAAACTGGCAACACCAGCACATGCATCTGACACACGGGGGCTTCAGGAGGGCTCATTCCTGAAGGGAGCAGCCTGGCCAAGCTGGAATAAAGCCTTCCTGAGCTGGGTCCATGACTGGCACAGCTTGTCAGGCTGCTAGCAGGGGCAACTGGGAACTAAATACCTGAGCAGCACCATAAAGAGTCCCCTCAGAGATTCTTGTAAATGAGATTTTAAACATAATTCTAAATAAAGTGCAAACATCCCAAAGCTGTGATTGCACAGTGACATCCCACTGCAGCAAGAGGCTGGTGGGGAAGATGGAACGTGGACATATCCACGCTCCTTTGCTCCACTGAACACACCTGGGCTGTGTTACAGACCCCAAAACGAAGCCCAGGAGCTGTTCAGTGCTGCTGAGTGACAGTCCCAGTGCCACCTGGAGACTGCAGGGACACCACGACACAGCTGCACATCCCAGCTCTTTGCCCTTGGATTTCTTGGATGAGAATGTGGCAGTTGGGCTCTGCTTTGGTTTCTGACACTGCCCTGACCACCCATCCAGTCACACTGAGATCACCAACGCTGCTGGGCAAGGCTGGGAACTGCAACAGCCTCAAGTTCTCAGAGTTCTGGGGAGATTCAGCCCATAAAGAGATCAGACATAGTTCAGACAACAGATTCACAGTTTATTTCTGTTTTTGCAGCCTAAGCCAGGATGACAGGAGCTGCCTGCTGGAGGGAGGGGTGTCTGTGTTGTGACTGTGGCGTGAACTGCTCTGGTTTCAGCCCTCAAAACAAAATGAGAGCAGAGACTCCCAGCTCACCTGCCTGAGGCACCCACCCACCACCAAAATTTCGTGGCAGGAGCAGAGCCTTACCCATACTTAGCAGAAATAGCCAGGCACATATACAGGAAGGCAAGAGTAGCAAGTTTATCTGGAGCTGAGGCTCCAGCAGCAATTCCAGCAAACTCCCTCAGTGCATCCAGCTGCTCTACGCTGGGGGACTTGGACCCATCAAAGTCAGCTATGGAAGCAAGCAGGGGAGAGTTTAAACACTTAAAAACCAGGGAATTGGTACACTGAGAGCAGTATTTACAACACAACCTTCTGTTACAGGAGGCAGAAACAGCTGGGGCCAATTTTAAGTTCTACCTGAGGATTTGTGATAAAATAAAAGCAAAATCTCCACCAGCCGCTCCAAAATCCCAGTGATTCCACATCTCCAACTGTTTCCCTGCCTACACCTCCCAGTGCATCCATCCACAATCACTATGGAAAACATGGCAAGTCACAAACTCTTCATTAAAGAACGTGGATTTTGGAAGTGGGATACCCTGGGGCTCCAGCCAAGTACAAGGGGCTGCAGAAATTCCTGTGAGGGCTGGTGTGGGACAGACAGGCAGGAAAACAGGCCCTGCATCCCTGATTTCTGCAGGAGCCCCCAGCTCTGAGCAGCTTCAGAGAGGCTCCTGTTTGGCACTGGGATGTGGACCCAGGCTGGCTCCTGCCTGTGTCACAGCATGGCCCGAGCTACAACAGCACCAGAACAAGTCCCTGGAACCCAAAACAAGGAGGAGACAGGGCCAGGCAGGGACACCTGAGCATCAGCGGGGTCACAAGGAGCACACGGGGAATGTCAGTAAGTGAGAGCTGCAGGGACAGTGAGCGGAATCAGGGACAGCGAGGCCCTGAAACACTGCAGGGGAGACAAATAACCCCACGGGGGTCCCTGCAGAGTCACCCCACGGGGGCTCTGCAAGGTCCCCTCATGAGGGGAGTCCCAGCTCGGTCACCGCACAGCACCGAGAGCCCCTCACTGCCCCGGGGCAGCAGCGGCTCCTCCCCGCGGCCCTTGCCTGCGATCCGCCCCCGCAGGGCCCGGAGCCCGGGGGTGTCCCAGCTCCTCCGGACGCCGACGCCGGGCAGGGAAACGCTCAGCCGGCCCTCAGCGCCGGGCCGCAGGCGGAGAAACGTCCGCAGGTCCAGCGCCACGGCCAGGGCCACCTGCGGGCGGAGAAGGGGGGATCAGCGGGGCCGGACAGCCCTCAGCGAGCTGGGCACTCCTCACTTTGCCCGTCGTGCCCTCACCTTGCCCAGCACCACGGCGTGCTCCCCGTGCAGGATCACCTTCCCCGGCGCCGACACCGCCAGCTCCCGCGCCCACATCGCCGCTGCCTCCCGGCCCGCGCCGACTGACAGCCCCGCCCACCAATCCGGGCAGCGCCCTGCCCCACCCCCCTCCGCTCAGCCAATAGCCGAGCGTTCTGCGGGGGCGGGACTTGCGGGCGGCCAATGGGAAGGGGGTGCTGCGGGGTGGCGCGGCGCTGGGGTGACAGCGTGGGCTGAGGGCGGGACGGCGGCCGAGCCGGGTCACGGCGCGGCGGCGGCGACGGCGGCCGGGAGGGATGTGGCGGCGGGCGGCGGCGGCGGCGGGACAGGCCCTGCGGGGGCCGCCGGGGATGGCGGGGCGGCGGTGGCGGAGCGGGGCGGGCAGGTGAGCGTGGGAGGGCTGGCACCCCGTCACGGTGTCATTCCCTCCCTCGCGGTGTCGTTTTTCCCCCTCACGGTGTGCCCCCCCACTCACAGTGTCCCCCGTCCCCCCGGTGTCCCCTCACGGTTTGTGCCTCCACAGCCCCGACCGCGCCGCTCCCGAGCGGGCACCGAGGATTTATACGAGGACGGGAGACGCAGGTAGAGCCCCGGGGGGCCCGGGGGCCGCGGGCAGAGCTCCCCCCGGAGCCCTGAGCGCCTTCCGCCTTTCCCAAAGGATTCTCCAGCACCTTCACTGGGGAGCGGCGGCCGAAGGGCGACCCCATCTTCGAAGCCCTGGGAGCCACGGATGAGCTGAGCTCGGCCATCGGGTAAAGACTGGCTGGGAATATCCAAATCACATGGAAAATCATGTTTGTTATGATTTCTTCATTCCCAGCTAACTCTTTTTTTTTTTTTTTTTTTTTCTCTAACTAAGGCTGGCTGGTGAGTTTAGCAGTGAAAAGGGCCACACGTTTGTTGATCAACTTCATAAAGTGAGTATTAATGATATTCTTCATCCAGTGCAGTCCCTTACCTGTGCAATTAAAACATGAACTCCTTAATTTTGGCCACAGTGCTCCCATGGACACACAGGATTTCAATCCATTTAGTATTTCAATATATAAATCTTTAAGACTCCCTTAATTGCTCTCTAAGAGGTAAATTTCTTTAACCAACAAGGAAGTTGGTAGATTAAGTTATGAGTTATGGGCAGGCAGATTCATCTCTAGGTTTATTCTAAGTCAGGTTCACATTATGAACTCGAGTTTTGTTGTACCAGAGCTCCAGCTTTGAAACTGGGGCACAAACCACCCACGAGGGCACAGCAGTGACACAGCTCCTGCCTGGGCAGCCCGTGAGCTTGGCTGCTCAGCTCTGCTGAGCACAGCAATGCAAAAAGGCACGGCTGGGAGTGACAGCAGCTGTGCTTTCTGTGCAGGTGCAGTGCATGCTGCAGGACGTGGGCTCCAACCTGGCCACGCCGCTCTCCTCGGCCAGGGAGGCTCACCGGAGTAAGTCTGGTCTTTCCTGGGGTGGCAGCCTGGCCTGGGTGCTGGTGGGATGCTGAGGGATGTGTTTGGTGTCTTGCTGATCCAAGAAAGCAGAATTAAGAGTTCAACTTGTTGTCTGAAGTGCTTTTTCTCAGCTGGTTCTTCCTTCCCCTCTGTAGAGCGAACATCGTTCAGCGAGAAGCCCGTCCTGGAGCTGGAGCAGTGGATTGACACTTACTCAGAGCAGCTCCCTCCCCTCAGAGCCTTCATCCTGCCCGTAGGTGCTGCCCCTGCCCCTCACTTCCTTGGGGTAGCCCTGCTCCACTGCTTACCATGGGAAAACAGCCTGGGAGGCTGCTGTTTCCACAGGCAATGCCAAGAGACAGGGAGCTGGGAGTTCCATTTCTCCACCCTGCTGCCCTGGGACATCCCTCCCTTGCCTGGCCGTGGCACAGGGATCAGTTCCCTGTGTGTGAGAGGGGCTGAGCCCTGGCAGGGAGGGCAGGGGAGGGGGGGCTGTCCCTGCTGCTGCAGGCACTGAGTGCTGTTCCCTTGCTGTTGCAGTCTGGAGGCAGGAGCAGTGCTGCTCTCCACTTCTCCCGAGCCGTGTGCCGCAGGGCTGAGAGGTGGTGAGTGCTGTGTCTGAGGAAAGGGGATGGGGACACCCCAGTGACAGCAAACCAGGGCTGGGCTGGGCTTGGGACTCAAGCCAAGCTTTTTTTGTTTGTTTAGTCCAATTCCAGGAGTGCAGGAGGCACAAAGCCAGGCTCTGTTCTTCCTTCCCCTTAGCTGGGTCATCCAGCCCAAACCTTTTGGGATTCTGCCCCATCCAATCTGGCCTTGGACACCTCCAGGGATGCAGGGGCAGCCCCAGCTTCTCTGGGCAGCCTGTGCCAGGGCCTCACCACCCTCACAAGGAAGAAATTCTTCCCAGTATCCCATCTAACCCTGCCCTCTGGCAGTGGGAAGCCATTCCCTGTGTCCTGTCACTCCAGGCCCTTGTCTCTCCCTGTAGAATAGTCTCTCCCTGTTCAGCGACTCCCATGGATGAGTATCCTGGGAGGAGCAGAGCTGGGGGCTGCCAGGACAGACACAAACATTTCTGGCATCATTTACCCCTCTCAGATCCCTCTGGGAAGCAAAGATCCTTCACTTCTGGAAGAGGGAAAGCGGGGACCCCAGGGGAGGTTTGGGGTGGGAAGAGGCTCCAGCCTTTGTGCTCTCAGAGCTGGAAATGAAACAGCAGCATTTCCCTTTGCTTTTCCCAGCGTGGTGCCTTTGGTCCAAGCAGGGGAAGCAGATCCAAACGTGGCCAAGTATTTAAACAGGTAAAAAAAACAAAATCCCAAACCACTGCTCTGTCCTACTGCAGCATTCCCTTACTTCTGGGGATAAAACTGGGGGGCTTTTGCTTCTCAACAAGCTTCTCTTCTGGAATAAGATCACTGGTTTTCCGGCTTTTCCCTTGCTTTTCCAGGCTCAGTGATTATCTCTTTGTCCTGGCACGTTATGCTGCAATGAAGGAAGGGAAGGAAGAGAAAATCTACATAAAACCTGAGCCATAGCTGGGAGCTGGAATGTTTTTGTTTTTTTTTTTTCCTTGATCATGGAAAACTAAATCCAGTTGACTGCTTTTGTCCATCAAGGAAGGGAGAGAGAACAAGCCTGGACTGGAAATGGGAGCTGCCAAGGATTTCCATGTGAAATAACCAGGGCCTTGTTGATAAATCCTGAGAGGAACAGAATCACAGAATATCCTGAGTTGGAAGGGACTCAAACACACCTGCTCGTGTTCCCTGGGCCTGACCACACATCCCATGTGGGGATGGCTCTGGAGTCACTGCTTCTCCCAGGTGGGAGCTGAGGCAGGAGAATTCCAGTAACGTTTTGGAGATGCCTTCATTTCCCTGGGCAGCAGCAGCAGGCGCTGTGGGAAGGCTCTGGCAGGACTCTGAGGGATGATGAAGGGAAAACAATCAGCTCCTCCTTTGAAGTCACAGAGCTGGTATGGAGCAGCAGGTGGAGGCATTTGGGAATTGTGTCCTCAGCTCTGAAATAATAAATGTGAATTTCCTTGTACCAAAGGGCCACAAACTGTCACATTTTAGCACTGAGCCCCTTCTGATCCATCAGCTCTGGCTGGAGCTGAGCTGTACAGATTGACAGGAATGCACCAAGAATTCCTTGGCTCTGGCTGCCTCTTGTTGTGCATGTGAGGAATGTCTCTGTGCTGACAGTCCAGTGCATGCTCTGCCAGGAGCAGGGCTCACAGGATGGAGGGGCTGAAGCAGGAAAGGCCAAATCCCAGGGAATGTGTGCTGGGGTTGTCTCCATGTGGAGCTGTCCCTTGGAATGGTGGGACCAGCTGCCCCTGCAGCTGCAGGAACAGCTGGAGGAGCAGAGGCCAGGGTTTGGGAGCACCCAGGGCACTGAGGTTGCAGGAAAAGGGGTTGGGATGAGGAGCAGGGCCCTGCTGGAGCTGGGGGAGAGGGGCAGCAGCCCCAGGGTTCCTCCCAGGGTGTGTGTGCTGACCTGGAACGTTGCTCCTTGGCAGAGAGGCTGGAGTGAGCTCACACCCACATCACAGAGACAATTCCAGCTTTGCACTCAAGTCCAGGCTGCTTCCACCTTGGAAATACAGCTGGGGAAGAATCCATGTGAAGCCTGGTGGTTGTAATTTTTCCCCCTAGGAATGCTGTGGGCTGCAAGGTGGTGATGCCCATCCAGGGCTTGTCCTGCTTTTAGTGGGGCAGCTTTTAAATCCATCCTGCCCCTTGCTCCCTTCAATTATTTGAGTAGAACCAACCTTAAACTTGTTCTCCAGAGAATCTCTGGCTCTGTGTCCCTTTTTGGCCAGTGAGGAATGCCCAGCACTAACAGATCCCCCGCCTCATCACTCATCTGGGTTTGAGGCAGGTATTTCATGGCTCTTGTTAACGCACATTTTTCATGGAGTAATTTTCCAAGCCTCAGCCTGGAACACATCCCAGTGACAAATGCTCTGGCTTTGGATGGTCCCATCAGCTGCGGTGTCACCTCAGCCATTCCCTCTGCCTGCTCCAGCCAGTTTTACGAGAGCTCTGGCTCTGGGGCTGAACCTCAGGAATCAAGAGGCTTTTCAAGTTTAATTTAATAAAATCCTTTGCAATATAAATTCTTCATGAATGCTCCATAAATCAGCCTGGGGAGGGATTTATAGTATTTCCTTTTTTTTCTTTTTCCAGCTGGGGGGAAGAAATCTCACTACTGTTTTGGGACCAAAGCTGGCATTGTTTGGACTGCAAGGAGAAATAAATCAAGCTACTACACTTAACATGATGGAGAGATTAAATTTACTGGGGTGCTCCTCCCAGCTGCCCCCTCCCTCTCTACCCACAGCAGTTCTTTCTGGAGGGCTGAGGCAGAGGGAGGTGCTGGGGTGAGCCTCGTGTGTCACTAAGCAGGGCTTGACTTTAGGAGGGAGTTGAGACAAGGCTGCAGCTCAGCAGGGCTGGGCCAGGGCCAGGACATTCTGCCCTGAGAGTTGTCCCCAAGGTCACAGGACAGCCCATGGGCTCTTAAGCTCAGCCTGGAGAAAAGGAGGCTCAGGGGAGACCTGGTTCTCCACATCTCCCTGACAGGAGGGGGCAGCCAGGGTGGGTCAGGCTCTGCTCCCAGGGAACAGGGACAGGGGGAGAGGAAACTGCATCAAACTGTGCCAGGGGAGGGTCAGGTTGGACATCAGCAGGAATTTCCTCATGGAAAAAGTGGTCAGGGCCTTGGAAGGGGCTGCCCAGGGAGGCTTGGATTCCCCATCCCTGGAGGTGTCCAAGGAAGGCCTGGACGTGGCACTCAGTGCTCTGGGCTGGGTGACAAGGTGGGAATCAGGCACAGGTTGGACTCGATGATCTCAGAGGTCTTTCCCAACCTGGATGATCCTGGGATTCTGTGATTCCTCAGGCTCTGGTGCACCGTCCTCACCAGGCTGGAGCAGAGGCACAGGGCAGCTGAGCTGCCCCTGCTCCCGACCCCACAAGGTCTCAGCCAGGCAGCAGCAGCAGAGTGACCAAAACAAAACCCGGCCTTTAAACCCAAATAAAGCTCCCTTGCTCTGGGCTGGCAGTTGTTTTTCCAAGCTCTTTGTCTCTTCCCAGCCCTCCCAGCCGTACAGCATAGGGATTCCAGTGCCTGCACCTCATTAATATCACGGGGGAAGGCAGATGCTTTGTCCAGGCTGCCCGGCTCCAGCGCCCAGCAACATTCCAGCCTCGCAGGGTGCCTGCTCTGGGATCACCCCGGAGCTGCCAGCACAGCCATATGTTGCTAAGGGTCGTTTATTCTTGTTTGTAAAATGTATGGCTGCTCCCAGCTTCCACACTGTCAGAACGAGAAGAACTGGCCCCAAAATCTCTTGCTGCATGATTGGATCAGACGCCCGTACATCTGTTAACGCTGCAGGAGCTGTAAAACGGAGTAAGTTGGGCTATAACTCAAGCACCTCGATTACCACCACGATGTGGGAGCAGCCGAGCGGCTGCTGCTCCGCCAGCAACGACACAAACATCCATTGTGCCAAGGCAGATGGAAATCTACACAAGGCAGCGTTTCCTGGGCCAGGGCTCAGAAGGGAGGAGAGGGAGGAGAGCCCCCACCTTGACAGGATGAGCCCGGTGAGTTTTGGGGTGCACAGCCCTGGCAGTGGGGAGCCAACAGCTGCACTGGAGCTGCAGGAGCAGAGATGACCACAGGTCCTGCAGCAGGGCAAGCTAAAACTGAGACTCAGAAACAGAAAGCATCTGGCTTCACCCAGTCCCCAGAGGAAGACTGGACCTCTTCTCACCATCCCTGGACCCTTTCTTCAGGATCATCTCTGCTCCAACAGAACAACATCTGCCACTCCAGGAGGACTCACTTGTGGACTGCTTCCAACACCCTGACCAACAGGGTGCCATGCCAGGTTGTAGCTCTGACTCTGTCAGGGTTCTCCAAAATTGTTGTTTGTTTGTTTGCTGGTTTGCTTGGGTGGTTTTGTTTTCTACTACATTTGTATTGTTAATATTCCTAGTAAAGAACTGTTATTCCTATTCCCAAATCTTTGCCTGAACGCCCTTAATTGCAGAATTATAATTAGCAGGGGGTGAGGGGTTTACATTCTCCATTCTAAGAGAAATTCCAGCTTTGCCTAGCTGATACCTGTCTTTCAAACCAAGACACTTCTGAAATCCCCATTTAGCCTGGGAATGGGCAAGGAAAAACCCTCTGACCCTGGAGCAGCCCAGGGCAGGAACCATCGGTGCTGTGCCTGACAGGAGCAGGTGGAGCCTGTCTCTGGAGGAAGGGGCTGTCTGGGTGCCCACCCCAGTGCTCCTTCCCAGCCTCGGCAGGGCAGGCACAGAGAGGCAGAGTGACACAGGGAGGGCTCAAAACCAGCCCAGGGAAACTGCAGAGGGTCAGGATTGAGGAACTTGACCTTCAGAAACAGCCACAAAAGCAGAGTGTGAGCACCAGTTCAGTGCCACTTACCCAGCTGGTGACAGTGCCAAGTGCCACGTGGTGTGACCACTCCAGCAGCTGCTGCAGGAGCTGCTGCACCTCTTGGTAAAGGTGAGCAAACACAAAAGTGAGCAGTAGAGACATCAGACCTTGCTCTGCTCAGGGATGTGCAGACCGGAGCATGGCACAGCCTCCTCTCCATCCTATCCTGGAATCTAGCACAGGGCAGAGCTGGAGAACAGAGGGATCAAACAGAGGGAACACCAGCCTGGGTGTCAGCCAGGGGTTTGGGACAGCCTGTAGGAGCAGGAGAGGGGCAGCAGGAGCTGCTGTTTGTTCCTGAACACCCCGTGCCTGCAGCAGGTTGGGACACCCTGCTCTGCTCTGTGCCAGCACTGAGCGAGCACCATCCTCCAGGGACTTCTCCCATCCTCAGGAATCCCTCCCATCCTCCAGGGACTTCTCCCATCCTCCAGGGATCCCTCCCATCCTCCAGGGATCCCTCCCAGCTCCTCACCCCGCAGTTTTATGGTCCCAAGGCCTGGGACAGCCACGGCCACACCTCACCTCGGTGGCCCCGAGCGATGCCGTGCCCAGATCCCGGCCGATGCCAGGGAAGCAGGGGCTGTGCAGGCCTGGCTGCTGCCAGCTCTGCCCTGGCAGCAGCTGCTCTGGGCTTGCTGTTTGCTGTTCCTGACAGTGCCAGATGCCTGTGTGTCAAAACAATGGCACTTGCACACTGACTGGGAGCCTCTCCCTCGCTCCCACCGTGCTCCTGCTCCCGCGGAGCCAGACAGCGCTGGGAACGGCCAGGGGGGCAGGAGGGCTCCAGGCAGGGATGGAGGGGCAGGGAAGGGCTCCAAACCCGGACTCAGAGGGAAGCTGGAGCAGCAGGCACAGCTCTCACTCCTCCAAGGAGCTTCCAGCATCAGGCCCAGGCAGAAACACACAGTATTATAATATTATACTATTGTTATTAACATCAAACTCCATGTCAGCTCCTTGGGGCTGCCCCCACTCCTGCACTGGGGTGTGGATTGGATTTCCAGCCCATTTCCCTCTCCACCAGTGGTTCCAGTCACCATTCCCAGATGTGCACGGAGCGTTGCTGATCCCAGCAGCTGTCCCTGCATCCGAGGAGCACCAACACCCTCAGGAAGGACCAAAGTCACAGCACACTGCAGGATCAGGCAGAGCTTCTCCAAGCATATTCCAACATGAGCAGATCCTGATTTGAACAATGCTGCCAGGTCCCACTGATCCCAGCTCTCAGGGGCACCAGGAACCAGCCTGGCAACAGGAATTCCCATGGGAGCAGCAGGCTCCATGCCCAGCCTGGCAGACTCACAGAATCCCAGACTGGTTTAGATTGGAAGGAACCTCAAAGCTCATCCCATTCCACCCCCTGCCACAGGCAGGGACACCTTCTACTATCCTAGGTTGCTCCAAGCCCTGTCCAGCCTGGCCTTGGACACTTCCAGGGATCCAGGGACAGCCACAGCTTCTCTGGGAAACCTGTGCCAGGGTCTCCTTGTAATAAAGGCAGATGCTCTGAGAGGTGCCAGGGCCCCAATGCCTGCTCTGCCAGAGCATCTCACCAGCACATTCCTCACACTAGGAAAGGACCAGGAGACACCCATCCACCTGATTCATCCCAGCTTTATTTTCTCTGCAGGTCAGACACACAGGGATGGGACCAAGGTTTCCACGACAGCAGGTCTTGGATAGAAAAGACCCTTGTGAATCTGCCATGGCAAAACCATCCCTGGGCAGGATCCTTGGAGAGGGCAGGGACTGACACAGCCTCCCTGGGACACAGGAATCAGTCCCTCCACAGGAATCCTTGCCCTGCATCCACAGGGAATTTCCCAGACATTTATCACATTTTCCACACCAGCTCCAGCACGGGAGCAGTGTCTGTAAGTGCAACATCTCCAGGTTTGGAGGGACCAAGCTAAATCTGCAGTAAGATTTTTTTTTTCTAGGAATTGTACTCCTGAGGAACAAAGGGAAAAGGGGAGCAAGGATTTTATCTCAGTGTTCAACAACTTTCACTAAATGCTCCTTGTGCTCTAGTCAGACACACTGTGCTTCCTAGAAGGAAAAAGGAGATTTTGGGTGATATTTCAACTCTGAGAGGTCCAAGACAGTGCCTAGACCTCCCAACTATGCAGTCACCAACTGGTTAATGCCAAAATGTTCTATGTATAAAAAGAAAATAAATAAATTTACTATCATCTTTAATTTCTCTGACTCACAGCCCAGTGTCCTGAACCCTCTGGATGCAGACATTCCTGTCCGCACCAACACTTCCCATCACTCCTGTTTAATCTCACTGATTTGACAGAGAAAAAAGATCCTGACGTTGCTTTCCAGCTGCATTTCCAGGCATTGGTTCTAAAAAAAAGGTGATTTCTCTGAAATCCATCTGAAGCACGACAGGAGGAGGATGAAGCCAAGGCCATCTCGCTGCTCGGTGCCCAGAGTTTTCCAACCCCTTGGAAATGTGAAATATTGTGGCTCTTCCAGAGCCCAGGGTGTGGAGACCTGTGCTCTGCTGAGCTCACCTGGGCACAGGAATCCCGTGGGACGGACCAGGCAGGGCAGCAGGAGAGGTGGGATATGGCCAGGAAGGGGAATGAGGATCCCCAGTGCCACAGGGAGGGAAGGAGGGAAAGAAAACCCTGGGCAGAAGCCAGCAGCCTGGGCAGGAGCTTGTTTTACCAGTGAGGTGAAGGGGAGGAGGTGACTGGCTTTGAATTTTAACCCTGTCCCAAGAGGGCAATGCCATGGCTCTCCTCTGTGCCAGAATCCCAGCAAGGCCAGGGCAGCCCAGGAGCAGCCCAGTCTCTCCTCTCTCCAGCCTGGCCCAGGGCAGGACTCGCAGCAGCTCAAGGGACCAGAGATGGGAAGCTGCAGAGACACTTTCTGAGTGTCTCAGAAATGGCAGGATGGATCCACACCTTCCCAAGTCACCCCCTGCAAAAGCTGCCTGCTCCAGGCAAACACCAACTCACAGAAATAAGGCCAGAAAGAGACGAAGCGACCAAAATAAAGAGTTTGGCAACAAAGCAAATGTGGCTCTTCCATAGAGACCCTGCCCTGGGTCCAAACAACTCCCTAAGAAAGGGCCTTGCAAGCAAAGGGAAACTTCCATCCCAGAGGGATTTTGCCAGTGGAGGTTTCCAGAGGATTTGACACATTCCCCTGGTTCCAGAGAGGAACCTGCCCCACCTGAGCACCACGCTGGGGAGCCCAGCGTGTGCCAACTCCTGTCCTCTGGAAACCAAGGAAAATGAAACCTCTCCTGCTCCTGAGAAACTGAGACATGACCCTTTCTGTCCCAAGGCCTGCAGTCTGGCAGGAGCCTGGCAGAGGCACAGCTGGCTGAGCCCACTCCTGCTGCTCCAGCCCTTAACCTCCTGCATTCCAAAGCCTTCCCGAGAGCCACAGGCTCCATCTGCTCCTGCTTAAGCTGCTGCTTCCCTGTGATTCCTTCTCCAAGACACACCCAGGACCCTGCAGGGGCAGGGACACCTGGAATCCCCCATCCTGAGTGCGCAGTGCCCGTCCAGGCACTTCCAACGCCGACACCTCCTCCAGGGCTCTGTCACCCCTCTGCCTTTGTGCAGCTTCCCAGACTCACTTCCAGCCAGCCCAGCTCCCGGGCAAGGAAAAAGCAGCACTCCCATGGCAGCAGCTGCCCAGCCTGCTTGGGGGTCTCCCTGTCACTAATCTGAGTGGCACTTGGAACGTCCCTTCCGTGCTCCCCCCGGGGTTTGCTTTGAAGGACGATTTCCGTGGGTGTCAAGCGAAGGGCTTGGGGTCAGGCCCATCCCCTCCTCCAGCCTGGAGCCCAGCCTAAGACAAGCCAGCCCTTAAGCCCAGCAGCTCTTCCTTCCCTGGGATCCCTGTGAAGCTCCACTACACCAGCTGCCTCTCCCAGAGAGGAGAGGCTCCGGGCTCCACCTCGGGAAGGGCTCCCCCTTCCAGCAGCAGCAGCTCCGAGGCCCGTGCCGAGGCCAGGCCGTGCCTAGGACAGCTCGAAGCCGGTGTTCATGCTGATGGCGTAGCGCAGCTTCTCCCGCAGGATGCTCTTCTTGCTGTAGTTGGGCAGCTTGAGGAGGTTGAAGCAGGTGGAGGAGGTGGGGAGGCGCCCGCCCGGCTCCTTCTTGCGGATGGTGAAGAAGCCGCGCAGAACGCTGCCCAGGGTGTCCCCCGTGTCCTGCAAGGGCACACAGCTGTCACCTCCCTCTGTCACCTCCCTCTGCACTCCTGGCATAGAGGCACGGGGAGGAGCTGCCTCAACACCAAACCTGGCACTGGGGAGAGCCAAAGCCCAAAGCTCAGCTTCCCATCCTTGTCCAAAGAGCTCTGCTTGTAACTCAGTGCCTGACAGGGTGTGCAGGGAGGCAGGTGGGACACGGGGAGATCCCAAGGAGAAAACACAACCCTGGAGGGACCCAGGGAATCCAGGCAGGAAGAGTCTGGAGCTGCTGTGTGTGCGTGCAGCCATGAGCATCCTGTTGGGGTAGGGCTGTTTTCAGGTATAGCATCACAGAAGGGTTTGGGTTGGAAGGGACCTTATAAAACCTTAAATCCCATTCCATCCTCTTGCCATGGGCAGGAAACACCTTCCACTATCCCAGGTTGCTTCATGTCCCATCCAGCCTGGCTGGGAACCCCTCCAGGGATCCACAGCTGCCCACAGCTTCTCTGGGCAGCCTGTGCCAGGGCCTTACCACCCTCACAGGGAAGAATTTCTCCCTGGTATCTAATCCTAACATCTCATCTTCCCACATTAAGGCTTTCCAGGTCAGATGGAGGGGAAGAAGCTGGGCAGGGAATTCCCAAGCTCTGAGAGCAGGATGCCTACCTGGTCATCAGACACTTCCACGCAGCGGATGGAGAAAGGAGGCTTGAGGTAGGCAAAGCCCAGAAGTGGAGGCCTGGAGCAGCTGGTGACAAACTGGAAAGGGCCACATGGTGATGAGGGGGGAAGCAGTGAGGGCAGAACAGCCACAGAGTGACAGCCCCAGCATCCCCCAGTGTGTGTGTGACAGCCTTTGGGGACTGTCACCTCTGCAGGGCCATTCATGGTGACAACAGAGCATCACAGAGCTCTGCTGGGCACTTCCAGGTGTCAGGAATTCTGGTGCCCCTTCAGAGAGCACCCAGGTAACTGGAGAACAGCCCTGGCCCCACCACCCCCAATCCCAGCTGGGCAGGGATGGCTCCTCACTCACCTTGAGGAACATGGCTCTCTCCTCGGGGCTGAAGTCGTTGGCCAGGATGTCCCAGAGCCAGATGATGACACGGTGACTGCCATGGAAGCCCCCGTAGTACACTGTGTGTTTCCTGGGGAGGGAAAGGCTCTGACAGGCCTGGCACTGCAGCAGGAGGGGCACAAGTGCTGGAAGGATCACTCAGGTAGGGTGGTTTGGGTTGGAAGGGACCTTAAAGCTCATCTTTGTCCCATGGGCAGGGACAAATTCCAGCAGCCCAGGTTGCTCCAAGCCCTGTCCAAACCCTACCACGGGTCAAGGCTCACTGCTGACACAGCACTTCCCAGGCACTTGATCAGAGGAAAGGGAAAAGCAGAGAGGAATTCTGCTCCCAGGAAGCAGTGGAAGGAAGACAGGACCCATCCCAACTTAGCCTTAAGGAACACGTTCCAAAGCTCTGCTCCAAGTAGGAGCAGCAGAAGTGGACAAGTCACTGTCCTGCCACCTCCCAGGAGCTCTGCAAAGGAATTGCCCAGCTCCCAGGCCAGATGAGGGAGCCCCAGCAGCCCCAGCTGTCACTCACTTCAGGTCCTCGAGGTCGATCTCGGCGTTGTCCCCGGAGATGAGGCGCTGCAGCTCGGGCGCCGAGAACATGCGGATCCACTCGGGCTTGATGATGGACCTGAAGCCGCTGATGAGGGCGGCGGTCTGGCTCTTGATCTGGGTGTGCATCCGGAAATGCGCCATCAGGTGGATGTAGCTGATCCTGTGGGACAGGCAGGTGGCATGGGGCTGCCAGGGGTACCCACCACCCAACTGCTGTCCCTGACCTGTTTCTCCAGCCCCAAAAGGACTGGGACAGGGTTGTACTTCCCCCTCCAGGCCCTGCTTTTTATTTAAGTAGATGAAGGATGGTTTTCTGCCCAGATTTTGTCTCTTTCCCCGTCTGGGACTCTTTGTTTCTCAGAGTTCCTGCTCAGCTCATGGACTAGTTTGCTTTAATAACCCTTTGATCAACCTTGGCTGGACACAGCTCCAAATCCTTTTAACAGCTCAGCTCTCCAGGCAGACTCCTCTAGGTCTGACCAACAGCTCACTGGGCTCTGCTGCCCCGTGGCTGCAGAAACACCACACCAAAACCATGAGGCAGATTCCCACCTTCCTGCAGGATGAGGGAAAGGTGAACTTTTTGTTAGAGGGACGCTCTTCCTCTTATCTTCAAGCAAAACACCTGAATTTGCTGATTCTTGTTCAGCAGCTCCCACACAGACCCCACCACAATTCCACTGCCTGGGTTTTGGGCAAGGTCACACCAGCATCCTCAGGCAGAGCTGTTTCCAGACTGCTGCCATTCCAAACCCTTCTGCTCTCTCCCAATTTGGGGGCAAAACCTTCAAATTTCTGCTGTAAATTACTAGAGCAACATCCAGGCCTTTCAGCTTTTTCCCTGAGCTGACTTGTGACCAGCCAGAGGAAGATCCTTTCAAATGCAAACTCCCTGGTCAGAGCTGGAGAAGGGAAAAGCCTGGAAACATCAGAGTGCAGAGCACAGATCCAGGTGGGATCCAGCTTCCATTCGTCAGGAAAAAGATAACAACCCCCAGATCACCAGTTCAAACACACATTTGCTTAATAGATATTTCACTCTGCTTTTATGAGCACTGAAGGGGATAGGGAAGGGAAAAAAAAAAAAAGAAAAAGGAACAAAAGGTGGGGTTGGTTTGCAGGCTCCGGAGTTGACATTTCTGATAACGATCTAAAAGCCGGTTATCTGTGAAAACAGCCCCGGGGCTCGGTGTCTCCTCTGATTTCCTGGCTCTAAAGAACGACTGTCGAGTACATTTGAATTCAGCACTGTCTGCTCAGAACACGGTGCTTTATACAACTGCCACATGTTATCATTCTGAGGAGATCTGTCTGCTCCAAGGTGTCTTTGAGCATCTGTGCCCTCTGTGTTCACGACTGTGTGCCTGAATTGCTTTGAATCCATCTGTCTGTATCCATCACCATCATTAAATCCTGCAGAATCTCCCTGACTGGGTGCCTTTGACCTCAGAAGTGCTGTTTCAAGAAGTAAATTGTCAATTTTTATTTTGCAAATCAAATTTAATACAATTTCTGCCAATGAACTGTAACCAGCAAATTCTATTAAGATATTTATGTGCTCCTTCTCCTCCAATCTATCTCAATTCATTCCAGATGCAAGCCCAAGGAACCAGAATAAAGTATTGTGCAGTGGTGACCTTAAAAATCTAATTGCTGTACTTACTTATTCTCATTGGTAACGGGAATGGTCTTCCCTCCAGGAACAAGTTCATGGCAAACCAGCTGAGGGAAGAAATGATTGGATTGCTAATTACTGCCTGGAACCACAATGGAAGGAAATGCCATGCTAAGCTGCTACCTCCCCATAAAACATTTATTTTTACAATAAAGCAGCAGGATTTAAAATTTAAGTAATAATCCTGCTTCTACATTGAACCAGTTTCACTTAACTATTAACAGAGTATTGAACAGTAGGAACCCCAGCTCTCCCACCAGTGGAGCCAGCCCTTCTCCAAGGAAGCCTCCTCTGCAGTCTGATCCATCACTGCTGAACCACACACAAATCAATTCCAAGAGCCCTGGGGGACTGTCACAATCCCAGAATCCAGAGGCTGAGCAAGCTCAGAGAGCTCAGTCTCACAGCACAACCCCAAGCTGGCTGAGCCACAGGTCTCATGCAGGAGCTCCTGGAGCTCTGTCCTCCCAGCTGGGCACTCCAGGCAGGAAGGCAGAGAGCCAGGAGGGCTCTCCCAGGGCCTGGTGATCTCCTCCAGTTCAGGGCCAGGGAAGAACCCTCCAGCAGGTGCTGCCTGCAGAGTCACCACTCATCTTTGCCCAGGCTGAGGCAGCACATCCTCATTCCCACTTTACAGAGGCCTCTGTGTCTCAGCTCCAGGTGAATTCTAAGGTCAGACTGAAGCCCAGCACAGGGAATGAGCTCAGCTGTGACATGGCTGTGCTTACAGGGACACAGAGTTCAGGCAGGGTGACCCCACCTGGCTCCTTCAGCACGACCAAAGCACTGGGGAAACAGGAGTGTCTGGGTTATTTTTAACCTCAGTGAACCCCAGCCTTCAGTGTCTCACTGCTGAGCTCCATATCCTGCTCCCACCTTCATTTTTAACATGGAAGAACCCTCCCAAGCTGAAACCTCAGCAATCCTGAGGCAGCAGCAGGTGTCCCCCATGGAATTTGCAGCACAACACTGCCAGCAAAAGGCACTTTTATCTCATCTCTCCAAGTCTTCCTAAAGGACTGCCAGACAGCTTTTCCTTCCCTAGGCCAAGACACCTCCTGACATTCTTGGAGGTTCCCTGACAGAAACATCTATGTGGGAAGAAAAGGAATTTCTCCCTGTTCTTCTTCTCAGAGGGGAACACCAGTTTTGCAGGGGAAGCATTAAACACTTTTTCAACCCTGACAGCAGAAAAATTAAGGGTCAGAGGGGAACCTTTTCTTGTGGGAAAAGCTGTTCTCTGCCCACAGATAAATACTGAATCCCATGGCTGTGTTCAGAGAGGCTGAGCCAGCCTTCCAGGGTAACATGAAGAGGACAGAGCAGAGGTAAGGTCCAACAAATCCCTGAATAAAAACCCACCTGACCCATCACATCCTCATCATAGGACAGTGTCAAGCCCAGGTCACTGATATCACCATCATAACGCTGGAGAACAACAGGGAGAAGGAAAAAAAAAAGGGCAAAAAGGTCAGGGTTCAGCAGCAGAACCACCAGTTACTGCCAGTTTCTAACAACAGGCAGCAATCAGGGAGGTGAATGACAGGAAAAATTATTGCTCCAACCTTAATTGAAGTGAGATTTTTATAGAACTCTGAGTCCAAGGAGGGCAGTTCATCCACGGAGCTGTAGAAAACACTGTGGTGGTGCCCAAGGAGCTGACTCAAGAAGAAGGAAGCAAATGGTACATCCACAACGATTCCCTGTGGACAAGAAAAATGCACAGGTAAGGTCCTGCCACACACTTATGCTTGTGGCATCTTTGGTTACCTGCAAGGCAGATCTTGTGACGTGGAACAAGTGCAAAGAGCACTTTGCAAGGCACCAAATCAGCTACAAACCCCACATCCTCTTAAAATCCATTAATTAGTAAGGCAGGTGCAAAAAGGCACCCTGGGGAACTCCATGTGTTCTTTAAAAGAACTGCCTTACATAGTTGGAACTGAAAGAGGGGAAATTTAGTGAAGTACATAGAAAAATCCTTCCCTCTGAGGAAAGTGAGGCCCTGGCACACGGTGCCCAGAGAAGCTATGGCTGCCCCTGGGTCCCTGGAAGTGTCCAAGGCCAGGTTGGACAGGGCTTGGAGCAACCTGGGATAGTGGAAGGTGTCCCTGCCCATGGGAAAGGGACTGGACTAGAAAGTTCCCTTTCACCCCAAATCATTCTATCAGAGCCATTCTGTCATTTCATCCTCCTTTTTGCCTCAAGTCCTTCTGAGGTACTCACAAATGATGTTCCTAAGGTGGAACACAAAAAAACAGGCTGGTGTCCCAGCACCATGAGGAACAATCAAGGCATGACCCAGATTTTACCTCCAAGATTATTTTAAATAATCATGCCTGAAGAAACCTCAGCCTGTTCCACAATGAGGATCTTTATCCAAGCCCTTTTTCCAAACTCCTCTCTTCACTAACACCCCCCAAGCAGGACAGATGCTCTCAAAGGCACCATCACTTGGGACAAGATCCCAAGCTGGTGCTGCTGGCTCACCTCATACACAGCCTTCCCAAGCATCTTCCCCACAAACTCAAAGAGCTGCAGGTAGTTCTCATGGATGTAGGACGTTGGGGATGGATACAGCCTCTCATCACCACTGGTGGTCTGCACAAAGAGATGAGAGCCCAGTGAGCCACAATGGCTCTGCTGCCTGCACCAGGTCACCTCAGCTGAGCACCTGTGTCCTACCTTGAACAGGTTCAGTGCAGGGTCAAACACCTTTTTAATGATCTCTTCCAGGAACTCTTTGAAGACTCCATCTTGATCAATGCCAGCCTCATCGACCCCCAGGTCATTCACAAACTTCACCCTGATCACTCCCTTCATGGCGTTCTGGGAAAGCTGCCGGAGCTGCTCGTATCCATCCTACACAGAGCAGAACACCCAGAGAGAGACACGTGAAACACCCACCCAGAGATGCAGCAGAAACAGGACACAGGCCCACCACAGAAACCTGCATGTCACTGAGCCTTCAGCTGAAAAAACCAGCATTTTCCAAGTCAAAATGCCAGGTTTTCAGCAGCCTGAGCTGAACGAGGGTCCAGCATTCTTGTGGAACGTCAGTTCTGGGAGTGGGTCCCTCAGCAGCCACAGAGAAGGTAGAACACCCCCTCTGCTTTGTTTTTGTCACTCCTCTGCCCTGTTTTTGTCACCCCCCTCTGCCCTGTTTTTGTCACCTCCCTGCCCTGTTTTTGTCAGCCCAGGTCACTGCCCTGTGGGCTGGCTGGTGTCCTGTAGCCTTGGTTCGTGCCAGTGATGTTTTGGTTTTTTGAAACTCTTTCCCAGAGAGTTTTCTGTCAACAAGAGACACATTTTCCTAACTGTAACCTTTGTTTACATTCCTTTCCCTAGGAGGGACTTCTTGATGTCCCTCTGACTTGACCAATTGAAGAAGTTTGTCTTTTTTTTCCACCAAGCAGGCTGTTCTTTGTAGAACGGTATAAAGAGAAGAAATAACCAAAAATAAGCAGAGTCATTGTCAACCTTCTGAGTCAGAGTCTGTGTCCTTGTGGTCTTTAACAGCCTCAGTGTCCCTCACCTCCAGCATGCGGGAGCGGCGGATGGTGATGTGGGTGACGTGAGGGGACGCCGAGCTCGTCTCCACCAGCCCCAGCTTCTCCTTCTCCTTCGTGACCATGTTCCGGAAAAGCAGCACCCTCTGCAAAAAAGAAAACCAAAAAATGGAACTCTCAGTCCATGGGGATCCTCACCCTGCAGCGCAGCAGGGATTTGGGAGGCTCCTGACACACAGAACTGCTGCTGGTTGTCCTGAGCCCAGTGGTGCCACTGCCATCCACTCACTCCATGCAGCTGCACACACAGATCAGTTCTGTCTCAACTCAGAGATCAAGGCATTTGAAGGAAATGCACAAGGAAGAGGTGAGGACACAGATCAGTCCTCTCTCAGTGACAGAAATCAAGACATTTACAGGAAATCTATTGGGGAAGGTGAGGATGAAGGAGTAGACTTTTATTCAGCTGGCGTTTCAGAAGAAGCTCCATGTCACAAAATGCTCCAGATGAGTGTCCCTCCCACCTCAATGGCCACCCAGGCCATTGCTTCCCAACCTCCACCCTCTGCCCCATCCCACTCACGTTCTTGTGGGGAATGACATGTGGGATGTACTGCAGGAGCAGCTGGGCTCGTTTCTTGTCCTTGTCCAGCTCCTGGAAAAGCACGCTGGGTTTGAGGTCCCTTGACAAAAGAAGGCAGAGATTCAGAGATCCCTGAGAAATACCCAGGTGTGGGGGAGAGGGAATCACTAGCAGTGATTCCAAAGATGACTGAAGTGCTCAGTGTACACACTAAGAAGGTAAAAAGGGCCAGGGACATCCAAGCTCTTGGGTGCTGAGTGAGTTTTCAAAGCACCTAAACCTCCCACCACAGAGAAAAGCACAACATGAGGGGCATCCTTAACTGCAAACAGAGGCAGCAGTTCCCACCTCGATCCCACAGGCAGAATGTCAATCAGAACCCCAAATCAGGCTCCCCAGACGATGTGGAGCAGTGGGACGAGCCTGGAGCTGCCCAGGATCCCTGCCCTGGGCCACTCACTTGCGCAGCCAGTGATCCTCAGGAGCGAAGCGCCGGCGACAATCCCGCTCGTACAGCACCATGAGCCAGCCATGGACAGAGTGGAACAGCTCCAGGGTCTCCCCTCGGGCATTCTCTGCACAAAAGGAACAAAGCTGCAAAGTCCAGGCACCCCTGGCACCAGCAGGAGCCACACCTTGATTATCCTCCCCACAGTAACAGCACTGGGGTGTTTTCCCGACCCACACAGCCTCTGAGGGAAGGGGTTTGTGCCTCTGGGAAGAGAGGCAGTCTCTTCTTTAAACAGAGCTAATCAAAGCCATCTCATTTCACACCAGAACTGGACTATCTCAGCTAATTACCAGAGAGCTGAGCTGTACCCAAATTATACCAGCAGAGAGATCCACAGCAGATTCTACAGAGACCCAGGCAAGCTGCTCTGCCTGGTCACAGCACTGCCCTGCTCTTGTCCAACACATGGCCCAGCCTTGCTAAACCTCATCTCTGCCAAAAACCAACATGCCCATCATGTCTGTTACACAAATCCTTACTGGAAATAGGGAAGTGCTCTGGATTTGGCACAAAGTATGATTGTGGCATCTGGACATCAAAAGACTGGGACATATTCCCACACTGAAGTGCTTTTTGTGCCAAGGAATAATTAGCAGAAGCTTCAAATTCCAAAATTAATGCCATTTGTGGTTCTAACAGTAACACCAACTCAAGCTACTAAAAGCACTCACCTACAATTCCATCCCAGATCATCTTAAACACAAAGGAATTGAGGAAAGAGGAGATGGTCACCAGCTCTTCCAGTTTGAATGAAATCTGCTCTTCGTAGACCTCGATGTCATCCAGAATCCTGTCAGAGCAAACAAATGCAAATGCACAAGTGTAAATTTAATTCCCTGCTGAAATTTTCATAAAGGCACATTATCCTTTAGCAGCAGCTCTTATTTCTATGACAACTGACACCCATGAGGATCTAAAGTCATAAACAACCAAACCTTATTTATGGATTTTGATTGATAGCAGATCCTAACAGAAGATGGTATGAAAGGCTGAGATAAAAGCAAAGTCAGTGTTTCAGGCTTAAAAGGACCTTTTCCATTCCCAAGAATATTTTTCAAGAGGAGTGATTTGTCCCTAGCGACCAGCAAGGGCAATTTTCCACCTCCTTTCCCATTTTTTGTGTTGTTTCCTCCCCCTCCCACCCGGTTTTGTTACCAGCTGGAAGTAGCACATGGCTGAGGGTGAAAATCCTTTTGAAGCCCTTTATTTCTCAGGACTCAATCCCAAAAGCTTGCCGCTTTTACCCTGCCTACTTATCTCGATGAAAAGACATAAAACTTAAATGTTTCTCTTGAACCTGAAGGGACACAACATCTCCACGTCACAAATCCAGGGATCCCCATCCATGCGCTACCTACGTGATGAGGTGACGGGAGCAGTCACAGAAGAGCATCAGCATGGCCAGCAGCCTCTTGGATTCCTCTGTGTCGTTGTTCAAACACTCCAAAAAGAGTTTTAACCCCCCCTGTGGTCCCAGCTCACAGATGAAAGCCCATAATTTGGGCAGCAGATCATCCAGGTAAGTGAGACCTATGAAAATATAAAGTGCAGCCAGTAAAGCTCATTGTGCTGCTTGTGAAAGCTCAGAGAGGTGAGACTTGAAGCTGAAAGAGCCTTTTGCAAAGCAGAAGAGGAAGATAGCATCCCATTTGGCTCCCAGGCCTGTCCGCATTAACAGGAGGTATATAATCACCAGGAAAGCACAAAAAAAAGTTTATTGCTTGCACCTTTGAACCTTTTCCCCCTAATTCTTCTGCAACTTTAGAAAATACTGAATTCCTGTGATCCACATCCACCTTAGGGATGAGAACACGACAGGACTGCACCCATGGTCACCACAAAGCTCTGGAATCACTTCCTGCTCTACCCACCAGTGCTGATCATCTCCTCCACCCCTTTCCAAGACAGGCAATTTCTTCTCAAGATGTATGAAAGCATTCAGTGTTCCCACCACAGAAAGATTAATATTGCCAGGCTCCCCAAAAACCCTGACTCAGGCTGAAGGCTGAGAGGGAGTAAGCAAGGTTTCATGAGAGGAAAACCTGCTTTAATTTGTATTCTTGAGACTTTGTGCTTGATCAAGTGGTGCTGAATGTTATTGATCCCACGGGTGACTCAGGATGGAACAAGCCTTCCCAAGTCAGTCAATAACCTGCTGGCAGTGATAAAACTCCCAACCAATCAACAGAAATAAGAAAATCTCTTTTTTTTTCTCCTTTCCACTGGAAAGGACTTGAGCAGCAGGGAGGTGCCCTGACCTGTGAGGATCTGCAGGCGGATCTGGGTGAGGGTGGTCAGGGTGGTTTGGTACAGGACACAGATGCTGCAAACCTTCTGCACCTCGGCAGAGTCCACGCGCTTCCCTCCCACCGGCTTCAGGATGTTCCGGACTGAGGCCGACTTCTGGAAAGCTCTCTTGAACAGGTCTGGGGGCAGAAAGACATGAGGAGTGCCAGAGGGCAGGGTTAGATGGGATTTTGGGAAGGAATCCTTCCCTGTGAGGCTGGGGAGACCCTGCACATGGTGCCCAGTGAAGCTGTAGCTGCCCCTGGATCCCTGGAAGTGTCCAAGGCTGGACTGGACAGGGCTTGGAGCAGCCTGGGGTAGTGGAAGATGTCCCTGCCCATGGCCTCAAATCCCTTTCAACTCAAACCATTCCACAGTTCCATACATGCTCTACAGGACAAGGTGAAAACAGAATGGGCTGTAAGTGCCCTTCCAACCCAAACCACTTGTGATCCATGGTCCTGACTGCAGTGTTACAGGCAACAGCTAGAAAATATCAGATTTACAGTTATCTTATCCCAAATCCTTTTCTGCAGGACCACCACACCTCACAGGTGCAGAATTCACCTTCACCTTGCTTTCCACATGGGAAGCTGAGCTCTCATCTTCCCTTGGAAGTCTTTAGTTTTGCCAAAAGCACTTCAGCTACTTGAGAAAACGATGAAAAGAAACTGCTAAAATAAGCAAATATTTTCCCAGCACCAAAGAAAGAGACTTGCCCCAGGTCACAGAAGCATTGCAAGGAGGAGTTACAAATAGGAGGGATCATACCCCCACCTAGGCAGCAGCAGCTGCTGCAAGTAATTATTCAAAGCTTTTGCCATAAGTGGAAAAGTCAAAGCCCCACGAGTTTGGGAGAGAGATCCACATAAACACACAAAGAGACAAAAATAACCCCAAAACCTTCCAGAACTGACTTTTCATGGGAAGGCTGTTCTGAGGGGAGATTGGCTGTGCTGGCAGCTGAGCTATCTCCTGATTTTCCAGCAGTTTCTTGCTGAGCACATCATTGAAGAGGATCCGGATCATGTGGACTCCCCAGAGGTGCTGCAGCTGCTTGGTCAGTAGGGGCATGGACTCGTTCAGCCTGGAGGACAGAGGAGGGGGACAGGTTAGAAGGCAGCTTGGAAAAAAACACCAGGCAGTGATGCTGATCCATTCAGCTCATAATCCAAACTGGAATATGCACCCACCCACAGAATAGTCTGTGCAGGAATGTTACAGATTATTGTGCAGCTAGAACCTGAAATAGCTGAGAAATTCTTCTCACTGCCCACCTCAAAACATAAAACACTTTGCAACATATTAAAAAAACCTCAAAAATAAAAGGAGAGGCTTCATCACCTCTCCCTCTGAGGTCCTTCCCACTCACCCATAATCCACAGTCTGTGAGAACCAGCCCAGCACGGGGTGCCAGTGGGTGAGGTTGGATTTCTTCTGGGACACGTACTTCTGGCAGTAGGAGAGCATGTGGATGAGCACCCCCACAAAATGAGCTGTCTCCTCCTCCAGCACCTGGTCATTCAGGGAGCCCAGGAACACCAGATTGCCTGGAGGAAGGAGCAGCACAGCAAGGCTTAAGGAGGAACAGATGCTGTGGGACAGGGGTTACAGGTGAAGTGAATCCTTTCCCAATCCCAGGAGAGGATTTGTGTCAGTAATGATCTCAGAGGGCGACCTGCAGGAAGCCATTTCCAGCACACATCAACCCTGGAGGTGACACGTCCCTTTGGTCACCCTCCCACCAACACCTTCTACAAACTACCAGGAGCTACAATCCACGGTTATCCCAGAGTCTCAATTGGTAATCTTGGTACTTTTGCAGAAATGTGAATTTAAATATGCAGCAGCATTTAGGGCCATTTAGGGAATGGAGATCCAAGTCTGCCACACTCCAAGACTTGCTCAGGGTCCAAGTGAAAAGCTGACAGAGATGATGTATGACATGGATACAAGAGCAAATCTCTGGTCCCTCTTCCCTTTGCAAAGGTCTTAAACCTTGTTTGTAACATCCCCAAATACACCTCAGTTATTATTTAGAGAAAGCTACCAAAATAACAATTAAAAACAACGAGCTGGAGGCAGCTCTGCCCCACGCAAAGAGAAGATCTGACTCAAGACTCTTTTCCAAACCTCAATAGAAGTGTTGGAAGTGCTCACCCAGCAAGCAGAGAGTGTGACTGCCCTCCAGGCACACGCAGACATCCCGGCACTGGGACTCCCGGCTCAGGAAGAGGATGAACTTCCGGAAGAGTCCGTGGGATTCGATCACTGCCAGGCGCTGCAGGACAGCAGGGCAGTGCCAGTGAGGCTGGGAGCAGCACATCCCCACACCTCACCTGCCAGCAGCACCTGGCACTGGCTTTTCCTCCCAAATAAAGCAGCAAGTCGAGGCTGTTGCCCCACAGAGTGTTTGACACGGAGCTGGGCTGGGAAATAAAACCCCTGGCAGGTGAACAGGTCATGCTGGAGTTGCAGCCAGATCTTTGCAATGATCTGTCTGCAAGAACACAGGATTTGCCCATTTGGCACAAAAGCTGCCTGCCTGCACCAAGCAGATTGAATTGGATTGGTGGGCAGCCCACTGGTCACCCCACAGAGCCTCTGCCACCCAACAGGGTGATTCAGGCTCTGGCTCTGTCTGTGGTGATGGAAAAGGAAGAGCAAGGATGTGAAAAATTCAAGCTGTGGGTCATATGTGCCTTTATTATTTATTTATGTGGGTATTTTAGGGCTGCTCAGCCCATCATCCCACTGGTGTTAATAACTTCTGCATTAGAAACAACCCAGAGTGTTTGTAAGGCTCTCACAGCAGAGAACTGAAACTGGCAAAGAGAGAAATGCCAAAGCTCTGTTCCAAGAGCTGATAAAATGGAATGGCAAGTGGCCTGGTGTGATAATCAGCCCTCTGAGATCACCCACTTACCTCAGGGGTGAGAGTAGCAAGGTGAGTCATTATAGCAGGCACAGACATGACATGAATCAGGAAGGACCTCAGCAGATTGTCTGAGAACTGTGCAGCGACCACAGGGCTATGGAGAGAGAGAGAGAGACATTTCAGAGCTCAACCCAAGCTGGGAAAGCAACACAGCCTCCAACTGAGCCATCCAGAACTGGATCCTGGGAATTCCCTCAGCAAGAACCACAGAGACAGGGAATGGGTTGGGTTGGAAGGGAACTTAAAGCTCAGCCCATCCCACGCCCCTGCCATGGGCATGGACACCATCCACTACCCCAGGATGCTCCAAGCCCTTTCCAACCTGGCTTTGAAGCATCTCAGGGAAAAGATCATTCACTCACACTTCTGTTCTCAGAGCAAGCCCACCCTGAACTGAACTGCACCCTCAAGTTTAGGCTCACACTAATTCCTGATTTAAAGCCACTCTCTAATCTGAAAAAGGATGACAGCAAAGTGAGCCATTTGCCTAAAGCAACTTCTTTCCTCAGGGTGATATTCTCAATGGCACAAAAACACTGAAAGAATGAGAAGTCTTTAAAAAAACAAAACAACAAAAAGTCACTAAAAAAGACAAGTTTGGCTGCAAATCCCCCCAAGCATCTCCAGCTGACTCACCGCAAGGCAAGGGAGAAGATGGCAGTCAAGGAACCTTTGGACAGGGAAGGTCTGGATCTTGCCAAGCCATTAGTTAGCAAAATCTGGAGTGAAAAAAGAGATCAAAATATATAAAAACCCTGTAGAAATCAGAAGAAAAAAATCACTATTACTCCTGAAAGATATTAAGTTTATTTAACGCAGAGAAAAAGAACATCAGAGCAGCCTAAAATCCAGTTCTTACAAGTTATTGGCAGAAGAAGGGCTTCATGGTAATAATGGCAGAAGAGAGAAACTGCAATGAAATCAGACACTCTGCAGGACTTATTTCCCTAGAACTCACAGGCCTTTAAAAATTAACAGGCAAGGCTCAGAGTTTGGTAATGTAATTCTTATTTAAAAGATTCATTACATCAGCTCCTATGCTCAGCAGAGCAGCAACCAAACCAAACCAGCACAATGTGGCAGCTCCAAAGTTTGGCAAAATTATGTCCCTGTCCCTCTCATGGTGAAGTGATTAAGCAGGATTTGGGTTTAGCAGCAGTGACAGAAGGGGAAGGGTGGATTTGGTCTCAGGTGGGGGACACTCTGCTTTACTTGAGAAACTTGAGAGATTTTTGCTTTGCTCGAGAAAAACATAATCATGCACAAATCACCAGCAGCTCCTCCCTGAGACCCCAGCACAGACCCAAAGAGCTCCTCAGGAGGGGCACAGGCAGGGCTGGGGCTGGTTTGGGTAAAGCTGGGACTGTGGCAGCTCAGACTGACCTGCAGCACAGAGTAGAAGCCCTTCTGGTTCAGGTGGCCCATGATGTTGGCACAGATGTGGTTCATGGCAGGTCTCAGGGTCTCACCTTTGGGGTAAAGCACTGATGTCACTCCAACAGCACCACAGCCCCTCTCTGAGTTCCCCACACAAAGGTTTGTCACTGCCCAAGCTCTCCTGGCACAAAGTCCTTGCCCTTCCACACAAACCTATCACTCTGGCACCATTTCACACTGAATTGTTTAGGCTGGAAGAGTCTCATTTCCTCCCACTACTTGTCTGACTTTTCTACATCTATTTCCTTACAAAACCCCAGAGCTAAGGGCATATTCCCTTATCCTCTGAACACTTCTTGTGTGGGGGGTTTTGGAATATTATAAAAATGCTGTAACAACTGTTGGTGTCCTAAGGGAAACAACCTAATCCCAAGGGAATCCTTATTTTGTGCAAACACAGGAGCAGAACGAATCCTTGTGGCAACCAAGGTGCAGAAAGAGAATCCCAGAATGGTTTGGGTTGGAAGGAATGTTAAGGATCATCCCATTCCACCCCTGCCAAGGGCAGGGAACATCTTCCACTATCCCAGCTTGCTCCAAACCCTCTCCAACCCGGCCTTGGGCACTTCCAGGGATGGCAGCCACAGCTTCTCTGGAACTTGTGCCAGAGCATTCAGTAGATTTTAGCATCAAGTCCCAAACCAGTGGCTTAAAGACTGGGCTGCACTCACCTTTTCCCCGGAGGATTTTCCAGGTGGAGGTGTCTGTGAAGGTGACCAGCATTGTGAGGTGCAAGTTCACCAGCCTGGAGTCCTGCAGGATGTCAGGCTGGGATAACAAACAGCAGAGTTAACAAATCCACTGAGCCTGGTGCCAAATGCATGGAGAGGAAACACAAGAACATTCCTCACCTTGAGCTGCTTGAGGAACTCACAGCAAAACCACAGGATGTCTTTGATCTGTTTGATCCAGAGGAGTGTGAGGTCCTTGGAGAGTGCCAGTGACACGTACCACACCTGAGCAAGGGGGGAGGCACAGGGGGATCAGGGTTTGTGCTTCTGCTGGGCAGAGTTTGGGAACTGAACCCAGCAGTGGGACCAAGATGCTCCTCTCCCCAAATCCCCTGGTCAAAGCACCCCAGAAACCAAGTGTCCTTTAACTCCTGTGGCTGCACTGAGTAAAAATATCCCAGGGATACTAAGAGACTTGTCCAGACTTTCCCTGTGCACTCTCCACAGTGCTCAAGGGCTTCTGAAAGCTAAAAATTACACATTACCAAAGTAAATCCCCACACAGGGAGCTAAAAACAACCACCAACCCCTCCCCACTCCAAACCAACCCCCCCTGCTGACCTTGGGCTCGTTCTCCACATCCATGCTGTTCAGGATACAACGGCACAGCTTTTCAAACCTCTGGGAAAATCCAAAGGTGGCATTAGTTCTAACTACAGGAAGGGCTGCTCTGGAAAAGCACAAGGAACAGCTCAGCAGAGGGAGGAAGATCTCCCTGTCTCAAAGCAGCAAATGTTCCCAGCACATTCCCTACAGGAATCCTGGTGGCTCCTTCCCTGGGAGCACACACATCATGTTAATGCTGCTGCTGCTGTGCAGAATTCCCTCCTTGGGAACACAGGGCTTTTTTTTGGATGCCATACCTATGGAAAACTGCATTTGAGCACAGATTTCCACAGGACAGACATTAAAAATAATAATAATAAAAAAAGAATCCCTCACTGCTGCTGCCATTGGAACACAGCTTCCATTTTCCAACTGGTTTCCTCCAGTCAGCCCTCACAGCTTCCTGGGGCAAAGATGATCATTGCAGGGCTCAGTGAGAAAAGCTTCTGGGATACAAACAGCCTTCCCTGTGCCAGCACAGATCTCTGGGAGCTGTCCCAATGTACCTGCCTGGGTGTGCCAAAACACCTCCTGCAGCTGGCACAGTCACCACAAAAAAAATCCATTAAGGGATGCCCTGAACACTGCTGAAAAATTCAAGGCTTCTCCTGTTTCAATCCTACAGGCAGATCCCTTCAGGAAGAGCCATGAGACAGAGAGAACATTGCTGGAGGCAAAATATACTGCAAGAACCTCCAAGATCACTGGGTAAGGAATCAAACACATTTAACCTGTCCCCAAAAGCACAGCAGGATGCCAGGGCAGTGTCCTCACCTCCTTGTCCTCCTTGGCATTGAACACAAACAGCAGCTTCCTGGCAATCCTGAACACAGACAGGGCACTTCTTTTGCTTGAGCCACACTCATTTGTCCCAAAGAAATCTTCCACCTCTCTCCTACCAAAGAGGGAAAAAACAAGGAGTAAAAAAAGCAATCACAGAGCAAAGAAGGGGCCCACAAGGAAGATGGAGACTTTTTACCAAGGTCTGGAATGACAGGAAAAAGGGGAGTGGGCTCAAACTGACACAGGATGGGGTTAGATGGGAGATTGGGAGGGTGAGGGTGGAAGAAGCTGTGAGAAGCTGCAGCTGCCTCACCCCTGGAAGTGCTCAATGCCAGGCTGGAGCAACCTGGGCTGGTGGAAAGCGTTTCTACCCGTGGCAGGGGTTTGGAGTGAGATGAGCTTTAAGGTCCCCTCCAAGCCAACCCAGCCCATGCTCCCCTGAACCCCCACACACCTGATCTCCCTCTGCAGGCGGCAGCGACACAGGAACCTCCTGACCAGGGCCTGGAGCTGCACTGCAGCTCTCTCCCTCTCCTTCAGCTCGCGCCGCTCCTCCCGCGCCTGCCGCGCCTTGTCCAGGAACTGCGCCCGGGAGGACTGGCTGGCACTGAACATGGCTGGGAGCTCGCAGGGAGCACAGGATCCTCGCAGCAAACACCTGGGAAAGCAGAGCAGAGTGGAGAAATCACCCAGGGAAGGGCAGTTCTCAGTTCCCTGTGAGATAAATGCCAATCGCTCGTTTTTAAAAATTGATGGAAATTTAATAAAGGATAAAATCGGTTACAAAAACATTAATACAAAAAAAAGTTTAAAAAGTTCTCAGAGGCAGGACAAATAAGGAGACAATAAAGGGGGCAAAGGATCCACGCAGCAAACACCTGGGAAAAGCAGAGCAGAGTGGAAAAAAACACCCAGGGAAGGGCAGTTCTCAGTTCCCTGTGTGATAAATGCCGATCACTCGTTTTTAAAAATTGATGGAAATTTAGTAAAGAATAAAATCGGTTATAAAAAAATCAATACAAATAAAAGTTTTAAAAAGTTTTCAGAGACAGGACAAATAAGGAGACAATAAAGGGGGCAAAGGATCCACGCAGCAAACACCTGGGAAAGCAGAGCAGAGTGGAAAAAAAACCACCCAGGTGTAGCCACAGTTTGTGCCTGCCACGTTTTGGTCTCAGGAAATTCTTTTCCCAGAGACACCTGTTGTAAACAAGAGCGTGTTATTATAAACTATCTTGTTTTTTCTGCATTCTTTCCCAAAAGAGGGAATTTCATTTGATGGCCCTTTGGGGTGACCAATGGGTCAAAGGATCCCACCTCTTAGGTGGGCTCATTGTAAAAAAGCACATAAGGCAGGTTTGAAAAAGAAAGACCAGACTTGGAGTCTCACACAGCCTGCTGAAAACCAGAGTCCGTGTCCTCATTTCGTGTCCCACAGCGACTCCCAGGGAAGGGCAGTTCTCAGTTCCCTGTGAGATAAATGCCAATCACTCATTTTTAAAAATTGATGGAAATTTAATAAAGAATAAAATTGGTTACAAAAGAATCAATACAAAAAGTTTTCAGAGACAGGACAAAAAAGGAGACAATAAAGGGGGCAAAGGATCCACGCAGCAAACACCTGGGAAAGCAGAGCAGAGTGGAGAAATCACCCAGGGAAGGGCAGTTCTCAGTTCCCTGTGTGATAAATGCTGATCACTCATTTTTAAAAATTTATGAAAATTTAATAAAGAATAAAATCGGTTACAAAAGAAATTAATACAAATAAAAGTTTAAAAAGTTTTCAGACAGGACAAATAAGGAGGCAATAAAGGGGGCAAAGGATCCACGCAGCAAACACCTGGGAAAGCAGAGCAGAGTGGAGAAATCACTCAGAGAAAGGCAGTTCTCAGTTCCCTGTGTGATAAATGCCAATCACTCATTTTTAAAAATTTACGGAAATTTAATAAAGAATAAAATCGGTTACAAAAACATTAATACAAAAAAAAGTTTAAAAAGTTCTCAGAGGCAGGACAAATAAGGAGACAATAAAGGGGGCAAAGGATCCACGCAGCAAACACCTGGGGAAAGCAGAGCAGAGTGGAAAAAAACACCCAGGGAAGGGCAGTTCTCAGTTCCCTGTGTGATAAATGCCAATCGCTCGTTTTTAAAAATTGATGGAAATTCAATAAAGAATAAAATGGGTTACAAAAACATTAATACAAATGAAAGTTTTAAAAAGTTCTCAGAGGCAGGACAAATAAGGAGACAATAAAAGGGACTAAAGAAAGTAGTCTAGACCACGTCCTTTCTCCATCCTGGCCCAGGCTAGCCAGGAGAAAGGCACTTTTTGGTAAGAACCCTCCTCTTTTTGAGGACTTCATAATTATGCATGCTTTTATCTCAGACAAACTGGTTCCCCAAAAGTCCCCAGCTAAGACTCCTGGTGACAGGGAGCTGTGCTTTTGTGGATTGGGAGCATCTGGTTCTTGTGAGTTCTTGAGAGATATGCATTCTTTTTTTGAAGAATCTAGGGGGGGTTTCTCTTCTGTTGTAAATCTTATTCTCTTGGGCAGCTTAAAGAAAATATCTTACACACACGTTTTTACTAAAACTTAATGTTAAAAACTACATTTACTATATTATTCAAATGTTAATGTTGCATAACTTTTCTAACTAGCATATTACATACAGTAAATATCTGCACAGAGCCACAAACACACAATGTGCCTTTTTCACACCTGCAGGGGAGGGGAGAATCCGACAGCAGAGGGAAAAGTGGGAATAAAAAAAACCTCAAACCCCAGTGACTGTCACGGGGCTGCAGCAGGGACACAAAAACACTGCAGGGAATCCTTCCAGCACAGCCCACAGCCTGCTGCAGGCTGGGAGATTTTTAAGGGGAAAAACAAACAAATCAGTGTTTTGCCACTGCGCCCCGCCTCCCCTCTCCAGCCTCTGCTCTTTCCTTGGTAACAGATCAGAACAACTTCCCGACCAGGGACGGGGGGAAAAGGGCACAAGGGACACTGATTTACTGCCATGCAGCAGATAAAACACCCAGGGTCAACCAGAGCTGCATAAACAGCAACAAGGAACTCACCTGAGGAGTCACCTCTTCAGGGGAAGCGTGTGATGTTCATTTACACGCGCACATGACCCCCATCCAGAGGCTTCGGGCAGCTCCTGCACGGGCAAGCACATTCCCTGCGGCTGATTCGGGCATTCAGGCTTTCCCCGCTGCAGTCCCGAGTCCTTTAGACCCGATTTACCTCTGGCTGCACCCGCAAGGAAAAGGGTAAGCGGGAGGAGAGGCAGCAGGGCGGCTCGGCGGCGGGGACCAGCACCGGCAGCTGCGGGGGGAAGGGATAACTCCGTGTGTGACAGGAAGGACAAAGAGACCCGGGGCGCCGGGGACCGCAGCAGCTGCCACCCCCGAGTACGGCCCGAGAGCCTCCCGGAGCCCTCGAGCTGGGCTGCAGCTCCCGGGCACGATCAGAGCAGCCACGGAGCCCCCTCAGCCCCTCCCGGCTGCACCCCCGGGCCCAGGCTCATCCCGCCGGGCCCCGGCGTTGCCGGCAGCCTCCCCGCAGCCCCCAGGCGCTCACCCTCGTCCCGGCGGACACCGGGCCGGGCGGGCCGGGCCCAGCGGCCCCGGAACCCCCCCCGGTCCCTCCCGGTCCCTCCCGGTTCCCCCGCCCAGGCCGCGGCCGCAGCCCCCTCCTCGCACCCGTGTCCGCGCTCCCCCGTCCGGCCACCAACCCGCCCCGCCGCTGCCGTTCCGCCGCCCCGCTCACCGGCTCGGCGCAGGGAGAACAGCCAGCTCCGAGTCCCGCCGACACCGGGAAGGTCGGGCCGAGCCGGGCCAAACCGAGCCGGGCCAAACCCGTGAGGCGGCAGCGCGGCAGCGGCCGGGGCGGGCCATCGGACGGGTTTGCGGGGAGCACCCGGGCGGGGCCGGAAGCGGGCGAGGGGCGGAAGTTCCCCGCCCGGCGCTCCCGCTGGCTCGGTCCGAGGGGCTGCGGCGCCGTTCATGGTCAGGGGGCGAAGGGCGGCGCGGGGGGCGCGGGGGACGGGCCCGCGGGGCGGGGGTGGGCTCCGACCATCGCGGGGAGGAGGCTGATGAGGGACTGGGGAATGGGGAGGGGACTCAGAGCGGCTGGGGGGCTCCGGGCCTTAGCGGGGCAGGGGAAGGTGTGAGGGCTCTGAGGGGGCTCCGGTGCTCGGGGGGGGCTGAGGGGCTCTGGGTCGGGGTTTCAGGGCGGGGATGGGGCTGAGGGAGGCGGAAGGGCCGGGGCCTTGCGGGTACCTGTCCTGCCCTGCCCTGGGGAGGGGTTGGGTTGAGAATTCGGGGCTCCGGCCCCCCAGGAGCGGGGCGGGTGTTGAGGAGTGCCGGTCCCCGGGGGTATGTTCCAGCCCCGAGCTCGGAGAGAGGGGTCCCGGGGGGAATTTGAGCCCCGAGAGTCGCGGTTGCCAGCGGCCGGGTCGCGCGTGGCCGGTCCCGGCGAACCCCTTGGCCCGGGGCCGGTGCTTTGGGGCGGGCAGGGCCGGGATTTGGGCTGCAGGGTGGCGGTGCGCTCTAGGATCCATCCCCTCTGCAACCCCCGGGCCCGTGCCTGCCCCGGCTGGCGTGCTCCGGTACCGGAGGGAGCTGGAACCTGAGCTGAGGCTGCTGCCTGTGCATCCCAGAGGAGACGGGATCGTCTCTAGGCCATCCCTGCTCCTCCTGCTCCGGCTCCCTTTGGAATTTCGTGGCACCGAAGCGCAAATCCTCCGGTTCAGCTCATCCTGGAGCCGTGGGAGCTGCAGGAGCAGGGATGGAGGGGGTTGATTAACCACGGAGGCTCCATTCAGCGGCTCCGGGGGCGTTTGTGGTGCTGAGCCGCTGTGCCAGTGTCACCTCGGTGACAGGGAGGTGACAGGAACGTGGCTGCTCTGTCCGGCTGGATTTTGGTGCTCTGAGCAGTGGGGGAGGGCAGGGAAAAGCTCCTGTGTGCTCTCCCTGTTTGCTCCAAGGGGAAAAGCCTTGAGAACCTGTGGGTATTCTGCATTTTAGCATTCAGGGATCTGTTGATTCCTGCATTTGGACTCACAGGGATCATTTACTCCACTTGGAGTTGGGAATTGCCTAATTCTGTGCCAGATTATTGATGCAGTAAGAGCTTTAAGGGGCTTGTGTAAGGAATGAAAGCAGCTGTTGTGGGAAAGCACTGGCTTTGCAGAGCAAAACCCAGCTCAGCATTCCCAGGGCTTTTCCCCGGGGAACAACAAATGGGGGCTGTGTCTGGGAATGTCTCTCAATTCCTGACAGTGAAACATTTAAAACTCTGGAGAACTTCACACAAAGAGCTGCCCGAGGGAGGAGCTGGGGTGTGAAACACCCGGTGGGAACAGGAGTGTCACTGCCAGGGTGGGAGCTGCTCTCCTGAGCTGGGAACTCCTTCCTCAAACTGGGAGCTGCTCTCCTGAGCTGGGAGCTGCTCTCCTGAGCTGGGAGCTGCTCTCCTTGAGCTGGGAGCTGCTCTCCTTGAGCTGGGAATTGCTCTCCTTGAGCTGGGAGCTGCTCTCCTGAGCTGGGAGCTGCTCTCCTGAGCTGGGAATTGCTCTCCTTGAGCTGGGAGCTGCTCTCCTGAGCTGGGAGCTGCTCTCCTTGAGCTGGGAGCTGCTCTCCTTGAGCTGGGAGCTGCTCTCCTTGAGCTGGGAGCTGCTCTCCTGAGCTGGGAGCTGCTCTCCTTGAGCTGGGAGCTGCTCTCCTGAGCTGGGAATTGCTCTCCTTGAGCTGGGAGCTGCTCTCCTGAGCTGGGAGCTGCTCTCCTGAGCTGGGAATTGCTCTCCTGAGCTGGGAGCTGCTCTCCTGAGCTGGGAGCTGCTCTCCTTAAGCTGGGAATTGCTCTCCTGAGCTGGGAGCTGCTCTCCTGAGCTGGGAGCTGCTCTCCTGAGCTGGGAGCTGCTCTCCTGAGCTGGGAATTGCTCTCCTGAGCTGGGAGCTGCTCTCCTGAGCTGGGAGCTGCTCTCCTGAGCTGGGAATTGCTCTCCTTGAGCTGGGAGCTGCTCTCCTGAGCTGGGAGCTGCTCTCCTTGAGCTGGGAGCTGCTCTCCTTGAGCTGGGAGCTGCTCTCCTTGAGCTGGGAGCTGCTCTCCTGAGCTGGGAGCTGCTCTCCTTGAGCTGGGAGCTGCTCTCCTGAGCTGGGAGCTGCTCTCCTTGGGCTGGGAGCTGCTCTCCTTGAGCTGGGAGCTGCTCTCCTTGGGCTGGGAGCTGCTCTCCTGAGCTGGGAGCTGCTCTCCTTGAGCTGGGAGCTGCTCTCCTTGAGCTGGGAGCTGCTCTCCTGAGCTGGGAGCTGCTCTCCTGAGCTGGGAGCTGCTCTCCTTGAGCTGGGAGCTGCTCTCCTTGAGCTGGGAGCTGCTCTCCTGAGCTGGGAGCTGCTCTCCTTGGGCTGGGAATTGCTCTCCTGAGCTGGGAGCTGCTCTCCTGAGCTGGGAGCTGCTCTCCTTGAGCTGGGAGCTGCTCTCCTGAGCTGGGAGCTGCTCTCCTGAGCTGGGAGCTGCTCTCCTTGAGCTGGGAGCTGCTCTCCTTGAGCTGGGAGCTGCTCTCCTTGAGCTGGGAATTGCTCTCCTGAGCTGGGAGCTGCTCTCCTGAGCTGGGAGCTGCTCTCCTTGAGCTGGGAGCTGCTCTCCTGAGCTGGGAGCTGCTCTCCTTGAGCTGGGAGCTGCTCTCCTGAGCTGGGAGCTGCTCTCCTGAGCTGGGAATTGCTCTCCTGAGCTGGGATCTGCTCTCCTGAGCTGGGAGCTGCTCCTTGAGCTGGGAGCTGCTCTCCTGAGCTGGGAGCTGCTTCCTTGAGCTGGGAGCTGCTCTCCTGAGCTGGGAGCTGCTCTCCTTGAGCTGGGAGCTGCTCTCCTGAGCTGGGCATTCCTTCCTTGAGCTGGGAACTTGCTCTCCTGAGCTGGGCATTCCTTCCTTGAGCTGGGAGCTGCTCTCCTGAGCTGGGCATTCCTCCCTTGAGCTGGGAGCTGCTCTCCTGAGCTGGGCATTCCTCCCTTGAGCTGGGAGCTGCTCTCCTGAGCTGGGAGCTGCTCTCCTGAGCTGGGAGCTGCTCTCCTGAGCTGGGAGCTGCTCTCCTGAGCTGGGAGCTGCTTCCTTGAGCTGGGAGCTGCTCTCCTGAGGCGGGCCCCCCTGTCCCTGCAGGAAGAGATGTCGGGAGAGAGCGTGGTGAGCTCCGCGGTGCCGGCGGCCCCGACGCGCACGACCTCCTTCAAGGGGAGCAGCCCCAGCTCCAAGTACGTGAAGCTGAACGTGGGGGGGGCCCTGTACTACACCACCATGCAGACCCTGACCAAGCAGGACACCATGCTCAAGGCCATGTTCAGCGGGCGCATGGAGGTGCTGACGGACAGCGAAGGTAAGGGTGGGGCTGATCCCAGCGCCCTCCGCCTCCTTCCTGGGCTGGGGAAGCCTCAGGGGGGTGGGAAAGGTCAGAGGAGCTTCTCTTTGGGAGGTTGGAGGGGTGGAGGATCTCTCCTGCAAGGGGAGGGTTGGGTTTGTTTAGCCTGGGCAGAAGGCAGGTTTGGGGTGGCCTAATTGTGGCCTTGCAGCGCCTGAGGGAGCCACAAGAATGACAGAGTAAGGTCCTGGAATGGCAGGACAAGAGAAGAGGTTTGGATTAGATATTGGGAAGGAATCTTTCCCTGTGAGGGTGCTGAGGCCCTGGCACAGGTTGCCCAGAGAAGCTGTGGCTGCTCCCGGATCCCTGGAAGTGTCCAAGGCCGGGTTGGACAGAGCTTGGAGCAGCCTGGGATAGTGGAAGGTGTCCCTGTCCATGGCAATGAGTGAAAATAATCACTAAATAATCACTAAATAATCTTCAAGGTCCCTCCCAACCCAAACCAAAGCTGTTGTTCCATGATTCCATGATTCCACAGCTGGGAGCAAAAGACAAGGATGACCTGAGGGGTTGCCTGAACAGCAGAAGGACACTCAGAAGTGCCAAAGCTCCTGTCAGGCCCAGGTGGCACCTGGAGCATCTTTTCCTTTCAGAATACTGACACTAAAGCTCTGAAGTCCATGGGAAAAGGTGGGGATAGTGGTTAGGAATCCTTGAGTTGTGTGTCCTCTTGGAAGCTCAGAATGCCATTCCCTCTTCTTGTCTCCTTGCTTATAAATAAAATATAACACATGCTCTGAGCATAGGTATTAATGAGTTAAAAGCTGATTTTTTTAAATGAAACAATTTTCCTGTGGGAGTGTTGACAGCTGATTTCCCTAAAACAGAGCCAGTTGCAGAATTTTCAGAAAATTTGGAATTTTATCTCCACATTCCCACATTGTGGGTGTGCCAGAGTTTAATTGGAAGCTCAGCTTTATTTTCACTCTCTTTTACCCATAACAATATTTAAGGACCTTTTTCTTTAACAACAGCCTCTGCAAAGCTGAGCCTGGAGGTTCAAACACCTCCCTTGGGATTAGTTAATGATTATTTGAAATTTTTGTTTGAGTTTTGCTGAAAATAGAGAAAATATAGTACAGGGCAAGGTGGGTTGGACTGAGTTTTGAGTGCTTTAAAATAGTCTGTTTAGAGGTTTATGATAAGCTTTCCTGAGATAAGAGGAAGTGGATTGGAAGGAAAAAAAAGTAAAAATACAGCCTGATTAGCTGAATATTCCTGGTTTAGCCAGAAGTCTTTATATTTAAGCTGGGGAGAACAAAGCTGTGTTGTTCCAGGTGTAATCCCAGGCCAGGATAAAGCAGGAATGTGGATGCTGTGATTTGGGGCTCTGGATCAAAGGGTCTCTGGGATGCTTATCCTGGATACAGACCATGGAGGTTGCATTTAAAAAGTCAGTCTGTGGGTCAAATTTGGAAAAAAAATTGTCAAATGGGAATCAACACCTTGACTGGGAACACTGGAGGAGTGGGAATGTTGTGAACCCTCTCTCTTTGCTAAGCTTGAGGTGGAGCTTCCTGTCCCTCCCTGAAGCTGCTTCACTGAATTTGATAATTCCAGACTTCCCATGGTTGGAAATGAATTGGAAATTCCAAACTAATTTTGGAAACTCCTCCTGGCAGGATCCCACTGTCCTGGGCAGGTGCAGGAGGGCTGGGAAATCCCATTCCCAGGGCTCAGAGGCCCTGGAAGTGCAGGTGCTGTTTGCACCCCAAATCTGAGGATAACTGGAGTTTCTCCCACTAAAATATCATGTTTGGGACGTGAAATCCCAGGTTTGTTTTGCTGTGACTCCCACAGTGTCTGTGTGGGATTGTTCCATGGAACCAGTTTGTGCTTTAAGAGGAATTTGATACTTCCTGTATGTTGTAACACAAACACTCCCACTGCAGCAGCTCTTGCTTTATCTCCCCTTGCCTGGAAACTGGGACAATAGCACTGGGGCTGCTAAAGGAAACACTTTTTATCTGGAATTCTTCAAAATCCTCCTGATTGGTCACACCCAAAACCTGGCACCAAATGAAGCTGTTTCTTAGGAAAAGAAAAGCCAGGCTTGGGGAGCAACTGGAAGGAGTTGGGTTTAAGCAGTCTGGGATGTGGCTGACATCCCAGGGGTGTCCTGCTCTGTGTCTGGGGTTCAGATCCAGCTCCTCCTCCCAGCTGAACAATTCCAACCTGCTGCTCATCAGGCTGGAGGAGAAAAGTCTGGGCTTCTCTGGCTGTGGGTGGTGGCAGATGGTTGTTTTCAGCTTAGAAATTATTGATGAACTGTAGCAAACCAGCACATTTGGAACATTTTCTTTGGATGGTCATGAGTAGGGAGAAGGATGAGAGTTTTCCAGGTCCATCCACCTGTTTCCAATTCTCTTTTTTTCCCTGACTCTCTGCTGCTGTTGATGGGGCAGCTGTTCCTGATCCAGCTGCTGATAAGAGAGTGGAGCCTCAGGCAGTGTCCAGTGTCAGGCTCCTGTTTCACCAGCCAGGGCTTGGTTGGAAAATGTCTGGATTTAGCTGGAGTGTTTGGATCCTGTCCCTGAGAATTCCTGTAAGGAAAAGATGAATTTCCTAAAGCTGTGATGTGTCCATGGACAAAGGCAGTGAGGGGAGGGGGGCTCTGCCGAGGTGAGACCCCACCTGCAGAGCTGCCTCAGCCCTGGGGCCCAGCACAGGAAGGACCTGGAGCTGCTGCAGGGAGTCCAGAGGAGACACCAGGATGATCAGAGGGATGGAGCAGCTCTGCTGGAAGGAGAGGCTGGGAGAGCTGGGATTGTTCAGCCTGGGGAAGGGAAGGCTCTGGAGTGACCTAAGTGTGGCTTCCAGGGCCTGAGGGAGCTAACAAAAAGATGGGAAAGGGCTATTGGCAAGGGCCTGGAGTGACAGGACAAGTGGGGATGGCTTCAAATTGCCAGAGGGCAGGAATAGATGGGATATTGGGAAAAAAATCCACTCCATGAGGGTGGTGAGGGTCTGGGATGGAATTCCCAGAGAAGCTGCCCCATCCCTGGAAGTGTCCAGGGCCAGGTTGAGCAGGGCTTGGAGCAACCTGGGACAGTGGAAGGTGGCCCTGCCCATGGCAGTAGGATTAAAGTTGGATAAACTTTAAGTTCCCCTCCAACCCGAACCATGCCATGATTCTATGTTCCATACAGCCCATGGATTCCGTGTCCCTTCCTAAAAGGATCACAGGATGTTTTTGGAACACTGCAATTAAAAAAAAATAACTCTAAAAGACTTCAGCCCACTTGTTGGCTCTGCTGTGGTCGAGTGGCAGCGGGGTCACTTCCCTGTGACTCATCTCCTTTGGGCTGTTTGGGGGAATCAGAAGGGTTTTTAAAGCTCTTTTAGTGGTCACTCAGATTTTGCAAGGCTGCTGGGAGTGTTTTCTCATCCCCACATGAAAATGAGCAGTTCTGCTTCAGTTTCACCATCTGTAAACATGAAGTTGCAGCAGATTTTTGCAGCCTACGAGGAATCACAGAGGAGTTTGGGGATGGTAATTCTGCTCTCAGCTGGCCCTTTACTTTCCTGTGTGCTCCAGTGAGCTTGGGAAGCAGCTGCATTTGTGGAATATGGATGTCCTGGTTTACTGCCATGGCTTGTGCTTCCTTTTTATCACAGAATCCCAGAATGGGCTGGGTCAGAAGGAACTTGAAAGCTCACCTTGTTCCACCCCTGCCATGGGCAGAGACACCTTCCACTAAATCTCCCACTAAAATGGGAGTTCTTGCTTTCCATACTCTGCACTGCCAGTTAGGCTTTTTTCTGCTCTAGTTGGATTAGCCATTAGCCTGGGTCAGTCCTTTGTTCCACGATTTCTGTCTCCAGTTTGTTGTTCCAGCCTGTAAAATCACACTTGGAGCACCCTTTGTGTTGTCTGTGGACAGCAGGAATGAGGCAGCTGGGAAGCTTGCAGTGAGCTGCTGCAGAGTGTCTCCTCTTCCCTCAGAAAGGGCCGTGTTCCCTGTCCAGATTGAACCAAATGTTCAGACTTTTCCTTGTCATTCCATTCATGCAGAACACACAGAGGTTGCTTTAACCTACTTTCCTTATTTGTCCAAAAAATGACTCCTTCCCCACAAGCGTTTCCTCGCTGCATTCCTGAGCCTCAGCCTGTGAGAGTGGCCATCTGTTCACTCAGGGAAACTCCAGCCTCGGCATTGCCTGGCTTTTCCAGGGGCCAGCCTGATCCCAGCAGTGAGAGGTGAAATGTGGATCCTGCACCCGCAGCTGTGGTTGTAGCTCTTTATTCCCTGGAGAAGAGGAGGCTCCAGGGAGACCTTGGAGCACTTTGCAGTGCCTAGAGGGACTCCAGGAGAGCTGGAAGAGGGACTTTGGACAAGGGCATGGAGGGACAAGACAAGGGGGACTGGCTTCCCATTGCCACAGGCAGGGTTAGGTGGGATATTGAGAAGAAATGTCTTCCCTGAGAGGGTGGGGGGGCCCAGGGTGCCCAGAGAAGCTGTGGCTGCCCCATCCCTGGAAGTGTCCAAGGCCAGGTTTGATGGGGCTTGGAACAACCTGGGATAGTGGAAGGTGTCCATGCCCATGGCAGGAGTGGGACTGGATGATCTTTTAAGTTCCCTTCCAACCCAAACCATTCCATGATTTTCTCCCCACCGTGGTCCTAAGTTCCAGCTGTGTTGCACTCTGCTCTCACTCCCCGCTCCATCCTCACACTCCCAGTTCCATCAAGTCCTTTCACCAGTTTGCTCTGTCAGGGCCTTTTGCCACGTTCATCTCAGCTTGTCCTTCCTGTGGCCTTCCTGTGTCCCCAGGCTGGATCCTGATCGACCGCTGTGGGAAGCACTTTGGGACGATCCTGAACTACCTGCGGGACGGGGCCGTGCCGCTCCCAGAGAGCCGCCGGGAGATCGAGGAGCTGCTGGCTGAAGCCAAGTACTACCTGGTGCAGGGGCTGGTGGATGAGTGCCAGGCAGCCCTGCAGGTGGGCACGGGGCTCAGGGGCCACCGGGGGTGGGCAGCAGCAGCTGGGCAGAGCAGGGTTTTCTCCTGGTCTTCGTGTGGTGGTTTTGGAGGCTGGGGTGGAAATTGGAATAGTTGGTGTTGGCATCTGCTGGGGTCTGGTCGCATCTAGGAAAGCCAGCTTCTTCCCAGAGCTGCTGGGAGTCCTCTTGTGTTCTCTGTTATGCTCTGAGGTTCCCATCTTGGGTTTGATGCCTCTGTCACTGATGTTCTGTCTGAGAGAAGCCCCATTCCAGATCGTGTTGTTCAACTGGGCACAGGACATTCAGTGGTGGAGAGCAGGAATGGACACCTCAGGTGCTCCCAGAAGAATGGTGCCTGGCCAGCCACAGCCCAGAAACCACCACAGGGACAGACTGGACACTGACCCCTCAGCAGAGATCATGCCCAGGAAACATGGGTGTTCCCTGGGATCTGCTGTCACTCAGCTGCTGTTTGGTTCTTGCTCCCACAGAACAAGGACGCGTACGAGCCCTTCTGCAAGGTCCCGGTGATCACCTCCTCCAAGGAGGAGCAGAAGCTGATTGCAACCTCCAACAAGGTGAGAGGGGCCGGGATGTGTCATGGGGAGAGCTGGGGGTGTCCAGCCTGGAGAGGAGAAGGCTTTGGGGAGACCTCAGAGCTCCTTCCAGTGCCTGAAGGGGCTCCAAGAGAACTGGAGAGCTGGACAAGGGATGGAGTGACAGGGGTGACACTTAAGCTGAAGGAGGGCAGGGCTAGATGGAATATTAGAAAAAAAAAAAAATCTCTGTGAGGGTGGGGAGGCCCTGGCACAGGGTGCCCAGAGAAGCTGTGGCTGCCCCTGGATCCCTGAAAGTGTCCAAGGCCAGGTTGGACAGGGCTTGGAGCACCCTGGGATAGTGGAAGGTGTCCCTGCACATGGCAGGGGGTGCTGATAAGACAGATGGAAGATAAGAATTGATGATCCAGTCCCAGAAGGGGTCAGGAGGGATTGCAGCCCCATTGCCAACCTGTGCATTACAGGTTTGCAGCAACAGCAGTAACACCACCAAAATCCCACTTGGGAATTTGTCATTGCAACTTCTCTGTGGGGCCTTAGGCTGAGCTGAGGTTCCAGCTCTGGCTCTGCTCCCTGGAACTCATCTGTGCTTTGTTTCTTACAGCCAGCAGTGAAGCTGCTCTATAACAGAAGCAACAACAAATACTCCTACACCAGGTAAGTGACTTCAGCTGGAATTGTTGAAAATTTTTCATAGACTGAAATCCACTATAAAAATTTCCTTTTTCTTCCCTCAGACCCAATGACAGATTGGTGTTGGCAGGCACTCCCATTTTTTCCCAATTAATTTCAAACTGGAGTCAGAAGGGAGTCTGCTGCCATCCATGGAAGGCTGAGCCTGTGCTATTTCTGTGCCAGAGGAGTTCCTCTAATCCTTAGGTGCAGCTGGCAGAGGCTCCTGGCCAAGTGCTGTCTGCATTCCCATGGATTGCAGTGTGGTAGTTGAACACAGAGAGCTCAGTGAGTGATGAAATCATCAAACTGGGGGCCTTGTCCTCTTCCCCTTATTCCCTGACAAGTTTCATGGCATAACAGTGCCCATCCAGGCTGCTGAGCTCAGGAATGGTTTGATTTGGCTGATAGGGTTGTGCACCTGGGTGAAATGGCCTTGGGACAGTTGTTCATGGGGCTGTTGCTGTTGTATTGCTGCTGCTTCAGGTTTTCCTGTCTGTAATAGTGAAATAATAAGAATTAATTTCTTGGGTTTGTCCCATCCCGATTGGATGGGGCTTGGAGCAACCTGGGCTAGTGGAAGGTCCCTGCCCATGGCACAGGATGGCACTGGATGGGCTTTAAGGTCCCTCCAACCCAAACCATCCTGGGATTCTGTGACACAGGAATCTGGGGTCTCAGGGCTGTCAGTGCTCACTGCTCCCACTCTTCCCTTGTGCTCTGTAAATTCCTGCTGCTGCCTCCATTCCCTCAGCAACTCCGATGACAACATGCTGAAGAACATTGAGCTCTTTGACAAGCTGTCCCTGAGGTTCAACGGGAGGGTGCTCTTCATCAAGGATGTCATTGGGGACGAGATCTGCTGCTGGTCCTTCTACGGGCAGGGCCGCAAGATCGCCGAGGTCTGCTGCACCTCCATCGTTTATGCCACTGAGAAAAAGCAGACCAAGGTACAGCAAAGCTGGGAATGCTCCTGCCTGGCACAGCTGAACAGGCTGGCACTTTGTTCAGCACCTCTGGAGGGTAATCATTGCATTGAGAGTGGGGCAGCACCTGGAGCTCATCCTGGGGGTACAGCAGGAGCTGCCTGCTCAGGGCAGTTGGGATATCCCGTGAAGCCCTGGGGTATTCCATAGTGCATGGTGATAGTCCATAATGTTCAGTCCAGCTCAATCTTCAGACAAACTTGTGCATTAAACCACATTTGGGTTTGAGAGTTGCAAGTAGATGGTCTAGGGTTGGAACTGAATGATCTTGAAGGTCCCTCCCAACCCAAACCATTCCGTGGTTCTACACCCTCATGTAAGGGTGGATCCAGCAATGGCACACCTTCCCTGTGTTCTTCCCTTTCCCAGCAGAGATCTGCCTGCTTCTGGTAAAAACCCAAATGGTTGTTGGTCTCAAAAGCTGGAAGGAATAATGGAATAGAAAGGATTGTGCCAGAAAGGATTTCTGTGGCTGGGGTGCAGTTAAGGAATTGTATCACTGGGCAATCAGGAATCCAAACCGCGGTCACCTGCTGCCCGCAGGGAGTGACTCTCTCCTCTCTGCCTGCCAGGTGGAGTTCCCAGAAGCCCGAATCTACGAGGAGACCCTGAACATCCTGCTGTACGAATCCCAGGATGGCAGGGGGCCGGACAATGCCCTCCTGGAGGCCACGGGAGGGGCTGCAGGGCGCTCCCACCACCTGGAGGAGGACGACGAGCGGGAGCGCATCGAGCGCGTGCGGAGGATCCACATCAAGCGCCCGGACGACAGGGCCCACCTGCACCAGTGAGCCCCAGGGGACCCTCCCACACAGCTCTGGGGGAAGGGGCTGCCCTGCAGCAGGAGCAGGCAGTGCAACTCCTGTCCAGCACAGTCTGTACATTGTGATTTGTAACAAACTCTAGGTTATTTTGGGGTATTTAAACGCGGTAGTTGTAGGGCCAGGATCAGCGAGGTTACTGGGCAGGGCCTGTTGAGCAGCTGGAGAAATGCCCGGAATTTTTAGCACTCTTGTCGTTGCTGTTTTGTGCTGGAGAGGAGGAGGACTGGCTTCCTTGTGGCTTTGGTAATGAGCCTGCACTTTAAAACCAAAACAGCAAACAAAAGGTCATCTGGCCACCCTCCTCCCCTCCAGGCACTCCCTGACCCTCCTGGGCTGGGGGGAAAGGCAGGGACCTGGACCCAGGGCTGCTGCACAGCTCCTTGGCTCCTGGGAGAGCTTGGGAGTGCCTTGGGTGACTCCCCAAAGAACAAATGGCACAGGTTAATGAGATTCCTGGAGTGCTGGGGGCAGAGGGACCCCTCAGAGCAGTGAGAGGGAGCAGGGGCTGCTCCCTCAGGTTCCCCACAGCTCTCAGGGTCTTCTCCTCCAAGGGTTCAGTGGAGCTTCTGCAGCACTGAGCTGGGGACACCCATCCCTGTTTTATCCCTACGGTTCAAGGTTAAAATTCCTCCCAGAGGAGGAGAATCAGGAGCAAATTGTCCACGGTTGCTTTCCCTAGGAGTGGTGTTGGTACTGGTCAGTGCTTAGAGCTTCTGCCTGAGCCTGGATCTCAGCTGGGGGGTTGGTTTCCAGCAGCTCCCAGGTACCAGGAGTCACAGCAGGTTCAATCCCCCCATGCTGGGGGGTGTTGTTGGCAGGCAGCAGCCCTTATTCCCTTCTGGAACTGATCCAGGAGCATTGCCTTGCTCTGAGTGAGGGGAAACAGAGGCAGGCAGTGACCCAGAGGCACATACTCCCTGTTTGACTTCATCCTGAGGGTATTCCAAGTCTTCCCAGCCATGGCAGCTGTGTGTGGAAGGGCAGAGCGTGGAGAAGGCCACTGCACTGTGGTTTTCTGCCAGTGCTTCTCTCTTGTCAATATTTTATCTACCTCCTTGTCTCCTGTTGCCTGTTGTGGAGTCAAGTGACAGTGATGGTGGAGGTGGGGTGTCATTCCATAGGGCTGGCAGCAGAGCCACAGCTGTGACAGTTCAGGTCACCAGTCCTGGGAGGGAGAGAAACCTGAGGTAGGAAGTGTTAAACTTGCACTGCAGCAGCACCCGTGGGTGACACCAGAGCACTCTGCCCTGGGCTAGAGTTTCTTTTGACCCCTTCTCTGGAATATTTAGCACTGGCTTTAACAGCCACACTCCTCTGTAGCAGCAGCTTTGTGTTCCTGCTCCAAGGATCCCTGCTCCTGGCTCAGGGCTGCTAAGGACATGGGAACAGTGTGAAAACCAAAGGTGCTGCAGCAGCACCAGCCATGTTCTTCTGTTCCACAGAGCTCGTTGGTAGAGGCTGAAACACACCATGAAGTGGCTGCACAATTTTGGATCATCAAGTAAAGCTCAAAGATTTCAAATTTAATCTAAGGCCATCTTTCTAGTAACCAAAGACTTCTCCACATTGCAGGCAGCTGCTGGCTGTGGCTGGTGGGGGTGTTGTACCTGTCTCCTCTTTCTCCTTCAGCTGCTAATTGTTCACTGAGAGCTCCACAGTCTCCCTGGGGTTCAGCAGCTTCAGCTCTGTCCTGACACCTCAGGGCTTCCAGTTTGGGTTGTACTTAAGCCTGTTTGCAGCACCCCCTGGGGTGGAGCAGTGCAGAGGGGGAAGGAGCCAGTGCCTCTCCCCTCAGGGCTGGCATAAGCTGAGGGCAAGGCAGGGAATTGGAGTCCTAGATTGCTGTTTCTCCAGCACTGTGTACTTTGACCCTTACTGGGCTGTTTCTGGGCATCTCAGCACCTGGAGCAGCCCTGCTGCCCTGGGGGTGGAGGTTGTGTCCCAGCAGAGGGTGAACAGGGAGCAGCACCAGTCCTGCAGCAACCCCTGCTCGCTCCAGCTGGGAGCTGCTCTCCAGCAGGCTCAGGGCAGCTCATCCCTGGCTGTGCTGACCTGCAGAGCCCAGACCAAATCCAGTCCTGTGGGGCAGAGCAGCTTCAGCCCCAGGAGGTGACACCAGTACTAAGCACCTGCCAGGTCACAGCTACGTGATTAACTTCTCTGTAAATAGATCCTTAACTGGCTTCAGGCTTTTCCCTTGCAGGTTATGCAAACTTAAGTTCTTAAAAACCAGGGGAAGGCTGTTTTTAATCTTTGTACAGCGCTTTGTAGAGTTGTTGGTTTAGCAAAGTCACTCCAGGAGAGTTAAAGTTGCAATTTCAGTTTTGTTACTGCGTTTGTGGGCAGACTCTGCCTTAACTCACTCCTGAGCTCACCCTTGGGGTGCTGGAGTGGTGCAGCCAAGCTGTGCTGTCCTGGGGACTGTCCTTTACCTGCTGCTCCTGTCCTTGCTCTGGGCACACCCTGGTGATGCCCTTGCACAAATGCTCTCAGTCCTGAGCCTCGTTACTCTAAGTGGTTTTACTCTGATCTCTCAGGTGCAGCTGGGGCTCAGGGCAGGTGTCCTGGGCACAAGCAGCTCTTCAGATTATCCTTCCCTGCCTGCCAGTGCCAGGGAGAGCAGAGCTGGCTGCTCCCATTCTCCAGCACCAGCAGTGACAGCACAGCCAGGGGGGGCTGAGGAAAGTCCCCTGGGGAAGGGATTTTGTCCCCTCCCAGCTCCTGACACGGGTGGGGCTGCACGAGGAGGGGACAGGGACCAGCCCTGGTGCCCCCTTCCCACCTCTGTCCCTGTAGCACCAAAGCAGCTGCTCCTGCACTTCCCCAAGGCAGGTTTGGATCCCCTGAGCCACAGCACCTGGGCAAGGCTCCCAGCTCCCATCCGACCTTAGAGCAAAGCGTAGGTAGAACCTTTCAGTCTTAATGGAATTGTTTTCATGGACAACAGCAAATTCCTGTTCTGTACAATCATTCCCACCTGTCCAGACTTCTGCACAGAACAAGCTTCAGCTGGATTTCAGTGTATGGTTGATGTTTGCAATATGTACTTTTGGGTTTTTTTTAATATAACACAATAAATTAGAAGATATTTCATATTTACATGCGGGTCACTTTATTACTTGCTTGGAGCTCGATGTCCTCATGGGCTGTGCAGGTGGAGGAACTTTTGGGATGAAATATCAGATCTCCATCTTAATTAATGTCAGTTTGACCTCCCAGCTGTCCCTGTGGGAGAGGACCCAGCTATTGGGATTCTCTCTGGTCTTTTCTTTTTGAGAAAAGTTGTTTTTAGACCAGGGTTAACACTGCTGTACACTTCTTGCAGTGCTCCTGAGTAGTGACTCCAAGTACAGCTAGAGAAGCCTTTTGGCTTCTGTCCTAATCCTTCCTGACCTCTCAGGAGTGGAGATTTTACCTGGGAACTTTGGGGATAAACATCCCTGTGACCATGTAACGAGCGTCTCCTTCTGGGAACGTTACAGCAACATCAGGGATTTTATTTATCTACAGGTGAATAGTTTTAAGCTATAAAAAAAGAGCCTTAAAGATGCAAACAAACTCTCAAATCACAGCAGCCCTGTGGCATCAAAGATTCCAGGGGAGATGTGAGGGCTGGTCCCATCCTGCAGGCTCCTTTCTGCTCCCAGCCAAGGGAACAGGAACTGCTTCTCATCAAGACCTTCTCGGGGTTGACACCTGGGAGGAGAAGAGGAAGGAGCCATTAAATCAGAGGAGTCCTCAAGGTGCCTGGGAAGAAAGGTGGTGGTGGAGTTTCTATTTGCCTATTGGTACATGGAGACAATTCCCTCCATCTTGTCTGCAGGATGGAGAACTCCACCTGGAATTCCTCCTTGGAGCTGTCAGCTCCTCAGAGGACCTGCTTGAGTGACAAGAAATGCAGTCCCTCCATCCCCCAACCCATTTCAGGCACACCTTGGTTGAGGGAGTAGAGGTGGAAAACATCCCCTGAGGCCTCATTTTGCTGGTGCACACTGAGTTTGGGTCAGACTAAATTCTCACACCAGGAACCAGCCTTGCTCCCCCATCCCTGGGCCAATTCCTGCACAATCCCTGGAGCTGCAGCTCCCAGCACTGGATCTCCTCCTGCAGGTGACACTGACAGGGTGGTCATTCCTTTGGGAGGGGACTCAGTCCCCCCTGGGCTCCCAGGAAGGGGGGCTGTGCTCTCTGCAGGTGCAGATCCAAAGGAGCAAGCACCACCTGTGCTCAGCTGAGGCCTTACCACTGTGAGCTGTCCAGTTTTGTCCTTGAAGACCTGAGGCTCTGGCCCCACAGTGAACACCATGGTCGCCTCCTTCCCGGAGCCGATGCGGAACCGGAGGCTGGAAGCACAGGATGATTCCCCTGGAGAGCTCTCCCCACAAGAGGCTTTACTCTAAACCCCCTTTATTTCTGTTCCCTGGGCAAATCTCGTTAGAGGAGCAGATCAGAGCCTCCAGCTTAGGTGAATTTCCTAAACAATTGCATTATCCCAGCGAGCCCAAAGGGCTGATGAATGGAACAAGGCTGCCCGGGCTGGGCTTTTGAGCGTTCCTGGTGCAATTAAGCACTGGAAGCTAAGCAGATCTGACCTGGAGGAAAGCACTGAGCACACCAAATCTAATTAGAGCTGAAACGCAAAGGCCAGGCTGAAAAGCTGGAGCAGAAGTGCAGGTTTCACCTGCCAGCTCCAATTCCCACAGAGGCTGGAGACACGGACTGCATCCACCTGCCAGGAGCTCGGGGCTGGGACTGGGAGGAATCACATTTTGAGCCTCCTCAATCCTTCTGGGAGAGGGGCATTTGTCCTGAGGTGACCCACAGCTTCCCAGCTGCCTTTCCTGAGGCTAATGGCATCCCCTGTGGAACCACTAAAGCCACGACCTCAGGCCCAGGTCACACCAGAAAACTGAAAGAAAAGTGGGATTAAAATGCAATCACCTAGAAATAAGTTGGGTTTAGGCTGGTGGGGCATGGGCAGCTGTCAGAGCAGAGCAGCACCCCTAGCAAGGTACTTGTTAACCTGGGAAAAACCTGGGAAAAAGGTTGGAATGATTCTGAATACATTTTCTCTCAGTGCATCCCATCTCATCTCCCTGTGCCTCTGGAAGTCACAAAAACAGAGATGCTGCTGCACCAGACCTGTCCAGCTTTGGGCGCTGCCTGCTGGGGTGATGTCAACAGTCTTGACCTAAAAGATTTTTCCAAAAAACTGAGCCTGCCCAGTGCTACCCATCCACCTTCCTGCCTCCCTTACCTTCCCTTCACCACCTTCACGAGGCTTTGCTTGTTGGCCAATATGCAGAGCTTGGTCACCGTCTCAAAGACGTGCTCACACTGCAGGATCACATCTCCCTGGAAACAAAAAAAAGAGGGATAAAGTCACCTGGCATCACCCCAGCACGTGATGGTGCAGAGGAACTCCTGTGGAATGCCAGAGCAGTGACTACCAGGCAGAAGTGACCAATTTAAACACCCTCTCCAGGGATTATTTAGGATTTTTTTTTGGTCTTAAAAAAGGCAGGAGTGTGTCCAGAGAAGGGGATGGAGCTGGGAAGGGTGTGGAGAATCAGCCACACCTGGAGGGGCTGAGAGAGCTGGGGGGGCTCAGCCTGGAGAAAAGGAGGCTCATGGAGGGAATCTTCTCATTTTCCACCATTCCCTGACAGGATGGGATTCCAAGTGAAAGTTTTCATGTTGAGACAGCAAGAATGTAAAGGCCTGGCTGATTACACACAGAATAAACATCGGGAATTGTGTCATTCCAGGAGTTTGGAGGATGATATCAGAAGCATCAGCCCCATGACCTCACTTTAACCACCATCCCAGTTCCCTACCTTCTGCTTGTTGTCCTCAGGAACATGGATGACCACGATCCCGTCACTCAGGTTACTGGTGGAGATCCCTTCAAAAGAACCCCAGAATTAGAGGGAAATCTGCCAAACCCAGCTCCACACCACCCTCAGCTCCCTGTCCCAGGAGCAGTGACTCCAGCCCCACGTGGTTACAGGGGAAGTCACATTCCTGAGGGAGGGCTCTGTCCTTCCTAAGAGTGAAGAATATTCCCACTCTTAGAGCAAAACACACAAAGCTCCCACTTGGATTAATTAATCTGAGTTTTCAAAGTATCTTCTGAAGGTCCCTTTATGTCACCTGTTGTCCATAGCACAATTCCAACAGTGGTGATTCAAACCCCTGCACGAGCTGTTTGCCCCAAACCTTTCCCTGGTGCCTTGGTTTTTGTAACAGAAAAAGGGAGAAGGATCCATTCTACCCCTAAACTGTAGTTCCAACAGTGCCAGGATTAAAAAACACCCACAAACCAAGGCAGGAAAGGTTTGGGTTGTTTTTTCTCCCCTCTATGTCAGTAGAAAGTGATTTCCTCCTGCATTTAAACATTTCAAGGAACTCTTACTCATAAAATCATCCTTCAAGGCTTTGTCCAGCCCCCAGGAAAAGAGGGATAGATCCTTCAAATACCTTTGCAAGACAAAGTTTCAGAATTTCATCCTTTCTAAAGGCTGCCTGGCAGGACAGGAAGCCCCACAACAACTCATAGAACCATCATGGAATGGTTTGGGTTGGAAGGAACGTTAAGGATCAACCCATTCCACCTGCCCTGTGGGCAGGGACACCTCCCACTAGTCCAGGTTGCTCCTGGTCCCATCCAGCCTTGGACACTGACTCCCCCTGGTACCTTTCAGTGTGGCATACTCGATTTTCTGTTTGATCTTGGCCATCTCCACCACGTAGGCCGAGCTCTGGGTCAGCACCAGCAGCCGCTCCCGCGCCTTGAAGCCGTTCCTGTCATATTTTATCACGGGGGTCACATACTGAAAACAACGAGTTGGAATCAGCATTTTCCACTACTGCAAGCTCCTGCTCCAGGGGGGTTTGGATTTTCCTGGCTGGGAGCAGCTCAGTGAGGAGCAGCTGTGCCCGTGGAGCTGCAGGTCCCAGCTCACAGGGATCTGGATTCCCTGACTCTGGGAAATTCAGGAGGCAGGATCCTGGGAATGATGGGGCCCCTGTGCCCTCTATGCCATAACCATGGGAAGTGCAAGGAAACTCCAGCTCTGCTCCTGCCCTGGACAGGGCTAGGAATGTTCTTCAAGTTTTCATTAAAAGGAAATCTTAAATAACTTTTAATTAGGTATTTTGAGACCTGTCTCCAATTTAAAAGCAAGTAAATGGTGGCTCTGCTGCTCTTCATCAGCCTCTGAGTGAGCAAGCAGCTCCAGGACTCCAGTGAAGGTAATTCCAAGAGTTCTGTCTTTCCCTTACCTTGATGATTTCCCCACGGATGAGCTGCAGCACTTTGGGGTTTAGGTCGTTCTCTTCTGAGGAGCAAACCAGACAGAGAAACTGGGTGTGGGTGCTAGAGCCACAGCCCCAGACAGACATTGCCCACCCCCCAGCAAACACCAGAGAGCTGTTTTAGCTGCCTTCATCCCAGCTGGCCTTTTCCCCTTGGAATGCTCCCTTCCAAACCGAGGGTGGTCACCTCCAGCTGCTCCCAAACCCATTTTGGTGGCTTTTCCTGCCTGGCAAGTACATTCACACCAGGAATTTCTGCCTATTCTGGAGTCTGCTCTGGGTTCAGAGCCTGGTCCATCCCAGCCCCCAGGGAATCCTGCTCAGATTTATGGCTTTACTGTCCCAGAGGGAACCCAGTATCCCCAGTTTGAGAACAAATCTGCAGATCCATCACTGCATTCATGTCACTCGATGTGACAGGGAGGAACCCCCATGGCAGGTGATGCTGCCTCTGCCAGGAGGGAATTTCTCTTGGAAAAAGAGTCTGTTTGCTCAAGCAGTAATTCACAGAGCCAGGAGCACGTGGCTGAGGCCTCCAGGGGTTTGCTGAACTCACTCAGGCGGGTCTCCAGGAAGGGCTGGCCGAGGCTCTCCAGGTACCCCTCCTTCTTCCCGCTGAAAACAGCGCTGGTCACCACCTTCTGCTGCAGCTGATGGGAGAAGGAACAGCCTTTACCCTTGGAATTCCTCCACTGGGAACATCAGCAGGGACAATGCAAACACTCCACAGCATCCTTCTGCTCACACACTGCCCGCCTGACTCTTGGAATTGTGTTGTGTTTCTTCCTGCAGCTTTGGGTTTATTCCTGTGTTACACCAAACAAAGGGGCAGCAGGGAAAATCCTGCAGATTTTTGGTGTATATAGATCTTTTCCAATTATATGGAGAGCAGATTTCACGCCATAAATTAAGCCCCACCTGTCTGCTCTGTCCATCATGAGGGACACCAGTGGAAATCCCTGGCTCCAGGGGTTTGCTCTCCTATGAAAAGTTTGCTCTTATCCCTGAGGGACTGATTGGAGCAGAAGGATCAGAAGGTGCTGCCTGTGTCCCAGGTGATTCTCAGGGAGCAGAGACCACACCTGTTTGAACTCCCACATTTGCATTCCAGGCGTTGGTTACCTGCACTTTCCTCTCAGCAGTGAGCCCTCGGCAGTATTTCCTCACCAGGTTCCTCACGCAGATGTTCCGGAGCATCTCGGATGTCTGCATTAAAAAAAAACAGGAAAAAAAATCAAGTGGGGAAGTTGTACAAACAGCTCTGTCAGTGCCATGAGCCTAAAACCCCCTGGGGATTAATTTTGTCTTTATTAAGGCTCGTGAGTTCACTTTTCTGTCAGTGCATTTTCCCTTTTTATTGCTTAAACCAGCAGGGAGCTTCCTCATTTCCCTTGGAAAGCACAACCACTGTGCTATTCCTCCCATTCCCACCCAAACACAGCAGATCTTGGGGTTTTCCAAGGGCCCTGAACAGAGGATGAGCCAGCAGCAGATCATTTCCAAGGGCCCTGAACAGAGGATGAGCCAGCAGCAGATCATTTCCAAGGGCCCTGAACAGAGGATGAGCCAGCAGCAGATCATTTCCAAGGGTTCTGAACAGAGGATGAGCCAGCAGCAGATCATTTCCAAGGGTTCTGAACAGAGGATGAGCCAGCAGCAAATCATTTTCTCCCACCTGCGATGTGCACACACACGGCCACCAAACAGGGGCCACCTCCACCTCTCCCAAAGCCTCCAGAAACCCTCACCTCTTCCAGGATCGAGGGAGGCTGGAGCCAGCTCTTGTCCAAGACGTTTTTTGGGAGGTGGTCTCGGAGCTTCATCAGGTAGTGGTACTGTGAAAGCCTCACAAAGTCCCTGTTCTCCGGGCAAAGGGGTTTCTTCCGATTGATGAAGCCGTTTATGAACCTGCAGGAAATATCCCATGACCTCCAGAAATGAAAGGAAATGAGGGGGGGGACAGATGAACACAGCAGGCTAAGGGTCACTGGTGTTAGCTCAGCTGCACTGAGGGTCAGCCACAGAAATATCAAGCTTTAGAATATTTTAAATATCAACAGGGTTTTACCAAGTTCTGTGGGCCAAACCACAGCGCTTTGCAGTTCAGAAGGAATCAGCTCTGCTTCAGGAGTTTAGGAGTGTGGAGAGGGAGGATGAAGGGAATGGAGGGGCATGAGAAAAATTAGGGGGAAATTTTTCCCTGTGAGGGTGAGGAGGCCCTGGCACAGGGTGCCCAGAGAAGCTGTGGCTGCCCCTGGATCCCTGGAATTGCCCAAGGCCAGGTTGGACAGGGCTTGGAGCAACCTGGGATAGTCTGAGGTGTCCCCTTGACAGGGGGTGGGAGTGGATGGGCTTTAAGATCCCTTCCAACCCAAACCATTCTGGGATTCTGTGGTTGGGAAATATGCTTGGGGCAGTTACTTCCTGATGGTCTGCACTGCCCACGTCCTCTTCTTGGCCGCCCTCCGTGCCAGGGCTCCTCTCCAACAGGCCTCCAGCTTGATTGCTGCAAGAGAGAATCAGTCCTGAGCCTTGGCCTTCACATTCACCCAGCAGAAGCTAAAACTGCTTGTTCTGCAGCTCTAAAAAATCAGCTGGTGGGAACAGCAAGTTCAGAACGTTTCCTTCTCCGTGGTGGATCCAGTTCCACCTGTGCTGTGGGGCTCGGCATCAAGGCCAGGCCTTGTCCCTGCTCTGCCTCCTGCTGTCCCTGCCCACAGCCCAGAAAGCTTTGAGCCTGCACTTCATATCAGCCTGCTATGATAAGAGGGGTTTTTTTTTCCCCAGCAGCTGAGGATGAACCCCCAGGTACCCCAGAATGTCCCCTCTGTGTGTGACAGGAGGTGCTGCTGCTGCTCAGAGCTGCGCCCACAGCTGAGGCCAAGAGCAGCTCGTGGTGTGAGGATCCAAACAGAACTAAAGGAACCTCTGCAAAAGCTCTGGGAATGCTCTGGGTGCAGCTGCCACCTGCTCTGACCCCGACAGCCCCAAGTGCTGCCCACAGCACCATGGATTTGGGACCTCCCAAGGCTCCAGCTCCTGTGGAGAGCCCAGCCCTGAGAGAATCCCCCACTCCAGAGCCCGTACCTGCTTTCCTCTTCTTCTGGTAGGCTCTTTTCCCAAGGAATCCTTTATATTTGGCCTGGAGTCTTGAAACTGGAAAGAAGGCAGAGACATCACTGGCACCTGCAGGGTCAGGGCAGTGAGGAGCTGAGCTCCTGCTCTCCATGGCACAGGGGACAGAGGGGCCACAGCACCAACGGGACCAGAAGCAGCCCCTGTAGGCACCCAGCCCTGCAGATATTCTTTTCAAGGATTAGGTACCCCTAGGATGAGACAGAAGAGATCCCAATCCCAAGGGAAAGGCACTTGGGCACGGACAGGGAGGTACTCATAGGACTGAGGAGCTCCAAAGGAGCCACACATCCACAACTCAAGCAGGGATTTCCCCCCAGCCTGGAGCAACTTTACTGAGTTTACATGGATTGTGAGAGCTACACAGACCAGGGTTGGGACAGACCCTAAAGCCCATCCCATTCCACCCCCTGCCATGGGCTGGGACACCTTCCACCATCCCAGGTTGCTCCAAGCCCTGTCCAACCCAGAGCCAGGAACAAGGTCCCAGACCAAGGGAACTGGAACCTTACTCAGCAGGTGCTTTCTGTACTCAAAGGCATCTTCCGTGGCAAACAGGGTCTTTGGGAAACGGATGAATATTTTGGTTCTGGAAAAGAGAGCAGGAGCAGGTCAGCCATGGTCAGCCATCCTTACAGCTGCTCTGAGCAGGCTCAGAGCCCCCCAAAGAGCTGTAAACCCACCCAAGCCTCAGCTGCCTTGGGCTGCCCAGGGAAGCAGGAGAACCTGGAGCCCTAACCCAGAGATGGAAAAAAATGAGGTTGGATTCGAGTTCCCATGGAAACAGGTAAAAATAATGAGGAGATTTGTGCAACTGAGGGGGTTATGTCTCTCCTTGCTCCTGTCACAGACAGGACAGAGGATCCAGGACAGCAAACACTGAACAGCCAGAGCAAGGAATTTACCTTCCTAATTTGTATTCCTCAGGCTTGTAACCAATGTGTTTGATGAGTCTCTCCACACCCTCTGCTGCTGGCCCATGCCAGTGTGGCCAGGTAGCTGGACAGAGACATTTGTACCTGAAAGATCAGCAGGACATCAATGCAAACCACCTGAAGGCTGAGGAGCCCCTTCCTGAAACCACTCCTCAAATTCCTTCTGCTTTACTCAAGGCAGAAGATCTGCCAGCGCAGAGCAGAATGATGCAGACGAGACACAGGCAAAGGGTATTTTTGAAGCAGGAGGCATTCTGCTGACAACTCCCACTACTGCGACTCGAGTTTTGCTTGCTCTGCAAGCAAGGAGGGGCAGGGTTACCTGGGCAGGGGGGAAGCAGCTCCCTCACCTTTGCAGGAAGAGCTCGTACTTGCGCCGGTAGGCGAAGCCAGCCCGTCTCACCCGCAGGTGCTCCATCAGCCCCAGGTACTTCACCTGGTGTCGGATCAGGAAATCATCAAACTTCCCTGCAGCAAGAGCACACCTTCACTGCTCAGTTCTGCCTGGGGAAGCTCACCCACGTGCCCATGTCTTGGGGGAAATCAAGAAGGAATCAAATCCCTGATTACTCACAGGGACAAATTTGCTGCCAGCTTAACCAAGCCATTTCTATATAAACACAAACGTGTACACAGCCTATACAGGCTGCACCCTGCTCCAAACAAATCCCTCTGTCCACTCCTTGGACTCAGCAGAGCCTTCAGCCCAGCCTTACCAGGCTCCTTGTTCTCATTGGGTTTGATGCAGCGGATGTACGAGGGCTCCTTGGACATCAGGATTTCGATCAGACTCGTCAGACTGTTCTTGAACTGGGTTGCAACCTAAGACAGCACCAAAAGGACCTCCTGAGCTCTGGAGATCTTCCCTGCAGGAAGTGAAATGGACTCCCTGCACCCAGCTTAAACCTGGAAGCAAAAGCTGATGGTGCATTGGCAGCCTGGAGTTTTTGGAGCGTGGTCAGTTGTGTCAGTGCTGAGCTGGAGCATTTGAGCCTTGGCCATGCAGCTGGACACACCAGGCAGCCCTTCAGAGCTCCCTGCTCCTTGGGGGATTATGGGATGTTATGGGATGTCACTTTGCTGGCTGCTGCCTCAGCAGCACCACTGTTCCTCTGCCAAGGAGCTCTCAGGGGTGGGTGGCAGCAAAAACATCCACACCCAGTGCAGGAATCCCAGAATCCCACCATTTACAGGGTGGGAAGGGCCCTCTGGAGATCACCCAGTGCAACCCCCTACCAAGGGAGTGTCACCCAGAGCAGGTGACACAGGAATGTGTCCAGGTGGATTTGGAATGACTCCAGGCCCTCCCTGGGCAGCTGTGCCAGGGCTCTGCCACCCTCCATGGAAAGCTCTTCCTCAGGCTGAGGCAGAACTTGCTGTGTTTTAGTTTATGGCCATAGGACTGAGGAAGGGATCAGCGATTAAACCAAGGCCTGGGGAGCTGAGTTGATATTCAGAATTAAGACTAAAGACAGAACTCACAGTCTCTGGTCTCCTCCTGTTGTCCAGTTCTGACAGGAGGAAACATTCCCTGATGATGCTGTTCTTGGAGTTGCACAGCACCTGAAACAGGAGGAGACAAAAGTTGCCCTGTTGAGCAGCACTTCTATTCCTCCTGGGAGCAGCACAGCCCTGAGAACATGCACAGAGGTGCCTAAAGATCAGTGCTAAAGAGAAAATGATATTTTTGTTTGCTACAGAGAGTACATAAATCTTCTGCACCAAGCAGGTGATGGAAAAGAACAGCACCCTTTTTTTGTGCTTACCTCCTTCAGGTTTCTGTACAGCAGATCATTATTCTTCTCCAGAAATCCTGGAAAAAAAATCAAATTAAAAGAAAATAAAAAAGAAAATCAGAACATTGACATCCTTAATATCCTCACTGGAGTCACATTTAAGACCTCCAGGTCAGTGCCTGCAGAGGGCAGGTATTTTCTAATTCCCCTTCCCCTCAAGTCATCAGCAGCCACAGCAGTTTAGGAGCTCAGGAGCTCCAGCCTGGCCGCTCTCACTCACCCACAGCACAGTAGGTGACCTCTCCTGCGTAGTGGAGGAGGCGGAAATCCACCCAGTCGATGGATTTCCGCGTCTTCTGATCCGCCAGCTTGCGCCTGCCAGGGGGGAAATCCAACAGAACACCAGGGGGAAGAGCAGCAAAGAGATTCCCTCAGCTTGGGGAGAGCCCCAGCTGGGGGACAGCTGGAAATGGGGTGTTTGATCCTATTGATGTGGCTCTGACTGAGGAGTTACACCCCATGATCAAACCATCACCTCTCCCTGCTCCCATAAACCCCTCAGGATACCTGGGATCTACTCATTGCCACTTGGCAGTGATCACCCATCCCAGAAATGTTAAGATTTCTTCCCATGACATCCATTCAAATACATTTTTACTGCTTATGTGGGGAAAAAAGACCCCAAAGTAAACCCGGGGGCAGGGGGAAAGGATTTCAGACATTTTGCCCTAGAGCACGAGTCCAAATACAAAGGAGGAATCCAAATGCTTGAGAATAGCAGGACTATTTTAGAAAGCAAGGATTCCTGGGGGGAAAAAAAAAGAGCCAAACAAGAAAAAAAAAGAGCAACTTCACAGTTGAAGTTTCAGCTTTGTAAGCAGTCACAAACAGCAGAGCTGAGTGTCACAACAGCACGTTCGTGTATCAAAGCTCCTTCCAAGAGCAGATTCCGTGGAAGTAGCTCCAGCACTTCTATTTAAAGCTTTTAATCAGGCAGAACAGCATTAAGGCACATTGTGGTGACAAGGAAGTTGGCTACAAATTTTCCACTTGGCTGTGGTGGAGTTCAGAGCTGCAGGAACAGTGACAGCTCAGCACTGTGACTCTCAATTGATGACTTGTCACAGCCCTTCAGCAGCTTCTGCTGGCAAGTGCCAGCACAGCCCGGCGCCAACGCTCTCAGCTGCCACCAAAACGGGATCCAAAACCCCTCCAAATGGAGTATGAACCAAAATGTCACTCATCTGGGGGAGAGGAGCACAAGCATTTTCTCTCCTCTCCATGCTCCAAGCTCACACAGAACGAGATGGGTGTAAATATTTACATATCCCCTCCTCAGCCTCAGGTGTTTGGCTCCTTGTCACAACATCTTCAGCTTTCCCTGGAGTCCATGGGGACCAAAGCCATCTCTGGCCAAAGCCATAGAACCTCCCTGGGCTAAAATCCTGGGCCAAATAGCAGGAGTCCCTAATTTTGGTGTGGAATGACAGACTCAGAGCTCAGCATCAGAGCAGTGAAGAGACAGAGAGCCCTGCTCACGCCTCCAGATCCACCAGGGGAGTTTTCCATCATCAGACACTGCATGGGCTGTTTGGTTCCCTCTGGGACAAGGCAGAGATTGTTCCCTCCCCAGCCCTGCCATGGATATGGGGTGGGAAGGGTCTGGGATAGGATACAGAGGGTAAATGCATACGTCACGAAGTGGGCATGGTCTCCTACTTTCTCTTCCAGCTTTTCCAAGAAGCTCAAATCAGTCGCTTCCCCAGGCCGTAAACATTCCTCATCCTGGAACAGCAGGCACTGGATCAGAGCTGCTCTGAGCTCACACTGCCTCCTCAACAACACTCAGGGCAGCTTTGTCCCACAAGCCCAAAGCTCACTGCAGGGGAAGCACAACATCCCCCACCTTTAACTCCCCCCTAAAACCAGATCCTCTGCCTCATCCTCTGGGTGTTTGTTACAGGAATCTGTGTTTATGTTCTGGATTACACAGACCCATCCCATAATTAGGGGGAAAAAATGTGATTAAGAACCATTAGAGCAAGGCACAGGCCTGCATTTTAATTTAGTACAAACTCTGATCTTACCAGGATGGAGATTATTCCTTTGTGCTTCTGCTCAACCAAGTCACAGATGATTTTGTTGTTAAAATATGGGATTGGTTCCCACTGGAAAAGGGAAAAGGAAGAACAGTTTTAGATGAAGACCTTTTCTTTGCAATTTTTAAAGTTCTTTGGAACTTAAATAAGACACAGCCTCTGATCCCACTGAAATGAGTGGCATGAATTAGGATGAACTGAGGGAAAAGGTGACAGCACAGGGATCCATGATCCCACTCCAGAGCTCTCCTGCTTCCAGCAGCCCACGCCATCCTCTTGTTCTCTACATAAATCCTCTCCACCTTCCCATGTTTTCCACTGCTGGGATCCCTCATTCTCCAGGGATATTGTCACTGCTGAGCATCCGAGTTTTGGGGAAGGTCCCACTTCCTCCTTAAATGATGTCAATTAAGTCTGGGCTAAATTGCACTTCAAAAGGGCTACAGAGAGAGACCCCTGCAAATCCTGTGCTCCCCATGGGAACAGTAACAAACTAAGAAAGCAGGATGACTTTCACATTGGGGATCAAAAGCATTCAGTGTAATGGCAGTTCAAAGGGAAAAGGGAAAAGGGAGGGGGAAATATAATTTACCTCAATGCCTTCCAGTTCATATTCCTCCTGCTCTGCTTTCAGGGTCATCTCAATCAGCAGCTGCTGCAGCTTCTCGTTGCAGTAATTAATGCAGAACTGCTCAAAGCTTCAGGGAGGTTAAATGAGCAGCAGGTTTGATGTTTTCCAGGGGCAGTTTTGCTTCTTTCTCCATGGACTAACCCACCCATTCCCATAGAGACCAAACCCCCATTTCCACAGGGAGCAAATTCCCCATTTTTACATGGACCAAACCCCCCATTCCCACACAGACAAACTCACCCCTTGCTCCCACACTGTTGCACCACAGCCCAAACCAGACCTGCAGCCCAAGGTAAAGCTTTTCCTGGGGTCCAGCAAACCCCTGCACCCAGGTTTTAGTGCCCTGTACCTTACCCTGCTGGGCTGAGGGCACAGTCAAAAATTCATGCAGGAATGTCCTGTACCCCCAGATCACCCCAAATCCCAGAAACCCAGTACCTGTTTGTGTCCAGCACTTCAAAGCCATAAATATCCAGCAGGCCAATAACTGTTTTCTGAGTCGAGTCCTGTCAAAAACACCCCTGCTCTGCCATTGCTCCTTCCCTGCAGGTGGCTGCTTTCACCTGCATTTTAAACTTTCTCTTTGAGAGAAATGTCAGTGGAGAGGCCACTTTAAAGCAGGTAATCAACAGCTAAAACTCTTTAACAGAGAGTAACTAAAGGGTTTTCCAGCTCAGGGCTGAGGGATGTCCCAGCAGCAATTATCCAACATCCCAGATATTTGGTGATGAGGGTTGTGGGGCCTCCCTGGAGACACTGCTCAGCATTTTAGGAGCATTCAGGGCCCCAGACAAGAAACCAACCTTGTTGGCAAGAGAGCCATTGATTTTGTTGACGAGCCAAGTGAAAGTCCTTCCATAAATTGCCTTTGCTACGGCGTCCCTGGCATAGAATGCCAGATCCACATTCAGTGGGCTGAGAACCTGGAAATAAAGATGTCCCAGACAGCATAAACACCATGGGGGAGCAGAGCAAACCTCTGCACAGCCAGATCACACCTGTGGCTTGGAGAAGCAGCCACATGGTCACACAGCACAGCCCAGCCACCCCTGGACTGCAGCTATTCCTGCAGGAGGTTAGAATGGGATCATCTTAAAGGTCCTTTCCAACCCAAACCACTCTGGAATTCCCTGATTCTCCTTACAGCTTTATTTTCCTTCAGTGTTCCTTCAGCCTGGTGTTTTCCCAAACCTGCCAGCAAGTTTGAGGCACTGCATTGTGGTGAGTATTAATTTAGAAGAAGTGGGAAAATATTCTGACCTCCTTTCACTTCTATATTACTATAATAGAAATATAAAATGTTCAGAGAGTGGTTTTTACCAGTGTTTTTCTCTGTGCAGCCTGGTTTCCCAGGAAGCACCATGGAGTGGGCAAGGAGAAATTGTTTGGCTGAAATACAAGTCCCTGTTCCAGCTTTTTAACAGCTCCTGCCTTGTTCAGCAATAAAACTCCAATATATTCTAGTTCAGTGTCTGAGGCTGGAAGAAGGGGATGTGGAGGAGGAGAGGGACAGTCAGAGGGATCTGGTTTACACTCAGAACTGGCTCTTCATCCACCCCCCAGCTGGGGGTTTCCCAGGTTAATCTGGGACCACACAGAACTGCCCGGTACCTCCTCGGATCTGGCTTCGATCTTCCTGTGGGTGAGAGCTTCCTGCAGGATGGACAGGTGAGCACCCAGGAGCTGCAGGGAGAGAAATATCTGCACTCAGAGCACAGCCACAGGTCCCTGTTTGAACAAGCAGCACCGTGTGATCAGTGGGGCACAACCTCCAGCCCCTCCCCAGTCACCCTCATCCTGGAACCACAGGAAATGAGGAAATTTCAGGGAGAAAACTCAAGGTGGTTTACAGAAAGAGCTGGGTATTTTTGGAGTTATCCTTGTGCTTTTGGGAACAAATCTTTTGCACCAATAAGAAAATCACAGCAAGGTCAAGGTTTTTCCTCCCAGCACTGGGAATTCTGACCCGATCTGGGCAGAGGCACCTTGGAAATCCACTTGATCTGGGAGCCGTCGCGGATGATGGCGTGGCCGTTGCTGTCCTCCTCAAACTGGATGTTCCCAAGGTGCAGGACACTGGCAACGATTCCAAAGAGATGCTGATAACGGGAGATACTCCATTAGAACACAGTTCCCACAGCCCTGTGGGGTGGTGCTGATCTCTCCCATCGTTAATTAACAGAGTTTTGGCTGGTTTGAAGGAGGGGAGCCAAGGATTCCAGCACCACCGCTGGCTCTCCACCACCCACTCCCTCAACCCCGCAGAACCACGGGATCCCAGAGTGGTTTGGGGTGGAATGGAACTTAAGAGATCACTTAGTTCCACCCCTGCCAGGGCAGGGACACCTTCTATTATCCCAAGTTGCTCCAAGCCCCATCCATCCTTGGACACTTGCAGGGATGGGGCAGCCACAGCTTCTCTGGGCAACCTCTGCCAGGGACCCAATTTCTTCCCAATATCTAATCCAAACCTGGCAGTGGGAAGCCATTCCCCTTTGTCCTGCTGCCCTTGGCCAAGTTTCTTGTCGGCCCCTTCGGGTCCATCACCACCCAAAGTGTGTCCTCTTCCACCCTCCACCCCTCACCTCAGGACAAGAGCAGTGCCCTCCTCTCTGAAATCCCTTTGCTCAGTCCCCTTTTAACAAGCAGTACCTCGAGATCTTTTTCAGCAAAGTCAATGATGGAAAAAGCTTTCCGGACTATTTTCCAGTCATTCTTGTCATTGATAGAAAATACTTTGGCACATCGACCCTAGGCAGTAAAAGAAAGATGAATTAATACAATTAATTGGTAAAGAACTTTTATTGTCAGCAAGCACAGATACTGCTAGGCACACTGCTTTCATTTCCAGTTTCCTGAGTGAGGTTTTTTTTTTCACTGTTATCAATCCTGAGCACGGCTCCTTTGATAAAATCCTCCAGTTTATACTGGAAACCCCAAATAAATCAACCCCCTGAGTGTGGAGATCAGCTGAAGCTGTGCAGAGCTGGATCTTCCAGCCATCCTTTATTTTTAGGGTGGGAATATCTTCTGCCCAAGGTGCATTTTCCATCCCTACAACTCCTGATGGAGCCACGGAGCAGTTCAGGCTCCCACTGACCTGGATGAGGTACGTGTACTTCTGGGGGTTGCGCTCCAGCCCCAGCCAGCAGAGCAGATCCTTGTCTCCCCCCTCCAGCAGCTGGTAGAAAATATGGAAATTCCTCTCTCCGTGGTTTTGGTGGACAACTCGGGACTTCTCAATCAGGTAGCTGAGGATGTGCCCTCCCACTGGAGCTCCCTGGCAGAGCAAAGCAGGCAGATCAACACCAAAAACACCAATAATCCCTGTGATTGCTGTTTCTTTACTCCCAGGTATGAGGAACAGGCTCAGGAAAAGCCAAATCCTGCTGTCATTTATCTGCCACCTTCTGTTTGAGAGCGCCCAGCAACAGAACAAGGATTTGCTGTCCTGTAAAAGTAACTTGAGCTTTAAAACTCTCTTGTCAGCTTTCCATGGAGCACTGCCAGGATTGCCAGCAGTGCTGGAAGCTTCCAGGATGGATAAGCAGCGGCCTCACCTGCGAAATGCAAGGTCTGTAAAAACAGGGTCAGAAATGTGCAGGGTAAGAATTCATAAATCCTGGGCTGCCTGCTCAGCATCCAGGAGGTTTCTCAGCTGCAGCTCCTTTTCCCAGCGCTCCACTGAGTTTGTTCTCACCTTAAAATCAAACTGGATATCCATGTACTTCCCAAACCTGCTGGAGTTGTCGTTGCGCAGGGTTTTTGCGTTCCCAAAAGCCTGGGGATAAACAGAGAGGGGAAAGTCACTTCTCACCTCACTGGGAGCCTCACACCCAGCTCCAGTAACCAAGATCTGCTGCTTCAGCCAAGTCCCACTGAATTATTTGGATTAAAGAAATACAGACTAAAGCATTTCCATAGCTTTAAAGTGGAATTCAGCTAAAGCAATGATTGTTTTTTCTAATCTAACCTATAACTGAGGCCCCAAGGAATTGTGCAAGCTGCAGTTTTCTTGTATTTTCTTGTATTTTCTTTCAGCCACCTCAACTTGAACCCCCAAATTTAATTTTTCGAACATTAAATTGATACTAAATCCCCAATATTCTTTCAGAGGCTGTGCCAATATTGGCCATTCTTGCTCAGGGCTGCAGATTGGCAGGGAATCCTCGAGCAGTGAAGCCACCAACTCCAACCCCTCTGGATTTTGAGCTTTCCTTTAATTTCTCACCTCGAGGACAGGGTTGGAGAGCAGGAGCCGGTCCCGGACAGTCTGGAGCTGCTCCGTGGTGGGACAGGTGACTGCGTAGTACTGCAGGATCTTCTTGGATGCCTCTGTCTTCCCAGCCCCACTCTCCCCAGAGATGAGGATGAAGTGGTTGTTGTACTCGTTGCACATCACCCTGTAGGCGTTGTCAGCTATGGCATAGCTGGGGTGGGCACAGGAGGCATTCAGAGGGGAAATATCCATTAGGAATGGCACAGGAGGAGGAACAGCAAAGGGTTTCCAGGAGATTTTACTTCTGGTTTAATGTTGCAAGTACTGGGCAGGGTCATGGGGTCCCGAAATGGGATCATCTCGTTCCAACCCCCTGCCATGGGCAGGGACACCTGCTGTGAAAGCTGGGCTCAAAAGCTGAGCTTGACTCAAGGCCTGACAGTAAAAACCAGGCCTAGTGATTGTGGACACCCCCCTGAGGTGCCAGCACAGCATGACAGGGAAATCCCAAATGATGAATGCCCCCAGACATCCCAGGGGAACACTCACAGGTGTGGGGGCAGCTCAAAGAAGTTCACGCCCCGATAAAGCTTCATCTGAGTCACTGTGTAAATGTCCAGCTCCTGGTAGGGGTTCACTGACACGAGGAGAGAACCAATGTAGGTCTGCAGGGAGAGAGAACCTGCTGGGACACCTGCTGCACACCAAAATCCAAAAAGAGGAGCCAAAGGACACCTGCTGCACCCCAAAATCCCAAAGGAGGAGCCAAAGGATACCTGCTCCACCACAAAATCCCAAATGAGGAGGCAAAGGACACCTGCTGCATCCCAAAACCCCAAAGGAGGGGCCAAGGGACACCTGCTCCACCACAAAATCCCAAAGAAGGAGCCAAGGGACAACTGCTCCACCACAAAATCCCAAAGGAGGGGCCAAGTACCTCAAGTAACTAATGTCAAAGCTGGTACAGAGCTTGTTATGAGAGAACCAAGCCAACCAACCAAAATTCTTCCCAAACCAATAGCAAACCTCTTCCAAAATCCCCTTGGTTATAAATAAAGCTGAACCATGAGAACAAGCTCAGAGCCTGGCAATTTAAATGCAAGGATTTGGGATCTCTTGGTGCTTCCAGGACCCCTTTTCCTACTTTTCCTACTAAAGTTAACACAACATACACACAAAAAAATCCTCAACCCTTCCCAGATAAACCTTGTCCTGCCTTCCCTCAATCACAGCATTCCCTTTCCCATTCCCTTTCCCATTCCCTTTCCCATTCACTGTACAGCCTTTAAAGCTTTGCAAGGCAACTCAGAGCAAGCTGAGATTTATTTTCATGAGTTAAAGCAGATAAATTACTCCTGGGTGGTCGCTCTGCTGGGCACTACCAACACCTTGTTAGATACACAGAGGATACTCAGCTCTTCCTTCTGGACCTGACCAGCAAGGCCACCTCAGGGACATTTCAGAAGCCACAAGGCCACCTAGGGACATTTCAGAAGCCACAAGGCCACCTCAGGGACATCTCAGCAGCCCCAAACCCACAGCAGCAGCAGCACTTACGTAGATGAGGTTCTCCTGGTAGCGCTTCCGAAGGTTGTTGAGGAAAGCAGCCTCGCTGGTGTGGGAATCCAGAAGGACAAAATCCTGCACCCCGACCTTGTCCCGGGCTATCAGAGCCCCTTCCATGTTGGTGTCCTCGTTCTCCTCCACTTCTTCCTTCTACAACACAAAAATTGTGGGGTGCAGGGTTAGGAGGGGGCAGAAAGGGCCCTTCCCACAGGGACAAAAATCAGCCTTGCACAGGTAAGGCCAGGAGATTCCAAGCTTCTCCAAGGATGGCAATTCCATCCAGGCTCTTCACGGGCCAGACGTCCCAGACTCGCTGCTGTGAGCAGGGAGGAAGACCCTGGTTTCCACAAAAACTGAGACAAACCCAGCCCTGGAGATGCAGTCAGGATCTGAACACTCAATAACTCAGTCTAGGCAGAATTTTCCAGGCACAAAGTCAGAATAAACAGTGGAAGGCACCAGAAGAATCCTTTGTTTTTACCCTTTATACGGATCTAGGCAGGAAGATGGGGAATCCCTGGAAAAGGCTGCAAGGGGCTTGACTTGTAGGCAAAAAGGATTAATCCCACAGCAGCACTCTGCACAAGAATGTTGTTCCCAGTGCCTCCCAGCAGCAGCTCCAAGTCAGCTTTCAGTGCTGGCAGCAGATGTCCCCACACGCCAGTGAGAGACACGATCACTGCTGATAAAACTGATCAGAGAGAGACTTGGGGATGGTTAAACCCTGCCCAGCACCCTCCATCCTTCTCCAAAGGCTGAGAGATGCAAAAAAGGCTGTCCCTGACAAAACCAAATCCTCTTGCACCCTCCACTTCCGATTTTTTACGGTAGAAATTGACTTTATCTGGGAAATTCTCACTGCTGAGGGTCAAGCTCGATTCCCAGGCTATAAGAACAAACTGTGCTTTTTATTTACTTAAACCAAGCTGCTAATTTCATGCTAGAAAATGAAAAAAAACCCCAACATTTTTGTCTACATATTTCATGTGGATTTGTCTACATCACACAGATTTTATGGCAATGCTGTGTGAAAGTTGGGTTTTCAGGGTTTCCTTTCAGTTTGTTCTTACAGACACAAGCATTACCCAGTTCAGAGACAAATTCCTACCCCAAGGCATAAATGGACATGAAATGAATTCAGCACAGCTGGAGCACCTTACCTTGGGGTAAATTGCCTCGGAGTGAGCTCCCTTGGTGGGTTCCAGGCTGGGACAATTAGGGGAGGAATGTGGCTGAGCAGCCAGAGCAGCTCCTGAGGCTCAGGGCTGTGCGCACCAGCCCAGCACCTCTGCTGTTCTCCTCCTGCCCTTGGGGACACTGGCTTGTCCCATTTTGCTGCTCCACTGCTCAAGGGGACGTTGTGGTTGTGTGCAAGGTTTTCAACCAGCCCTCAGAGGATGATTTGTGTAGGGCCACGTCAGGTTCTGCCCCCCTTTGTTAATTTAATTTTGATTTTTTTTTTGAAAGCAGAAGCTTTGCCAGTTGGAAATAGGCACAAAATGAAATGTTTCTGCTGAGCTCTGGCAAACCCTGACCCTGGAGGGAGGTTTTTGGGATGAGCACTGGTGGACATTGGGGCTGGGTGGGTTTGGGAGCAGAGTTGCCTAGAATGAAGAGCAAAGGACCCAACCACACAATACCCTTTACGACTGAGGCAAACTCAGGAAAATCAGCTCTTAAACAGGAATTTTAAGGTTATTCTCATTTTAGTCCAGCTTGTTCTTTGCGTTTATCTCTTTGAGAGTGAGCTGAGTTTTGAGATTTATGTTCAGCGGCAACAAGACCACAACACTCCAGAGAGAAAGATCCCCTGAAAGCAGGTTATTTAAATAAAAAATAAATCAGTCAGACCTGCACTCACTTCACACACAAAGAATGCCATTTTTTGCTTTGCTGACTGTCCCCAGCCCCAGGCTGGCAGGGTACAGAATTCCTCATTTTTCCTTAGCCAGGGCATGACCTGATTGTGATCACTTCTCCTTTCTGTCAGAAAGCTCCCTACTTTTTCCTTTTAATATCAATATCCCTTTTTTTCCCCCTCTCCTGCATGTGACCACTCTTCTCCATTTGTTGTTTCTGTCCTTAGCTCAGGCTCCCTTGGTTTGGAAGACAAACTAAAGGATGATTTTTGCTTCTCAAAGCAACACCTGGACTGACCCCACTGCCAGTGTGGGGAGGAACGTGGAGATGGGAGAGAGAAAAATATAATAACAATAATAAAATAATAATTAAAATAATAATTAAGAATAATTAAAAATTATAATTAAAAATAATAGAAATAGGATAAATAAAATAGGATAAAAAAGGAAAAATATAATAATAGGATTTTGCTTCTGAGAGAGCTCCCAGGACAAGCCACTTCCCCTTTCTCTCCCAGCTGGGAAGCAGGAAAGGATCAGCCTGACTCCCCCTGCTCAAGTTTCCTTAACCCACTTCTCTCACGTGTATGTTAATGGGTAAGTGACACTGCTCCCCACCAGGCAGAACTCCTGAACTCTTTCTCTGGGCTATTTTGTGCCCAGATTTTCTCGGTATTTTGCTGGTGCTGATCATTTTATGATCCCAGCACCCTTTAGTGCCCTGTCCCCACCCATTTCTGGAAGTTCAGTGCAAGTTTTGTGCTTCCCTGAATAAGAGATGCCCCAGGACTCATCAGTGCACGTCTCCCCAGCAAGACACTGCTCTTTTAAAGGATTATTTCCCTTCCCTCATCACTCAGGAGCCAGGAGATTTCTTTCTCACCTAAAGACACGAGCTTTATCAGAAAACCTCTCCCTCACTACAATGAAGGGTTTTGCTTTTCCCACAGGGATTTGTCTGTCAACAGGGAAACTCCAAGGAGCTCTGTGGGATCACAGCACAAATTCCTGAGCTCTGCAGCTCCTGAGAAAGAGTCAGAGAGAACAGGCCAGTTTCCCTGACAAAATTTGTACCAGTTTGAAGCAAGAAAGCAACTTTAAAAAAAAAAATAGAAAGAAAGAAACTTTGCAAAATTATTACTTATCTTCACTGGAGGATCAAAACCTCATTTTTCGATTGATGCTCTGCTGATGGGTCTTTGGTTTAATGTGATAGAACAGAAGAGATGGAGGTGCAGGGGGGAGGAGGATCACTTATGAGGCCACAGCTCTTTTGGAAGCACTGGAGAAGCCCAAACCATGCAGGTGAGAGCCTCAGGTGGGCTCAAGCTCACCCCGTGGACCTTTGAAAGCCTCGCAGCTCCCACCCACGCAGGAAACTGCACCAAAAGGTTCAACCCAGCAGACCCAGGTTTATTGGGGCCACCAATTCTGCCCACAAGAGCAGAAAATCTCCTCAAGGCTCCTCCAAACCCCCAAACTATCCCGGAGCTGCCGGATTTCCCTTCCAGCGCCCTGCAAACCCCAAGGTGGTTTTATATCACACCTGAGTCCTGCTTTACCTTCACCCTCCCCTCGCCTCCTTGTCCAGCCCGTGCTGCTTCCACAGAGCTCCCGGGGCTGGGATTGAAGCCCACGGACACCCTGGATTGTGTGTCGGGCTGTTGGCTGCCCTCTCCTTGGGCAGGGATGCTCCATCCTCCCGCTTTTAATGAATTATCCCAGACCTGTCAGCACCCGAGCCCCGGGAGCTGCCGGCAGCAGCTCCAGGAGGTTCTGCCTCTCACCAAAACACCCACGGCTGACTCTGGGCATGAAGCGATGGGCTCTGACCTTTGGGCAAATCCGGGCACAAAATGCATCCCATCGCTCCCGGCCGGGCTCCTCAGCACCTTCCCACAGCTCCCGGCTTGGCTCCCACTAGAGGTCACTGCAAAACCCAGTTTAAGTCGCCGTTTCCATGGAATTTCCTTCTCTCTCTCTTTTTTTTTTTTTTTTTTAAATTTAATTTTTTTTTTTTTATTCCATATGCAACAGGCAGTTTTCTCCGCTCAAAAATGATTTTTCCTGCTGGACACCAGCTCCCGCTTGGTGCCAGCTCTTCCTGCCTCTGCCCAGCTGTCAAAGACAACAACAACAACAGAGATGTCCCCAAACAGTTTCCAACGGGATAAACCCCATCCGTTCAGGAAACCAGCTGAGCAGCACCAAGCTCTGCTCTCCTGCTGATGCTCCCATGAATTACGAGCTCCGGATTTAAGGAGCTTCCCACCCAAGTCCCACCTCGCTGGATGACGAACTCCTGAAGGGACTCGCGGCAGGATCAGGTTCTCCAGACATGGAAGAGCCCTTCCTGTGCCACAGGATACCTTGGTCTTACAGCAGCAGCCAGGAATTGGATCTCTTCCCTCGTGCCTCAGAGCATGAGCCAAGCAAAGGCATTTCTGGCTTATCCTCAGCCAATAAATACTGGTCATGAACAAAACCATCCCAAACATAAAATGAAAAAGCCCTCAGTAAGGCATGTTTTCACAGAGAAGTGGGAAAAGCAGCTGTTTATCAGCCAGGTTTTTTAGACCCCTCTGTTTCCCAACAGAATCAGGGTCTGGTAACAGAAATAGGTTTTGGTAACAGAAAGTTAATACTTCCCACCCAGAGCACATTTCTGTTCTGATCTCTGCAAGAAACTTCTCCTTCCCATTCCCTTCAACACTTCAAGCCTTATCTAAGGCTGGACACAGAAATCCTAAAGCCCAGTTTGGCCTGTTTGTTCAGCTCTGTCTCCACCTGGCATCACACAATCATGGAGTACCCTGAGCTGGAAGGGACCACAGGGATCATCATCCAACTCCTGGCCTTGCACAGACACCCCAACAATCCCAGCTTGTACCTGAGAGCGTTGACCAAGCTTTCCTGGAGCTCTGGCAGCCTTGGGGCTGTGCCCACTCCCTGGGGAACCCGGTCAGTGCCCAGCAACCTCTGGAGGAAGAACTTTTCCCTGATATCCAACCTAAACCCCACTGACACAGCTTCAGCATCCTGGAAATTTCTGTGACACCAAACTTTTTATTTTTGCCTGTTCTCTGTAGTTACAGCCCTGAGATAAAAGCATATAAAAGTGATGCCATGGGAAGGTGCAGTAAGTGAACATCCCTGGAGTCACCTGGTTCAAAAGAGACACGAGATAAAAAGAAAAAAAAAATTAAATTTAAAACAGACACAAGATTTAACAGAGAGTGTCAGGCTTGCCCAACACACATTCCCTTGGGAAGGTGGGAGCTCTGTTTTGGAAATACTCATTTACTGCAAGTGGCAGCAGCTCCCTGACCCATCCTGCTCCCCTCGTGTGCCCCAGGAATTCTCTCATTAAGAGTCCTGGGCTGCGGGGATCACAACAAGGAACCCCTCGGGCTCTGCTCCACCCTCGGCTCTCTGGAGGAATTGGCCCAAGGGGCCGTGACCACGGAGAATGGGAAAGGAAGATGTTCTGCCAGAGGCACTTGGCAGGGTCAGCGGGGGAGCACGGCCACCTCCCGGCAGTCCTGGATCTTCCTCCGGCAGTGACCTCGGGGTCAGGACTCCAGCGCTCTGTAGGGATGCCCCGTGTCTGCTCCAGGAGCAGTCAGGACTCATCCAATTGTCCCCAAAGGAAATTCAGAGTGTCAGATCTTGGCAGCAGGACTTGGGGTGACGCATCCCCACCCAGGAAGAACAGCCAGCCCAGGGCAATGGGGGACACTTTCCCCCTCCTGAGGAAAACTTGGTGTGGCTCTTGAGGATTCATCTGCTCGGCTTAGTTTTCAGATAAACGAGAACCCCATAAAAAAGGGATTAAAGCAGAGCAGATCCCACCACAGGACCAAGTTACGCTCGTCCCGTCACAGCAAAGCCAACAAAACGAGATGATTTTTAGATATTTCACTGAGACTGTTCACAGCTCTCTGGAAACCTCGTTCAGATTTCTAACAGAACTGGAATGCTGGACATGGACCATGCTTGGGAATGCAGTAGCCACGGAAAAGGGATATTTTGTGTGTGCAGGGAGGCACTTGGACTGTCTGGCACTACTGTACACGCTCCTCGAGGCAGGAGAATTCATAAATACAATTATACTGTGGAAAAATTTACACATTGTAACCTAATTTCTTTTCAAAAGAATACAGAATAAGAGGGTTTTAAGGTTAATCAACAGCCCAGGGAAACGCCAAGAGTTCTTAAGGCCTCTTGTCTGTCTCCAGGGCATGGTCTGCTATAGACTTGTTAAAGGGTGACTGTCTGTCTTTCTCAATAGAGGAGAGGTCGAGGTGAACCACTTCACTTTCATAAATCAAAAGAAAGAAAAAAAGTGAGAAAATCTCCCGAGTTCAAACATTTCTTTAAACCCCAAACTTTAAATACTAAATGGGCTTCATGGCTGCCATTTTGAAAAACATTAGTTTGCCAAAGGACCCTTTTGATTCCTATTGGAAAAGCGAGCGCTCACAGATAATCCATTGAGAATCCAAACCCCCACAAAAGGCTCCCTGAAACAATCGCGGCGCTGCTGAAGGACAACATTTTTGTGCCCAAAAGAAAACATTTTTAACGCGCTACAATCCATGACACATATATTCCTCCATTTCCTTTCAGTAATTATTCATTAGAAAACATTTAACGTCACTGCGGATTTCACACTGGGCAGTCTGCACACAAAGGAGAAGAGTTGGCCCATTTAGAAGGGGCTGAGGCCGCCTTTTCTCATCCCAGGAGCTCCAAGGCGGAGGGGGCTGCCGGACACAAGGGGCCGGCTAAATTGTGCGGTTAACGGTCAAAGCCCCCCTGCCTACTTTGACACTCATTTAAAGATGACGGGGAACAATAGAGATTTGTTCTTAGCAACTCTTTCTTGTGCCACGGGGTCCCCCGTCGGCCGCGCCGGGCGCTCCCGAGGCCTTGCCGGCGGGGCCCGGGGCCTTGGGCCCACCTGCCCCCCGGCGCTCCCCACTTTAACACAACGAGACAGGTAAAGAATATCGGCCGAGAAAGAGCCCCATTCAGCACGTCAGCTTCAATAAAAACAATGGCCTGTCAGGTTAATGCCAGCAGCTCGGGGTTTTTGGGTCGGTGCCAGCAAGCCCGGCCCAGGTTGGGCGAACGCTCCCCCGCCTCAGAATTCCCGGTTTGCAGCAGCGCTCCCAGGTTACACAGGCACCCAAGTGTTCAGGCACCTGACTTGGAGCATAAAACATTCCTTTATGGCTTTTTTTTTACTCATAGGGAGGGCTCTTTTGCTGTCTCAGCTTGTTTCACATGCATGGAGATGCTGCCCAAAGCTCCGTGCTCATCCCTGCACCCCAGACACACTGGATGAGTGAGGAAAGCAGCAGAAATTCCACCTCATTTGGAAAATTTAGACCAGGTAAAAGCCAGCTCAAATCCTGTCAGGTCAGAGCACAGGCACTGAAGTGCTCATTCTCTCCGTTGTTGGCTTTTAGATCTAAATTTCAGAGTTTTCTTCGTGCTTAGATTTACTGCCACTGCTGGGCCAGAGAGAGCTCCTCAATGAATCCTGAATCCTTATTAACTGCAGAACAGGATGGTTTATTAGAAAACATCAATTACTGATAAACTCCATAGCTAACCTCTGTATGCTCCAGAGCATTCCCCAGCTGACAGAGCACAGGATTTCCAGCTGAAAAACTGAAACTCAGAGTTAAATATCCTGGGAATACAGCAAGGCAGATTTATTCTATTTCTAGGAAAGAGAAGGATGGTCCTGGAGTATCTGGCAGCCCCTAAGGTACAGGGAGAGGAGCATTTAAGCAGAGTAAATTCATGTATTACAGGTTGAACACACCTCCAGGGTGTTTACAAGCCTTTGAGACAGAACAGAAAACCAGAGGAAAACGGTCCCCAAATCACATTTATGGACACAGCAAGAAGGCCACTGATAAAGCAGGGATTGGAATCACATTTCCCATAGGAGTGTTCCAACATCCCCCAAACACCAAACCCTTTGGGCACCAGGCAGCAGAAAGGAGCTGCCTGTGTGAGGGCAGATGAGACAAATGACACCTGGGACAACAAATCCCAGCCCAAATCAAGATTACAACTCCAGTTCCCACAGCAAAAGCTGGTTTTTATCACTCCATAAGAGCCCCCCAAAAGTCAGGCGCTGCTTCCATAACATCTACACACCAGAGACTTGCAGAGGCTGCAACACGAGGTCTGATTCAGGAGCTGCAGCCAAGGTCACCCAAAGCTCTCTGTGATTCAGGACAGGTCTTGCTCTGGCTCTGCTTTGTCAGGGTTGAGGGGACAGCAGTGCCAGGGCTGCAGTTTTGGGTGGGAGGAGCCAGAGGGGCAGCAAAGAGGCTGGATGGGCTCATGGTCTGGCTGAGGATTTACTGGCAGGGCAGGATTTCAGCAGGAGACACAGCCACGATGGGAACAAAGAGAAAAAACCTCCTCCAAACTCCTCCAGAAAACATCTTCATCCTCCTTTCCCTGGTTCAGGTTTCCTGGACCCCTCGCACACAAAGCACTTCAGTAACAAGCTTTTAAATTCAGGAGGCAGGCATGGGGACATGATCAGAGGCCACATCAGTGTTTCATTCTGGGAACTGCCACCTGAAGCCACACGAGAGCCCCTGGTCCCCACCTGGGAGAGGAGCACCAGACCAGACCTGCAGCTTCAACCAGCAAAGAGTGGTTGAATAAAGAGTGGTTGACACTCAATAAAGGAGTGTCTGTAAAGGAAGAAATTTATCTTCTCCTCCAAAACATCCCTTTCCTACCCCTCAAGGTACCTTGCAGTGCACCAGAACTGTTTTTGAGAGTGGGAAGAGCCTGGTTGTTGGCTCTGTGATCATCCAGCACTGCCTGCATCTCTGAAGCCAAGGGAAGGGAAAGGGAACACTCTGCTCTTGGCTTGTTACAGCCACAGGGACAGAGGAGGGAAATGAAACACCACAGTGACCCCCTCTGAGAGCATCCAGGTTGGTTCTACCCCACAGAAGGAATAGAAGGTGGAGGGCATCTCCAGCATTTCAAGTGCAGCAGGACCCACCCCTCAGGGTCACCTAAGGGCAGCTCCTCTGGGTTTGGGTATAAGGAAGGATCAAGATTCCTCAGGCAGGTCACAGGTTCCCAGGCTCTGGTGTTGCCAGCCCCTTTCTCCACTGATCAGAAAAAAAAAATCCCTTTTTTTTCATGTAAGTGAAAGTCAGCTCCTTTCCTCCTCCTTTGGTCCCACCACTCTCTCCAAAATACCCCAAAACTTCTTCTGCCTCTGTTCCTTGGAGAAGGACAACAGCCACTGCTCCCAGTCAGGTCCCAGCTTGCCATTATCCAGAAATTCCCTGTTTAAAGTGCTCATCAGCATAAAACCTTAGGAAGAACTCTGAACTTACCCCTCTTTTCCCCATTGCTACAAAAAGGCATCTTAAGGCAAGCCAAGAAGGAAAGAGGGGAGAATTAATCCTCTCCACACCTTCTGAACCACAAAACTGTTCATTCCATGTGGGATTGAGGGCAGGGCAGAGCAGGTGGAGGTGGAGGGGACTCAGCTGGTTCTGAAATGGCTTCTGGATGGCTGACAGAGGGAAAGGTCATCCTCTGAAACAGGGAAAACCTGTTAAAATGGGTCAAAATAGCCCCATTTTATTGGCTTTAGGTGCATGTTTGAATCAGAAAGTGTTGCTATTCCCTGAAATGAAAATGTACCTAAAATTAACAAGTTCCTTTTAAAGAATCTCATAATTCTTTATGAATTATTTATCTGGGGTTTTTTTGTATTTAGAGCTAAATTATATTGGAGGAAGTAGAAATAACTGCAGTGATTTAGATGGCAAAGTTTTACATATTAAAAATAACACAGGGGCCTTTATGAGACTTCCCTGGAAGAATTCCTCACTGAGGACTGTTCACAGGGAATGGAAATTATCCCAGCAGTCAGACTGAGAATTTCCCTGCTGCTGGATGAGGAGCAAAGAGAGGATGTGGAGGAAAAGCAGGGAAGTGGGGAGAAAGGAGAAGGCAAATCCTGCAGATCCTCTGTCCATATCCCAGCTCTGCAGCAGAACAATTATCCCAGTAATTATCCCAGTAATGAATGTGCTCATCCTGCTTGCTGGAATTCTGCCTCGTGTCAGTAATACACAGAAACAGCCAGACAGGGAGTCCCATCTGAGGGGGGAAAAGGCCCCTCCAAACCCAAGCTTTCCTCAGGAGGAATTATTTTTGAGCCTCCTGCAACCATTAGTGAAAAGAAATTCCCTCATTCCTCTGTCAGCTCCGAGCCTCAGTTGCAAAGTCCTTACCCCAGTGGATGGACCATTCTCCTGCTGAATTTTGGATCATTGAGCAGGGGGATCCACCACCTCTGACTCAGCCAGACCATGCACAGGGCAGCACCACGAGCAGAATAAAAATCCCATCCGTGCTGCAATAAGGAAAATCTCCAGGGATTTCCCAGGATTATCCCACAGCCAGCCACCCCCAGCAGCTCTGAGTTCAGCTCCCTGAGAGACCCCTTTGCCTCCCTCTCTGATGGGACCCACCAAAGCAAACCCACCGTTACCTCCTCTCACTCCGTGCTCTCACCAGACTTCAGATGTGGAAGGAATTCATTGTGGCTAATTAAAAATTAAATCCTCCCTCGCCTTCGGTCACTGTGCTTCTCTCTCTACCTCAGCTTGTCACGCTCTGCCTCTGCCACCTTCTCTCTGGGAATAATTTCCTTCCTTCTCCTTGGCCTCTGCATCCAGCTCTGCCATCTGCCCTGAGGAGCCCGGCTCCCGCTCTGCTCCCAGCTGACCACCTTGGCTGCAGCTCCTCTCCCAGTGCCTCAGAGTCACTCCTTCCTCCCTTCCAGCCCCCCCAGCTGCAGAGCCTCCCCTCCTCCTGCCTCTCTCCAGCCCAGTCCCTCCAGGGAGCAGCTCCCTGAGAAGCTTTCCCAGCATACTCAGAGCCCCCGGCGCTGCGGCAGGACTGACCTTCCTGTGGTGAGCGTGGGCTCCGTGTCCCTCCCCAGCACTGCCTACGGCTTTCCACGGGAAGAGGAGCACAGGAGATGCTCAGGAAGCCTCCTGCCTCTGAGCAGGTCTCACCACATTGATGCTCAATAAATAAACCAAGGATTAACCAGGTTATTTTGTGGCAGTGGAACGTTTGCCGAGGAGACCACAGGAATTTCACCCTCATCCTGTTCCTCAGGAGGCAGCTCTGGACAGAGAATGTCAAGATTACCTGGATGTCTGTCCTGCAAAAGCCATGCCCAGGATTTGATGGAGGTTGCAGAGCACCACACCAAGACTGTGACCTCTGTCCAGAGAGCCCAGCTCCAGAACCTCTGGAGCATTTAGGAAATGCTAAACTGGACTGTTTAAGAAACCAGCCTGCACCTGTGTTAGTGGTGCAGTACTGCAGAATTTTCTCTGGAAGTTTTCCTAAAGTCTGTGATGAGAGAAAGTCATCAGCAGACACCAAGAAACCTGCACCTTAATTATAATTTGTTATAAACCTTCCCATTTTAGTATCTTGTTGGGGAAAAAAAAAAAAAAAAAGTAGCTGGATTGATCCTGGAGTTCCATCTGTCATCTCCTCTGTCAAGACTTCATTACCATGCAAGTGAGATGTCATCCCAGTCCCAGCTTCCAAGATATTTCTGTGCTGAAGTCCAAAAATGCCATTAGCCAGCAGAGAAGGAAAGGGAGCCTTTAGGAGCACACAGGAATCAAGGAGAAAAGTCACTCCTACCCCACATTGCCCAGGATTAACTCAATATATATCTCTGCAGCAGCAAGTTTGGGAAATGAGTCCTGATATTTGTGACTGAATTGCATCAGTTGTGTGCTTTATAAAAATACAATTTTCAGATCATTATCCCATCACTTACCCTGTAGAAATGCACCACTCAAATACACACTAATACAGATCACAGAAATCTTAAAATCCCAGAGTGACTGGGTTGGAAGGGACCTTAAAAACCCTCCAGTCCCAACCTCCCTGCAGGAAACGCCCCATGGCATAAACCTCTCTGTTAATGCATCTCCCACTCCAGCCATGATAATTGAAGTTACCTGGGTGTCCATCCTGGCTGCTGTTACCAATTATTCCAGGGAAACCATTCACCAGGGGCTTTGAACCTGGGTGAGGTCCCTCGGATCTCTGGGCAGCCGGGCAGGGACGACGTCCTCACCCGAATTGAGCACCTTTAATAATTTACTGGGACCAGGGACTTGGGCCTATGGCCCTTGCATCCACTTAGTGGCCACTTTTCCAAGATAAGAACTAGAAACTGTATCTTCCTGGAGATTAGGTTGCACCCTTGAGGAGTCAGTGTGAGTGTTCTGAGTTAATTACAAACTACCCAAATTAGGGAGGGCCTCCTTTGGGTGTGTTGAGCTGGAGCCATCCCAGTTTGATGCCACCACAGAGCAGGTGGTGGGTGCTCAGCTGCTCCTTCAGAACCCAGGGTGGCTGAGGCTGCAGGAGCTGCCTGGAGCTGGGAGCTTTAAGGTTAATAATGTATATTCCCTTGGTTATAGGATCTCCCTTCCCCAGGCTAAGACGTGCTTAAAAATTAACAGTGCAGATATCCCACAAAGGAGGAGCAGGTGCTAAGACTCCACATGAATCTTTCATGCCATTCCAACTCACAGAGGCAATTTTAGCAGCTTCCCTGCCTTGCTGCAGCCTTTGGGATCTCTCCACCTCACTGGGACAGGGCCCAGGGTAGGTACAGACTTTACCCTGAAGGAATTGGAATAAAACTCCTGTGGAGGATGAGGGCTCCACTCTGACATGCACATATTGAATTCTGCATTTATTTTCTCCCCCGGGGTCCTGACGTGGTGTAACCAGATCTGGGGAGAGGCCGTTCCACCTGCACCTCGCCAGCCTCACTCAGCATCAGCTGGTGAAAAACTACACTGCGAGCTCTGAGTGATTCCTACAGCTCCTTCAACAGGGAAAATACTCATTGAATTCACTCAGGATTCATCCCCTTCCTTCTCTGCTGCCTCTGGGGTGTGGGGACACATTGCTGTGGGTGTTTGAACTCGGAACAGAGGGCAGGGAGCACTTAGAGGACTGAGCAGCACCAGAACTTGAGGGTAAAAATCCCAGGGATGAAATTCTGGGAAATGCAGGCCAACACTGCCAAACCACTCAGTTTAGATCCTGGGCACCTTCCAGGAAAGGGAGAGGAAAATAGAGAAATGAATATAATATGAGATGGTGTAATACAGAGATGAAAAGCATATAAATGTGTGTTATTGACTTTGGGGCAGAAACACTGAGGAAAACTCATGAATTCATTTAGGGATGTATTGGAGCAGAGCTGATGGTGTCACTGAGAGTTACAAGAGATGGAAAATAAAAGGTGCTCGTGGCCACTCAGGCTCCCCAGGCAGGTCCAATTTATCCCTCCCAATCCCTTCTTTTGCTGACAGTAAATCCCAAAGTCCTTGTCTGGTTCCACGGACAAGGAGAATCTTTTCAGTGAGCTGGCTTGGACTGTTGGATGTGCCATGGACATCCCTTGTCCACCTGGACTGCTGGACATCCCTTGTCCACCTGGACTGCTGGACATGCCAAGAAGGTGTTGCCCTGTCCACCAGAGCAGCTCTGTTCTCTCTCACACAGTTACAACTGGAAGTTGCCACCAGCTAAAATAAAATCCCAAAGAGATCTTTGCATGCCAGCAGTGGAAAGGGGATTGCTCAGGGAATGCTGAGGAATTGCTTTGCATAGAGTGGGAATTGTAGAATCATTTGGGTTGGGAAAGACATCCAAGACTGAGTCCAGCCTGGTCCTCACCTTGTCACCAGCCCAGCGCACTGAGTGCCAGATCCAGTCCTCCCCTCCAGGAATGGGAACTCCAAACCTCCCTGGGCAGCCCCTTCCAGTCCCTGACCAAACTTTCCATGAAGAAAGCACAGAAAAACCAAGCATGGAACTAAAAGAGAGACAGAAATGTCATTCTTTGCTGACAAACACAAAATGACAACTTTGTAGCTGGAGCCAGGATGTTGTGATGGACACATGGAGCTCCTCAAGCACTCCTTGCACCTTGGGCTTGAGACTTGAACCCGGAATCCTGTTCCCTCCAGCAAAACCAGGGAGCTCATTTCCACAGACAGCTCATGGGATGGCTCCCAGGAAATCATTTCCCTGTGTCCTGTTCTCCCTGGCCCTCACTCCAGCTCAGCCCCAGCTCTGCTGTCAGAGGGACATTTCAGCAGCTGGCAGTGGCTCCCTGTCACAGCTCCTTTGTGTACAGAGATCACCTTCAGCGATTATTTATTGCAGGAGTTCAGATTCCTGCCTTCCTGTGGCATGATGAATGACTTTTAAGTAACATAATATCTGGTTTCCTCCTCTTTCACACACCCATTTCATTGCCAGGTGTCTTCAGTGACCAGATCCAAAGGGATTGGTTGCAGTCAAAAGGGAAAGAGAAATCCTTTACCACGTGTCCAAGCCTCCTCTTGTTCATATTTAATGGAATTCTTGCTTGGGTTAAAATGATTATCAATTATTCACCCCCCATCTCAGTAGTTCCAAACATCCCAAGTAATAAATAGCACTCCTCTACTGCTGTTAAAAATTCCCAGATATTTTTGTTTTCATTTTTTAAGCTCTTCTCCAGGTAATTGCAAGCTGGCCAGTGAATTATATAACATAAATGTATATATTAATTAAAGAATAAAGCAGGTTAGCAGGCCAGGAGTGTCAGGAGGCAGCACAGGGCAGATCCATCAGCTCAGGATCTAAGTGTCCCCCATCACTGCTGGGAACAGCACTGGGAACAAAGTCCTGTCCTTTCAAACCAGCCCTCAGACCTCTCTTTCAGCCTGTTTTAACATTTGAAAAGAGTATTTTTTTTTGTCTGGCTAAATTAAATCCTTGACATCTTTTGTTTCTAACCCACATTCTTTCTCAGGCTGGTTGAGAGGAAACAAAAACAAAGCAGACAAAAAAAAAAAAAAAAAAAAAAAAAACCAAAAAAAAAACAAAAAAACACCAACCAAAAATACCCCAAAACAACACAGAGGGAACAGGAGATAATTTGATCCTGGTAAAATCCATGAAAACCACAACCTGCTCTCCACGAGCCTCTCCAAAACCCTGCTGCACCCCTGGAACAGAACAGTCACCCAGGAGGAAATTCTGTCATTGTAAGGTTGGAATTTGAGATTTTTACGTTGCACTTAAAGCCCAGACAAGGTGGGGATGGGTCACAAGTTGGACTAGATGGTCTGGGAGGTCTTTTCCACCCTCAGTGATTCTGGGATCCTGGGATCAATCCAGCACAGCCACGATAATCTGTGAGCTTCAGGTAGCACCAAGGTGGTGTTGCACCATCAGATGATGAATTTATCCCATTAAAAGTTCATATTCACAAGAAAAACGAGGAATTAGGAAATCTGAACTTCTCTTAAAATGAACAAATCTTTCTGTCTGCACTTGAAATTGGGGTGAATTTCTCAGGATGAGGATTTAAAATTTCTTCCTAACAGGAAAATATCCAGACAGGGCTTCACAGAGCCAACAATGCTGTGCCCTTACTGGGCAGCTGGAACTTAGAGAAGTTAATTTCTACAACAAATATGGGAGTAATATTTTTGTTAACTCTGTTCTTCAGCCAGCAACAGAAAGGGAGACACTGAAACCCTTTAGCTCTGGTGTGAATTTTCCCAAAAATTGCTGCACAGAACAAGTACATGCATAAAACCCAGCAGCCAAACCACTCACCACAACCTTCCCACAAAAAAAACACCCCCAAAACTTCAGCTCCACACCCATAACGTGGCTGACAATCCTTCCTCTCCCTTGTGTGGCTGCAGGGAATATTCCCAGCAAGGCCCAAATGCTGAGGTGCAAGAGCCATAAAAATCCTTTAAAAAAAGCCATAAAATAAATAAAAATTTAGATACATGGGATTTGTGGAAAGCTGTCATAAATCCCAAATACTGACGTGCAGAGGTGTGGAAAGCTGTGATAAATCCCTTTCAGTCTCACTCCTCACACAGGTCACTAAATCTGGGCTATAATTTTGGGAGTGTGCTGCTCACTGGCCACAGGCTGGACAAAGGCCTTTTCTCTCTAAGTTCAGTCAAAAGGACAACAGCACATGACAGAGCTCTTGTATCTCCTGGGATTTTAGGCTGTCACAGCAGGGAAGGGCCAGGGAAGGAGGAGGGGGGTTCTGCCAGCCAGGATAAAGCCAACAAAAACACCTAATGAGTGGAAAAGCTGGGGAGTTGATGCAGTTGGTGCTGTCTGGCTGGAGTAGCATTTCCAGGCTGGCTGTGGGCATGGAAAAATCATCCCAGAGGTGTCATCACATCAGCTTTCAAGTGAGCGGTTGGGCTGAAAAAAAAAAATAGCACTGTTTTGGTGCTATTTTTGGTGCTATTTTTGGAGCTGTTTTTGCTCTCCCACCAGAAGTGAGAGCCTCTGTGTCCAGCAAAAGCAATGCCAGGAGAAAAGCTGGAGATCCAGCATGAACGAGCAGCAAAGGGCTCATCCAGGAGCTTCTCCAGGCTGCAGGAATTCCCTGCTCCAGAAAAGATGCCAGAGGCAGCAGAAGTGAGGCACGACCGACCTTGGGCTGGGAGGGGTGGCTGACACCAAGGAGAGCAGTTAGGAAGGAGCAGGCACTGTACAAACATTGGGCAATCCTTGCTCATTTTCTCCAGGACAATCCCAGCCTCCAGGCCTGGTGTCATAGAATTTCCATGATTAAGTGTCTGTTAATTAAACACACAGTATATAATTACTGAGGCAAACTGCCCAAACTCTTAAGAAGAGAAGAGATCCCAACTGTTCCAAACTGAAAGATCCTTGTCTTGGATTCCTCAAGACACATTGGATATGTGACTTCTCCTGGGGGAAGTGCTGCAGTTTGTTTATTTGACCTTCAAGCAAAGCTGAAGAGGAAAGTACAGAAAATACAAATATTATCAAAGGAAATGTCCTCTGAAACAAGCGTTTAACCTCACCTGTGCAGAGGAAAAGCCAATATTTAATCAAAGCCTTCTGTAATTAGGAATCTTGGTTCCATAGGTAATCCAAAGAGTTTTGTGGTGGATTAACTGCCTTGAGAACTCTGGCAAAGTTAAAGATTCAGTATCAAATAACTTGGTCTGACTCAAAGAAAGAGCACAGGGAATGATTTACCAAAGTGATTTTCCAACTCCTGTGTGCCTGAAAACCACCAGAAGGGTGAGACAGCTCCTTCCTCAGCATGGACTGGAATGTTCCTTCCCTAAGAAAATCCAAGACATGAACATTTATATTTACAGCAACAGGATGGTTCAATTCAATTTATTCAGAGGTGTCTTCACAGAAAAGCCCCACTGGTAGTGATAAAGATGTTCCTTCGTGGCAGGAAAAAGCTCTGAATGGAGCAGTAAAAATGCCCATGTTGAGGTATTGAGAGGTATCTTCCCTTTAAATTCTGAATAAAACTTCCCTCAGGAATTTGGGGAAAACCTCCAGCAGTTTCTCTGTTTGCATGGCACCCCTGCAAATCTGTTTAAAACTACCTGAACCATATGAAGCTCTCACAGGCAGCCTGGGCTGATGAAAAGCTTGTTCCTCACCACCCTGGGCCCACGCTTGGATTTTTGGTACAAAAGTGTAGGGAAAAGTTCCAACAGGTGCAGGGCCAGGTCAGGTTCTAATTAACAGACGTGTCCTCACACCCCAGGCAGGTTTTACACAACACAGAGCTCAAAGCAGCAACACTCTGCAAAAGCAAAGCCTGCAAACAAACCCCCTTGTTCCATGAAACTTAAAATACAATTTGACTCTGTCGTGGCCACGTAGATGAGCTATCTGCATTAAATTGTGTTTAATTTAACTCTAGAACTATAGGGCCCAATTAAAAATAATGAGGCCTGTCTCCAACTGTCAGGCTCAATTAGAGATAATGGGAAGTGATAGCTCCTGGAATAGATTCATTTTTGTCTGATAGACGAACTGGGGCAGGGGTCTTGGCAGGGGTCAGTGGAATAGACCCGCCAACAAAACACGGGTCAGTCAAGCTTAAGGAGTCTTAAGGAACCCAGTTATTAAATAAGGAAGTAGGAAGTAAATCAAATCCAAAAGCACATGAATAACCCCAACAGATTCTCTTTTTTTTGTTTGTTTTGTTTTGTTTTGTTTTTCCTGTTACGTCCCCATATAGCGAAATTCATCTGAGCATTAAAGTGCCCATTCTGAAACCAAATATGGACAAATGAAGGTTAAACCTGTTTGGCAGTGGTGCCATGCAAACAGAGAAACTGCTGGAGATTTTCCCCAAATTCCTGAGGGAAGTTTTATTCAGAATTTAAAGGGAAGATACCTCTCAACAACTCAAAAAAGAAGGGCCCAACTTCATATTCCAAGGAGTTTAGCAGGACCAATATTCTCCTGAGGCAAAAAATTGTAGCAAAACCACCAAGCTTTTATTTTTAAAATATAAACATCAGCAGTGATGATTTGAATGCAGAAAGAAACCAAGGTGTTGGAGGAAGAATGCAATAAGAACCCAAGCAAGGCGTTCTGTGTGATGAATCGATTGCTTCAGGCAACAAAAGCTGGAAAAATTCCCCAACTTTTCCTTCCAAAAAGGCAGCAGAGCGGTCAGAGCAGCTCAGAAATGAAACCATTGGCCCCTGAGGAGGCACAAATGGGTGACAAGCCTTGGTCACCAGACAGTGGCTGTCATTTTGGATGAGTAATTGATGCTGAGTGGGGAGGAAGCTGCAGAGCCCAGGGCCCGTGTGGGACATTCCGTGTGTGTCCACACCCGGGGCACTGCAGGAACAGGACCCTGTTGCTGCCCCAGCAGTGCCTCTGGAGCTGGTGTTGGGCAATCCTGACGCTCCCACCCCTTTTGTTTGTGTGGGAAGACACTTTTTTAATCTAATGATATCTCTCTCCATGTCCAACGCTGCTCGTGCACCGCGCCCGCCCGCGGCTCCTCATCCCTGCTCCCCTCCCCCCTGGGCAGCCCAGCCTGCAAAGTCATGCTTTGAATTTAAATATCTCTGCTCTGAGGCTTCTGAGGAGGGAAAGAACCGGTCAGGGTCTGGGATTCTCCTCAGCTGTTCTGAAAAAAAAATGGGCAAATTTCTAACGAGAGCCGTTGTTCCTCCTCGTCCTTCCTGCTCACCGAGAACCTCGTGAGGGGACACAGAAGGACAAAGGTGCCACTGCTAAAACACAGCAAAGGGTCACTGGCAAGACCCAGGATCAATGTTATTCCCTTCCTGCAGGGTTTTGTCAGGTTAGAAGGTTGTGACAGACCCTCCTCTCCCCAGCTCTGGGGGAAAACCTTCCTGACTTGCCCCCATGGATGTGCCCAGATGGGAATCACCACAGGCAGGAAGAGCTTTGGAGCCTGAGCCACGACTCTGCAGCTGTGTACAACTCAGAAAAACAGGGAGTGAGCTTCAATCACCACCCTTAGGTGTGAACTAGTTTTAAAAAATCCCTATTAAAATGTCTCCATTTTCTCTGAAGGATATCCAGCTCCTGGTCATGCAGCACTTGGGAATTGGAGAATTCTGATATTTGAACTCAGTACAAAAACTGAGCTCCTAGGATTCACACTGAGTGCTCCTGGTGGGAATTCAGGTGTGAGAGTACAATGTCCCACCCCTGGCAGTGTCCAAGGCCAGGATGGACGGGGCTTGGAGCAACCTGGGATAGTGGAAGGTGCCCCTGCCCATGGCAGGGGGTGGAACTGGATGAGATTTAGGATCCCTTCCAACCCAAACCATTCCAGGATTCTCTAAGTACAAGGATGTGTGTCCTTAAGAAAACCCTCCTGACTACTTAATCTCTTAAAATCTTAATTTTGGAGCACTACACAGAATCAACTGAAATGTTTTAAACTGTGCTAGAGACAGTTCCAGTCGTGGAGCAGCGACCCTGACCTTGTGTGCCATGGGTGTGGCAAAATGAGAAAAGCCAGGAAAATCAGATTTAATGTAGGGATTTGTAAGTTTGGCCAAGGAAAATGTTTTGATGGTGAGTAGAAGAAAATAAAATCAACTTTTCCACGTAGCTTCTGAAATGGTAGCAAACCCCTGAGATCACAGAGCACTGAAGTAAAAGCAAAGCCAAAGATTCGAATTTCCACCTGTCAAATCCTACACAGAAATTAATTTTATTTATGGCTGATTCCGCCTCCCTCATGAAGCCAGAGATTGTTTTACCTTCAGTGGCCAGGAGCAGACCCTTGTTTCCTTTGGAATGTCACCATGAACTCAGCTCCATGGTGAGACCTCTCCGGAAGGCTCAGGACGGGTTCCTCCAGCAGGTGCATCCCCGAATCGATCCCCACTGCTTCCACAGAAAAGCCCCTTAATTTGCTAGAAAGCCCGAGATGTTGCTATCACTTAAATCTGAAGACTGTCACCGCCACGGTAATCAGACGTTTATCTTACACTGCTGCCGTTTTGCAGAGAATTCCAAACACAAAGAAACCCAGCGGGCAGCCGAGGAATCCCCGCCCCGGGGCTCCTCTGATTAAAAAAGAACCTTATGGGAGGAAGAGAGAGAGACACATAATTCATCCTGAAGATACCAAGGGGGGGTGGGTTTTTTCTCCTGCTGAGTGGCCCTGGTTTTGCCCAGCAGCCCAGGGAAGCACCGGGGTCGTCCCGTCGCCCCTTGGTCACTTGTTACTGTAGCAGAAAAATCAGTTTATTCTCCTGTGACAGTAACCCGGGGAACAAATCCATGATGACACCGTTCCATGCATTCGTGAACTTCGTGGCCTTGTAGGTCACTGGACAAATCTCTCTAAACTGAACTGTTGACAGTTCTTTGCAGGGTTCCCCCCAGGAAACTGAAGGTTAATTGACCATTCTTTCAAACCATGAAATGCTTTTGAAAATGTTAGTTTTAAGTCTCGTAGCCTTAAAAAGCTGATGAAGCAGCGTGTTCTGTGCTGGGGGTGTCTTCTAATTACTGGGATGAAGAGTTATGGCCAGGGAAGGTGCAGAAATGGTTTAATTAGACTTGTGTGTCGTGGAAGCAAGGAAACAATATTCACTAAATCATGGGGTTGGTGAGGGCAGAGCTGCTGAGGGAGCAGGAGAAGCTGCTCATAACAGAGCTGGGGATTTCTTGGCTATTTTAATGTGGTGATGGCCTTATTAGGAGAAGGGATCTTAACTTTTCACTCTTAAAAACCTCAGCAAAGTGCTCACAGGCTTCTCTCCCTGCTCACTGGCTCTGAAGGAATGGTCACTGCTGGATTTTGATGGATGTTTCCACCCAGGAATAAAACCTCAGAACCAGGAACTCCTGGAAACACCCAACACTCTGGAACACCTGGAAAGCAGGGCCAATTTCCCTCTTTTAAGAGGGATGATGCATGGGTAGAACCAACACTCACCAAAGATTTACAGAAACCAGGAAGAACATGGAAAAATCAAACCTTCTGTCCCTTCTGAAAGGATTTATCAGACTGAATTTGGGCTGCACACATTTGGGTGTTACTCTGACATCCTGTGGGTGCTAGAGATAAAATGTGTCTGTGATACCCTGAAAATAGTGCAGAAATAAAAACCAATAAAAAATCATGTGTTTGCTATTAACACTCTTCTCCACAAACCTTGAAGAATGTTCTACCTGAGCATCTCCAGTCGTGGTTGATAACCCTGATGTCATCAGGAGTTTTGAGTTCTCCAACATTTCCAGCTCCAAACCAGGCATGCTCTGTCACCTCTGTGTTTTTGTGTAAGAAATATCAGTTTAAACATGGCCAGACTGGGATGCTCAGACCATCCCTGCCCCTGTGCCAATGGAATTCCCTTGCTGGGAAGCAGAATGGGCTCTCTGAAAGTCGTGCTCCAGCTCTGGGTGCAGCAGCTCGTTGGGTTTTCCACGAGCTGTGCCTCCCCTGAGCCCCCAGGGATGAATTTCCCAAAATATTTCCATTACCACTCAACATCCATCGCTCCTGCTACAAGAAGTTGTGCATTTGCCCAAAGATGGAAGCAAAGAGCTCCAAAATCTCCTTTTTTTTTTTCTTCTTTCCTTCTCACCTACAAGGAGAAAAAACTTCATGTGAGCACAGAGACAGCAAAAGCACTGATTGCCATTATCTGCATGACACAATCCATGGGGATTTGCTGATATTAATTAAGGAAAAGCTCTCGTTACTATGATGAAGGAATAGGTGAAACCTACACAGGAGTCTCTGCACGGTTCCTCAGCTGTAAATAAACCACAGGCTACAAAAGAGCAATAAAGAGATCAGAAGTGACAATTTTCTGTGCTCAGGGGCTGAAGTTGTCTCTTCCAGTGACAAACTAAATTAGAAATTACATCCTTCAGCCAACAGCATATTGATATCCCCTGTTTTTGGAAAAAAATATAATTTCAGAAGTATTTACTTCATCCCCTAAATGCAAATTAAAAGTATTAATTCTATGCTGACATAAACCATGGATTTCTTCTAATTCCATGGCTTGATATTGTTGTATATATATATTGTATATATATATTGTATATTGTATATAATAACCACTGCACAATTATAGTACCTATAAACTCATTTTGCCCCAGACTAGACATAAATCAAGGCAAAATATCCTTGTAGTTCACTCACAGAGGTAAAAAGTTGTGCCAAGCTTAGGTTTAACTGGCTAAATAATAAATATATTGTCAGGCTTTGTGTGCCTTTGCGGGTTGGGTTTGGGGTTCTGCCAGCTCCTAAAGCACAAACAATCCTGGTTCTGCAGGATTTCTCTTGCAGGGGCATTTAGAAGCAGCAGCCCCATTTTTTTTCCAGGAAAAACATGGAATCCCAGAGTGGTTTGGATTGGAAGAGACTTAAATCTCCCCTTGTTCAGGGACAACTTTCACTATCCCAGGTTGCTCAGATCCCCATCCAGCCTGGCCTTGGACACTTCCAGGGATAGGGCATTGTCCTCACACCCCTGAACTCCCACCAGGAACAAGCAGCAAGATGGATTCTGTTCCTCAGTAAGAACAATTTCACTTCAAAATCAGAGAGTAGCTCAGCTGGCAGTTGGAATTTCAGGGCTGTGCAGGGCAGCAACGTCATTTCACAAGGATAAAGATTGATTTCTTCCAGGCCAGACTTCCAGCACTTCACCAGCAGGACAACATTTCCCCTGTGGGACAGACAGAATTAATTTGGGGAACAAGAAGCTGCCAGACTCTGAAAGGAATCCCCATTTGTTGGTGTTTTCCACACAAAGATGCAATAAAACAGAACAAGAAAAAAGGAGTAAGAAAAGTAGTAATGGCTTTAGGAAGTAAAAATGGGATTTTGGAGGGAGTCAGAGCAGGTTTCCCTTTGTTTGGCAGACACTGCAAAACTTTTCCAGAGCAGATTTTCCAGGACAGCTCTCCCAGCAGGAGCCAGGCTCGAGGACCTCCGGTGTTTTCCTCACCTTGGCCATGAGGAAAAGCTTTCTGTCCGTTACATCCATGCATGTAATCAGGGATTGTGCCTTTTGTCACACTCCCAGCCACCATCTGTGTGTGCTCCCGAGTGGCCAGACAAGGGCTAAACCCCCATCCCGGTGGGATTAATCTGCAATTTCACACCAAATGATTTTTCAGGATAATTTGTTAGGATACAGTATCCCCAAATAAAACAAACGGTCGGCGCTTTTGCAGGGGGATAAAAGGAGGGAGCTGGTAGAGTTTCCTGTGTTTCCAGTGGCTTGGGCAGAATCCATTTGCACGTTTTCATTCCCATATGAATGCACAAATCCTGGGAAAAGAGCCTGTGGGTAGTTGGGAGGAGCTGCTTTTTATTTCTGGGGGTACAAATTTCAGAGGACACAAGCCCTGGAAAGGGGGTGAAGTGTAACCAAATTCCCATCTCCATCAGGGCTTGAGAATCCGAGTGATGAAGCTGCAGTTTGAAATGTGAATAGAATATTTCACTTCTGCAGGGAGGGGGCTGGAGGGATAAATTAAACTGGGTAAATAACGGAGAAGCTCAAAAATCCAGTCTGTCCCATAAAACAAAGCTGGCTCGAAGTGTGCAAGGAAATTAGAAGCACGAAATGCTTTCGGAGCTGAATTCACATTAGTATTTTCCCCACGTGTTTTAGATACTCAGGAGGAGAGGGATGGAAACCATAATCAGAAAAAAAAAGCCAAGTGAGGAGCAGGAAGATCCAGGGTCAGGACACACTGATGTCCTTTCACAAAAAAAATTAAGATGAATAAACATGAAGCTGCTTTTTAGCCAGTCTGGGTTCGCCACAAAAAACCCACAGGTCCCAGTCCAAACTGCCTGAGGTGGGGGAAATATTTTGATTTTCCAGCCTGACACAGAGGTCACCAAAATCTTCACAGAGTTCTCATCAATCTCTGCTTTTGAAGATTTCTCAACCCTCTCTTGCCTTTTTTTTTTCCCTGCTTTTCTCCTAAAGCAGTGGAGAGTGTGGAAAATAAACCAAACTTGTTTTATGATGACCTCAGCTGGTAGTAAAATGAATTCAGTTTGTCGTCCAAAAGAAATTCCTACCATTTAAAAGAAAATCTATAGAAATTAAAGATTTGAAACTAAAGATTTTTAGGAGAAATTCACACACAAGAAAGTGAATGCCTTTGAAAAACAAATCCCTATTTTACCTCTATTGTTGTATTGCATTATCTGTTCACTACAAAGTTGTTAGTCCAAAGAAAGGAAGAAGTTAATTGCTGAACATTGTTAATTTAAAGGCTTTATGTGATTTTTCATGCCACCAAATAAATCAGACAAAGATTGGATCAATAGAAATACCTAATGCACGTTTCTCTGCTAATATTCACTGTAAAAATAACTTCAGTTGTGACAGGTGAATTTGAATTGTTCCTTAACTGAGATAAGGATAATGACAAATACAACTAGAAATTGTCCATATCTTGTGTTCTTGTATTTCAAGTCACAGAAAGAAACAGAGCTGATGGATACAAAGAGAAAATACACCCCAATATTCCTTTCCATGCCATTCCCATGGGCAGCATCATTTCTCCAGCCTGAGAGAAACTGGTGAGAAAACACCAAAAACAAGGAAAAACCCCAAATTTTTAAAAGTCCAACCATCAGCCCACAGCTCTCCTACAGCTCCAACTTGGAGCTGACCTGATAGAACACAGAACAGCTTTGGGCTTTGGAAGGGGCTGAAACCAGATGAGCTTTAAGGTCCCTTCCAACCCAAACCCCTTCTGTGCCTCCATGAATCCCTCCCAGCTCTGTCCTCTCCAATTCCAGCACTCCCAAGGGCAGGGACTCAAAACCTCGCAGTGTTGGGACTTCCCCCATTGTGCAAACGCTCCTTGCACCAATCAACTGGAATTTTCCTTGTTGGAACTTGCTCCTGCTCCTGCAGGTGTTTGGAGAACCAAGCCCTTTTATCCCTCCCCGTTGCAGGTTAAGCTCCCCCAGTGAGCAAAGGGGGCAGGAGCCACCCTTTGCTCCTCTCCTGGTGCAACCCTGCCCTTCCAAGGTTTGCAAATCACCTGAGAGGGGGAACCAGCCCGTGCCTGGAATGTGTTCCTGCGAGGAAAGCAGCCAGGGGAAAAGCTCAGCACAATGTCCTGAATGGGCTCCAAGGAGATCTGGAAGGAACGTTGTGTTTTATCCTCACCCCTCCTGCAAATATCCACCCACGGGAGCACATTTTTTTTAAAGTGTTTTTTTAAGTTTACAGGGCAAGGATGTGACGACTCTGAGGTGACCTTTTAATGAGTTACAGCCCAGAGTTAATTAATGCAGCCTGTAATTAAGGGAACACTTGCGACTGTGCAAACTCCACGCCTGAGGCTCTGCCAGTTGCTGCCACTTTTGCTCTTATTTCAGCTCTCCAGAGGTGCCTGATAAAGGCATTGATTCATAGAAGCATTGATTAATCTCCACTTCTATTGACAGCAATTAACAGGGAGGGATTTGATGCTCATCAAAGTGAACAGATTCTCATTAAGAGCAGAAAAAAAATAAAGTCTGTCTTCACGTTTCATCCCCTCCATACTCTGTGGTAAACTGACAAGCACAAGGAAATACATTTATCATGGATCTTGTGGGCTCTCGTTGTGCAAGGATATTGGGATTATTTCCACATTTCAGCTTTGCTGTGCAGAGCCAAAAGGACCCGGTGTCATCACTGACTTCAAACTGCCTCTACTTAAAGGCCTCTGTCCTGGCAGAGAAGGTTGGTGCCTGTTTTGATGATGGGCTTATTGGAAATAAAATCTGGTCTCAAGAAAAGACCTGGACAGTCCAAGCCAATATTTTCTGGGGCTGGATCTCTGCTGATGTGGGATTTGACCTTGGCTCAGAGGTTTGATCCACATCTCTCTGGTTCTTTTAGGTAACACTGTCCCAAATTCATGTTGATATAATCAGATTTCACTCTCTGATGGCTGAACCACACTTTAAAAGCCTCTGCTGAAAGACGAGGCAGAATTACTGTGCTCAGAATGGATGATCCTCTTTCTTCTACCAGGTTGCTCCAAACCCCGTCCAACCTGGCCTTGGACACTTCCAGGGATCCAGGGGCAGCCACAGCTTCTCTGGGCACGCTGTGCCAGGGCCTCAGCACCCCGCCATCCTCATCCCTCCCATCCTTATCCCTCCCGCAGCGCTGAGGCTCAGGACGGGCGCTGCCTGCCCGGGGCTGTCCCGGCTCCGTTCCCGCGGCCATCCCGGCACCGGCGGCGGCGGGGACAGGCGGGGACAGACAGGGACAGACAGGGACAGACAGGGACAGGCAGGGACAGGCGGCTCCGGCCGCTGCCCCCGCAGCACCGAGCGGGGCACCGAGCACCCGGCACCGACCGCTGAGCATCGGGCACTACGCACCGGTACCGGGCATCGGGTACCGGGCACCGAGCACCGGTACGGGGCACCGGGCGTTGGGCACCGGCTTCCCCGAGCCGCCCCCCCGGCTCCGCTCTCCTCCCGCCGGTGCCCGTTGGAACGGGCGGATCCCTCCCCCTCCTCCCTCCGCAAAGTTGCACGAAGTTGGGTTAATCCCGGGTGGGGTTTGGTTTTTTTTCCCCCCCCGTTCTCCGCCGGGACGCGCTGCCCGCCCGCCCTGCCCGGGCCGGTGCGGCGGGGCGGGGGCACCGGGGGCGGGGGGCGGCCCTGCCCGGCCCTGCCCCGGCGCTGACCCCGGGCCGGGCCGCGCATGCTCGGGGCTGGACAGCTCCGGAGAGGGAAATTTAAACCGGGGCCGGAGCGCGGCCCCGCCGCCGGCCCCCGCGCACCGAGCGCCCGCCGAGCTCCGGGCGGCCCCGGGGCCCCGCCCGACAGGTTGGTGCAGGGAGCGGCGGCAGCGCCGGGCGGGGGGTCCGGGGGGGTCCGGGATGGGGATCCCCGGGCTCCCTCCATCCCGGGGTAGTGGGGATGGGGACCCCCGCGCTCCATCCCTCCGTCCATCCATCCGTCCATCCATCCCTCCCTCCATCCCTCCATCCATCCATCCATCCCTCCACCCACCCCCGGGGCAGCGCTGTCGGGATTCCCAGGGCTCGCTCCCTTCCCGGGACCCCCGGGCTCTTCCATCCCCGCGGCAGCGGGTTTGAGGACCCGGTTTCCCCCTGAACCCCCGAGGCAGCGGGTCTGGTGTCTTTCCGGGCTCGCTGCATCCCCGCTGGGGTTTTTCCCTGGCTCCCTCCATCCCTGGGGCAGCGGTTTTGGGATGCTCCCCGACTCCCCTTCCATTCGCCGGGCTGGGAACCACCGGGCTCCCTCCATCCTTGGGGCAGCGGTTCTGGGATTCTCCCGGGCTCCCCTTCTATCTCTGGGCGTCCAGGGCTGGGGTCTCCCGGTTCCCCTCACCCCCGGGCAGCCCGGACCGCTGCAGCTCCCGCAGCTTTTTCACCCAAAATGCGATGGATGCTGTTTGGGGGATAAGAGCAGCCCAAGGCGGGAGCGCTGCCGGCTGGCTCGGTGCTCCCGGTACCCTCAGCCCCTGTCCGTAGCTGTCCCTCCCTCAGGGGTCCCTGTTTGGGATGGGATTGTCCCCCTTGGAGTGTTTTCCTGCCTTTCCCAGTGCCAGCAGCGCACCTGGGGGTGCCGGTGCCGGTGCCGGGCTGTGCCGTGCCCCGGTGCCGGGGCTCGGGCGGGGTCGGTGGCTCCCGCCGCTGCTGAAGTGCTGGATAGCTACTGCTGCTGACCGCTGCCTTCTGCTGCTTCCCCAGGAGATGATAGAGAACGATATCCCGTCCATAATGTCAGGAATCATTAGGAATTCAGGGCAAAACCACCACCCCTCGCAGGAGTACAGGTGAGGTTTTATCCGTTTCGAAAACGTGCACTGCCCTGGCACAGCTGCCAGCTCCTGTTGCTTCCTCCTCGTTTCCTAAAAAAAAAAAAATCCTTTTAGCATGTAGAAATCCACTTTTCTTCTTCTTCTTCTTTATTTTTTTAAAGCTATCTGAATTATTTCTCCACTCCAAATAGATTTCTAAGGCTGATGACCAGTTACAATGCATCCCTTATTTAGAAACACTCCTGTTTAAAGCATTCACCACGGTGGCCTTTGGGTGAAGGCTGGGCTTGATAATCTTGGAGGTGTTTTACATCCATAATCATTCTATAATTGTATGATTCTCTGGTTTTGATACTAACCTATATTTGATAAATACACCTCCAAAACCTTGGGCTGAATACTCTTTAAACTCTGTCCTGTGCGAGCATTGCCACAGAAGGATGTTCTCTTTCAAGTATAATAATTTAAAAGTTCCCTTGCAGATCTTTTGCATCTTTTGCATTTTGCAGCACTTTTTTGCATTGTTGTGGAGCAGTCACGGAGAGGCTAAACAAGTGCAAGAGGCACTGGAGGAGTTTTTAACTAAAACAAGCACCTGTGTAGCCCTCCAAAGCACTGACAACTCAAACTTAACAAGGGCGGGAACAAACCTGGCTCTGCCAGGAGCCTTTCATAATTTAATTTACCTGCAGCACCGTGCTTCCATTTATCATTTCACGGCATTGTTGGAGGTTACAGGAGGGTTCTGCATGAGTTGCAGAGCCCTGGGTTACCTTAGGTTACATTTTGTCACATGACACCAAGCTCCAAGAAATACAGAACGCGCACAACACCTCCCAGCTCTCACAACAAAACACAAAGAAAACCCGACGAAAATTAATTTTTTTAATATAAAATGAGCATTGAGAGGCTCCTTCCTCCCAGCCTGGAGGGGTTTGCAGCCTTTCCTGGGGCTGCTGCAGGTATTCTTCTCCTGGCCTCCCTCTGTTCAAAATGCAAAGGCGGCAGCGCAGGCTCTTGCAGCTCGGCGAGGGATTTGTTCTAGTCCCCTGCAGCCTCTGGGGAAAAGGTTTGTGCCTCTGCTTTTTGCTGTTTGCCCAGGCACTGTTTGCTCTGGGCATTTTTCTGGGCTACGTAAATATTGGTGGAGAAATGATTTGGGATTTAAGGAAGGGTGTGGGCGAGAGGGACTCGTGGGGACGTGGGTTTAAGGCTGGATCTCACCACCTTAACAAAGCCCCCTTTTTAGGGAGAGGACTATTCTTTAACTCAGAGCTGCGGGGAGAAAAAAAAAAAAGGCTTTTTGGGGGAGAAAGATAGATTTTCTCTTACTGCACCAAAAAAAAAAAATCATAACTTTCTTCTTCTTTTTAAAAACCAGCTTTGGGTTCTCTGTGAAACATTTTGAACTCAGCTCTCTAAAGTTTTTCACCCACTTGCGATTTCTTTGCCGCGCCTTTAAAACGAATTATTTGACCTCGTTTAATAGTGGCAAATTCTGATAAAAATGCATAAAATCTGAACTGCACCATAAATGCAGAGCAGTATTTGTCCTACTTCATGAGAAAACACTTTGGATTATGTAAAAGAAAATCTTTTAGACTGAATGATTTTAAGAAAAGAATAGACCTGTCAAATTCTATCAGCTCTGTTTACTCTCCTGCTGTCACCACAGTCCAAGACTGGAACCCACAGTCCCGAGTTCTCCATGGGGGAGCATCAAGGCTCCACAAAATGGGGAATGGCCTCCAATTAGCGAGTGGGAGGCTGGGGCTGTGCTGAGAATACTCTTCTGTCTCATTTGGAATCTTTCAATGGGACAGTTGGACTTGGAGGAGCCCCGGCTTTGCTGCGAGGAGGAGAGGCTGGGGAGGGAGGGGATCAAACCCCCCAGACACCCATCAGTTTTGCAGGCAGATTATGCTTAGGGCTGGAAAACTTGGGATCTTGGAATTTTTTTTTTTGTAAAAGGAATGTGGGGAAAATCTGATTTTTAGCTGATCTTTGAATCATGCAGCTCCCAAAGCATCTGCAGTAAATTTGCCGTGGCTCGGGGTGGTGGTGAGGCTTGGGCTGCTTTTGGCTGCTGTGTGAAATCCCAGGAGGTTTTGAACCCCAGTAGAATGATTTTAGGCAAATATCTCTCCCACCAGTGCAGCTGTGGGATATAAAACAGCACAGGGATGATTAAGGGACGTCAGATCTCCTCCAGTGCCTGTTTTTATGGTGCTTTCACTGCAGGGCTGCAATGCAAAGTAATTCTTTATTTTAGCAGCTGCCTTCCTCAGTTTCCTACAGAAAATACCACCACATTCAATGTATTCATCCTTGTAGGGCTGACAAATATTTCTAATGATTCCATATCACTTTTAAGGGAATGGAAGTGGAGAATTGTAACACAACGGGGTTTTTTAACCCTCAGCAGTTCATCCTCATTAATCATAATTAATAATTGAATGTGTTTTAGTGCCAGTATTTTGATTTTAAATCACAGCACAGGCAGACCACAAGCTTTCTATGCAGTGGAGGGTCGTGGTTGTTTCAGCACAGAGCTGTGCAAATTACAGGAGCCAGCTCCAGGCTTTTCCCATGGAATTCATGGGCTGACTCCTGGGAATCCAGGTTCTTCAGCTCCTGGGCACTGTGGCCTTCAAGAAATATTTTAAATTGAAATATGGGATCTGTCATTTTGATTTTAAGATCTGATTCAACAGTATTTGGTGTAAGGACCACATTCCTATTTTTTTGTGTGTGTGCTATTATGTATTTCCAGTTGACAGAAGCTTTGTCTGGAGCATTTTGAAGGCCTTGCAATTCATTTTCTAGATGTTAAACAGGAATTAAGCTTTAAATAGACCTATTTTTAATCAAAAGGTGTTACTCAATAATAATTCAATATATTAGTGGATTATATTATCCTTTGTCCCATTTTAATTATCTCTTTGATTCTTAAAAAAATTGTCTGTATTCATTAGCTCATTAGTCTGATCAATTTTTTGCCATAATTACTTTGTTATCATAATTTAGTGTAAAATCAGATGAGGAAGCACAGGACTGCTGCACTCCATAAATTCCAGACGTGACAGCATTCCAGTGAGGAAAAAGATGACAAATCTCTAATCTGAGCACATTTTATTCACATTTACACTTACACATTTTACAATTTACTATTATTTTAAGTTGTGCTCTCATATCTGGGTTGGGGGGTTTTTTTGCACTGGGGTTCCTGGAGAGGAAGTGACACCTCTGTCACCCCCAGGATGGGTGGATGGATGGGAGTGTGCACACAAAAGGTTACAAATGCATCACTAACAACACCCTAATTGTTCCTGGAGAAAATGCCAGTGTCCATTCCCCGTGACATTCCCCCGTGAGTGTCTGACAGGGAGTGAGATAATGACTCCCAGTGCCCCAGGAATTCCAGCATGGGAGTTGCTTCATTCTTTCCAAAAAAAAAAAAAAAAAAAAAAAAAAAAAGTGAGAGAAACCTCGGAGGAATCAGTCAAACTGGATTGATTTAAGTGGATTAGCACAACTGTTTCCTCGGCACTCCTGAAATGTGCTGATCTGGAGGAATAAAAGTTTGGGGCCTTCCTGCTTCTCCCAAAGTCCGGCCGAGCTGGGAAGGGCTGGTTTGGGGCAGCACCTCGGGGTGCTGTGAGGCCAGAACAGCTTCTGTGACCTCAGAAAGGCTGAGAACAGGGAAAGAGAAAGGGGATTGGGACTTTTCCAGCATTCCTGGGGGATCTCAGAGGCTCCCTGCACACACTGACAAGCTCAGGAAGCGGAGCTGCTGCAGGCCCAGGGACTGAAACAGCCCTGCCCAGGGCCAGGTTGTTGAGCTGATATTCCCTTTACCCTGCACTGACACCTCCACAAGGCTCCAGTGCTAATGGAACAGCAATTCCCAAGGAAAAAGCAGCTTCCCAGTCAGAGCAGGGTCCTGTTTTTAGTATAAAACTTTCCTGTGGTGCCTGGCGCTTCAACGTGTTTTGTTTTTTCTGACATCGGTCAAAGGTCTGATTTTTGCATGGTTTGGTTTGGGATTTTTTTACCAAACAGGCTCCAGAGTCAGATCCCAGCTGCATTTGGCAAACCCCAGCCTAGAGATGGTTGGAGCAGAGCAGGGAATGAGTGGCTGGTGCAGTGCTGCCATCACCTCTCGTTTCCTCTCAGGTTTAGGCATTACACATTTCACTGTAATCCAGTTTCCACTGATCCCACAGCAAACTGGTGTAATGGGGGTTGTGAAACGTGCACCTGGGATGGATAAAAGGCTCCAGGGGTGCAGCTGTAGCCTGTTTTTAGTGCCAAGTACATTTGCAGGAGGTTTTCAGAGAGTCCAGCATGGTGCAAGGAAAGGAGACCATCACCACCTGCCAGGTTAATGATGTTATTTGCTTTTTCCTCACTAGTTCTGGTTCTGATAATGCAATGTTTCTTGAGTTAGAGATAAGGAGGGACTCCCTTTGTCCCTGGAAAGCTGCTTAATTTCTGTTCTGGTTTCCAGCAAGGCCAGAAATAACTCAGAGATCTTGAAGAAGGGGAGAGGGGTGGGATGATGGTTTGGGGCTGGGTGTGCGTTGTGCCTGCAGGGAGGAATCACAGACCAAAAACTCTGGGAACTGCTGGGTAAAGCAGAAGAGGAGCTGGGGCAGAAACAAGCTGAAAGGGGCAGCTGACTGTGAGTGTGGAAACCAGAAAAGAGTGGGGGGAAAAGCACCTGGGAGGCAGGAAAATGGGAGGGGAAGGGCATCAGGGGAAGGAGCAGAGCAGTTGGAATGAGGAGCTAAAGGAGGTGGGGAAGTGGAATCCTTCAGTAGAATACACTTCTCTCCATGGACACAGCTGGAGAGTCACCATACCAACCTGTCCCTTGTCTTGCATGTAAGAACCCTCTGTGCTTCTCCTGAGGGTTTTGTGTTAATCCCAGACAAAGGAAAACACCACTTCTAGAGGAGGTTTTCTTCAGAGTCTTCCTGTCCAATTGTCTCTCACTGGATAAACCACAGCAAACAGCTATTTAAGAACCTGTCACCCAATTGCTCCTGCCTGTTGGGCAGTTGTGTCACCTAAGCCTGGGCTAAAACCTCAGGTGGCAGTGCTGGAAATGGGAAAAAAAAAACAAACCAAAAACTGTTTATTGAGTGAGACTTAAAAACCGTGGCATTTCCCAAATGCAGCTGCAGGGTTTTGGCTCTGGTTCAGATGGAGGTGATGGGTTGTTGAGGAGATGGTCCTCACAGTCTCCAGGCACGAGTTCCCCATCCCATGCAGTGTGCAGGTGGATCATTCATGGATAGTTCCCCTGGCAGTGGTTCCCAAGGTGAGGAACCACCTCAGAGCCAGCTGCCTCCAGCAGCTCAGCCTGAGGGAAGGTGGCACAGTCCCACTGGTGAGTACAGACTCAGAGCCAGCTCTGGTGTTAAATTCCTGCAAGGCCAGGCCAGGAATGACTCCAATTCTGTGTTGTGCCAGCAGGATGCTCTAGATGGAGGGGAGAAAAAGGTAAAGATACCTTTAGGTAGCTGTGAGTGAGGATTTTGTGCTGCTCTCAGGCTCTGGTGAACTTTGCCAGGTGAGCCCAGCACCAGATCTGGAAAGGGTCCTCATTCCAAGGTGTTCCTGACCCAACATTACCCCGCTGGGAGAAATATTTTGGGCAGACTCAGAGCAGACTGTGAAGACCAGCAGTGCCACGGAGCATTTCTGTATCACATCCACTTTTCCAGGCACTTTTCACAGGAGGATCTGTGGATCAGCATCCTGGGATACACAGGAGAACTGGGGTTTAAATCCTCAGCGCCCTCTGGATTCTCATCCCTCCAGGTGTCTTTCTAGGGGAGAAACAGAGGCAGGGGGTGTTTTCCTGCAGGGAGCTGAAGGCAGAGGGGTAAAAGTGGAGTTGCATCATTTCACCACACCTTGAAAAATAACACCACGTTTGCAACACGTTTGGTGGGACTGCACCCTCCCCTTCCCGGGGTTCCCTGGCTGCTCCAGGAGCCCTGGGAATGAGCAGGGGAGGCTCAGCAGTGCATTAATTACAGCCCATCACTATTTATCTCATTTACATGCACTGAAAGGCTGCTTTTACCACAGTGCCCCTTTGTGCCAGGGGCTGTGAACACCCAGCCAAAGGCAGGAGTTCTGACTCCTGGAGTTTATCCTCCTGGAATTTGTCCTCCTGGAGTTTATCCTCCAGTGTCAGATGAGCAGGGTGGTGGTGGAGAACAGAATCCAATCCCTCCTGGTATTCCAGCATGTACTCATGGATCTGCAGCTGTCTTGGCACAGGCAATTTTCAGGTCAGGAAGACTGAGAACCCCAGGAGATGACAATGTTGGTGATTCCCGTGCTCAGCTCTCTCTATTTTTTCTGCAGTTAAATTAGGATTTCTCCACTGAAAGCAGGGCACACATCCAGCCTGTGGCCTGGGAGATGTGCTGGCTTTATGCTACAGAGTATCCCCAGGCTTTAAAAACTCCTCAGCCAGGCAGCAACAGGAATTCTTTAAAATTTCACTTTCTCTAACACATGAGAGATCTCAGCTGAGATCATGAGAGAAGCCATGAGAGGTTGGTTTTGAAGGCAACCTCAAGAGTAATCCTTAAACTTGAAATCATGGAATCCTAGAATTGTCAAATCATGGAATCACAGAATTATCAAATCATGAAATAACAGAATTATCAAATCGTGGAATCACAGAATCCCAGAACGGTTTGGGTTGGAAGGGACCTTAAATATCTTGTTTCAACCCTCTGCCACTGGTAGGGATGTAATTCTGATTGAATTTGCTTTCTCCCCCATTTTTAACAGAATGTTACCTTGATAACTAGCAAATCCATAAAAAAAAAAAAAAAAAGGTGTAGTGAAGAGGCTGAGGTGATTTTAAAAGAATTGTAAACAGGGAAGGGAAGGGAAGGGAAGGGAAGGGAAGGGAAGGGAAGGGAAGGGAAGGGAAGGGAAGGGAAGGGAAGGGAAGGGAAGGGAAGGGAAGGGAAGGGAAGGGAAGGGAAGGGAAGGGAAGGGAAGGGAAGGGAAGGGAAGGGAAGGCCACTGACTTGGAGAAAGAGCCATCTTGCACACTCGCCTAGTTATTAAACATTATTGCATCCCCATATCTGTTTAAAACAAAGCCTCACGACAGCGACAACAATTTTTCCAGCTGACACCAACCCCTTTCCTTGCCCTTATTTGTATCCCTAGGTGGATGCTGAGGCGGGACACGCAGTTCCACCTTCCGACGACCTCCCCGGCTCCGGGGCTGTCGGGGGAGCCTGGGGCTGGGTGCATCCCGGGTGAGGGCGAGGAAGGAGCCGGGGATGCAGCCGGGGATGCTGCCGGGGATGCTGCCGGGCCGGGCGGAGCTGACCCCGTTGGTGCCGCTGGCAGGGGCGCGGGGGGTGCCAGATGGCGAGGGGACGTGTGTTGTGTGTCGCCTGTCAGGCGGGCAGATTAATGGGAGGTTTGTAAAGAGAGGAGGAGGAGGCTGGGGGGCGGGGGGGGGGGCAGGACAATTAAGCGGGGTCCCCAAAGACAATGGGGGCCACGTGCCGGGGGCGGCGGGCGTTGGGCGCACAAAGCGCCGGCGGCTCCCCCTCAATGGAACCAACTGTTGCAAACGACCCCCGAGCCTGCCCGCTTTTTCAAATCATTTCATGCCCCTTGTTTTCTTCCAATCCAGCCAATCTCCGCGCCGGGAGAGCCGTCACCTGATGGGCTTTTTTTTTTTTTTTCTCTCTCTTTTTTTCTTTTTTTCTTTTCCTTCTCTTTTTTTTTTTTTTTCCTTCTCTTTTTTTTTTAATGGATTGAAGTCCCCAGGCCTCCCGAAATAACGGCGTAACCATGGCAATGCTAATTATTGTCCTATAACTACAGTAGGAGAGAGAAGACGGGGCAGGCTGCGAGGGAGATTTGAAGAGATTTTTGTGGGTTTTTTTGGCCAAGGGTTTGAGCTTTTGGCTCTTGGTCCTGTGTTGATTTTTTTCCCCCCCTCCCTTTTCTTCTCTACAAAATCTTTTCGCAAACAAATGGCATTTCGCTTTAAAGATCTCCCCGACAGTGGTTCGGGGAGCTTTGATAGGTGTCTCTGGAATTCCTGAATAGAGGAGCTGAAAGCTCCAGGGCAGGCAGGCACTGGAGTTCTGCCTTGCTCTTTTAAGCTGCTTTAGAGTCGTGTGTAAAACATAAAAGATGCTTCAGCAAGAGACCAGATTTATTTAAGGTTTCTGCAGCATCGGTTGGCAGCAAACACACAGCAGCAGCAGACACCACTTTAACACATCTCTGAGAGCTCTTGAAAGCAAAAGGATTTGAAAGCAAAATCAACTGCATCCAACTAAATCACGTTCTTCTGAGAGATAAAGATGTTTTAAACCCTTTAGGTTTACCCTGGGTGTCGAATGACAACTTCCTGGCATGTCCTCATTACTGCTTTACTCCTCAAGGTACCGGTGACTCCTGTTCCACATAAATTAATTAATTTAGCCTTTCATTTTCAACAGTTCTTTTCTTGACTTTAACGGGACCACACAGGAATTTCTGAGCACCGTAAACACATTCCAATCTTCCCGTTTTGTACCACATGGTCTATCAGAAGCAAAGCAAAACAGGTGATCTGGAGCGTGTACAAGGTGTCAAAAGCAGAGCTTTAAACCAAAAGCAGCCTGTCACAGCTGTGCCTGGCAGATACGGTGCCTCCAGTCCCAAACCTTTCATTCTGCTCCTTTACTCTGTCAAAAACTGCCTAAAAATTGGGTTTTTTAAGTATCAATAACTTCATGTATCTGAATGGAAGATGTCAGCAGTTCAGCCTGTGAAGTTCTTTTTATGCAGCTGCTGATGTGTCAGCACTGACAGGATCCAGTGGCTGGGAAAAGCTTTTCCAGGTGTTCCAGCAGCAGCACACACATTCCCCAGGAGCTGGGCACAGAGCTCCTTCCAAGGCTCTGGGTTGCAGGGTTAGTACAGAACCATCAGGTTCGAAGCCCTGGTTTCTCCCCCCTCAAAGCCAAACCAGAGCAAATCTCTGACGGGTGTGAAAATAGGGGATCAGTTTGGGTTCATTTCCAGGCAGTTTCCCTGCTGAGTTCCTGGACCTTCCTCCCCTACAAATGCTCCACAAAAGGTTTTCTTAACCAAAAGGTTTCAAAGTGGACAAAGGAACACAAGCTGAGGTAAAGAGTGTCAGTAACCAGCTGTGGAACCTCAGGGCACATCTGGATTTGGATTAGGAATTCCAGCCTGGTGGTTTTTCCCACTGACCCACGGGAGCTTTGGCATCCCAGCCATCTCCTTCCAGGGGTAATGCAGCCCCATCCCTGCTCCCTGCCAACCTCCCCTGCTGCTTTGCAGGCTCCTGGCTTCAGACCCGTCCCAGCTGAGCGAGGATGAGCTCCCAGGGGATTTGCAGTCCCTGTCCTGGCTGACATCCGTGGATGTGCCTCGGCTCCAGCAGATGGCCAGTGGGAGAATGGATTTCAGCCTGGGGGCCCAGAATGCCATGCTCCAGCAGACAGGTACTGTTGGGATGGGAAATGGGAATAACTGCTCCTCGAACAGCACAACCTGCCCCTGCCACTCCCCCCTCCCCAGGCTCCCCCTTCCTGTCCTTTTACATTTTGCTTCCTGTCCAAAGAGCTGGGGCCTGTTGGCTTCTCATAAGGGCTCTGCTGGTGCTTTGCCCTCATTCCCGGGGGGAGAGAGCTCCAGCACTGGCAACACTCAGATCCCATGGGAATTTCTGCTCAGTGCAGCTGCTGGTGCCTTGTTGGGCTGAGGTATTTTAAGCCCTGGGTTTCAGAGGTTTTCAACAGCTCCGAAGTTGGGAAATTAGATAATTAATCTTTCTGCTTTGTTTCAACACTGATAAAACGAAGGGCACCTCATTTACCTCACAGCTCTTTGCTTCCTGCAGCCCTGCAGCAGCGTGTTGGTCGAACTCCTTTCTTCCCTTTGTGAGCATCCTTTAGGTAAACACACATCGTTCCCTGTGGCATTCATTCCACAGGGGGAGCTCAGCCTGTCACCCCCGCCCTCCTGAGAGCACAGATCCAGCTGATGTTGTTTCTTTTTTGTAAGACCCCGTGCCCGTGTCACCACCGCGGGCTGGGGAGCAGCTGCCGCCTCCCATTCCCTGCCTAACGAGTTTTGGGAGCAGCTGATGTCACCCGGGCAAGCTGTGAAATGCTCCGGGGATGGGAAGCCAGGGAGGGTGGATTCTCCACTCCAGAGAGAGTCCAGCTGCATCTACCAGCCCCCAGTGGCAGCCCCTTTTCCCTGAGCTGTGCTTCCACGGGAGCATTCCCTGCCTTCCTCTCTCCACGCCAGGTCCCGTGGGGAGCACGATGCACTCGACACCCGGAGCAATGATCCACGTCCAGGCCAGCCTCCCACAGGGAATCCTGGGCCTCAATTCCATTTCAACACATGGAGCCAATGTAAGAGCAGAGGCCTTGGTGGCTCATTGTTGCCCCAGCTCCCGGGACGAGGTGTTGGTAATTCCTTGACGGTTGTGTTTCTCTCTCGGCAGATGAGCCCCTACGGCGTGGGTGGTCAACTGTCCCCTGGTTTGCAAACACAGCAACAGCTCTTCCCTCCTCCTCCTCCTCCTCCTCCTCCCCACCCTCATCCTCCTCCACACTCCCAGCAGGTGTTTGCCCTGGCCCAGAACCCCCAGCAGGTACTGGTATGTGCTTGTTGTCTGTCTTGAAGTACCTGCCAAGATCAAATCTGAGATGCCTTTTAAAAGAAAACCAAAATATCCCCTAAACCTACACACCCAGGGACACTGTGCATCCAACCTTTCCCTTCTTTTCCCTCTGCACACAGTGTAACCCAGCAGCAATCTACAACACATCCTATGGGACACAGCCACACTATTCCCAGCCACGCCTGGCTCCCCACTCTGCCCAGGAGCTGCACCCAAAGCATTATCCCAAGCCCATCTATTCCTACAGGTTAGTGGGGAGCAGGAAGTGCCTACAGCCTGTCCTGGGATGGCTGTGACACTGCAGGGGTGTCTGAGTCCTTTGGAGGGGAACAAAGATCCCCTCATCCATGCAGGAGTTCTGTGGAAGCTGCCGCTGAGGGGTAGCAGGAGTGAACAAGCAAAGTAATTCCTGGAGAGCAGCACAGTGGGGGAGTAACAGCACAGAGGAGTAAAATCTGAGAGTCACAGGGAAGTGGTCACAGCAGCAGGCCTGGCAGAGCCCTAGAAGGAGGGTTTGGACAATCCTTTTGGAAATGTGGTGTGACTCATGGGGATGGTGCAGGGCCAGGAGTTGGACTCAATGATCTTTGTGGGTCCCTCCTAAATCAGCTTATCCTGAGATTCTGTGGCTTCTGAGCCCTTGGGAACAGAAATCCCAGGATCCCAGCTGTCTGTGTCTGAAGAGGTGGCTCCAAGGTTGCTAGACCAGAGGGAGGTATGGAGTGACAGAACAAGAGGAGTGAGTTCCCACTGCCAGAGGCAGGGTTAGACGAGATATAGGGATGGAATTCCTCCCAATGAGGGTGGTGAGACCCTGGCACAGGGTGCCCAGAGAAGCTGTGGAAGTATCCAAGGCCAGGTTGGACATGGCTTGGAGCAACCTGGGCTAGTGGAAGGTGGCAGGGGGTGGGGCTGGATGAGCTTTAAGGTCCCTTCCACGATTCCAAGCCATCCCCGGGTCTCCCTGCCCGCAGCTGTCTGATCGCCATGGCGCTGAAGAACAGCAAGACCGGGAGCCTGCCCGTGAGTGAGATCTACAGTTTCATGAAGGAGCACTTCCCATACTTCAAGGTACCTGAGCACTGCGGGGGAAGGCACTGGGGGAGGGCAGAGCTGGGATTTGTGGCTGTGTTTATCCAAGCAGGATCCTCAGTGGGATGTTCTGGGATGGAGCTAAGAGCTGGTGCTGGGTGTTGGCACCTGCAGGGTGACTTCCTGTCGCAGATGACATAAAGAACTCACACCTACACTTTGCGATGTCCCAGGCGGAAAAGAGAGAACTTTATTTATAGAATCAGCATTTATCGAACTCCAGCAGTGATCATGGATTGGAGGAAGAAAATCTTCTTCTCCAACCACGCTGGACCATGTAACAGTTTATCAACAGTCTCTTCTTTATGAAAAGAATGTAAACATTGCTAGATTTTACAATAACAAGAAGCTTGTTTATACAAAAGTGTATCTGACTCCAAAAACACAGAAGGCTAAAAACAAGACTTTTACAAACTCCTTAAAGGAGACAGAAGAGAACAGCAAAAATCTAAATAACAACTTCCTCACCCTCAGTGGATTTTGCCCCTGTGCCAGGTGGGACAGCAAAGAACCGTCCTGGCTCCCCTGCAGGTTGTGGAAGCAGGGGTGTCCAAGCAGCTGGATCTGGGACACCACACAGAAGTGCCACATTCCAGCCCCTTTTCCCCTCTCTTCCCTTCCTGCCCCTCGCAGACCGCCCCCGACGGGTGGAAGAACTCGGTGCGCCACAACCTGTCCCTGAACAAGTGCTTCGAGAAGGTGGAGAACAAACTGAGCGGCACCTCCCGCAAGGGCTGCCTGTGGGCCCTCAACCCCGCCAAGATCGACAAGATGGAGGAGGAGATGCAGAAGTGGAAGAGGAAGGATTTGGCTGCTATTCACAGGAGCATGGCTAACCCAGGTAGGGCTGGTGTCCCACATCCCCAGCCTGCATTCCCTGCACAGAATTCCTCTGCCTCTGGGGTTACTGCGTGTAGGAACATTTTAATATCCAGTCATTTCTCACAGAGAAGCAGGTTAATGCTGTTTCTTTGCCTGTTCTTCTGCAAAACTCTCCCTTTCCTAAGACTTTTTTAATTTCTAAAATGGAATTTAATATTATTTACACTGTGCATGCGATATATTTCTTTGTATTTATATCTTATTTATTTCTGATTTTCCCCTCTTATTTGTAAAATTTCTTATTTTTAAAGAAGCATGTTTTTGAAGCTTTCAGAAGCTGATTGACAAAGTCAACTGGAGGGTTTTTTTTTGCTATAAAATTAGTAGCATGCAGTCAGTGAAAAATTACTATTGTTTGTTTAAAAGCAAAGGGGCCACTGAAACAGTCAGGAGTTTTTTGTACTTATTTGGGAGATCAGCAGAGTTCTGAGTGTTCCTCTGAGCACAGAGTTCTGCAGCTGGAGGTGAGCTGCCAGCAAGGGTGGCTGGGCTGCTCTGCAGTTTCACAATCGTTTCTTTGGCTCAGTCAGGGATAGCCATGGAAGTGGATTTGGGGAAAGAATTAAGTGGCTTTTTTTTTGCTTCCTGCACAGTCACAGCCTGTGCTGGTTCTCACACGGTGACAGTCAGCTCATGGCATAAATGTGGTTGTGCTTCGGGCAATCCCTGTTTGAACAAATGGGTTAAAGAGTCTCTTTTCCTCCTTGGAATGGGCAGAGGAGCTGGACAAGCTGATCACTGACAGACCCGAGAGCTGCAGGCGGCCCAACAAGCAGGCAGAGCCCGAGGGGCCCCCCCTGGGCCGCATCTCCGTGTCCCAGCTCCAGCCCCAGCCCATCATGACCCTGTCCCTGCAGTCCCTCCCCCTGCACCACCAGCTGCAGACCCAGGCTCGCCTGGCCCCCAACTCTCCAGCACCTGCACAAACGCCTCCTCTGCACACCCTGCCCGACATGAGCCACAGCCCCCTGCCCCACCACCCCGTGGGACGCGCCCCGGACTTCCCGAACGTGGCGGTGGACATGAGCACCGAGGTGGATGCTCTGGATCCAAGCATCATGGATTTCGCACTGCAAGGTACGAGGGAAGGCGCTGGGGAAGGGCAGAGCTGGGCTTTGTGGCTGGGTTTATCCAAGCAGGATCCCCAGTGGGATGTTCTGGGACAGAGCTGAGAACTTGTTCTGGGTGTTGGCATCTTCAGGGTGACTTCTGCGTCACCCTCAGTGGGTTTTGTCCCTGTGCTAGGTGGGACAGCAAAGCACCTTGCTGGCTCCCCTGCAGGGGGTGGAAGCAGGGGTGTCCAAGCAGCTGGATCTGGGACACCACATCTCTCTATCCCTGGGAAAACAGCTCTGTTTGTGCTTTGGGGTTCTCCTTCTGTGCAAGTAGAACTTCCCTGGTTTGTGCAATGCCTGACACTGTCCTGGCTAGAGCACAGGTAGAGAGGTGTCTGGAAAGGATTGGAAGCAGAGGATTGGGGAGTTCAGACACACCTGCTGCCCAGAAAGGTCTGGAATCACAGGATTTGGGGTGATCAGACACACCTGCTGCCCAGAAACGTCTGGGATCACAGGATTTGGGGGGTATCAGACACACCTGCTGCCCAGAAAGGTCTGGGATCACAGGACTTGGGGGATCAGACTTGCTGCCCCTTGCCCCACCACGGTCCCACCCTCGAGCAGCGAACGAAGCCCTTTAATCCTGGCCCCGGGGGGCTGGGGATGTGCTGCTGCGAGCAGGATTCCATCCTTGTTTTTTTTCCAGGGAACATTTGGGAGGAGATGAAAGACGACAGCTTCAGCCTGGACACCCTGGGTGCCTTCAGCAACTCCCCCCTGCACCTCTCCGACTGCGAGCTGGGCACGCCCGGCCTCACGCCCGTGTCCAGCGGCAGCGACCGCTCCTTCTCCGACCTGCAGGTCACTGGCCTTTACACCACCTACACCACCCTGGACAATGTGGCAGCTGCTCAGTACATGAACCCCCAAGGCAACAAACCCATCCCTCTGCTCTGAGCTGGGCACCGTTCCACAGATCCCGAGGGACGGTTCTTTCCCCCCGTGGTTAAAATCCAACCGGGAAGCTCCGAGAGTTCGTCCTGCTTTGGGATGTGTTGGCTGCTTCCAGAGTGGTGAGGCCAAAATAAATCAAGCTGGGACTTGGTAGAAACCACTTTCCTCCCCGTGGCAAGGGTATGGACACACTAGTGGCACTGGGGAGCTCTCCAGAAGGACCTGGAAGGCAGCAGAAACTTTCACTGGAGTGAAAAGTGAGCTAAAAAACTGAGCTAAAAAACTGAGCTAAAAATCACCCAGTTAAGGGGATTAAATTTATTCCACAGAGTGGTGGAGCTGCTGTGTCACCACTGTCACAGAAGCTACCACAGGCCAAGGGGCTGGCCAGCCCCATGTTGGTTGATTGTGCTCCTGGTGTGTCATTTTTTCTTAATTTGCCAAATTGGACCAAGACCTCCCCCGGTTCCTGGAGACGTTTGCACCACTAACACTTTTCTGATGTAACTGTTGTTAATTTATTGTTAGGAGGTAGGGAAAAAAGGAGCAAAACCACTAAAAAAGGAAAACTCACCTCCCTAGCAGACCACTGTTATATCTAGATTTGGTAAAGTCCTCACCCCTGAAGGAAGTGGTACTACTGAACTATTAAACTGATCACTGGCTAGAGGATTTTAGGAATTATGCCAATTTTTAGGATTTTTTTAAAAAATAGAGTTGTTTATAGTCTTGTGTATTGTGCTTCTGTCTATTCTTGTGCTAGGCAGTATTACTATTTGTAAATTTATTTATATTTATTGTTATGAAAAGAAATTATGTGAACTGAGCACTGTTCAATTTGTATAATGCTGCAGTAACCTGTTTTACAGCCACTAAATTATTCATCATCAGAACCACAACCATCTTATCACAGTTTTTACACTCCATTTCTTTAATAAGCACTTTTGATACTGTGAAACTCATGCTTTTTTAAAAAAATCAGAGACCAAATATTGCCACTGTACCTTTCAGAATAGTCTTTGCTAATTAACTAAAAAAACCCTGATTCTAATGTAGCTTTTTAAAATATTTTTTTCAAACCCTGCTTTGTACTTGTTAACATACATTGCAAATAATGTGATGAAGCATCTGAAATATGTTGGAACTTAGCATTTAGTCTAGTTATACCTCTATGAGCAAAAAGTGATATTTATATCTTGGGTTTTGTCTGTTCCTGTGCATTCAGAGAATTTCCCAGTGCTGTATCCAGGTGCTCCCAGGCTTTTCTCTCCCACACCCATCCATGGATTAAAGCTGGAGGGTGCAGGATGCTGGAGTGGCCCCAAAGGGCACTTTCTTGCTTGAAAATGTGAAGATCAGGGGCTTGGAAACATCTGTGCCTGTATCCTCCCAGAGCATCCCTCCATGGCAACCTCTTCCAAAGGGCACCACGATGCTCCACGTCATAATTTATTGTCCAAGGACAAATGTGATGAATGATCCTTTGCTGTGACTGGTGTCACCTACGATGTCTTTGCTTTTTTTTTAAATAAACATTTCTTAGCACTACACCTTGGGCATTCTGGATGTGCTGTGTGGTGCCTGCTCTGGTGTCACTGAGCCTGTTCTGGTGTCATGCTGGGCTTCCCCAGGCTTCATTCCCTTTACAGACCCTTTATGGCCAATTTGAAGTGGATTCTTGGCTCAAATCCTCCACGAGAATAAGAGCTTAGAGGTATTTACTGGAAGAATTTAAAGGTATTTACTGTAAGAATTGACAAGTATTTACTGTAAGGATTCCTCCTCTGTGGTGTCACCCTGTTCCTGAAACCCTCAGAAGTGCCTGGAAAAGCTCTGGAGTGGGGACAGGGGCTGGCAGGAGGGATGCTCAGAGCTGCCCCACCCCAAACAGGTCCTGTGCCACAGGGAAGGGGCTGCCCAGTGCCACAGACACCAGGCCCTGCTCAGGGCAATGACAGAAGACACAGAGCTCAGGGAGTTCCCTGGAGCTGAGCTCACTTTATTGCCTGTCAGCAGTGACACCTTCCAGCCAGGAAACAGCTCACAAGACCCTTCCCATCCCCACCCCAGGACAGGGAGACCTCCCACAGACTCTGTGGGATCCCCCAGCCCAGTCCCAGGAGGTGTCCAACACCTTCACCCCAGGGCAATACCAGCACTGCACTTGAGCCAGGTGTCCCACCTTCCATCCATCCCACCTCCTCTTCTTGAGCCCAAGGTACATCTGTGCTGGGGAAATCACACAGCCAGAGGCACTGGAAAACTGAATTTCCCCTCCATGACCAAGATGACCAAAGGCTACCTGAGCAGCAGGGTACAGGTCTGAACAGCTGACAGAGTCCCCTGGCTCTGCTGCCTCCAAGGAGGAACCAGGTCAGTGGGGCAGGAGCACCTGCAGCCATCCTCCCTCCTCTGCCTCTGCAGGAGCCAGAAAGGACACGAGATGGGCAAGAGGAACAGTCAAGTCAGCCAAACCCTGGTGGATCCTTGGACATTCCTCTGGGAGCAGCTCCCAGATTAGCTCACTTAGGTCTTTCCTGGGCCATCAAGCTACTCATGGCCACATCTACCCTTTGCCTCCCAGCGAGGGGAAGGATGACAGAAATTGCTCCTCACAGTTTATAAAGCATCACTTGGAGGCTGCTTCTCCTTTCCTGGTCTTGGTGCCTGGTCTTGGTCAGGGGGTCTATCCCTCCAGCTCTGTCCAGTCTCACAAGGTGTGTTTGACGTGGTGCTTGTTTGAAAGACCAAGGCCAGGGCTGGCAACTAAAACAGGGAAATAGTTTGGATTCTTTTTAAAACCAAGTTCTGCACCAGGTCCAGATTCCAGGCTTCGCTTGGGACAAGTTTATGTTCTGCCAAGCTGCCCCTCTGGCAGCACCCCCAGTGCCAGAGGGGACTCTGCATGGATGGCAAGACCATCTCCATGGCTTAAAATACTTAAAAGCACTGGTGTCCTTTATTTAGGCACACGAGCAAGAGTCCAAGGCTTCAGTTCAAGTGCTGAGGAACCAGGTGGGCAGGTGAGGTCTGGTCGTGTCCTGGTGTTTGTCCTACCCCGTGGTGATTGCCCAGCTCAGGAGGGGTCATCAGTGTCCACCCTGGACAGGAGATGGGCAACCTGGGCCTTCTGTGGCCCGGTGATGTGCTGGGCCATCTGCACGATGCAGTCCATGGTCAGCTCGGGGTTGGCCTGGAGCAAGCTGCAAGGAACAGGGCAACTTCCTGAGAGGCCAAAGTGAGAACTGCCTGGTGTCCAGCACCTGCTGTTCCCACCCCAGGGATCAGCATCCCCCAGCTCCCACAGGAGGCACTCACCTCCGGATGTGCTTGAGGATGTAGTCCCGCTTCAGGTACGTGATGTTCTCCCTGATGGCCGACTGGGTGCCGTCCTCCTCCTGCATGTGCTTCTCCAGCCACTCCACCACCACCTGGTTGTTGTCCCAGAGGTAGCCCTGGAGAAAGCAGCACTGTGGGCAGGGGCTCCTGCTGCCTGCAACAGCCTGATTCCCCCCTTCCTCCTGGAGCCTCAGCTCCAAGCTGTGAGATTTTTCTTCCCTGTCCTGCACCTATGTGCAAACCATTTAAAAAGCAAAAAAGGTAAAACATGGTTCTTTTGCATGTCCTGCTTCCTGAGGCAGGCACAGCAATGTGTGTGTCATTTGAGAGCAGCTCAAATGCTGAAGACCCCACTTTTGCCCTGGGAAGCCCTGTCATGGTAGAAAATGTTTATCTGGGGGACCACTCTGCCATCGCTGAGCACCAGCACCCAACTGGAGTCACCTGATTTGAAGAGCCAGCCCAGGGCTGCTTCACACATTGAAAGCCTCAGGGAGGCACCACTGAAACCTCTGAACGATGGCAGAGCGAGGTGAGATCCCTCGGGATGCCCTGGCTGGGGAGGTGCCTCAGGAAGCCGGGGCTGGGGGTACCTTCTCAGCTCCTTCCGTCTCCATGAACCAGCGCCGCAGCATGGACTGGATGTGGATGTGGCTGAGCTCGCTGTTGGCCTTCAGCACCTCCCCCTTCACCATCTCCTCCAGCAGCAGCCGCCGCAGCCGCCAGTAGAGGAAGGAGCGGGCGCTCTTCCACTCCAGGATGTCCTGGGGAAACCGGAGCACGGCCGGGTTTGCCGGCGGCTGCTCGCTGCCAGCTCCGGCGGGATGGAGGGCAGAGAGCAGCCCCGGGGCAGGGATGTCATAGGGAAGGGATTTTTCCCCCCATCTTTGCCTGTCGCCTCCCCCGTGCCCGCCTCACCGTGATGACCCCTTTCTCCTGCATGCGGCCCGGGGTGTCGTGCAGGTCCGCGAAGCGCACGGCCACCTGGTGGTACACGGGCAGCAGCAGCTCCTCCCGCGCCCTCAGCTGCTCCTCCAGCTGCCTGCGCTGCGCCTCCGACAGCTCGGGGGTCCCTGTGGGAGACAGCGGGCTGAGCAGCCCCCCGGTGATGCCACCGGGGCGTCCCCTCTGTGCTCCCACATCAGCCACCACGCCCAGTGCCACGGCTCTTTCCTTGGCACACGGACACCAGAGCCATACGAGCCATGGCCACAAAGATGTCACACCACACTCGGCGCCCGCCACATGAGAGGGGAGATGGCATTTGCAAGGACTTTGTGGGACCATGTTGTAGCAGGCTGGAGGGACATGGGGCCAAGGAGCTCCCAATGCATCAGGAACCAATTCAAGGTGGCCATGGCCATCCTTCATCTCAAAGTGTGGGAGAAGACCCCAGCCCCATTTAACCCATTCACAGAGTCCCCAGGAGATACAGGTGTTCTAAAGCACCACCACATCCTTTCAGCTCCACCAACAGAAAAGATATAAACAGTTTCCCCAGAAGGACACTAAAGGACTCCTGGTGGTTGCCACCAGCTTGAGCCTCATATTTAACTCACCACTACCAATGCCCACAACCCAAAACTCCCTTTCCTTACCCAGCTGTTCAGCAAGCTTGGCATAAACTGGATCGATCCTTCTCATTGTCTTCAACAAATCCTTCTTTCTGAACTTGATCTCCACTGTTCCTCCAGGCTCCAAAATGCCTCCCCTGGAAGGGAAGTTTGGTAAAGCAAGGACTGGTCTGCACAGGAGGATAAATCCTAGGAGAAGATGTCCAGGCAGCTGACGCACACAGGTGTTCTGGATGACACACACAGGTGTTCTGGATGACACACAGAGGTGTTCTGGATGCTGACCTGCTCTCCTTGTCAGCGTAGAGCTCCACGTGCAGGGGGTTGATGGTGGAGTCGATGACCACCCAGGAGCCGCCACGCAGCTCGGCGTGAGGGGGGATGTACACCAGCACAGGCTGCCTGAAGTCCCGCAGGCTGTCCACGATGAAGGCGCCGAACTTCAGCATCTGGTCGTACATGTCTGAAAGCCAAAGGGACTCAGGGGCTGGGTGTCCCAATTGCCACTGCCCCGGACACCTCCCAGCTGCCCAAAGCCACCTTCTCTACTGGAGAGACAAAGCACCCTGCAAAACCAGCTAGCAGGAAGCCACCAACCTATGGGACCTCTGCCCTGTGAGGGCATGACCTCCCCAACCCAATGTCCCAGATTGGTGCATACCCTGATAGGCTGGGCCATCTCAGGACCCTGTGGGGTGGCAGGGGTGACAGAGGTTTGTCACACCATCCCAAGCACAGGTACCTTTCATGCCGCTGGAGAAGCCTCTCCAGTTGGCAAAGATCATCAGTGGGAGGTGTTCCCGGTTGAAGTCCCGAATGGCCTGGGCTGTTTTAAAAGCAGAGTCTGGGAACCAGACCTGTCCAGCCTGCTGGATTATCTGGAAAAGACAGCAAGCAGCTGAGACTGTGCCAGTTCTTCCTGGCATGCTGCATGAAACAGCTGGAAGAAAACAGACTGCCCCAGCACCCTTGATTTCAACTGAATCAAGGGAAAACAAGACATGCCCAAGGGTCACACTGAGCTATTCCTCCTCCCTTCTATCCAGCCTCCACTCAGATGCCACCTGGCTCCATCTGTACCCCACTCACCTTTGCCTCTGAGTCCAGGTTGGCAGGGTCAGCAGGTATTGTCACCTCCACGGTGCGGGTCTCAACAGCAATGACGCCCACAGGGAGACCTCCCAGCCTATGGCAGGGCAGGGTGGGCTCAGCAAGGCCAGCTCCCCCCCTATCCCAGCCCCACCAGAGTGCTGCTCCCTCTCCACCATCCCAAAAGCAGTGCCACAGCCAGGGCTTGAAGGTGAGGGGCCACAGGTGCAGGATCCCAGCTCCATCCCCTGCTCCAGGCAATACCTCGCTCTGCCAACCACAACGGTCTGAGCCCATGGTTTCATGATCTCCATGAAGCTGCCCTGGTCGAAGAAGCCACTCTGCCAGGTCCCTTTGTGAGCTGTGGAGCACAGGAAAACATGGAACGGTGCAAGGGCAAGCACTGAAGGATTCCTGAGCACCAACCCACAGCCAAGAGCATCTTCTGCACCTACAAGATGCATTTGGGAGCAGTGATGCAGAGGCCTTGGGTTTTTCTCACTTACTTGGATGGGGTCTCCCTGCCAGCATCCACCTGGGGTCATAGGGGACTTTGGAAGGGACAAAATCAATTTCTCTGTCAACAGGGTCACTTATGGCAGTGACAGGCACTGGGCTCTGGTTATCCTGTAAGGGAGACCCTGAGGGTGGGTCACCAGCCAGGTATGGGTGACATCCCCCAGCTCCACACTGCAGCACCCTCCTACCTTGGGTATGTATGAGAGCCACTGCAGCATGGTGTAGACCCCCTCAAAGTCATCTGGGACGGTGACATGGGAAACGCCGTTGTTGTGCATGATCTGCACTCCTCCTAGCTGGTTGTTGGATGTGTAAACCTCCCGTCCCAGCACCTAGACAGAGTTCCCAAGGGAAACACATGGGGCTCTGCTGACACCCTTGCTCTGTTTGTCAGCCCAAACCTCTGCACAGACAAATTTCCTCTGGGCTGAGGCTGAATTTGCACCTCTGTCCAGGCTGATGTTCCACGGGACAGGGAAGGAGCCACACAGGTAGTGCTGGGAAGGACAGTGGCATGGAGGACACGCAGCCAGAGCTTGGTACCTTGTTGAGAGCCGTGACACCCGTGAGGATGATGTGGGAGTTCTCCACCTGGATGACGCGCTGGCCCAGCCTCACCAGGTAGGCACCGATCCCGATGGCACGACAGGTCACCTGGGCACACACAGAGGGACACCTGGGATCACTGGGGCTGCAGCACAGACCCTGAGCACCTGGAGATGATGCTGTGAAGGGCTCGGCCTCCTTGTTGCATCCTGTTACCCCTCCCACAGTGACTTTAGGAGCCAGTAGGGGAGAGGGGAGGAGCAGAGAGGGGGAGGGCCCCAGCTGTACCATGCTGATGGTCACTATTTCGTCGTAGGCACGGGAGGACTCCCCAGCAATGGTACCAGCAGCTCTCAGGTTCTCCACCCCAAATCCGTTGTCCTTCCCAATGATGTCCAGTAGGACATACCTGCAGGGAAAGTGGAGCTGTGGTGTGGGAAGCACTCACCTGCATGATGTGCCTGGCAGGATGCTGAGGTGGGAGTTGCATGCTGGTAGGGTGTAGAGCAGAGCTTGGGGTGGCTCCGTGTGTCTCACGGGATATGGGACTCACCTGGACTCGCCACCTTCCTCTACGTGCTCACAGCGCACCGAGTTCATGGTGCTGATCTTTGTGTAGTCCTGGGGAGTCAGGTACAGGTACCTGAATCCCTGCATGGAAAGAGAAGAAGGATGAGTTGTGGAGCCCTGCACACACATACTCATGTGGGACACAGCCTTTTCCTAAACCTATCCCAAACCATGCTGTGCAGCAGCTCAGGGACCAGAGCACCTGGGAGAAGCCAAAGGAACCACCCCTGTGGTGCTGGGTGCAGGTGTAGCCTCACCCCCTGCTCCGATCCCACAATTCGACATCCCAGTTTAGCTCAGGTCATCCCTTCCCCAGACAAACCCTCTACTTTCTCCTGTGCTGCAGGAGGGGAGGGGCCCACACACCTTCTCGGGCTCAGCTGGGTCCACCCAGGCCACCTGGAACATGTGCTTGATCTCGTCGGCGAAGCCGATGCGGGCGCCGCTGTTGGCGGCGATGTAGATGCGGGGGATGCCCTCAGCCCGGGCCAGCTCCGAGGCCCTCAGGAACACCAGGTCCTCCTCAGGCCCAAAGGAGCCGATCTTGTGCGTGATGTCGTTGCAGATGAGGACAATGTCCCGGCCTTTGGGGTACTCGGGGGTCTTCAGCTTCATTTTGAAGGCAACCATCCCCACCTGCCTCGAAACAGCACAAGGTTACAGGGCAGAATCCTCCAGAGAATCAAGAGTCCCAGAATTATTTGCAGAATCACAGAATTAACTGGGTTGGAAAAGACCTCCAAGATCCTTGAGTCCAATGCTTGACCCATCACCACCTTGTCAACTAGACCAGAGCACTGAGTGCTACGTCCAAGAGACACAAGGGCTGAGCTGCAGGTGGCATTAACCAACAGACAAAATGGTTGAAGAGCATCTCCCAAGCTTTAAATACAGCCAGACTAAGACACTAGCCATTCCCACCTGCTTCCCCTGCCCAATACCAAATCATTCCCTGCTACCTCATTCCCTCCAGGGACCCTGTTCATCTGCACGAGGTGCCCCTGTGAGTCCAGGACCAGCTCAGTGTAGGTCAAGATATCCTTGGGATACAGGTCTGAGGAGCCCCACAGCTTGAAGAGAGCCTGTGGAGACACAGCACATGGCTTGGAATGGTTTGGCTTGCAAGAGACCTTAAAGACCATCTGGTTTCAGGAATTCCAAGAGCTAGGAATTGGTTTAGAAATGTTTCATATAACTAAAAATGTTGGGGCTTGGGCTCTTTCTGTTTTCTCATTTGACAGCCTGAGGAGAGGGACCTTTTCCTCAGGTGGAAATATTTGTGGAGGGCGAGGATGAAGAGCAAACACAGTAATTTGTAGCCTCTTTCTGCTCAGCCAGACCCACCTGCCTGATCATCTCTGGGAAGTCGTACACGTAGGTGGTGCCCAAGGACTGTGCCTGGAACCGCTTGGCCTGCAGCAGGTCCTTGGTGACATAGGGGGTGTTGATGAGCATCCCATGCTGCGGCCCCTGCTTGTCCCCATATGACTGGAACATGATCTGGAGAGGAGAGGAGAGCAGAGCATTGATTGCCTTCCCTGGATGTCATGGTGATTCTTCTTCTGGAGTACTGCTGAGCCCTGCTTAGTCAAGGTGATTTTCCACCCATTTTTTGCTATTGAGGGGACTGTCATACTGATGTGCTGCCAGTACTAGTGACACCCTAACAGTGACCTTCACCTCCAGCACTCAAAACTGCCCAGCTCCACACCAGCATCAACCCAAGGAACCCAACTAGATGAAGCTCAATGCATTTTGAACAAAGCACCACCCCAAGGAACTGGATGCAGACAGATAGGATGAAACCAATCCAGCTGTGGGAATGCTGTTGGAAGTCTGGGGGCTCTGGTCAGACCAGCACTGCAGGAGTTTAGCAGAAGCCCCCCCAAAGCTCTGCCAGAGTGGCAGCACTTGGGCAGCCATGGTTGGGTTCCTGCAGTCACCGCTGGGGTTACTCACACTGCCGGTGCCAGGGTCCCTCACTTCCTTGTAGAGGCTGATATCCAGGTAATACCCAGACTCGTTGGTGAGGAAGAGGCGGATGGGGATGGCAGTGGCAGTGGGCGTCAGGCGGATGTTGATCTTCACCTCGGCCTGCAGCACCCGCAGCTTCCAGAGGCGGCTGCCGTAGCGCATCACCATGGAGCGCACCGACTCCTCGATCTGCACAGGGGGTGGCACACGGGAAGGCTGGTGACCTCAGGGACAACACTGAGCACACCATGCCAAGGCTGGAGCAGCCCTGTTGTATGTCCACCCCAAACAGCCATTTCGGATCTGCTTTGGGTGAGCTCCTTCTGTCTCTCCATGCCTCCTGGTTGTGCCTGGTGCTGATATCCACCCTCTCCACTGGGGACAGGGAGGGACGTTGCGGGGTAGCTGCCCATCTGTGCAGTGGTCCTGAGCACAGGGGATGACAGAGGAAGCAGGACCCCAAGAAACACACCTTGGACGGGTCCATGATGACGGTGGGCACGAAGTTGAGGAAGATGTGGTTGCAGTCAGTGCGCACAATGGTGTTGTTGAAGGCCACCTCCAGCTCATCCATGGCCTCCAGGAGCATCCGCTCACCCTCGTTCTGCAGGTACTCGAAGGAAGCCTCCTGTGATGGAGCAGGTGGCTCAGCAGGGGCCAGGCCACCCCTGCACCCTCACCGTGCCCCCGGGAGGGCTCCTATGCCTCCCTGCCTTGGTGATGAGGTCGGAGTGGCGCACGATGGCGCGGATGAAGAAGCGGTAGTCGGTGGCCTCGGCGCCCGCCTGCACCCTGGCAGCCCCCAGGTAGAGGTGCATCCTGTGGTTGGCACAGGGGATGGCCGTCAGCTCGAAGTTGCGCATGCGGCTCAGCTCCAGCTGGAAGGCCAGCGCCGGCTCCAGGTGCCGGTAGATGCGATCCTCTGCGAACTGCCAGGCACAGCCGTCAGCCAGGGCCAGGCCGGCGCCGCGCCGGCACCGCTCTCGCCAGATCTTACCTCGTCCCTGGCTCTGAAGGTGAAAAACTTGGGGAATTCTCTCTGCAGCAAAAGGGAGAGAGAAGAGAACGTGAATAGGCCTGGCCTGCAGAGGAGTGTTCTGATTCTCTGTTAAAAAGAAAAAAACCTTGCAGGCTTGGTTCTCCCCCAAAGGGAAAAGGGGTGGGAGGGGCTGATTAGATTGGATTTTAGGAAGAAATTGTTCTGTGTGATGGAGGTGAGCCCTGGGCACCGGGTGCCCAGAGAAGCTGTGGCTGCCCCATCCCTAAAAATGTCCAAGGCCAGGTTGGAAGGGGCTTGGAGCAACCTGGGATAGCAGAGAGTTCCAACCCAAGGTAGGCACTGGAACAGGATGAACTTTAAAGTCCCTTCCCACCCAAACCACTCTGGGCTTCTACTCTGTGATGGCTTCTAAAGGCAGCTTAAAGCTATGGAGTGGCTCTGCAGGCACCACATTACTGGAAACATGAGCAGGATAAAGGATGATACAGGAGAGGAATCACTCAATGAATTGCTCATTAATTAATTCCCAGCTCCTGAAGCACACTGGGTCCATCCATCACTCAGTGCTGTGTCTATAAGGTATTTATAGATGTCAGAGGCTCAGTTACACTCACCTGCTGGGCAATGAGGAACGTGATTCTCCGGAGACCACATTCAACCAGGATATTTTTCTACACAGAAACAGAATATGCCATGTTGGGAAAGATGAAGCAGCAAACTCTTGCAGAAATGGTTTATTAACAAAAAATTCTAAAAGTATAAAACCCACAAGAGAGATAGAATTGAAAGCAAGGTTTGAACTGTGGAATGTTGAGCAGGAAGACAGTGATTGAATTAACTCAGTCAATAGCCAAGGCTCCTGATTAAGCAATTCCCCTCCCCAAACAGAAGAGGTTTGGACTTCTCAGGTATCAGGGAAAAGGTGGTTCCTCAGGTTTTTAGTATGTAGATTAGCATGGTAATGCAATAGTCCCTATAGGCTGTATGTAAATGTTGTTGGTTTTTGTATCTTCAGGTGATTGGTTAATGCTCATTAGAATATTCATGATAGAAAGGGTTAAAATGGAATGTAACAGGTAATTCGGCCCCTTTTGCCCTCTTTCCCTCTTTTTGCCCCTTCTTCCCCCTTTTTGCCTTGTGCTCTTTGCTTGGTTGGATCCCTGTCCCTTTAGACCTTTCCTGCTGCTGTTCCCTGGTCAGGCTGTCCCCCACGACTAATAAAACCACGTGTTTCTTTGGACTTAAACAACCGCGAACCATAATTTCTTCAATGCCACCAGTCACGAGAGCTTAAACATCTCCACCGAGGGAGCAAACAAAACCTAAACTGCAGCATTTTGGGGTGCACTGCATGGAGAGGAGGCAGTGCCTTGGGGTACGGTGTTCTGGCTTGCAGGGCTTACAAAAAGAATGTCCAGTCCCAGTAACAGACCTTGGACTGAGCAAAGGCTCTGAAGATGGGCACCAGCTTCTCATCTTCCATGTGGTCAGCAGAGCAAAGCGCGACATTGAGGATGTGGATCGGCTCCTCACGGATGTTCTGGCAACAAAACCCCACGGTCAGCCCTGGCCAGCAGCACCAGTGCTGTCCCCAGCACCACCTGGGAGTATCAGGAGCAGCTTCATGCCCACCTTGATGTCCTCCTCATCGTAGGTGGTGGCCTGTGCCTCGCTGAGGAGCCCACTGTCCGACGGGGAGTTGGCAAAGCACGAGATCACTTCATTGAAGTTCCTGCCCAAACAGCAGGGATGGGGTCACAAACCAGCACGTTGTGGCCACCCCCTGTGTGAAGTGACAGCACCAGGGACCCAGTGTGACAGTGTGACAAGGACATGGGCACCTGCACAACGGCCTCACCATCCCATGGCAAACCCACAGCTCATGAAATGCAGCTCTGAGCTCTGCTGTGTTGATGTGCAGAGAAGTTTAACCTGGATCATGCTTTCCCCATGCTTCACATGTCCCCAAAAGCCACCTCATGTCCCCACAAGGTAAGTGCTGTACTGAGAATACCCAGTCTGCAGCTATGGTGGGAGCTTGTGCTGCCTCTAGCACAGCCCAGCTGCCCCCAGCTGTGGCTCTTCCATCCCATTTTGCTCTCAAACGACTGCAGTGGCACCCAAAATGCACAAACACATGCCTGGCCAAGTGTGTCCCTGCACCCCCACCTGGTGAAGTCCTCAAATCTGTGGAAGGCCACCATGACTCCCATCCGCTGGCTCGCGGGGCAAAAGCCGCTGTCCATGAAGAGCTCAGTGCTGTGCCGGGCCAGGTCAGGGTTGGAGATGCTGATAGGGACAGATATCCTGCCATGGGGAGCAGGTGTCAGCTCTGGGGGAGGTACCATGTGGGACCACACAACTCCCACAGGGGATTCTGACCCAGAGGGGGCTCATCCTGCTCCACTGGCAATGGGGCAGCTCCTGCTTTGCACAGAGGGGATGATACAAACCCCACAGCTTTGTGAAAAGAACCACGTCCAGGGGAGCAGGACAGGTGTGTGGGAGGGACCCCTGTACCTGTTGGGGTGGGAGGAGGGCAGCATGAACTGGAACTCCACAAGGCAGGTGCCATCAGAGAGCTGCTGGTGCTGCAGGCTGTGCAGCTCGTAGGCGATGTACCCCCGCCTCACGTACACCTGTGAGGGGACACAGGAGGTGTCACCATGCCCCTGCCACCCCTGGGCCCCCCATGCCACTCTCAGGCCCCCTCCGTGCCCCCCAGGCCTCACCTCCAGCGCTGCCATGCGCACCACCTCGTTGGTGTGGTAGAAGAACACAGGAAGCACATCAAAGATGGAGGTTTCTGACAGGATCAGTTTCTGCAGAAAGGAAAATTTAGGGCAAGGATGAAGTGAGACCTCCCTGCTCTATTTAGGGGGTCCCTCAATGTGGAGCTGTGCAGGACTGGTTACTAGGGTGCCATGGAACATCCAGCCCACCATGGGGAAACTACTAGAGCCAGACATGGATCCACACATCTGTTCCCTGACAAATGGAGCATGGAGCAATGGATGGGGACTGGCAGCACTGGGATGCAGCCCCTCCTCTGCTCCACATAGCCACTACACCAAGGCTTTCACTGATTTTTAGCTGTTTATAAGACTAAACCACTTGCAGCCAGACTCCCTCCCTGAAGGCACCCAAATTCCCTCTGGAAAAACACACAATTCCCAACCTTCAGGTTCTCAGGGCAGTACTCATGTCCGTACATGTCGATAGCAGAGATGAAGATGGACTCAACCTGGTTGTGCCGCAGCTCGTAGGAGGGCATGTGAGAGGCAATGAGCACCTGCCAGGGGAGAGAGGAGCTGGGAGCGTGGGGGACAGGGATGGGGACAGGAATGGGATGGCACTGCATGGTGCTGGCTGACCTGCCGGGCTCTCAGTGCCACTTTGGAGTGCTCGGTCTTGCTGAGCTGTGTCAGCTCATGGAGGATGGTCGTCAGCTCGTCTGTCAGTGTGGGGTCACGGCCACACAGCTGGTCCTGCAATGTCACAACCACCATGGCTCAGCTCAGGCTCCTCGCTGTGTGGGATGGCTTCATCCCAAACCCCAGTCCCACAGGGGATGGCTTTGTCCTGCACCCCCAGCCCCATGCAGCCAAAGGGGACAAGACTAAAGGCACTAAAATGGGTTCTCTTTGACCTGAGCATAGTCACACAACACCACATAGGGGAGATAATTAAATTAAAGTGATAATGAAGCAGGAATGGACTCTTCAAGCGATGTGGAGCTGCCTTGGCTCTTCCCTGCCATCAGCCTTTGCTCCTGGAGTCTCAGGCATGGGCTGTACTCACAATTAACATGATCACCAGCTGGTTCTTCTTGGCCACCTGGGCATGGGAAAAGATGCTCTCCAGCACGGGGGTCATGTCAGGTTTGCATTGCTCCCTCAGGCTGATGACACACTTGTCGTAGTGAGCTGTGGGGCAGGGTCTGGTGAGCCCTGCAGCTCCTCCAGAGAGCCCTGCAGCTCCCTCAGAGAACTCCAAGCCCTCACCATGCTGGAACTGTGTCTCCACTTGCAGGTAGCGCCTGAGCAGGTCCAGCACCACTGCCTTCATGTAGCCCCGGATGCCACTGCGGTACCTGGGGAGCAAAGAGCCCATCTTGCTGTGAGGAGGTGGCCGTGGGGGGACAGGGGGGTCACAGCCAGCACGGGACTCACCTCTGCACCAGCTGCACCAGGCTCTGTGTGTTCATGAAGAAGACCTCCCGCTCAGCCTTCCTCTGCAGCGTGGCAGCATGGGTGTCCAGCACGTTGGCGATCTGTGGGGAGAGGGGACAGGGTGGCTTAAGGGGCACGAGGCTGCCAGTTGCCTCTTTGCTGACTCCACTCAAAACTTTTCCCTTGAGGTTTTTTTTTCCCCCCAAAGCAAAAAATGCAAAGTGACAAATGAAAACAAAAACAAACACACCCATAGAAGCAAATACACACAGCAAATATAAACCTCCATACATTTCCCTCGCTCATTTCATGTCTTACAAAATCTTGGCAGCACAAATTCAGGCAGGAGGTGCCAAGTGGCTGCAGCTAAGAGGATGTGAGCCCCCTGCAGCACTCACCTGCTGGCTGGGGAAGCGGCAGAGCACGGAGGTGATGTTGCTGGCATATTGTGCCATCACCTTCCGGATGGATTTCTCCACAGCCAGCGGGATTCTTCCCGAGATGCTCGTCATGATCTCCTGCAGCTCCAGCAGGGGCAGGGCAGGGTCCCGCAGGGTCTTCATCAGCTGTGCCACCCATTCCTTCACCTGCAGGAGCAGAAGGTGGTGCTGCTGGACTTGCCCTCATGGCAGGTGGGTGAAACACCTGGGGCCTGGCACCCACCTTGGTCTTGAAGTAGGGCTCGGGCAGGCAGTAGCCGTTCATGATGTTGGTCAGGTTGTCCAGCACATTGCGGAGAACCTGGTGCTGCTTCTCACCAGTGATGGGGAGGGTCTGCTGGGCTGGGAGCCCCCCTGTGAATGGCTGTGCCTGGAGAGGGCAGAGGGAGGTGGGCTGAAGTAGGGACAGAGCTCCCGAGAGCTGCAGCTGCCCCAGAGGAAGCAGCACAACCCCTGCTTTGGGTTAGATACAGAGGAAGCGCCTGACATTCAGCATAGTGGATCTGCCAGTGTCTCATCATGAAAATAACGTGGGAAAAAGTGGAGATTTTAGTGCTGTAAATGCACGTTTTTAGTGCATGTGAGCCCCTGCACAACGAGGAAGCAGAGCAATCCATGTGGAGCAGCACTTCAGCCCAAAGACACGGATGGCATGACCATCGCTGTGATGCCCCATCAGGGCAGCTCCTCCACTTTGACCCCTAGGGAGCATTCCCAGGATGCCAGCTGGGAGATGGCAGGAGGGGACGGCAGCCGCCAGGAGACTCACAGGCTTCACTTTGGAGGGATCATCGAGCTGGAGGCGGGCGATAACACAGCCAGCCTCCAGCAGCGCTCCCGGCCGCTTGATGTAGTGCAGCCGCCCCGCCTCCTCCACCGCCAGCGTCATGATGATTTTCATCACCTGGGGAGGAGGGGACACCGTCACCGAGCCAGCAGCACATCCCACGAGCACCGCAGCAGTGCTGCGGGGTTCCGCCTTTGCCGAATGTTGCTTCTGCGGCTCTCCTGCAAAGCTCACCTCGATCTCCGCATAAACCTTCCCCTCGTCCACGTGGCCGCCGTCCTCCACCGTGTACTGCAGCAGCTTCCCCGCGCAGGGCGAGCGCAGCACCGTCGGGTCCTTCTCCTTCTCGAAGGTGCACGTTTTGTTGCCGATGGTGATCCGGTACCTGCGGGAGAGGGAAAGGTGTCACCAGCCGGCTTGCTGGCCATCGGGGAGGGGGGACGGGGGCCCTGGCAGGGGGTACCTGTCGATCTCCTCCTTCATGTAGGTGGTGTAGCTGCAGCCGTCGTAGGAGAGCAGCAGCCCGCCGTCGTTGAGCCGGTGCACGTCGATCTCGATGTGCGTGCGGTTCATGATGACCACGTAGGTGGTCAGTGACTGGCGGGCGACCTGCGGGCAGGGGACAGCCTCAGTGCAGCCCCAAAACACAGCGAACAGCGAGGCTGGGGGCTGGGGGACATCTCCCCACGCTCGGTGCAACGGCTGCTGCCGCAGGATGCGGCTGTGCTGGGAAGGCAGGAGGCACAACCTCAGGCTGCACCGAGGAGCTGTTCAACTCTGCCCAGAGCTGGTTTAACTCACAGCCCACAGCTGGTTCAACACACAGCCCAGAACTTAACTCACAGCCCAGAGCTAGTTGAACTCACAGCCCACAGCTGGTTTATCTCAACTCACAGTCCAGAGCTGGTTTAACTCACAGCCCACAGCTGGTGCAACACATGGCTCACCTGCCACTTTCATTGTGAGTAAGGAGTTTTGCATAAAGTCCAACTAATTTGGTTGAAAAGCAAGAAAATGAAGTCCCTTAATAAACTCAGGGCAAGAGGGTGTATGAAAATGTCTGTCAGGTTGAAACAGGGTTATTAAGGTTATGAGGTTATTGACCTCATTTTTACGTTGCCCATTTTTAAAGGACAGCCTTGTATTTATTTCACTTTTCTCCCTTGGGACAGGAGCATGTCCCTGACCCCTTGAGAAGTGCTGTGGCTGGTTTGGGGGGAGCACAGCCCTGCCCTCACCTGCAGAACGTACTTCACACCCTCATAGATGAGCTCCACATCGACGATGTTCAGCAGCGAGGCTGCTGGCAGCACCTGGCCCCTGAAACACAACGGAGGGATCAGGCCCCACGGCATTCCCAGCCTCTCCAAGCATGTGGGATGTCAGCAGTGCTCCCAGTCCTGGTGGGAGGGCATGATGGTGACCAGAGGGGACAAGTGTCAGCTTTAAGTGACCCACATGAACACCATCCACAGCCAGATCTGGAGGGAGGCCAGGCACTGGGAAAACACCCAGATAAGGTGCATGGGAAAGCCCTGGGAGTCCTCTGAGGCTGGAGGAATAACCTTGATATTCAACAACAAAGCCACTTCCTCTTGAAAGCTGTTTTCCCAGCCATGGGAAGCCTTTCTTACTGTCCAGACAAAGTGATAGCTGAGGAGCCAGAGCTGTAAGCCACAGCAGATACCCCTGTCCCTGCCTGTCACAGCGCTACTGTCACTAAATTTGCAAAGCAAAAATGGAAGGCAGATGTCCCAGAAGAGCAACACTCAGGTCTCCATTGTGGCTACCCCAGTCCTGTAACTGTTCAAGGCCAGGTTGGATGGGGCTTGGAGCAACCTGGCCTGGTGGAAGGTGCCCCCCACATGACTGAGCCCATCCTGGGAAGCCCCCACTCCACACCTCTCCAGCGTGTGCAGGAAGTCAGTCATGCACGTCCTGAAGGCAGCATCCGCCACGTTCAGGGCACCACAGACAACCCCCAGCATCGTGTCTGGCTTCTCTGCCTGTGGGGGCAAAAACAACAGGGTTTGGGTCTTACCCCAAGGAATGGGAGTGGTGACCCCAGGGCAGCACCCCCACCTGCACTTTCTCAGCAATCAGGTGGTCCAGCCAGCCCGTGTGTATCTCGTTGTTCTGGAAGCTCTCCGTCTCCAGCAGCTTGATCAGGTACTCCACCGTGGTCCGGAAATCCCCACGGATAGAAAGCTCCTTCAGGGCCACCACCATGTTCCTTTCAGGGAGAAAAGCTCTTCATTAATGACTGAGAAGGTGGCACTTGGCTCTCAGCAGAGGGGACGGGGGAGCTTCAGGGCCCATGGGCAATGAGGTCCTGAGGTGATGAGCTCCTGAGCACCTTCACAGAGTAGAATCACTGCATGGTTTGGGTTGAAAGGGATCTTAAAAATTCTCTTGTTCCACCCCCTGCCATGGGCAGAGACACCTTCCACTAGATGGGGTTACTCCAGGCCACATCCAACCTGGTCATGAAACAGCCCTGAATGAAACTGCTGCTCAGTTCCTCAGACACTGCTGCTCATGGGCACTAAGCAATGCTCAGCAGATGACTTCCCACCCTTGAGGATCAGGTGGATGAACTGGGGCCATAGCACCACCACAGTCCAAAAAATTCTGGCTTTGGCTAGCCAGCCAGGTGCTTAGCACAGCAGCACCATTCTGCTCCTGTCAGATAAAACCCACTTTTCCCAGCTCATACACCAATTGTGACTCTTCCCAAGGACACATGCCCTCCAACTCATCCCGCCACACTCACGAGATGGCCTCCTCCCGGTTCTCTCCCCATGAGAAGCAGTGTCCAAACTGGGAATCAGCAAATTCGTGCAGCCCTCCAGCTGCTGCCACGCTGAAATACCCCCAGACATTCTTGCTGCTGCGGAAATTCAGCTCCTGCACCGTCCCCGAGCTGGGCTTGAAACCCTGAGTCAAGACAGAGCAGAGATGGAGGAACCAGGATTGAAACCTGTGCAGCCAAGACAGGGAAGGGGAACCCCCATGGACTGCACCAATCCCATGAACTTTGTCTAGCTGGGGAGGATCATGTTCAGCCCCACAGGTGGCAGGGTCCCCTTGTCCCCACCCTCGGGGTTCTCACCTCCTCGGGGTTCTCGCTGGTGATCCGGGCAGCAATGACGTGGCCCCTGGGCACGGGGGGGTTGGAGGGGCTCTGGAAGCAGATGGGGGTGTCCCCCCAGGGGCTCTCCCCATACAGCACCCGGATGTCTTTTATCCTGTGCAAGGGGATGCCCATTGCAATCTGCAGGAGAGAGAAAGGCCTGAGCTGCCAGGGAGACACCGACAGAAGAGTCTGAATGGAGAGTTCCCAGTGGGAAGCTAGAGTAGAAGGAACGCTGCCACACTGCTTTCACCTGCGCCCTCCACGCTGGGATATGGGGCAGCTTCCCTCTGCCAGGCTCCATCCCAGTGCTCCTCCCTGAACGCCCAAACTGCCTCCTCTCACACCCCTGGAGTGACCTGTGTGTGCAGGTACCTGCAGCTGGGCAGCCGGGAGGTTCACGTCCGCCACCATCTCCGTGCAGGGGTGCTCCACCTGCAGCCGGGGGTTCAGCTCCAGGAAGTGGAAGCTGCCGTCCTCCCCGTACAGATACTCCACGGTGCCCGCGCTGACGTACCCAACCATCTGGGCCAGGCGGACAGCGCACTGCGGGAGAGGGAAATCCCTGTGGGGTCATGGGGTATCCTGGCTTGGAAGGGACCCGCAGGATCAGCACCCAACCCCCCAAAACCCCACCATGTGCCTGAAAGTCCAAATGCTCCCTGGACTCTGGCAGGCTTAGGGCTGTGAAAAACGAGGGGCTGCGATCACTTCCCACAGGAACAAGGAGGCTGTTTCTGTGCCCGACCACCCTGGACAGAGAGTCCTGCTCAGTTCAGAGGTCCCTCCCTTCCTTAAAACCCCAATAAACCCAGCCCAGCTTCCCACTAAAACCTCGTGCTGCCCCTAGATCAGGCCACCCACCTTCTCCATCAGCTCGGTGACAGCGGGGGCAGCGATGGTGGCCGGCGCCTCCTCGATGATCTTCTGGTGGCGGCGCTGGATGGAGCAGTCGCGGCTGAAGAGGGAGATGGCGTTGCCGTACTCATCTGCCAGGACCTGCACCTCCAGGTGCCGCGCGTGCTGCGCCAGCTGCATCAGGAAAATGGGGGAGCCGGGAGCCTCCGCCTGCACCTGCGGCGGGGGAGAGGGTCGTGCTCTGGAATCACCCCCAGAAATTCATCCCAGGATGGAGGCAGAGCTGTGGCAGGAAGTGGGAGGTGTCCCAGATGGGAGCAGGACCCTGCTGGGATGGGATGGGGACAGGCATGGGGGTTCCAGGCACCTCTCACCTGCCGGAAGCTGGCACTAAATTCCTCTGCTGCCTCCACTTTTCGGATGCCTTTGCCGCCGCCACCTTCTGCTGCCTTGATCATCAGGGGATAGCCGATCTCCATGGCCACCTGAGAGGGTCAAGGGGCAACAACCCTGGGGTGACTGTAGTGTTTTGGACCCCAGCCCACCACCCTGGCAGCCCACACAGTCCAGGCGTCCCTGAGCAGGATTATCCCGAGTGACATTCATCCAGTGGGACAAACTGCTGCTGGCACAGCCTCGTGTCACTGTGGTGTGTGCTGGGAGGCTAGAAGAGCCAGGGCAGGCAGGCTCTGAGGAGGAATCATGGTGGGCAAGAGATGAGCAGCTGCCTACAGGCTTAGCTTTACCTCCAGGCCTTCCTCCACGTCCTTCACGCAGCCCTGCGCGTACGTCTCCAGGGGGATGCTGATGGCCTGCTGAAGCTTCTGGTCCTCCTCCTCGGACCACTGGGCCACCAGACCTACAGATATGGCCAAGGTTATGGTCACCACCAGCATGGCACAGCTGGGGTGTCATGCTGGGTGTGCCCAGGGAGCTGAGGATTCCATCATTTCCCTTATTTCCATGCACCCCATCTCTAAAATCCCCCTGCCGGAATCAGCTGCTGCAGTGGGATCCCCAGCATGTGTGGCCAGCTGGGCCAAGGACTGCAATCCTTTGTTTTGGGGGGAAGGAGAGGCAGGGAGGAGGGAAGGGGAGAGCAGGGAGGGCGTGGGGGCTGTGAGGAGGCACTTACCACTCCCGCTCCACGGCAGCGTGGGGATCTCCAGGGTCTGAGCCACGATGGTGGAGGCAACTTTGTCCCCCAGCGCCCACATGGCATCACTGGGGGGACCTTTGGAGAGGGAGAGAAGGGTTGAGGGGGTGCCCAACCCACCAGCTCATCCCCACATCACTGAGCCAGCCTCACCAACCTTCTGCAAGGACTGGGGATGCAGGAACCACCTCCCAAACCCACTGCCCAGCTCAGGACAAAGCTCAACTCTTCTCCAAGGGGAGGTCAGGCTGGGAATGCCACAAGGTCTGCTCCCACCCAATGTTCCTCTGTGAACACTGCATCAGCCTGAACATTACAGGGAAACCCCAGAAAGCAGTAGGATTCCTGGGAATGCCCCAGGAAACCAGCCTGAGGACTGCCACTCCATGGGTTGGGCATGCCAGAGGCACCAAAGGGGCATTCCCAGTGCAGTGTCCCTGGCACTGACTGTGGGTGCACACACCAGCCCAAGACCCAGCACAGTGAAGCAGTGAGACCTTACCTAGGAAAGCTATCCCGTTTTTCTGCAGCAGCTCTGGCAGCTTGTGGTTCTCCGAGGCGTGTCCCCAGCCAGCCCACACCGCCTGGCACAAGGAGAAGCAGCAGTGGGAGCATTACCCCTTTGCTGGAATCTCCCACTGAGTCCAGCTCCTCAGCACACAGGGACATCACCCCCTTCTGGGGTGTCCCCTCTGCCCAGCAACTTGGCAAAGAGGTGGGAGACACACAAATGGCCATTACCTGGACTGGGATCCGTTTGGAAATGTCCACGATCAGCTCCACGTTGGCGTAGTTGTTGTTGTTCGTCCCTCCAGGGACAGGCACGTAGTGATCTGCCATCTTGATGTACTCTGCAAGAGAGCACAGGGGAGTGGTGGTAGCCAGAGCCCTGAGTGGCACCCTTCCCAAATCCTCCATCCCGGGGAGGCTGGAGCAGGGAAAAATTATTTACTCCTGGATTTGGCTGCGCAGGAGGAGAGTGTGTGACTCCAGAGCCCTCACACGCCAGTCAGGAAAGGGCTGCCCTGGATCAGCCCCAAGTAGGGAACTTCCTTTTTGGGATATTTTCAGGAATTACCTGCGTTAGCCTTGAGGTCCTCGGGGGTGACCATGACCACGAAGCGAATGGCGCGCTCGTTGCGGAACATCTCGTAGGCCCAGCGGCGGATGGAGCGCATGCACTTCACAGCAGCGATGCCGTTGTTGGCGATGAGCACCTGGGGGGACGGGGACAGGGGGTGGCAGGGTGAGCCCTGTCCTTGCTACCCTAAGGGACAGCAGCACAGGGGCAAGGGGTGGGTGTGGAGCAAAGCAGGGGGGACGTGTTAACCAGGAGCTTTCCGACAGCTGGTGGTACATCCCAGCAGAGCATGAGACTCCTCAACAACATCTCTGATGTCTGGCACTGGGGATGACCAAGGATGGGACTTTGGCCATCGTTTGTGCAAAGCTGCTGCATGGGGTTCCCCCTCCCAGCCCTTGAGAGCGAGTGAAGCCATGGAATGAACAGCTCTGGGCTGCCATTGCTCCAAGCCTGGCGGACACAGGACATTTGGGCAGTGCTCGAAGATGTCCCTGTGAAAAGCAGTGACCCCCTACCCAGGCACAAGGAGGGACGTGTGGGGACAGACCTTCTCAATAAAAAGCAGTGACCCCCTACCCAGGCACAAGAAGGGATGTGTGGGGACAGACCTTCTCAATGAAAAGCAGTGATCCCCTACCAGGCACAAGGAGGGACGTGTGGGGACAGACCTTCTCAATAAAAAGCAGTGACCCCCTACCCAGGCACAAGAAGGGACGTGTGGGGACAGACCTTCTCAATGAAAAGCAGTGACCCCCTACCCAAGGCACAAGGAGGGACGTGTGGGGACAGACCTCAATGAAAAGCAGTGACCCCCTACCAGGCACAAGGAGGGACGTGTGGGGACAGACCTTCTCGATGACACGGTTGCCCCCAAAGCGGGTGACAAACTCGGCCGGGGAGGCAACGGAAAAATCCCGCTGCAGGTCCATCTTCCTGTGGCTCCTCTTCGCCAGGTTCAGCCCTGACATGCTGGGCCTGTGGCAGGATGTGGTGGCTGTCATTTAGCCCAGAGCCACTCCAGCGAGCCCTCTCCCAGCCCCAAAGCCCCTGCAAAGCCTGTCCTGCAAAGGTCACCAACTGCACCTACAACGTGACTCAGGCAGGACATAAGGAAATTCCTTATTTCTGGAAGGACAGAAGAGCAGCAGGGATACTGCTGGTACCACCACCTCAAACCCGGTGTGGCAAGAGCCACCGTCGGGCTGTCGAGTGTCACAACACGTCCCTGCAGCCAAAGGTTTGTTATTTTTAGCCAGAGCAGAGGAGGCAGGCAGCAGCATTTGGCTTGTTCCTTCTGGATGTCAGCTGCTCCCATGGGAGCTGCCCGGTGCAGCCAGCAGGGAGTGAGCTGCGCCACATCCGAGCTAGAGATTTTGTGGGAACACCCCCTGTCCTGGTCCTTGCCATACTCGTGCAGGTGGCACTGCTGTCACACAGCCAAGGCTCTCCCCCCGCAAAGGCAGCAGCATTGGGGGTACCACCTTGGGGTTCCGAGGAGCACCAGCACGTGTGCACCCCAATTTTACCAACAGCAATGCACCCACCACAAGCACCTAACCGGGACCTCCCTGCCCGGCCACCCTCCGGCCATCGGCGATTGCCATCCGTACCTGATGCCGGCGCTGGGCTCCACAAGGGTGCTCACGGTGGGGGGCTCGGGGACGGTACCCCCCACCCCGGCCAGGCTGCTGCGCCGCCGGCCCACCCTGAAGGCCGTGGCCATCAGCTCATCGTCGGAGGAGTTGTCGTCGAAGGAGCCCAGCACGAACTTGGCGAGGGCCGGGCGGCGCAGCGCCGCGGGGTTGTACACGGCGAGCTGCTCCTGCTCGGCGCTCGCCCGCCTGGCCCGCGGCTGCCGGCCCGGGGGGCTCGGCCGCGCCGGGGGCCCGGCTGCGGGGGGCGGCCCCGCGGGGCTCTCCTCCGGCTCCTTCTTCGGCTCGCACCGGGAGTTGGACATTTTGGCCCAAACGAGCAGCAACACAGCGAGCAGGAGCAGCGCAGCCGACAGCATTCACGGGCCCTGGAGGAGAGAGAGAACCGCGCTAAGGACTGTGCCGCCCAAATCACGGCCCCGTCCCCAGAGCTCCAGCACCGCAGCCGCCCGGTGCCGGCCGCCCTCAGCCGGAGTTGTTTTCGCTGCCCGGAGCAGGAGCTCCGTGAGGAGCCGTGGGGGGTGACACGGCCTCGCCTGCCCGGCCCTCACAGCACCCTCAGGATGGCGGCCCCCAGCCCGGCCCTCACAGCGCGGGGCATTGAACGGGACCCCCCAAATCCCGGCAAGTGCGGTCGATTATCCCCGTCAAAGGCGGGCATGGGGGTGAGGGAAAAGCGCCACGGCCTCCTCAGCCCCTTGCCTTCCCCTCAGCCCTTCGCTCTCCCCTCAGCCCCTCGCTCTCCCCTCAGCCCCTCGCTCTCCCCTCAGCCCCTCGCCCCCTCACCATGGCCGCCAGCCCCGTGCCCCCGCCGGGCTCCGTGGTCACTCCGGTGTCACCGGTCACTCCGTGTGTCCATCTGCCCCCCCTCGCTGCCCGGGCCGGAGCCCAGGCGGTGCCAGGGCCGCCCCCAAGGGAAGCACGGTTCTCCCCCCCTGCCCTGCTCCCTCCCTCCCCGGGCTGTTCCAGTTGGGTCTCGCACGTGACGGTCACGTCAAGCACAAATATTTCCCCGCTAACGTGTCTGGAAAACTTCTGCCGGAGATGAGGGTGGAAAAGAGGGAGGGGGACACCCGATCCTTGGGGGACAAAGGTGCCCTGGCCCTGTGCCTGGTCACGGGGACGAGGACAAGGACATGCTCCTGGGTTTGGCTCCCTGGGGGGAACAGGGACTCCCCATTCCAACCCCCGCCCCTCCCTGTGTTAAAGTACCAATGCAAGATCATGTAAACAAAGGGATTTTTATTTAAAAAAAAACCCACTGGGGGAAAAAAAAAGCCAACCAAACCCCAAGCAAACAACATATACAGCAAGGCCACAGACAGTGTAAACGTCACTGATGATAGTGTTACCTCAGAGAGAACACCAGAGGAAGGGTTACAAGGATATTCTATAAAAACTGGTTAATTTCAAAAAAAAAAAAAAAAAAGCTCTTCACTTCCATTAAAGGAATTACAAAGTCAAAGAAACCCAGGGGTATGAAATTAACACCTCTTCCTCCTGGAAGCCCTAACAGTTATTACCAACAGTAGGTGGAAGCTTTCATTTCCTCCCAAGGTGGCAAGGCACAAAGTTCCCTCTTTTAAGACCTTAAAAAAACTTGTAACTCTCAGTCCATTAATTGGGAGATGTTGATGAACAAACCTTCTCTGCTGCCATCAGCAAGTACCCCCAGGTCCTTGGTCAGCACAGCTCACCTGTCACCCAGGGGATTACACACCCTGGAAGAACCTAAAACCTTTTGATTTTCCTGTCTAAATGCCAACAAAAAAATTCAAAAACATTACCAAGGGTCTCAGTCACAGCCTCCCTGTGGCTGCTGGGAGGATTTATCCCAAAATCTTGAGATCATGGATACACACCAAGCAACACTCCTGACCGTGTATTTTCTTTACAGCCTCGAGAAGTCATTTTTGTAATAAATCTGTAGCAAAAAACTAAAACCAAAAGCCTTTTCCCTTCCCGTGGAGCCAACTCCATTCCCCCTAAATAGGAAAACTGGATTTGCATGGGAAGGAAGAAGCAGGCCATGTACAAAAGCTGAGCAGCTCAGTAAAAACTGACATCCCTTCACCAGAGTCTGAAAATTAATTCCCATTGCCACAACGACCCCAAATTAGCATAGAACTCTGCTGTTTGGGGTCTTTTTTTTTGCTTCAAACCAGGCTAAGAGCTGTTCCAGCAGCAGAGCTGTCCATCAGACACTGTGACATGCTCTTGAAAAATCAACCTTTAAAACAAAAATATAACCATCTCTGAAAGTTTGGTCATTTGCTCGTAGATCAACGCCCGATAAACAATTCTCAGGTCATCAGGAGTTTCTCAGAACTGCCCCAAGCCCTGACCCAGGGGCTGCTCCCAAGCCTCAGCCCCAGCTCAGAGTGCTTTCCAGTCGATGGGCTTCTTCCCAGATTTCTTGAGGAATTCATTTGTCTTGGAGAAGTGCCTGCAGCCAAAAAACCCTCTGTTGGCAGAGAGGGGTGAGGGATGAACCGTCTGCAGGACGTGGTGACGCTTCTGGGAACAACAGAGGAAACCACTGGTTAGATTGGCAGGGTTTGGGCTGTTCCTGCTCCAGGACAGGTGATTTACCCCCATTCCTCCTCCTCCTGCTTCAGGACAGGTGATTTACCCCCATTCCTCCTCCTGCTCCAGGACAGGTGATTTACCCCCATTCCTCCTCCTCCTGCTCCAGGACAGGTGATTTACCCCCATTCCTCCTCCTGCTCCAGGACAGGTGATTTACCCCCATTTCTCCTCCTCCTCCTGCTCTAGGACAGGTGATTTACCCCCATTCCTCCTCCTCCTGCTCTAGGACAGGTGATTTACCCCCATTTCTCCTCCTCCTGCTCCAGGACAGGTGATTTACCCCCATTCCTCCTCCTCCTGCTCTAGGACAGGTGATTTACCCCCATTCCTCCTCCTCCTCCTCCAGGACAGGTGTGATCTCCCCTTACACCCCCTCCTGCACCAGCCTGAGACCCCAAGAACCAGCCACAAGGCCCAAGACTTCTGCCCCACTAAGCAAAGACATAAAATGCTCTGGCATTTCCCAATTGCTGTCACCCCACCAGCAGATTTCATATTGATTCACGAGCCCTTAACGAGGAAAAACAGCTCTGTCCTTGTGAGACACTGCTGACAACAGGAGCTTACACTTGCTCCACTTCTCTTGCTTAATTCTGGCAAAAGGCTAAGCTGGAGCAGAGAAGGCTGAGTCGATTTGACAGAGAGTTCAGGCAGGGAAAATTCCCAATTCTGTAAGGGAAGTGCCCTCTAGTGTCCACCAAACTGAGGGAAAAGCCAGGGAGAGGGAAGGGCTGAGAAAAAGGAGGAGTACCCTGTCGATGGAGCTGCCTTTCCTCTGGGCATAGGCCCCCCAGAGCATGAAGACAACCCCGTGCAGGTTCTTGTTGAGCCAGGACACCACGACATCTGTGAACTGCTCCCAGCCCCTCTCCTTGTGGGACGTGGCCTGGTGAGCCCGAACCGTCAGCACCGCGTTCAGCAGCAGCACTCCTGACAAACAGAGCACACCCAGAGGGTGAAACAAGGGTTAATCCATCCCTGGACTGCCCAAGGCCAGGCTGGATGGCACACAAAGCACACCCAGAGGGTGAAACAAGGGTTAATCCATCCCTGGACTGCCCAAGGCCAGGCTGGGTGGCACACAAAGCACATCCAGAGGGTGAAACAAGGGGTAATGCATCCCTGGACTGCCCAAGGCCAGGCTGGATGGCACACAGAGCACACCCAGAGGGTGAAACAAGGGGTAATCCATCCCTGGACTGCCCAAGGCCAGGCTGGATGGCACACAGAGCACATCCAGAGGGTGAAACAAGGGTTAATCCATCCCTGGACTGCCCAAGGCCAGGCTGGATGGCACACAGAGCACACCCAGAGGGTGAAACAAGGGTTAATCCATCCCTGGACTGCCCAAGGCTAGGCTGGATGGCACACAGAGCACATCCAGAGGGTGAGACAAGGGTTAATCCATCCCTGGACTGCCCAAGGCCAGGCTGGATGGCAAACCAAGCACATCCAGAGGGTGAGAAAAGGGGTAATTCATTCCTGGGCTGCCCAAGGCCAGGCTGGATGGCAAACCAAGCACATCCAGAGGGTGAAAAAAGGGGTAATTCATTCCTGGGCTGCCCAAGGCCAGGCTGGATGGCACACAAAGCACACCCAGAGGGTGAAACAAGGGTTAATCCATCCCTGGACTGCCCAAGGCCAGGCTGGATGGAGCTCTGAGCAACCTGGGCCTAGTGGAAGGTGTCCCTTGGGTGAGCTTTAAGCTCCTTTCCAACCCAAACCATTCAAACTGCTTTTTTTCCTGTAGATGAAAATTTCATTTTAAGGCGCTCAGAAGTTATTTTCTCTCCTACAGGTGGATTATTTCCAGCCACAGGGCTGTTTTTTGGATAAGATTCTTTTCTGCTCCACAAGGGGCACATCACTGAGGGTCTCTGAGCTCACCTTGCTTGGCCCAGCCCGTCAGGTCCCCATGGCCAGGGTGGGTGAATCCCTCAATGTCCTCAGAGAGCTCCTTGTAAATATTTTCCAAGCTGCAAACCAAACCAGCAGATGATTATTATCTCAAGAGCAAGGCAGCACCACTTATTGCTCTAAGCAGGCAAGAAGAGCATTGATTTTAATCTTATTATTTAAGCTAATAAAGCCATTTGCAGAGGCAAGGCAGCAGGGATTCTGTGTGTCTGCCTGGAAGCTTTAATGAGACTGGAAATGAAAATTTACATCCAGGATATCACCAAAACTACACAGAATTATCCTTCCAGCTGATGCACAACTCAAACATAACCAGTTGCAAACCACATCAATTTTCTGCCTCCCAGCCCTGAGCACCACAGAACTGCAAATAATTAAGGAACAAAAGGGATTTTGCAAATTTTCATACCTGGGAGGAGGTGGAACAGGCTTCTGGACACTGAAACAGAGGCCATGAGCTTGCTTAGGTCCATGGTATGGATCTTGTCCCAAAATGACAACCTTCACCTGAAAGCAGACCTTGGTTAGCACTGAATTGCAATCAGTATTATTCCCCAGAGAGTAGGGGGAAAAAAAAAAAAAGGCTTATAAATGAGCTTTATCCTAAAATAGAGATAAAAAAGTGCCACAAACCAACCCCTCAAAGAAACTGAGGTTAAATCCCAGACATCTCATTGCTGAAGAGTACAGAGCCCACCTAACACTAAGGATTAACATCCCTACAGCTTTGCTGCCAAAATAATGAATGTAACTGACATAATTTGAGTGCAGAAGAGCAACATTTTCACAGTCACAAAAAACCACCTTGTCATTTTCCAAGTAGGTTTCATCCCATTCCAGCTTCATGCCACACTTAATGGGATATTTTTGACAGGCTTTGTTGGAAATGACATTACCTTAGTCTGTCTTGTTTTCCTTTCATTACAGTCCTTTACTGATCAATGAAAATAACAAGAGATGTACAAGATCAAAAACCTATGAACTAGGTTAAGCTGGTAACACCAGAAAAAAAGATCAAAAGGATCAGAGGAAGTTCTGTGGCTTGTGAGGGTAATAAAACAATAAAATCACAGTTTGCTATCAGACATGAGAGGGAAGGCTGGATTTATGAGTCAGGTGAACCAAACAACAGCATCCACACCCCATGGGATCCAAGTTTAAGGCACCAAACACCAAGGGAACGTGTCTGTGCACCCGCCCTGCACCTTCACGGTTTTAAACTCCCCGGAGCAGCTGCGAGACGCCCACAGCGGCTCTACTCACGTCCCGGATGTCGCACATCTGCGTCCAGGTGAAGACCTGCTCGGGGGGCGGATACACCGTGTAGCGCTTCCTCTCCTCGGCCACGAACGCCATCAGCTGCGGGGGCAGCGGGGGCTCAGCGGGGGCTGCGGGGCCGCAGCGGCCGCTCGGGGCGGGGGAGGGGGGGATCGGGGAAGAATGCTGCTCACGTCTACGAAGTAAGGCTTGGAGAACTCCCCGGCCAGCTGCCGCCGCCAGCTCTCGCCGAAGCCCGGGGGCACGTTCCGCTGCGCCAGCAGCTGCCGCGCCGCCTCCTTGTTCTTGCGGATGCGCTCCTGCTGCTCGGCGCTCAGCGCCCGGCTCGCCTCATCGCCGGCTCCTCTCGCCTTCTTGGCGGCGCTCACCTGGAAGCAGCGGGCAGGGGGGTGGCTGCGGAGGACGCGGGAGCGCAGCTCGGGGCGGAGGATGCGGGAGCGCAGGCCGAGGCGGGGGAGCAGCGCGGCCACGGCGGGAGGGGCCATGGCGGACCAGGCTCCGGCCGTGGCGGAACAGGGTCAGGCCCCGCCCAAGGGGCGGTCCCGCCGCACGCGGCGGTTCCGCGGCAGAACACTGAGCGCGCCCCCATTGGTCGCTGCGCCGCGCGGGCCCCGCCCACATAAACACCGGCTCGCTATTGGTCAGCGGGAGAAAGGCACGCTTCTCCCCATTGGCTCGCCGCGGCCGGCGGGAAGGATTCCACCTAGCAACTGTGGCGTAACGGAGAGTCTCAGCGCCCATTGGGCGGCAGCGGAGCGTGGCCGCTCGATTGGCAGCTCAGCCACGCGTGGAGCCGCGCGGGAGTTTGGAAATGGTGCCCCCTCCTCCCCCGCCCCCCAATTCCCCTCAGAAAAGGCCGCCAGTGCCCCCAGGCCCTCTCCCGCACACACAGAGCCAGACACGCACGTGCAGCCACCAGACCCCCCCCTCCTCTCCTCCAGAGCCGCGGGCTCCCTCAGCCCCCCGATCGCTACCTCAGAATCGCCGCCCGGCTCCGGGGAGCGGCCGCGCTTCTTGGCCGGCGCGGGGCTGAAGAAGGAGTGCAGCGTCTTCTGCCCGATCATGGCTGCGGCGGAGCGGGGCAGGCAGCGAGGGAGGCCGCGGGTGAGTGAGGGGGCGACAGCGGCGCGGAGCCGGCGGTGGGAGGGGCTCGGATTTGGCGCCAAAACCCCGCGCGCGCGCGGCGGGGCGTGGCCAGCCGGGGAGGGGGCGGGGCTTCGCGCGCCGCCATCCCTGGTGCGCGCTCCCGTTTCCCGCGGGACCGCGCCTCCCGCTCCCCCCGCCCTTCCCTCGGGCGTCGCTCCCGGTCCCCGGTGCGCCCATGGACGCGTTCGTGGTTAAACGGCCCCGTGGGCAGGCGGGGGATGGCGGCGGAGGCGGCGAGAAGAGGCCGCGGCTGGAGGAGCCCGGCCCGGGGCGGCCGCCGCCGCGGGAGATCCGCGCCGAGGGGCTCAGCTGTGATTACCGCATCCTCTTCGGCAAGGCCGAGGCGGACGAGATCTTCCAGGAGCTGGAGAAGGAGGTGGAGTATTTCGAAGGTATATTGCTGCCCTCCGAGGGTGCCGGAGCACGGGCTGGCCAGGGAGGCCTCCCAAAGGGCCTGGACAGTGCTCTTGGAGACCCTGCTTGGGCAGGAGGGTGGTCTGGACCATTCCCACTGGTTCCCTCCAAACTTAACCCTTCAATGTCCAGCTCTGTTCCCCTCCATATCCCCCTTACCCCTTCCCAGTGAAGCATTTCCCCACCCAGCTGTGTCCCACAGCAATTCCCAGGGCCCGGGCAGGGCCGGCAGGCAGTGGGAGGTTCCTGCAGCCACCCGGTGTTTGCACAACGTGGCCCTGAGGAGCCAAGAACACTGGTCTGACCCCGCAGGTCGGTTTTGCTGAGCTGGAAGTGTTTGTCGAGGGATAATCCTGGAGTGGTGACTGGAATTTGTTGGAGATGCAGTGTATGAGATACGTAATGGGGGTGGCTGGTTTTGTTCATCCCATTCGAGGGGGAGAACAAGACAGTGTCCAGCTTTCCCACCACGGGAACAGGGATGACAGCTTTTGGGATGACATGAGCAGCCTCATTCCCGTTTGGAGATTCCCAGAAGCTGCAGATCCAGGAGACAACGCAGACCCGGGTTTGACCTGTGTTGTTTTAAACAGATGACATGACAAAACTGCAGGTTTTTGGCACGTGGCACAAGATTCCCAGGAAGCAGGTCACCTACGGGGACCCTGGCTTGTCCTACACTTACTCAGGGGTCACATTCCAGCCCAAGCCGTGGATCCCGGTGCTGACCCGGATCCGGGAGCGCGTCACCTCGGCAACAGGCCACACCTTCAACTTCGTCCTCATCAACAGGTACGGCCCCTTCCCAGCTTTTCCTTTTTCTTTTTCTTTTCCTTTTTTTCTTTTCTTTTTTCTTTTTCTTTTCCTCTTTTTCCTTTTTCTTTTCCTTTTCCTTTTTTCTTTTCTTTTTCCTTTTCCTTTTCCTTTTTTTCTTTTCCTTTTCCTTTTCCTTTTCCTTTTCCTTTTTTTTCCTTTTCCTTTTCCTTTTTTTCTTTTCCTTTTCCCTTTTCCTTTCCCTTTTTCCTTTTTCTTTTCCTTTTTCTTTTCCTTTTTCTTTTCCTTTTTCTTTTCCTTTTTCTTTTCCTTAAGCAGTTTTTTCTTCAAATGAAGCAAACAAACAAACAAGCAAAAAAATCGCACAGCATTTGAGTTGTTCGATTTAATTGGTATTGGAAAGTAATCGATGGCGGTAATCACCAGGTACAAAGATGGGCTGGACCACATCGGGGAGCACCGGGACGACGAGAAGGAGCTGGTTCCCCGCAGCCCCATCGCCTCCGTGTCCTTCGGAGCCTGCCGGGATTTCGTGTTCCGGCACCGGGATCACCGGGGGAAGGGCGGGGGGAGGCCGGGCACGGGCAGGATCGCCGTGCCGCTGGCCCACGGCAGCCTGCTCCTGATGAAGCACCCCACCAACCTGCACTGGTACCACAGCCTGCCCCCGCGCAGGAGGGTGCTGGCCCCCAGGGTCAACCTCACCTTCAGGAAAATCCTCCTGCCCAGGGCCAGGCAGGGGGATGTTCAGCCATCAGGGCTCTGAAAAGTGAAGTTTTATTTCCTCTGGAACTGTGTGGATTCCCCTGTGGCCATCCAAGGGACAAATGGACACAAGAGGTTTGGGAATTTTGCTGCTAAAGCCTGTGGCCACTGATCTCAATGGCAAGGTTTTTTTTTTCCTCTGGGAAATGTTGTTCTGATCCTGCTGATCCCTGGTTTTGCTGATTGCTACCCTTGTTTTGCTCGGGAAGAAGTTTGCTCTCAGCTGATCTTTATCTAAGAAGATGAAGATGCTGCACAGCCTGGGGGCAGCAGTTTATAAACACAGCCACAAGCTGTGATCGTTTAGAGCTAACACTGCAGGTGATGCTGTCAATGAGCTCTGCTTTGCTTGGGGTTTTCTAATTAAAATAAAGCAAAAATGAGCCTGACGTGGAGAAGGGGAGTGCTGAGGTGTGAGGACAGGGAGTGCACTGTGGCTGAATGCCTCTGCTCCTGGGGGAGGCTGCTCTTGCAGGAGGAAGCACAGGATTTTCCCTCCCTCCTTTGTACAAAAACCATGCAGCAAAAAACGCCCTTGTGGGGAACAGCTGGGTGGTCCCATTTCCTTTGGAAGGCTGTCACTCTGAGAGTGTAATTTCCTAAATAATAATCCCTAGGGATCCCATCCTGACTCCCTGAAAGCCATCACCTCCCACGGCCACAGGGAATCCTGGAAATGAGGGAACTCTGTCCAGTCCCCAAGAGATCTTGAGGCACCAAAGAGTGGGAAGTTCTGGGTGAGAATGGGAACCAAATCCTGTGTAACCTGGCTACAGCCACTGGAATTAGTGCTGGGCTCTGGCCTTCAGTGGTGGGTCTGTTTTTCCTGTGGGATTAAGACCCATGCAGACAACTGGGAGTTGGTACTTCCCACCCTCTGCCACTCTGGGATGCTCTGTGGAGCCTGAAGAGCTCCTGCAGAAAATCCTTCTCATCCAGGGCTTGTTTCAACCTCTTTGGCTCCCAGCTTGGTGTTTGTTTCAAGACATCCCCACACTCATTTTTCTACCAAGTTTGTTCTTTTATTGCTACTGTACAGTTACAAAAATACCCTGAAGTGGAAAAAAAAAACAAAAAAGCAACTTTCAACAGCAGTGCAGTGCTTGGACTGGAACAGACATTTTTAAATTAACACACAAAATAAGACAAGAATAACCCAAACACAGAGATGTCATCGTGGAGCTCTTAATTCTTTACAATTTATTAACATCTTCTCCACCATGGCAGCTTGGGAGGGACAAGTACCAGCATTTGGGCCTTGTGGCTGCACAGAGCCCTCCCAGAGGGGAGGTTTGGCTGGAAAACACAGATGGAAAGACAGATCCCAGTGCCCTCCAGAGGGGAGGATGAGCTCCCAAAGCCCTGCACAGATCTGGTGCTCACAGGGGGCTGGGAGGATCTGGCACAGCTCAGGGCCAGCACTCAGGTGCTGGGATTTGCTCCCGTCCTCACCTGAGGGTTAAAGCCAAGCCCATCCACTCCTCCCCACCAGGCAAAACCAGGAAAAAAGGTTCAACCCTCCCCTTGATAGCCCTTGAGGGAGATCCAGAGTCAATCCACAGCCCAGGGAAGCAGCTCTTGGCCAAAGAAAACCTGCTGGCAGTGCAGGAAGAGGTGACTTTGTCCCAGCTGCCAGATTTCACATTTCAGTCCATAGTGTGCGCGTGTCCTCTGCCCCTCCTCCAGCACAACTGAGCCAAGGGGCTGCTCAGCTGAACTCCCAAATCCAGGGAAAACCCCCCAAGCAGAGCATTGAGCATGGATAATGCAGCACAGCCACTGCTGGCACTGGAAATTCAGTTCTGAGGTGCAGGGGCACATCTGCTGGAGGGAGATGTTGGGGTGATGGTTTGAGATGGCTCCCAGCAGGGAGGGCTGGCTCCTTCTCCAGCTCTGTCAGCTCTCCCTTCAATGACATGGGCAAATTTTTGGCATTCTGCATCCTTCAAGGGTTTTTTTGCTTGTTTTCTTGGTTTTCTATAACTTAAAACAGGTTAAAACAAAGCTACTGCTCGTGCAGCACAGCCAGGAGCCAGGTCCCAGCCCAGCAGTGGATTTATCAGTATTTATGTACTGTGAGCATTACCTGGGCCAGGAATTGTGCTCCAGACTCTGGAATGATGAGTTGTGTAAATAATTTTGCATATCCACCCATTTTACCACTCCTGCTTTGGCTGGTTTGGAGCCTCTCCTGAGGAAGTGTCAACACCCCCCCGAGCTTTGGGCAGCACTATGAATTCATGAGGTACAAAGTTGCCCTAAAAAAAAAAACTATTTAAGACAGCTGTTGTTTGAAAACTTCACACTGAAAAAAAGCTTGTCCAATGAGGGATTTTTTTTCTCTCCTCCAAGCTTACAAGGACAGAAAAGAGCTAAAAACAACCTACATATTTTATTCCTGGTCATTTAAAAGCAGGTTTTTAAAGGAGGATTTTTGCTGCTGCTTCTCCCTCTGTGCTTTGGGATTTTTTTAATTTTTTTTTTGCACATCAAACAATCCAAAGCAGCAGAATTCCCCTTATTTCTATTTACAGGGCAGCCTGGAGCTGATGCAGGATTCCCAGATTTCTTCATGAGACCAGCAAGTGCCCATCATTCCTGGCCCTGTTGTTTATTATGTTCCATTTAACAAGGCCAGGGGCTGCTCTACAGCTCAGCTGCAAGCCAGGAACGTGGATCCCAGTGCTGGGAACAGCAGATTCCAGCAATAAAATGGGAAGGGCAAGTCCAGAACAGTTACAGCAGCTTGGAAATCACAGCATTAAAAGTTGTAGTTGATGCTACAAAACAACTGGATTCAACAGTGCTGAAGGAAATGACAACACTGAGCACTAGCAAACACCTCCATGTGCTGATTCCAGCTATATTCCAAAGGTATGGAGCAATAAATTAAGGTTTCAGCTCTTAATAGATACAAAATTATCTCCTGGATAAAGCAGTTTAAATCAGGAGAAGGACTTTATAAAGAAGTAGGAGGAAGATGGTGTGAACAGGGAAATCTTTTGGACTGGGGCTGTTTGTGGAGATGCCTGTACTCCATAGGGCAGGAGGAATGTGATTCCATGAGTTCATCCCGTGGTGGTGAGGCATTCCCAGGACCCAGTGGGCAGGCAGGGGGCTGGGCCAGTGGCAATGCAGCTGTTCAGGGAAGCTCAAGGCACTTCGTGTCTTAAATCATTGCCTCTGCCACCAGCAGCTTCCCTTTGCCCCCTCCCCGCTGGGAAACACTGGGAACAGAGCCTTGGGACAAAATCCCTGCCTGACAGACAAAGGCCTCTCCACACATTGGGGCTGGGTGTTGGGAATTTTGGTACAAAACACAATTCCCAGCCATTGCCACAGGGAAGGGAAACTGGAGGGGCTGGTGCAAAATGGAGAGGTGCCAGGGGAGGGATGGGGATGGGGCTCTTCAACAGCAGCTTGACATCAACTCTTTGCAGGGCTCCCCCTTGGGAAGTGAAATGTGTGGGATAAAGCATCTCCCTGGGAAAAGTGCCGTGCCAGGACATGGAACAGAGCCTCGGGGCAAAGGCAGGAGAACTTCTCAACACACACCCGGGGCTGCAGGGTGCCAGAAGGGCAGGGTTTGGGTACAAACCCCAGTTCCCAGAAGGGAGCCCGGAGAGGAGGGGAGGCTTTGCATAATGGAGTGGCGCTCCCAGGGGGGCTCTGGGGGTGAGCCCGGCTCAGTGCTGGGCTGGACTTTGGGGCTGGGCTGGGGTTTGGGGCTGGGCTGGGGTTTGGGGCTGCTGGCCCGGGTTCTGGGGCAGCTGGCCCAGGCTCTGAGATTGCTGGGCCGGGCTTTGGGCTGGGCTCTGGGGCGGCTGGGCTGGGCTCTGGGGCCAAGCTGGGCTTTGGGGCTGCTGGGCCGGGCTCTGGGATTGCTGGCCCGGGCTCTGGGGCAGAGCCGGACTTTGGGGCTGCTGCGCCGGGCTCTGGGCTTGCTGGGCCGGGCTCTGGGCTTGCTGGGCCGGGCTCTGGGGCCGCTGGCCCAGGCTCTGGAGTGGCTGGCCCGGGCTCTGGGATTGCTGGGCCGCGCTCTGGGGCTGCTGGCCCGGGCTCTGGGGCTGCTGGCCCGGGCTCTGGGGCCGCTGGCCTGGGCTCTGGGGCCGAGCCGGACTTTGGGGCTGCTGGCCCAGGCTCTGGGATTGCTGGCCTGGGCTCTGGGGCCGCTGGCCCGGGCTCTGGGGCCGCTGGCCCGGGCTCTGGGATTGCTGGCCCGGGCTCTGGGATTGCTGGCCCGGGCTCTGGGGCTGCTGGCCCGGGCTCTGGGATTGCTGGCCCGGGCTCTGGGGTGGCTGGCCCGGGCTCTGGGGCTGCTGGCCCGGGCTCTGGGGTGGCTGGCCCGGGCTCTGGGGCTGCTGGCCCGGGCTCTGGGGTGGCTGGCCCGGGCTCTGGGGCTGCTGGCCCGGGCTCTGGGGCTGCTGGCCCGGGCTCTGGGGTGGCTGGCCCGGGCTCTGGGATTGCTGGCCCGGGCTCTGGGATTGCTGGCCCGGGCTCTGGGCCGCGCTCTGGGGCTGTCCCCGGCCGTGCACTCGCTCGTAGAACAGCAGGTAGGCGCTGGCGGCCAGCACCTCGTGCAGGCTGGCCCTGCGCACAGACTCGTCCGAGATCCAGAGCCACTGGCTGCCGCGGGCGCCCGGCGCGCGCCGGAAGGTGACGAAGTGTCCCGAGTGCATGTCCCCGTGGTGCACCACCACGGCCATCAGGCGGTACAGGTACAGCGGGGCCCTGCGGGGACACACGGACAGACACACGGGGCAGACAGAATCCCTGCCTGGAGCAAGGGTGTGCCTCCCAGAGGAACCACAATTCCTGCCTGGAGCACACAGACACACCAGAGCAGCCACAATCCCTGCCTGGAGCACACAGACAGACACCAGAGCAGCCAGAATTCCTGCCTGGAGCGAGGCTGTGGCTCCCTGGGACACACAGACACCAGAGCAGAGCAGCAACACTTCCTACCTAGAGTAAGACTGTGCCTCCCTGGGACACACACACAGACACCAGAGCAGCCACAATCCCTCCCTGGAGCCCACAGACAGACACCAGAGCAGCCAGAATTCCTGCCTGGAGCAAGGCTGTGCCTCCCTGGGACACACAGACACCAGAGCAGCCACAATTCCTGTCCAGAGCAAGGCTGTGCCTCCCTGGGACACATAGACACCAGAGCAGCCACAATTCCTGCCTCCAGCACACAGACAGACACCAGAGCAAACAGAATTCCTGCCTGGAGCACACATACACACCAGAGCAGCCACAATCCCTGCCTGGAGCACACAGACAGACACACCAGAGCAGCCACAATCCCTGCCTGGAGCAAGGCTGTGGCTCCCTGGGACACACAGACACACCAGAGCAGACAGAATCCCTGCCTGGAGCAAGGGTCTGGCTCCCTGGGACACACAGACACACAGACACCAGAGCAGCCACAATTCCTGCCCAGAGCAAGGCTGTGACTCCCTGAGAGGAATTGTGGTGGAGGGTTGTGTGGGGTGTTGCTGATCTAGTGGAAGGTGTCCCTGCCCCGTGGCAAGTGGTGGGATGGGATGGGATGATCTCCAAGTTCCCTTCCAAGCCAAACCATTCTGTGATCCAAGTTGCTTTTTCCCGCTGCTCCATGCCTGGAAGTGTCCCAGGCCAGGTTAGACAGGGTTTGGAGCAACCTGGGATAGTGGAAGGTGTCCCTGCCCATGTCAGGTGATGGGTGATCTCCACGCTCCCTTCCAGCCCAAACCACTCTGTGATCCAAATTGCTTTTCCCTGCTGCTCCATCCCTGGAAGTACTCAAGGACAGGCTGGATGGGGTTTGGAGTGACCTGGGACAGTGGAAGGTGTCCCTGCCCATTGGAAGGGGACTGCATTGCATGGTCCCTAAGTTCCCTACCAACCCAAAACACTCTGGAATTCTGTGGAAAAGGATTATCAGCAGATGGCCCAGGGGTGATTTACCAAGTGGAATCATGGCAGGTGCAACTTGAAATCAAAACCATCTGAGAAAATAAAAATCTATGGATTTCTTATAACTTAATTTGAAAATTAAGGAAAAGAAGGGCTGGAGGAAAGCAGCAGCAATGAGATTGTGGCAGTTCAGGAGGATTTACTGCACCGTGAACCAGAGGAAGGAGATTTTGAGTTTTGCTTGTAACCTGCCCTACTCCCTTTCCCAGGACTAAAAATCACCCAAGAGACAAGCACAGGAGCTGGGATAAAGGTTCCACTCTGTGACTGGGCAGCCTCAGGACAAGGGCAGAGGAAAGGGAGACAATTTGAAGGACAGAAACAAAGAGAGAGGGTACAAATCTCTAACCTACCTGCACTCAGGGAATGCAGCAAGTGGGAAAGTTCCTGGGGACATTAAAAATGAGGAAGAGGAGGAAGAGGAGGCACCATTCATGAAGAGAGGTTTGGTACCAGCTGGCTGTTCTGCATCTGCCAGAGGAAGGAGAAATTCAGGGATTTAACTTTAATGCTGTTGCTGAGAACAGCACCCCTGCTCCTGCAGTGCCCTTCAAGGTAATTTATTGATTTTAATATCCAAAGGCAATGGATATTTTATTCAAACTCATTTTACATTGTAAATATAGAAATGTCCATGTGTCCAAAATCCCAGCTACAGGAATACTGAGCTGCCTAAGGACAGACCTCCTACAACTGGATTTTCCAACTGTTTTTGAAGAATTCACCATTCCCAGCATTCCTTCTCTGCTTGTCCTGAAGCCTTGGAAGAGATCCCTAACAAGAAAAACCCTGGGACATCCCCAGTTCAACACACCTTTGGATATAAAATATGTGATTTCTGTGCTGTGTTTTATAATTTATTTTTTAAATATATATTTAGTAGGATCAAAATGAAATGATCCAAACTGAACTGTCAATTTGGGAATGGCAAAGGGATTTCTGACACCCACATCAAGATACTGCTCATGGCTTGATCCTGCAGAGAATGATCCCTGAAATGCAGAAAGAGCTGAACCATTTGATTGGCAAAGGAGGTACCTGAAGGTTTTCCTGCTCTCCCATCCTTTATTCCAGGGGTTGTCTCCTCAGAGCTTTTCTGGCTGAGCTGCTCCTGGCTGGGTTTGGGGCCAGGAACTCGGTATTTGTAGATGTCCATGACCAGGAATTCGTTGAACTGGACGTGTTCGTGTCTCTTCAGGGGAGTGCCTTGGTTTGACCAGCTCAGCCTTTGCAGGTGGATGCACAAACACTGGGGCAGCTTCAGGAAGGAGTTCAGGAAAGGAGAATCCACATTTTCCATGGAAAGAAACAGGTGGTAAGTCCAGGGAGTAAGGAAATGCATTTCCTTTATCTCTGTGTAAGCTCAGTGGCAACAGTGTCCCTAAAATGTGACAGGAATTCTTGTGGGATTCCTGATATTTCCTAATCCCCAATAATTAATGGCTTTGCACAGAGGAAAACCAAAAACATTAAGTGTTGTAAAGAGCTGAAATTCAAAATCATTGCTGTAGCAAGAAGAACATTATTATTATTATTATTACTATTACTATTATTATTACTATTATTATTATTATCATCACCTGAGGCTCCTAATTATACACCAGTGCCCTGCTAGCCTTTGCATGACAGGATTACAGAACAAAAAAAAGAGTTTTCTCATAGAAATCACACCTAATGTTTACTCACCAGCTGTGTTCAGAGTATTTTAATTTCTCTGAAATGTGGAATTGCTAGAGATGCTACAAATCCTGCAAACATAAATCAGTTTGCTCACTGAAGAATTAATGTAAAATCTAAGCAATGTCACTGAGCCAAACTCACATTTAAGTGTTTTGCTAAATAGCAGGAGAACACCTGTGTCCTTTAAGTGTTTCATGTTTGATGTTTTGCTGAGCTGAGGCCTCAATGCCCACAGGTATTTGCCAGGTGAGTTTACTTTGGAAAGTAAAACATTTGTGGTCTAACAGCAAGAAATGGACACAACCAGCTCAAAGAGAGAAGTTAGTGTGACAGGATTTAGATTTGGAAGGGTTTTTTGCCTCACCTTTCCTAACTTCAATTGCTTAACAAACGTTGTTTTCTGGTTTTCTACGCTCTGTCCATTCAGAACTCCTTCTGCCTGGATCTGGAATGAAAAGGGGAAAAAAAATGAAGGCAGCTGCAGACAGGAGCAATTCATTATCTGTTTTATGCTCAGTGCATTAATCACACCTAGGAATGCTCTTCAGAATTCCTAAAGGATCCAAATTCTAAACCAAATCCAAGCAGAAATGAGCATTTGGAGAACTCCATTCACTCAGAACTGCACTCATTTGCCTCTTCTGTTGATTTTTAAACAACACCAGAGCAACAAAACGATCCCTGGTGATACCTGGCAGCTACAGAATAAAATACTTGTAGATTTTTTAACAGCAATAGTCAGTGAAGCCTCAAGTATTCTGTGAGCTAAGAACTCCCTGTTAAATATCTGAAATCCCAGAGGCTTTCCACAAGTCCTGAAGAAAAAGGAGGTGGAAAATGAAGCCAGGAATTGTGTTAGCAGGCTCAAAACTCAGCAGGGAGGTGACAGGAATTCAAGTGACAGGAATCCAAGTGACAGGAATCAAAGAGACCTACTTTGGTGCAGTTGTCACACACAACATCCTTCACAGACTCTGAGGAGATGAAGTGATGGAGGCAATGGTCCAGTGTCATGGGACGACCCTGAGTGCCAAGAAAAGCCAGAATTATTTGCAGGAATTTTAGGGTGCATTCCACTGGGTTTTGGGAAAGGATTTTTAATAATTTCTTCCACAGAAAAACTATAGAACTGCAGAATTATTTCATGAAAGAAGTGACTAAATGGCTTTGGGTGATCATGTAACTGTGGGGATTCTCTCTTAGCCTGGATTAAACAGGGAAAACTTTGCAGCCTTTTGATAACAACAGCAGTGATTCCCTGTGTGAGCCCTTCAGTGGGGTTTTAAACCACACAATTGCTGTCCTGTTCCTATTTATCTCTTCATTCCAGCACTTCAGGAGTCACTTTATGCTCTCTGGCCCCCTCCAAAGGAGAAATACAGCTTTTAGTGGAATTTAGGCTTCCTTCCTGCCCTTCCTCATATCCTGCTCTGCCAAGGATTGGATAAAACAAAACACAAAGAGCAGAAGTTGTGTCCAAACCCCAATCCTGGCCGTCCAGGAGGGCACTCTGCAAGCAGGAATCACAATTTCCACGAGTAGCAGTGGAAGGAAATCACTACCAGACACAAAATAACAAACTCTTACAGTCCAAAAATATCCTGCAGATCTTGCCCCAAAAACCCACAATGTTTTGCTTTTTGAAGTTTGTCAGAGGCAGAAAGAAATGAAAACAATTCCCAGGTTGAAATCACCCACTGGAAAAAGCTGGATGGGGTAAGGTGTGAGCTGCCAGGGGAACCCCAGCTGAAGATCACCTTCCCAGGATGGGAAGCAGCCCCTGGGAGATGATCTGGGCTCTTCAAACTCCACAGAAAAGACCAAACCCTCCACCAGGAGAAACAGAAAGCTCCGGTGGCCTCACCAAGCTCTGTTGGATTCACCAGAACCTCACACCACCTGCAGCAGCACAGGGTTGTGAAAGGGCAGGAAAACCAAGCCCTAAAGTAGCTCTGAGTGTCCTGTGCACCTGAGAAAGGCTCTGGGAAGGGCAGGGTGGCTCAGGGAGCAGCGGGATACCTACCCAGACAGCTGCTGGAATGCTCAGGGAGAGGCTGTCGAAGGTGTCGAACCTCACAGGGCTCTGCAAGAGAACATTCCAAGATTTCTGTCAGTGATGCCTTGGGTTTTAGCTCTGCTATTTTCCAGATTCTGTACTGCATTAGCATAGAGCTCTAAACCTCATTTAGAGGATTAGCAAGTTCTCTTCACAGTTCAGTCACACAAAACAATCCTTTTCCAGCCCCAGAACCAAGGACACCGCTGGGTCAGGCCCCAAAAATATAAAACCAGCAAATTGAGGAGAGCAATCTGGGAGGATGGGACTTAATCACTTGAAGCTGTAATTAACAATTACAATGGCAATTAACCCAAATGTGTAAATGGACCAAAACTTATAAAAGTGTGGAAACTCGTGACCCCTGGTCCATCTTGGGTGGAGCTTCAGGCAGGCTCTTGTACTCAAAGGTGTATCCTCTCAAGGCCTTTTTAATCAATACCCACTTTATTCCTTTAACACTGGCCAGCCTCTATCCTAGGGAGCCTCTCAAGGCATCAGCACTCCCCAAAAAACCCAACCCAACTCTCCCAAGATGAGCCTGTGCCCTGTGCTGTCCATAATTCCCTGGTGGAACAGGATCCAAACCCTCTCAGTTTCCCAGCTGTGCCAGGAATGTTCTGCTCGGCCTCCTCCTGCTCACTCCAATTTGTTTGCAAGGTTTTGAGAAATAAAATACAAATGTTCTCTTGGTTTGGGCTATAAATGAGATTTCTTTTTTTTTTTTTTTCCTTTATCCAGGTTATCTTCATCTCCTTACTTGGGATAACTGGACTTTCAAGTACCTGAATGAGCAGTGAGTCCTACACTCACCCATGTGAGTGGATTTTCAGGTAATATTATTAATTAATTAACTATTCATTCAAGAATAGAATAAAACATCCATTATTCTGTTTGATGAGGCAGCTGTTACCCCCACAAGGTGCATCACATGCATTTTTTTTAGTCTATTGAGGGATAAATCCTTGTTCATCACCAAGGGTTGATGGTTCAGGAAGCACTCTGAGTTCTGACACAACACAGATATTAATAATAATAACAATAATATAAAATATTCTCTATTTCCACACCTGGTGCTCACAGTGTTTGCAGACCATGTTGCTGGTCAGCCTTCCATGGAAAGGGTGTTGAGATTTCCAGTGGTTGGACATAGGGGGAAGAGATCCTGCAATACAAAAACTTGGATTTTCCATCACTCCAACCCCACACTTTTGCCCTGCAGTAACAAAATGAATGCCTCCAAAGCACAGTTTTGTCCCAGCAATTAATAATAATTAATATTTATTATTAATAATTTCTTAAATGTATTTATATTTTTAAAATTTCCATTTCAGTTCAGTACAAAGATCAATTAATATTATCCCCTTCATAAACAAAACTCCCCTATGAATATTCAGAATATCCAGAAGGGATCAAATCCTACCTCTTGTCCTGCAGCTTATTTGCTTTTGGGTTATTTCTGGTTGCTGCAGAGGGAGATAAAAACATTTCATTAACCCTACCTCAGCAACATAGGAAAGATTTAGAAATTTAATATATGAAATGTTATATTTGTCCCTATTTCAACCCTAAATGGCTTTTCTGGCATTAAAAAAAATTGTGGGAATTTCAGTGGCTCTTTATATTTGAAGAACAAAAAAACCTGGTACAAAACAAATTTATAATTGACAATTGCTTATAAAAGGAGTCATTAATCTGCAGAACTCTGCCTCAGAACACTAAAATAGGAGATTTAGGGGGTTTTTTTGGTCTATATTTTAGACAAAACCAGGTATTTTCCATCTGCATCACATTTATCAGCAAGCTGGAGGATAAAATCAATTTAACCTCCATAAAACTCTTCCAAGAAATGCCCTTTTTGCAGTTTTCAACCCTTTTTCAGGTGGGAGCTACAGATCAGAGTAACTAACTTAAATCTCTACAATCCCATGGATTCAGGGATGCAAACAAAAAAAATTATAGCTCGGAGCCCAGATTTATATTTTTTACATTTATATTTATACTTATATTTATTTAACACAAGTACATAATAAATATAAACATAATAGACAATAAATATATAAATAGCTATATTAAATAATTATGCTAAATAATAAACCCTCAGGAAAGCAGGAACTCTGGAAATCCAAAGACATTTTCTTCAGGAAAACCTGAGAACTCTTTAAATTTTGACTTACTGATGAGTTCCTACCAAAGGATTAAAGAACAGCTTTGGGATCAGAATCAGAATACCCTAACCAGAGCCTTTTTACTGGGCAGCTCCCAGGGATTTCTGGTGAGGAAATAAGGGGGGTCACCTCCAGGGAATGCACGTCGAACAGGTGGGTGACGCGGGGCTGCCGGTCCCGCTCGTCCTCCAGGGAAGAGGTCAGGACATGGAACAGCTCGTGGGCATCCTGGAAATGGAGTCACAACCAAGAGAAATAAATAATTAAAAAAAAACTACTCCAGGAGGGATGGAATTCCCCAGGAAATTAAGGAGAAATTATAGCTCGGAGCCCAGATTTATATTTATTTTTTTGACATTTACATTTATATTTTTTACATTTATATTTTTTTACATTTATATATTTTTACATTTATATTTATATTTTTTTACATTTACATTTATATTTTTTACATTTACATTTATATTTTTTACATTTATATTTTTTTACATTTACATTTATATATTTTACATTTATATATTTTACATTTATATTTTTTTACATTTATATATTTTTACATTTATATTTATATTTTTTTACATTTATATATTTTTACATTTATATTTATATTTTTTTACATTTATATATTTTTACATTTATATTTATATTTTTTTACATTTATATATTTTTACATTTATATTTATATTTTTTTACATTTATATATTTTTACATTTATATTTATATTTTTTTACATTTATATATTTTTACATTTATATTTATATTTTTTTACATTTATATATTTTTACATTTATATTTATATTTTTTTACATTTATATATTTTTACATTTATATTTATATTTTTTTACATTTATATATTTTTACATTTATATTTATATTTTTTTACATTTACATTTATATTTTTTACATTTATATTTTTTACATTTATATTTCTATTTTTACATTCATATTTATATTTGTTATTCATATTTGTTACATTTATATTTATGTTTTTTGACATTTATATTTATATTTTTGACATTTATATTTACGCCCACATTCATATTTATGCTCCTATTTATTTAACATAAGTACATAGTAAACATAAACATAATGTGCAATAAAATATATAAATAACTATATTAAATAATTAAATAAAATTTAACTGGCTTAAATAATTATTTAATATAGTTATTAATAAATTAATAACTATATTGAATATTCTATAATATTAATAAATAATACTTTATTTATTTAATAAATAAAATAAAGTTTTATAAATATAATAAATATATATTTTATATAATGAATAAAGTTATTAAATATTTAATAGCTATATTAAATAATATTAAATAATTTATTATAATAATATTTGTGTTAATCTTGAATCTATTTTGTTGTGCCCAAAAGCTTCCTAACAGCACAAGGTGCTAAAGACATTCTGGGCCATATAAACTCAATCAAGGAACTAAAACACTTGGGAGAAAAAAGAATTCCCAAATGAATTCCCTGGAAAACTCCCTATTTTCCTTGATTTCAAGGGAAGCTCAATTGAAATCTACCCTTGGAAATCAGGAATGTATTTTAGGATTGGAATAACTGATGGAGTGCATTGGAAATACTGACAAGAATTGCAAATAATTAGGATTCCTGGGGAGACTGGAAATGTGGAGTGCATCCCTGGGATATCCACAGGGAAATCAGGGCTGGATCTGTTCTGGTTTAATATCCCTGGCCCTGCTGGTAATGCCCAGGCTTGGAAGCAGCCAGGAATTCCCTGAGGGATATCCCAGCACACTGAAAGCCCCACTCCCAACCTGTGGATGTTTTCCACCACTTTTTTTTTTTTTTTTTGGGAAGCAGATTCAGATCTGACAGCTGCAGCTCTGGAGGATCCCAGTCCCAGGGGATTTTCCCAGATTCCTGCACTCACCTGCTCCTCAAAGGAGGAGATCTGCCACCTGTTCATCCTCAGCACGTCCAGCAGGCAGCTGGCATCCAGGACATCGTCCTCTGTCACCTCCTGGCAGGATAAAGCTGGAGAAGGGAAGGCAGGAGTGTCAGGAGCAGCCAAAAATGGCTTAAAAAATCAGTGTTTGACAGGGTGAAAGCACCACCAGCCTCACACCACTCCCACAGGAACATCCCCAGGCAGAACTTCCAAGGGATTTCCGTTAAAAACAACCCTGGGAGGGAAGCCAGGGGATCACCTGAGGGTGGCAGAGATGAATTTAGCCCAGAAATGAATCACCTCGAGCTTAAAATCTTTAATATTTTCATCCACAACCTTGCAAAGTGTGGTTGAATAGTCGAAAGGAAAGGAAAGGAGGAAAAAAGGAAAAAAGGAAAAAAGGAAAAAAGGAAAAAAGGAAAAAAGGAAAAAAGGAAAAAAGGAAAAGGCTTAAATTATTTCTCAATAATTTTTTTATAGAATTCTAGATTTCTTGAATTCTCTGGAATTCAGCCCTTCTGTGAAAGGTGGCTGAGCTTTGGCCATGGGATTGAAAATCAGAGAGAGAAATAAAACAGGGAATACAAACCCCACGAGCTGCTTTCTTTGGGAAAAGAGGCCAAAAACGACAACATTTCTCCTCAAATATTTTATCCCTGGCTTGCCACACCAGGAGAATGCCTCAGTACCTCTCAGGAGCTGCAGCAAAGTCACTGACAGGCATTGATGATGCTCCTGGGATTTCTCCTGCTCTGTCCTGTACTGTGCTGTGAACTCCTCCAGCCACCTGATGAAGGAGGGGCAGGAGGACAAGCCCTGGAGCAGGGAATTCATGAAGCACGTGTTGCCAAGGTTCAGGAGACCCGGGACGAGCCCTGCAAAGAGAATTGCAAAGAGTTTGCACCACGAAATCCAGGGGGAACATCCCTGTTTTCAGTAGGAATGCTGGGTGAGGTGGTGTAATTACAGAAAAAAAAAAAAAATGGAGCTCGGTTTTCAGTTTGGGGTGTTTCAGTCGGTTTTTCTCTTTCACAGAATCCCAGAACGGTTTGGAAGGGATCTTGGATGGGCAGGGCCCCGTCCAACCTTTCCTTGGACACTTCCAGGGATGGAGCAGCCCCCGAGAAGCTGCAGAGCCTCCCCACCCTCCCAGCCAAGAACTCCTCCCCAAAAATCCCTCCCCAAAAAAATCCCACCCAACCCTGCCCGCCGGCAACGGGAAAACACCGGGAGAGGTGCAGCGTTCAGGCCAGCCGGAAAAACGGGATAAAGCACATTAATAAAACACCCGGGGGTTTTAATAAATAAGCCGGGGGTTCAATAAAACACCCGAGCCGGGGGTTCAATAAAACACAAGAGCCGGGGTTCAATAAAACACCCGAGCCGGGGGTGAAATAAAACACACGATCTAGGGTTAAATAAAACACACACCGGGGGTCAAATAAAGCACACGACCCGGGGGTTAAATAAAACACACGAGCCGAGGTTAAATAAAACGAGCCGGGGTTCAATAAAACACACGAGTTGGGGGTTGAATAAAACACAGGAGCCGGGGGTTCAATAAAACACCCGAGCAGGGATTAAATAAAACACACGAGCCGGGGGTTCAATAAAACACACGAGCCGGGGGTTCAATAAAACACACACCGGGGGTCAAATAAAGCACACGACCCGGGGGTTCAATAAAACACCCGACCCGGGGGTTCAATAAAACACCCGACCCGGGGGTTCAATAAAACACCCGAGCCGGGGTTAAATAAAACACCGGACCCGGGGTTGTTCCCGGTGCTGGCAGCCCCAGCCCCCCCGGTACCTCTCCGCCGCCGTTTCCTGCCGGTGATGGGGCCCCACAGGACGTAAATCCCGGCCGCCAGCGCCGCCGCCGCGCCCCCCAGCACCCCCCAGCTCCGCATGGCTCGGTGCCTGCCAGGGGAAAAGGGGAATTGAGGGAAGGAGCCGCGGGAATCGAGGGAAGGAGGAGCAGCGAGCGCAGGGAGAGCCCGCAGCCCGCCCGGCCTCACCCCCGGGGAACGGGAGAGCCAGGGGGAGAAAGGGAGCGGGGAGAGGGGAAAGCGGGGAAATGGGGCAGGAAAACGGTGAGGGAGAAAGGGAAAAGGGAAAGGGAGAAGGGAAAGGAGGAAATGAAGAAAGTGAGGGAAGAAAGGGAAAGGAAGAAAGGCAGCGCTCGGCCGAGGGTTCGCACCGACCTACGCGAGCCCCGCCGCCCGCCCTCCCCTCAGAGCCGGCGCCCTCCCGGCTCATCTCGACCCTCTTCCCGCTCCATCCCGACCCTCTCCCGTCACAAGCCGACCCCCCCCCCTCGGACCTGGCCCCCTCCCCCGCCCGCAGCAGCCGCCGCACCGGCCCGTCCGCCAGCATAGCCTCGCCGGAACGCGGGCGCGCGGCCGGGCGGCGCCGGGGGGACGGCAGGAGCGCGCGGACCGGCCGGGCGGCGGCGCCGGAAGTGATGCGGGGGGGGCCGGTTATAGCGGGCACCGGGCGGGGCGGGGGCGGTACCGGGGGCGGGGCCCGTGCCGGTACCGGTGCCGGTGCCGGTACCGGTGCCGGTGCGAGCGGCCTGTAGCGAGTAGCGGGTAACGGGCCTGTTCCGGGCGTGCCACCGGCTGTGCTGGGAAGCCCCCGGCGGTCACAGGCCGGTCCCGGTGTGACGGGCGCTGCCCCGCGCTGCCCGCCCCTCACAACCCTCACAGCGCCCTCCCCCCCCCCGGTGTCGCCGGTCGGCGGCTCAGAGCTCCGGGAAAACAGCGCGATATTCCCGTCCCGCCCGCTCCAGTGGCGGTGTAGTCGGGATTCTGAGGGCAAATCCTCCTGGAAGGGTTGTCCAGCCCTGGCAGTGGGCCGGGTCCCGGTCCCGGGGGATGTGACGCTCGGGGGGCCCCGCGGCGGCCTCGGGGAGCGCCGGGGCTCGGGGGCTCCTCGGGGCGATGGGGGAACCGCGGCTGAACCGGGCCCGGCCCAGCCGAGCTCAGCCAAACCGAGCTCGGCCAACGCCGGCGAGCCGAGCCGAGCCGTGCTGAGCTGAGCCAAACCAAGCCGAGCCCAACCGAGCCATGGCCAGTCGGGCCGAGCCGTGCTGAGCTGTGCCAAACCGAGCCCGGCTGAGCCAAACCATGCCGAGCTGAGCCGCGCTGTGCCAAAACAGCCGAGCCGTGCCAGGCTGAGCCGTGCCGAGCCGAGCCGAGCGGGTGCGCGCGGTTCCTGCGGAGCTGTCCAGCCCTTCCAGCCCTTCCAGCCGCCCCAGCCCGCAGCCCCGAGCCCGCCGTGCGGGAGCGATGAGCGCAGCCGCCGCCCGGCCATGGAGGAGGATTTGTTCCAGCTGAAGCAGCTGCCGTGAGTAGCTCCGGGGGGAGCCGCTGCCCCTGCGGCCGCGGGAATCCCGGCGGGGGCCGCGGGATTGTGCGCCGGGAAGCGGCTCAGGGCCCCCGGGAAGCGGCTCAGGGCTCCTGGGAAGCGAGGCCGTTCTCCCGGTGGAGCTGCCCCCGGGCGCAGCATCCCGAGGGATGCGGGAGGCGTTCGTTACATAAATTCACTCGGCTCGTTTGGGGTTTTGGGTTTTTGGGGGTGGTTTGTTGTTTTTTTTTTTTTTGGTGGTTTTTTTTGTTGTTGTTTTTTTGGGGGGTTTTTTTGTGGTTTTTTTTTGTGTGTGGGTTTTTTTGGGGTTTTTTTGGGTTTTTTGGTGGTGGTTTTTTGGGGATTTTTTGGTTTTTTGTGGGTTTTTTTTGTTTGTTTTTTTGTGGTTTTTTTTTTGTTTGTTTGTTTTTTTGTTTTGTTTTGGTTTGGTTTTTGGGTTTTTTGGTGGTTTTTTTGTTGTTTTTTGGTTTTGGGTTTTTTTGGGGTTTTTTTGGTGCTTGGGGGTTTTTTGGGGGTTTTTTTTTGGTTTGTTTATTTTTTGGTTTTGTTGCGTTTTTTGTGGGGTTTTTTTTTTGTGTGTGTGTGTGTGTGTTGTTTTTCTGGTTTTGTTTTTGGGGGTTTTTTTTGTTTTTCTCGGTGTGGATTCGACGGTGGTAAAAAAATCAGCAGGGGTCGTGATAAAATCGTGGAAGCGCCGGGAGATTTTGGGAGAGGAGACGTCGGGATCGCCTTTGCAGGGTGGAGGGAGGGGGGGTTTGCTGTAAATAACGTTGGGTTGGGGAGGCTCTTCCTCGCCAGAATCGCAGAGCAGAACGTGCCCTGGTGGGTTTTTGGGAGTGGGGGGGGGGGATCATCGGCATTCCCAGCGTTTCTAGAAAGCCAAACGCTGCCGGCACAGGGAAAACGCTGATTTTTGCCAGGAACTCTCTGCCTTTGGGATGTGGTTGGTTGCTGGATCTGTGCAAAAAAAAACCAAAAAAAACCCCAAAAAAACCCACCAAAAACAAACAAACAAAAAAACCAGAAAACCCTCCCAAAACCAACCAAACAACCACCCCCCCAAAAAAAAACCCCAAAAAATCAAAATAACAAAAAAACCCCAAAAACACAAAAACCAAACAACAAAAAAAAAATCCAAACCAAAAGCAAAAAATAAAAATAAAAAATTTTAAAAATAAATTAAAAAAAAAACACCACCACAAAAAAACCCCAACCCCAACCCTGACAAAATCTTCGCTGCCTTTAACCCCAGGAATTCCTTCTTTTTTTTTTTCCCCCTAAATTCCAAATGCTCCCTTTAAAACCAACCCCGTTTTTTCCTAATGCTCCACTCTCAGGTGTTTTGCAACATCTTCATCCTATTTATAAATCGTGGGCTCTGCGAGGCGCGGAGGGAAACGTTTCAAGTCGCTGTTAAATATTCATGAGCTCGTGTCAATGACAGAGCGCCCTGGCCCACAACGCTCCTGAGAAGTTGGGAGAACGAGGTGAACTCCAGCTCTTTTCCAATCCTCAGGATGCTTTCAGCTTGTCAGGGAAAAATAAAATAAATCAGAGGTTATTTTATCAAGCTTTTTCTCCCCATTTTAAAGAACAAAACCTGGGAATACTTTCCAAAGCACCTCCCAGTGCTGTGAGGTTTTGCAAATAAATGCAGCAGCTCCCTGAGACGTCCCAGATGTGAAAAATTTGGTGAGTGTGGAACAGAAATTATCCCTGTGGAGGCATTTTTTCCTTCGTTTTTATCAGTTTATTTCATATATCCCTAAATTATCCACCTGTGTTTTTGTTTTCTGTTCTGCGGAATGTGGCAATCCCTGCCTGGGTTTGTGATTCTCAGGTTTTGTAGGAGCTGGGATGATCTTGAAGGTCCCTCCCTGTGATTCTGTGATAATTTCATCTATTTTCCAAACTATTTCACTTAACTCCAATGTATTTTCACTTCCCTGCGTTGCAGATAAAAGTGAAAGAAGTTTGAGGGATCCATCCATTAAATCTGGAGGATCTGTTCCCAAATCTTTGACCACAGAAAACCTCATAGATGGGAAAAGAACCTTCTCTGTGAAAAGGGAGCAAATCCCTCTGCCCAAAACATCAAAGCTGTGTCAGTTTAGCAAATTCTGGTCTTAAAATACAGATACTCCATTAATGACATGATATTAAATAATTCTGTTTAAGATGAAAGCAGAGTCACAGATTCAGCATCCAGATGGAAAAAAAAAATCCATCCACTCCCTGAATGAGCTCAGTAATTGTATTTCACTAAATAATATTTCAGATTGTGGTGGATTTCAGGAGTTTCACTTTTAATCACAAAAAAAGAAAAAAAAAAAAGAAAGAAAAAAACCACAACAAAACAAAACAAAAAAACCCTCAGAAAATGGAATTTGGGCTCTTCCTGCCAGGAAAAAAAAAAAACCAACAAAACAAAACAAAACAAAAAAACCCAAACAAAAACCCCCCAAAACAACAACAATAACAACAACAAAACAAAAAAAAAACCAACAAAAACCCTCCCAAAAAAAAACCCCAAAAAAACCCCACAACAACAAACCTGAAATCCAATGACACAGCAATGCCTGATTCCAATTAAATCCAGGCACACAGAACATGGATCTCATTAAAAATCCATCACTCCATCATATTTTTATGACCTCCGTGGTTTTATAACTTCGTGGACAGCACAATAACAGCCTCTGTGTCCAAGGATTCCATCCCCAAAACCAGATCCAAACGCGAATCCCAGCATCCCCAGTGGAGAACGGAGGGAATGAGGAGAAACCCCGGTGTGAAACGGCTTGGAGACTCACCCAGCCCCGGGAGGATCCAGCCCAGCCCAGCCCAGCCCAGCCCGCTCTCTGTGCTCGCAGGGTGGTGAAGTTCCGCCGCACGGGGGAGAGCTCGAGGTCGGACGAGGATGGGATTTCGGGAGAGCACGAGGTGCAGATCGAGGGCGTGAGGACGGAGCTGGAGCCGGTGGAGCTGGGGGATGGAGCCGCGGTGCCCAAGGAGTTCGCCAACCCCACGGATGGTGAGCGGGGTTCTTGTTTTCCTGCCGGGAGAAGGTTGTGGAGAAGGGTGGGATCTCTTCATCCCGTTCAGGGTGGGTACAGAGGGGGTTGGAGAAGTTAAGGATGCCCAGATAAAAATAATGACTCAGGGAAGTTCTGTTAGACCTGAAAATCGTGGTTTGATCAGCTCATTCCCCGTGGGATGCTCTCTGTGTTCCTTTTTGTGCTGGATCCTCCTGTGAGGGAGCTGTGGATGCAGCTGCCACCCCCTGTTCCACACTGGGATTTGCCTGAGTTCCCTCTGGAGCTGCTCAGAGCTCCTGGAGCAGCTGCACCTGGCTCTCCTTCAAGGCTGGGATGAATCTGCAGAGTTCCTGGCTCCTCTTTTCCTAGAGGACAACAGGAATGTCCATCTCAGCCTGTGCTCCCTGCCTGGAGGCATCACTGCTTTGGGAGGGGTGGGAGATGTTGGGTTTGTCTCAGCACAGTGTGAGAATTTGGAACTTCTCTGCTGTGCTTTGTCCCTTGGATTTTGTTTGATTTCCTCCTGGGTTTTGTTGTTGTGGGGATTTCACAGCTCTCAAAGCTTTTCTGAGGAATGTCCTTTACAAACTGATGCAAGTGTTAGAACTGTGAGACTTAAATTGATTTAAACAACTCAAATATCAAAATGTGCTTTTCTTGGCCCTTTCATTTGGCATCTGAGCAAAGGAATTTGAGACATCTCAGCACCTTCAGCTGGAACAGACTAGAGAGGTCATGGCAGTGGGTGGGAAACAACCAGCAGCATTTTTAACAGAAGCAGGGTTTAAGATTTGTGTGTTTTGGAGAAATTTTTGACTTAAATAATGAGAGGTTGCACTGAACTATTCTCTGCAGCTCCCAGCACTGCTGTGGGCTGGGGCAGAGCTGTTTCTCCCCACTGAAAGCTGCATTTCAGTGCCTGGAGGAGTCACTCCCAGGAGGAGGAGGCTGAACATGGGCTGGATTTGTGGGTGCCACACTGATTTACCTCCACGTGGTTAAAATATTCTAGGAACAATTCAAATTATTTTGGCTTTGGAAGAACACAGAGATTTCCCTGAGCAGGAATTGTATAATAACTAAGTATCTCAGTTACATAGTTGAGATCTCAGCAGATTAGCCAATTAATCAGTAATTAAACCAAAAAATTCTCTCTCAAGGGCTGGACTTCTAAGGAAGGAATCCACTGGGATTGTTTTCTTTCCAGATACTTTCATGGTGGAAGATGCAGTGGAAGCCATTGGATTTGGGAAGTTCCAGTGGAAGCTCTCTGTCATTACTGGATTGGCATGGGCAAGTAATTGGGATCAGGATCAGTTCATGCTCATCACTTAGAGAATCTCAGGGATTTCAAATAATGGGGGCAGAGAGTCTCCAATAAAATGTAATGTACAATGAATGTACAATAAAGCAGGAATTTCACTGGAAATTAAAATAACAGCAGCACCCAGCCTTGTTGTGAGGGGTAATGATGGATTTCTTTGTCTCTGAAGTTTTTATAAATGAGGGTTTGGAAAACCATTTCGATTCTCCACTCCAGTTTGTTTTCAAATGAGGTTTCAGGCTGCTCCTGCAGAACCTGAGGCTTCCTGCAGTGATTTTACCACATCCCTCCTCCCATCAGCTGCCACCTTGGTTGTCTCTATCAGTCAGGATTGCTGGAATCTCAGTTTCAGAGGAACAGCAACCCAGCACTTCCACTTTTAACTTGATATCAACAACAAAAAAGTCTTGGTTTCCATTTCCTGCTCTGTGTTCCACCTCCTGTGGTGCATTTTAGGATCCTGATACCTGGAGCTGAATTTACTGGCCTTTATCCATGTAAAAAGCTGGGATCTGCCATGGTTTAGATCCTAAATCAGCTGTGGGACTCAGTTTTCAGGTGATCTGTGCAAACCCAGGAGTGTTGAAGGGAATAAGTTACAAGGTATGAAACAGCCCTGACCCAATCTGTGTGTGAAGGGGCTGAAGGCTGGAATTTGCACTGTGGAAGTGACTGAGCCTGTGTCCCTGACCAGCCAAACCTCCTCAAAATCTTTGCATTTAGCTCTTTGGATCCTCTCTGCCAGAGTTACTAAACGTGCTGACAACCAGAAAAGAGTTTAAATACGAAATGTTAAACATTCTGTTCAACCACAAAGTGAGAACAGCCCAGAAATGTCACCAAGGCCTATTACTGACTCCTAAATCCACCTGATTTGCAGGGACTTGTTGATTTTGCTTTCTCTTCCCCCTGCAGATGGCAGATGCCATGGAAATGATGATTTTAAGTATCCTTGCTCCTCAGCTGCACTGTGAGTGGCGCTTACCCAGCTGGAAGGTTGCATTGCTCACCTCGGTAGGAAAAAACACCTGACAGCTCCTGTCTTCCCTGAGCTTTTGCCATCATTGTTAGCCTGATATTTTGCTTTGTATCCCCCCAAATTAAAGCTCCTTGTGGTCTTTGCAGATTGCCTTCAGCATGGAAGTTTATAGGAGGTTTTTTTAGAGATTTGTAGGAATTTTTTAAAGATTGAAATAATGAAATTCAGTGAGAACTGAGGAGGGCATTTTGCAGGTTTTAGGCTCAAAATTTCATGTCATTTCCAGGAAAACCTGTGAATTTACTCAGTTTCATCCTAAAATTCAAACCATTTGATTAATTTTTTTAAAAAGTTGGTAAATTTTGATTATCTTGCTTGCAAATCTTTGTCTCTCCCCACATTTAAGCTCTCTGACAGACTGAGAGCCCTGAGAGAGAACAAAGAGTTGATTTTTGGGGTTGGACTCAATGATATCAGAAATCTTTTCCAGCCTAAATTATTCTGGAATTATCCAGTGATCTCGGGAAGCAGAGATCTTACAACAACACCTCCAAGATTTATTTTTTTCCTATTGTTCCACAGGTGGTGTTTGTGGGAATGATGTCCAGCTCCACTCTCTGGGGAAACATTTCAGACCAGTATGGGAGGAAAACAGTAAGTGTGCAGCTCCTGCTGGGATATATCCCAACATTTCTGCAGCGTGGACAGAGAAGCTGTGGCCTTTGCAGATTGCCTTTACCTTGGAAGTTTATAGGAGTTTTTTTTTTTTTTTAAGGTTTATAGGATTTTTTTTATTAGATTGAAGTAATGAAATTCAGTGAGAACTGGGTGAGGGATGAGGCTGCCTCATCCCTGGAAGTGTCTGAGACCAGGCTGGAGCAGCCTGGGATGGTGGAAGGTGTCCCTGCACATGGCAGAGGGTGGGATGGGATGAGTTTTAGGGTTCCTTCCAACCCAAACCATTCCAGAATTCCACGTTCCCAAATGTCCACGTTCCAAAATCAAGCACATCCAGAGCTGAGCTCCTGTGGAATAGAAGACATTTGAAGCTCAGTTTTACACTTTAATTCATGTTACAGTGATTTTTCACTCTTGCTGAACACAGGGCCTAAAGATCAGCGTGTTGTGGACACTCTACTATGGGATCCTCAGTGGATTTGCTCCCATTTACAGCTGGATCCTGGTGCTGAGGGGCCTGGTGGGCTTTGGGATTGGAGGAGTGCCTCAGTCGTAAGTAAATATTCACCAATCCAAACTTCCTCATTTCCCTTTCTTTGTTATCAAATTCTCCTGTCAGGTTGAAGTCTTGTTTCTGTTCAGCCACCCCAAACCTTGGTCTTGTTGCAAGGTCTCATTTAAACACCAGCATTTAGAGGCACAGCTGAGCCCTGACTCTGATTGTAGAGCCCCAGATTATTGTTCAGTCAGAGCCTGAGCTTCCCCATCTCACCCTGAGCTGGAATTTCAAACCCACACAGACCTGGAGCACTGGAGATGCTGGGAAAATGCTCAGAAGGAAAAGGAAGTGTCAGGATATTTCTCTTTCACTGGAGAGAGGGAGCCACACATTTTCCATCTGCAATAAATAACCCTGCTCTAGGTTTTTAATTATAAATGTAAAGAGAAGGGTACAGCCATTCTCCCTCTCTTTTGTCCTTACCAGTAATTGATATTTTTGCCTTCTGGAGGTGCTGTTTTGGAGCAGGCAGAGCCTGGCCTGGATTGATGGCTCACAGATTCCTTCCCAAGGCAAGGCAGTGGCTTTTCCATGGCCACTCCCAGATAAAAAAATCCAGAGCTGCAGGTGCAGCCCAGCCAGGGCCACTTGGCTCATTGAGGTTCTGTGGCTTCCTGAGAGAAAAACCAGAGCCACTTACAGATCTCCAAGTGGATCCCATCCTCCCTGAGTCTGTTTCCTGTTCTGACTATAACAGGGATTTATTTGACAGGGGAGTAAACATGGCTGAAGCAGGAAAAGGAGCTCCTTTCCCTTTCTAATATCCTTAAGCTGTGTGATTTTGGAGGTCAGTGCCTGGGTCTCCATGGGATGAGTGTAACTTCCTCCTCTGGCTTGGCTCCAACAATTCCATGTCCTTCTTTTCTTGGGGTCATTCACCAGCTCCTGTTTTTTCTCTGCACTGCAGAGGGACCTGAGCTACACTTTAGGATGTGATTTGAGTCCTCCAAATCTCTGCTTGAATGAAATATTGTGTGAAACTTGATACTTTCCATGAACTGGGCAGCTCCTCAGGGATCAGGCCACTCTTTAAATTAGTAGGAATTTTGTCCCAAACCTCAAAGGAAGCCTGAGGGGGTTTGGAGGCAGGAACAGGCTGAGTCAATGGAATGCAAACAGAGCAAAGCCAAACCTTACCAGTTTGAAGGGGATGACAAAGCCTGGACTGGCTGCTGCTTGAATTCCTCCTCAGGAATTCCTCCTGGAGAAGCTTTGCCATCACTCCTTGGCACAGGCATGAAACAAAGCCTCAGTGGTTGCTCTTTGAATCCCACAACAAAAGAATGCAAATTATTTTATACCAGTGACATGAATGTATTCCCCTCTTGGAGAATTGAATCCTGGCACAAGAGATGGATGGGAATTCTCTGAGCCTGAAGAAATTCTTTATCCAGCAGGAGTTTTTGTAGAATTCTGATGGACCACGCTGAAAATATCAGATAAAATGGTGTTTTCAATGGTGCTCTGGCTCAGAGCAGGACTATGAAAACATGAGCATCAAGATCTGCATTTAACTGACAACTGAGGGGTCACAAAACCACACAAAAAGAGCAAATTGTGTCCTCTCTTGCAATGTTGAAGGGTTTGTTGTGGGATAGAAGGAGAATGTGACCTGGCTGGCTCTGGGTATAGGGAGAACTTTGAGTTGCTGCTCTGCATTTGGCAATTTTATTAAAAGGCTAAAGGGATGTTTGAACCTCTGTCTGCTGTGGCATTTCCCTCTCTGTGCTGACATTTTCCTCTCTGTCCCCTCTTTTAGGGTAACTTTATATGCTGAGTTCCTTCCAATCAAAGCCAGAGCAAAGTGCATTTTATTAATAGAGGTGAGTGGGTGCACTCTGATCCATGAGGGACAAATCCTCTGGTGGTCACATCCCTTCCATCCTCCTGCCTGGAAATCCCCTCAGAGCTGCAGCCAGACCTGTCCTGTCCACCTTGGTGTGGAGCTGAGTCATTCCTGAGCTCTGGTGCCAGCCCACCTCCAAAAACAGCAGAAGGTTTTCCTGTCACACTCCACTCTTGGTGTTGAGTTTGCCTTTTTCCAAATCATTTTGCACCCAGGGCTGCAGAGTGAGCACGAGAGGGGCATTGGGGGTCCATGGTTTTGTGGTGAAGTGCATCTCAGTGATGAATTTGGAGAGCTGACAGCTCCACAAATCCAGTGCTAAATCAGCTCCACATCTTCGTTCAAACATGTTAAAGTCACACAGGGCAGTATTTTGTCCTTGGAAGATTTTAGGCAGAATTCTCACCCCTGAAATTTCTCTCTCCTGGTGAGCACAGCCTGGAATGTTCCAAAGAAGAGGCCTTGGGAGCACTCCATTCCTTATTTTTCTCTTGGTTTTCCCTCTTGCAGGTGTTCTGGGCCCTTGGGACTGTGTTTGAAGTGCTGCTGGCAGTGGTGGTGATGCCCACGCTCGGCTGGCGCTGGCTCCTCATCCTCTCTGCCCTCCCACTCCTGCTCTTTGCTGGCCTGTGTTTTGTAGGTATTCCTCAAGGATTCCTGTGAATTCCTGCAAGTCCCATCCCTCTACCCCATTCTGTGACCCAGCTGAAGGAAATCAGGGCAGTTCTGAGCTCTCTGGTCGTGTCTTCTGTGAAATAAGTGAAATAATGATCAGAAAATGCAGTTTCAACAGGGTGCTGGGAAAAAGATTCCAGGGAGAGTTGTGTTGATGTGACAGTGATTGCTGGAGGACAATGGAGGGCTGGAATTTTGTGAAATCAGCCAGGAACCCTCTCCAATTTAATGACTTTGTTTCAACTAAGCTCAGTGAAATCAACATTTTATCAAAAGCTGTTGCTATTTCCCCAAATTCTCTTCCAATTCTGTTACTTTTAGAATCAATTTCCACTGAAAAATCATCCCAAATCAGGGGTAGAATCTGCAGAGTGCAGGTCAGATTCCAAAACAAGTTAAACCTGAGCTTCAGTGATGTATATTTTATATTTTATATTTATTTTATATTGAATATTTAATATTTTATATTTTATTAGGTGATCTCTTTGCCAATCACTCAGTCTCCTCATAGATAAGTGTCCTTGTCAGGTGGTTTAGCAGCCCTTTTAAGTCCTTAGTTGTTCAGGAAACCCTCCAGTTATCCAGGTGCTCACAAGCTTGTTCTGAATTAAAAGGAGCTTAAACTCATAAATTTTGAAGGATCTTTTTATCTGCCCTGGATGCTCTGCCATTCCTTTAAGGAAGGGGTGATGTAAAAAACCTGCAAAAATTCTCAACACTCCACAAGGATAAACCCAAAGGAATGGAAAGGATTCTGAATTCATGGGGAAAGTGGGGAGGGGTTGCAGTTTTTAAAGCCTGATGAGATGATTCTTGGAATTCTTTCTTGGAATTCTCAAGCTTAGTTCAGCAAACCTTTATTATGTGGGAATCTGCTGCAATCTGAGATTCCCCCAAGGAAAACCCCAGAGTTTATTGCTGGTTGTGACCCCCTCCTGTGTGTGTGTGTGTGACCCTCAGTGGCTGCCAGAAAGTGCCAGGTATGACGTGTTATCTGGGAACCAGGAGAAAGCTCTGGCCACTTTGAAGAGGATTGCCACGGAGAATGGAGCTCCAATGCCCTTGGGAAAGCTGGTGGTGTCCAGGCAGGTACGTGCAGGTCCCAGGCACCTCCAGAACAATGAAACTGAGGGGGGTTGTAAGCAAATCATCAGTGTTCTGTTCAATTTTAATGTCTCAGCTAGGCAGGAAAAAATGAGGTTTGATCATTTAGGGCTCTTTCCCACTGAGGAGGAGTTCATTTCTCATTTGGAAGTGAAAAGCAGCTTTAAAAAGGGCATTGATGTTATTTAACCTCACTGTTGTTAAGAAAACCAAACCTTGAGGTTGTTGAAGAGCTCAGGTCAGAATTCCTGGGTCTGAATTCATGGGACAAGATGAGATTTGTCACTTTGGCTGTCCCTGCTTGTTCCCAACAGGAGGACCGAGGCAAGATGAGGGATCTTTTCACCCCCCATTTCCGCTGGACCACCTTGTTGCTCTGGTTTATTTGGTAAGAGAAAACCTAAAGGTTCAGTGCCAGCACAGCTCTAAATGGGTTTTATTAAAAGGATTTTGTTCAAATACAACAACTTCCTCCTCAGAAAAAAAAACTAACCAAACAAAAAAAACCCCAACCTGTATTGATTTGTAATTTATTCAAGCATTCCCAATCAAATTGCCCTTTAATTTTCTGAATGCTGAAATAGCTTTGGGGTAGGACTTTTGATTGTTGGTGTTCCTTTTAAGTTGGACCAGCTGAAACTTCCTCTCTTATTTGCTTCCTTGCAGGTTTTCCAATGCTTTTTCATATTATGGGTTAGTTTTATTAACTACAGAGCTCTTCCAAGCAGGAGATGTTTGCAGCAGTGAGTATTGCTCCATCTTTTCTTTTTAAATATTTCCTGTTAAAACTGCTGGAATATCTTTTATTAGATCACTTTCTGCTGATGGTTTGGAAAATGAATGTGGCTGAGCTTTAAGTTTATTTTATATATTTCCTCATCTCTGCCCAGTTCAGAGAGGTTCTGCACAGTGGTTTTGAGTCCAAAATGTCAAACAGCAAGACAACCTTCAAGGCAGACCTGTTACCTGTTCTTCTTGATTAAAAAAAAAAAAAAGTGAATGAATAAATACAAGTTTGCAGATTTGACAGGTCTAATTAGTTCTGAGAGAGAGAAACTGCTGCTGTGGAGCTCCTGGGTGCTCAGGATGGGAAAACCTGCAGAGAAAAAAGATAATGGTGGGAAATCAACATCCTTTGTGTTGTAGAATTTTTTCTGGGGGAAAAAAAAAAGGTGCTTTGACTGAGTTAAGAAGAGGCTTGAACAGTTTGATTCCCCAGGGGAGGAATGATTGCATTCAGAACACTTGTAATTAGGGAAAACTGCCTGGAAGTTGGGAAATTATCAAAGGTGGATGGGGAGTGATGGAGCAGCCCCAGATTCCAGGGTTGAGCAGCAGTGAGGAGCTCTGAGAGCTCTGACTCAGGTTTGCCTCCCCAGAGAAGGATGCAGCCCTTAAAAACCCTTGTTTTTTTATAAGGACATGGGGTTGTTCAGTATTCTCAGAGTGTAGGAAGTGTTGGGATCCCCATTTGTGTTGGGAGGAACTGAATTATTGGAGTTAATTCTGTCCTGAGCCCTGGACTGGAAAATAATTCAGGCTGTACAGCTGATAAGGAGGTGGGATTTTCACTGAGCTGAGACATTCTGTCACAGAAAACATGATAAATGTTCAGTGTTTCCAGGCAAAATCACCAAGCATTGCTCTTCAATGCCCCTCTGACTCTCAATTCCATCCCAGCAGCACATCAGGCATTCAGAAGAGGAATAGCAATTAAATCAAAGGGGCAGAATCACTTGAATTTCCATCCCTAAATAACTTTCCAGGAGTATTTTAAAGGATGGTTGGTGCAGTGAATCCATACCATTCCTTCCAGTCCATCCCTTCCTAAATTTCAGTGAGATAAAGTGAGAGAGAGACTCAGCAGGAAGGTAAAGAGGGAAGAGTTTACTTAAAATATATTAAATATTTGTGCTTTTTTTCCCTGCAGTATCCAGCAGAAGGCAGGAAGTAAAAGCCAAGTGCAGCCTGACCTGTGAGTACCTGACAGAGGAGGATTACACTGACCTGCTCTGGACAACCCTGTCAGAATTCCCTGGTAAGGAGCAATGAGAAGCACCAGTTTTTCCTTGGAATGGCTCAGGGTGTGGGATTGGGCTCTGGAAGCAGCAGTGGAACTGGGATGTCTGGCCTGATGCTCCCCACAGCACTCAGAGCTCCTTGCTGTGGCTGTGGATCCTCCCTGCCCTGGGATCACTCCAGAAAAAAATCAGTCATTGCTCTGGAATGGCCCCTCTGTCTGTTCCAACCCTTCAGAAGGAGGAAAACCAGCTCAATCAAAGGGGCAGAAACACTGGGATTTCTATCCATAAGTGATTTTCCAGAAGTATTTTCAAAGGATGATGGGTGCAGTGAATCCATGGAGAACTTGCTCCCTAAATCTGTGTGTCCAGCCTCAGTCCTGAGCCTGTGATTTTCAGGCAATTCCAGCAAATTTCAATGGACAGTCTGGCAGAGGAGAAAATAGTGTGAAACAGCCACTGATCCTTCAGATGGACAGGGATCTCCTGTTAATCTGATTGAAACAACACCAGAGACAAGGATCAGGATATTTTCACTCTTCTGGATCATAATCTCAGGGCTAAAAGCTCAAGGAGAAGCCATTTAATGAATGATAATTTGCAAGAATGACTGAGAAATATGCACAGTCATTCCTAAGAGGAGTGTGCTGCCAAACAGTCATTTTGAGAAGGATACCCCAAAGAAAGAGTGGGGTGGTGCTGTGGCTGAAAGGTCTGGTTTGATCCTCACACACACTGAGGTGGGAATGAGAAATATTGACAGGGTATCTCTGGATGTGACAGGGTACCTCTGATGCTGGAATAATCCCCACAGCTTTCAAAAGGATCTGGGAAAACTGCATTGGAGGGAAGACTTAATAGTGTGATTTGCTGAGCTTGATCTATTTCCTATCAAAAAGCAGGGCAGAAATAATTTGGTGAAACATCTAAATAACAGAACAGAAAGAAAATACATTCTAAAGAGCCCTTAAATCCAGCAGGGAACAATGGCCAGAAGTTGAACAGAAGTTCTTCCAGTGAGAGCCATGACGTGTTTTAGGCATTCACATCAGTAATCCCTGGGTGGGAGTGTGGATTTGTGGACCTGGGAGCAGGACCCAGCAGCTGGGACACAGAGTTCCTGTTTCCACATGACACCAGTAGCAATCCATCCCACAGCCCTGCCTGGGGCTAGCAAAGGATTGGAAAGAGAGGCCAAAATTTCCAACCTAAACCACCCAGGCTGTGTTGAATCTGCTGCAGCCCCTCTTTGCCCCATTCCCAAGGGTCTCCTGGTCTCTTCCCACAGGTGTCTTGGTGACCCTGTGGATCATCGACCGCATCGGCCGCAAGAAAACCATGGCGCTGTCCTTCCTTGTCTTCTCCTTTTGCAGCCTCCTGCTCTTTCTCTGTGTTGGAAGGTGAGCCCAGCACAGGAAACACCTGGAGTAAAGGATTTATCCTTGTCTTAAATTTATCCATGTCCTCTCCTGGTTGTGGTGGGGGAAGTGGGAGTGGTGGTTTGAAAAGCTGTGGGATGGTCGTGCCCAGCTGGAGAAAGATTGAAGGCTGGGGTTGGGTTTTCTCAGCAGGGTTTGGGAGGGATGTCAAAGTGAATTCCAAGTGAACCCAGCAGATTGTACTTAACATTGCCAAACTCTGCTCTCCTCTTCCTCCTCACAGAAATGTTCTTACTGTGCTGCTCTTCATTGCAAGAGCTTTTATTTCAGGAGGATTTCAGGCTGCCTATGTTTACACTCCTGAGGTAAGGGGGTTGTTGTGGGGATGGGAATGTTCAAGGGGAGTGAGAACAGGGTGGGAAAGTCATTTTGATGATCTGTTCCCTATGGACCTTCCCAGACTGGAGCTGTAGATCCCACTGTCATTGTGTGAGAGTGTGCTGTGGCACCACTTATCAATTCCCATTGATTTAGGAGTGGAAGGAGGAAAAACTTCCCACTGGGATTGATGGGATGATGTTTTTTCCACAGGTTTATCCCACAGCCACACGTGCTTTGGGCCTGGGAACATGCAGTGGCATGGCCAGAGTGGGAGCCCTCATAACCCCGTTCATTGCACAGGTAAATCCCTTCTCCTCTGAGACTGGAGGCACTGGAGGTTTGGATTGATGATCTTGGAGGTCTTTTCCAGCTTTAGCAATTCCATGATTCTAGGAAGGTGATGTAGAACCTGCTTTTCTTCCACTATCCCAGGTTGCTCCAAGCTCCATCCTTGGACATTTCCAGGGATGGGGCAGCCACAGCTTCTCTGGGCAACCTGTTCCAGGACCTCCCATCCTCACAGGGAAGATTTCCTTCCTAAAATCCAGTCTAATCCTGCCCTCTGATAGTTTAAAACCACTGTCCCTTGTCCTGACACGATCTATAAAATGTCCTTCTCCCTCCTTTCCAGAAGCTTCGAGTTAAACTTTATTCCCAACACTACAATTAAAATTTCTACTGCTCCGTCAGTGTCTGTATTTCCATGCTGAGGTGCTGTTTTGCATTCCCTGCAGGTGATGTTGGAATCTTCAGTCTATCTGACTCTGCTGGTTTACAGTGGCTGCTGCCTGCTGGCTGCCCTGGCCTCCTGCTTCCTGCCCATCGAGACCAAGGGCCGTGGCCTGCAGGAGTCCAGCCACAAGGAATGGGGCCAGGAGATGGTGGGCAGAGGCTCTCATTCCCCAGGGGAATCACAGGAATGATGGGACATGGAAAGCTGCTGGAAGAATGAAGGATTTAGGAGCAAGATGTCTCACAAAACCTCCGAGCCTGAAGCATGGAAAGCTGACCACCGTCACTGCCAACGTCACGTTTCAAACCGCAGGGGTTTGGGGTTGAACCTCAGCAATTTGTGTTTCTGCTGCTCTTTGCTCACACTCATAAAAACTTTCTGGATGGAGAGGCCTTTGATCCAGATATCCTTGGAAGTTTAGCAGGAGGTGTTTTCTCTTCAGTCTGTCGTTCTTGCATGGTCAGCTCTTCAGCTTAAAATGTCCCGTGCCAAGCAAATGCCAAGTGACTGCAGCCCAGCATAAGCTGTCATTAAAACACTGAGCTCTTGATGCCTAAAACCAAGAGGTTCATCTTTAGTGTGGCCCTGGCCTGGCAGAGGGTGGATTCCATCCCCTACACTATGGATTAAATGCCTGCCTTGCACTTTTAGCCATCCAAACCACCACCAAAATGTGGTTCTGGCAAACCAGAACCAGTTGGGTTCTGTTCCTGGAGAGTGGTTTGCTTGGGAACTGACTCCTGACTGTTTCTCCCTTCCCAGGTGGGTAGCTGGAGAAGGGAGGGTGGTGCTTGCTGCAGAGCTGGGACCTTGTAGCAGAAATGTAAATCACAGAGTCATTAAGGTTGGAAAAGACCTCCAAGCTCATCAAGTCCAACGTGTAAATCCTCATGTTTTGGAGCAGACTTGGACTTCTCAGGCATTGACAGGGACCTTGAGCTCTCTGTCTGTTGCTTGGAGTGGGGAGGTTCCCACTCCTGGGGTTCTCTGTGTGGATCCAGGTGTGTCCCTGCTCTGTTTCCTGGGCACATCCTCATGGTGGGGTAGCCCAAGCAGAGTCCAGAGCTGTTGTGGTGGAGCCACTCCCTGACAGCTGGGCAGGACCTTTCCTGCTGATTGTAATTGACTGGTGACAAAGGAATGTAGCTGGAATAAATGAACAAAACCATGAGAAGAGCCCATCTGCAGTGGCCTTGGATGAGGAACATCCCTCCTTCAGGTGTGGCTCCTCAAGGGATGATCCCTCTCTTGTCAGGGGATGTAACAGAGCTCAGGTGAGGACAAGCTTGTCTGGTTTGTCACAAAACTGTCCCTGGGCACAGGTCAGGTGGCAGAGTCTGTGGCAACGTGTGGGGATCTGAGATGTGCCTCCTCCAGGTCTCAGTGGATTTTCAGGATTCCAGACCTTGGGACACACAACCAAATGTGGGTGAGATGGACTTGGTGAGGCTGTGGAAGCAGTGGGGGTTTATGGTCTGTGTGAGCAGGTGTCTCACCTGAACACAGGTAAATGTGCAACACATTCTTACAGTTGAACATTTTAGTTATCCTGGGAATCAGGTCCCATTCCTGAGGTGAGGAATAGGTCTCCAAGTCCATGTTTGGTGCAGTGAGCACTGTGGGGCACAGCTGTCACTGAGGGTCACAGCTCCGAGGTCACTGCCATGCTCCACCACGTGCCAGGCTGCTCATTTGGAGACTGAAGGGAAAACAGAAGTGGATAATTCCTTACAGAAAGCCAGGAAACTCAGGCTGATGGAAAAGGCCAAAGAGGTTGTTGAAATTGTGTGAGGGGGGATGTTCTGCAGAGAACAGAGTTTGCCAAGGCACCCAGGGTCCATCCAGTCCCACTGGAGGGTGGTGATTCAGTGAAGGATTCCAGGAATGGTTGGTGGAAGCAGGCAAATCTGGCTTTTCCCAGCAAGATGAAAATGAATTCAGCTCCCAGGGGATCCCTGGGATCCCTGGGCTCAGCTGTGGGTGATGGCACAGAACCCTCTGTCCCTTCCAGCTGGGTTGGCTCCCTTTGTGTCCCTGTCCCTGTGTCCTCATGCCCCACCAAGAGCAAGCTCCAGTTGATCCCAGTAATTAGACAAGGCTCTCGTGGCACTGACAGTAACCACAACTCATTTGTCCACCTTCTTCTGCCAGGCTGGAGTTGGATCATTCTCCCTGTGTGCCTGGGGCAGAGCCAGAGGGGCTTGTTCCATGGAATACCAGAATTCCAAAGTGATTTGGGTTGGGAGGGACCTTAAAGCTCATCCAGTCCCACCCCTGCCATGGTCTACTTTCCACTAGACCAGGGTGCCCCAAGGCCCACCCAAACCTGAGCTTGAGCACTTCCAGGGATGGGGAACCTCTGCTTTCACTTGGACTGGGCTCTGCTGTGCTGGATGTGGGGCACAGCAGTGAGGAAGCAGATCCTGGATGGGTTTAATCAGGTATCACCCCACGTGTGTGGCCAGCGAGCTGGGAAACCTGCTGGGCTGGGATCTGCTGGAGCTGGGTTTGCCTTTGCACAGTCAGGCTGTTCACCCCTCAGTGACAGCTCTGACATTCCATCCTCTGCCTCCTGCTGCTGGAGGCCATTCCAGTCCCCCAGGTGCTTCCATCCTTCCTTCCTTGGGCTTGCCCTGAGCTGTGTTTGCATCCCAAAACTCTGGAACTGAGCCTGGGTAGAGGTGACAGAGAATCCAAAGTTCAGGACAGGCCTGGCCTCCATGGCCCAGTTTGTTACTCAGAGCCTTGAGTTAAAATTCTGCTTTCCCTGGGTAAATGTTTGCTCACATCTCACTTCATTTTTTTAGGTGAATGTTCAGCAGTTTTAAAGAATTGCATCCAACGGCCTTTAGAGAGTTTTAGGTGAAGTTTATCTGTTCATGCACACCTGGATCCTACAGATAAGCTACTCCCCAGGTAAAGATTTCTAGGGAATGCAACATTTGCCATGCTGTTGAATAGATCAGTTTTAACCTGTGACATTTACAGTGTTAACCAAAACATGGAAGGCGTTTTTGCTTTTCACTTTTTATGAATTCTGCACTTAAAAAAAAAATCTATTTAATGACAGAAATACCGAGATTGGTGTTGCTGGGTCTTTGATTTTGTTCAAGTTTGATCCAAAGCTCACTGAAATCTGGGAAAATCTCCCAGATATCCCTGAGCTTTGGATCAGCTGAATGAAAGGGAGAGGTAGGAGCCCACCACAGCTGATCCCACCTGGCTGAATTCAGCAGGAGCCCGTTGGGCACTGGAGGAATGGAGCTGGAATTCAGAATTTGCAGGAATTTGCAGATAATTAGTAAGAGAAGGCCATTTTAGCTCGTTCACTGAGAACACTGGGGTTGACACACACCAGTTAGAAATCACCACCAATAGATTTCATCAGTAGGGCAGCACCGTTGAGGTACAAAACAAACTTCCAAAGAATCCTTTTTCCACACTGAGTAATTTTCACTGGTCAAGGAATTACTGCTTCATTTCAAACTGGAAAGTGAGATCCTTTGGAATTCAAACAGAATTGTGGGATTCAGTTTTGCCAAATGTCCAAGATCTCAACATGCCAAGCTGGCGTGGGAATGTAATTCCCCAAGTGTGCTTGGATGGAATGATTTGTTACTCCCAAATACATGCCAAAAGAGCAGAGAATGTTTCCATGTTTGAATGTACAGTTTCTAAGCTGGATTTACATTTTAATGTTGAAAAATTTGGTGTATCTCAAGCTTGTTGTAAAATACTCCTCTGGTTCCTGTTCCCGACACGGCATTGGAGAGTTGAAGTCCACATTAGATATTTTATGTTAAACAAATAAATAGTTTTTTCAGGAAATAAGGTTTTGGCTCTTCTGGGGGATGTTTAGGAGGGGTCATGACTTTGTATGTTTTTTTTTTGTCTTGGTGTTCAGAGGTTTGAGCTACAGGGCTCAGCACTCAGCAGGTCTGATTAATTTTCTGTCTGTTTTGTGTATTTAGATTTAAAGAAAAGTCACAGGATTCCTGTTCCCATTGTAAGTAACCTCACTACAGCAAAATATTGTGGATGCTCCATCCCTGGAAGTGTTCCAGGCAAGGTTGGACAGGGCTTGGAGCAAGCTGGGATAGTGGAAGTTGTCCCTGCCCATGGCAGGGGGTGGGGTGGGATGAGATTTAAGGTCCCTTCCCACCCAAACCATTCAGGGATTCTATGATTTTTTAAATTCTCTTAAATCTGTAATTGTTTTTCATATTTAATTCAGTTTGGACACTAAACCCCAGCCAGTTTGGCCTCTTCCCTGGGTGTGTTGGTATCAGGTGTCTCCACATGTGTCTGGACTTTGGGGAAGGGAGGGTTCCTTCTACTAATTTACAGTTTAATGTAAACCCTTCATTTCCCTATCGTTTTTCTAACCCATAATTAAGTGCCCAACCCTATTTTCCTCTGCCCTGTCACTGATATTCTTATTTTGATGCCCAATAATTTACAGGGTGGTTCAAGGATGAGTCAAAATGACTAACGAGCTGCAAATCCTCCTCATGCTGATGCAGGGTGTTCTCCTCCCAGGGTGCATCCATCTTCCTGCTCCCAGCCTGGGATGCAGAGCCTCCTTCCTGGGAGTGGAGATGGAAGGGTTTGTGTGGCTGAAGCAATGCTGGGGGGAATATTCTTTCTTCTCTGGTTACTTTTTGGCATCCTCAGGCATTTCTAAAGCTCATTCTCAGGATGATGGAGTATCCTGAGCTGGAAGGGATCCCCACAGGGATCACCCAGTCCAATTCCTGGCCCTGCACAAACTCCCCAACAATCCCACCCTGTGCCTGAGAGCTGTTGTCCAAACACTCCTGGAGCTCTGGCAGGAATTTCCCCAAATGCCAGAGCTGCTGTTTGCTGACTTCCCTGATACTTGATGTGCTTCCAGCTTTGTTCTGGGTCACAGGAGATCCTTGTGGAGAGCTGGGAGCTCCTAAAATGACTGGACATGGGAGGTGGTGTTTTGTGTGTGTCAGAGGCCATGCAGGAATTGTCCAGACCCCATTCCCTGACTCTCCCTGGCCTCAGGAGTGAACTTCAATCCCTCAGTGGGGATTTTGCCTGGGGAAGCTGTGGCTGCCCCATCCCTGGAAGTGTCCAAGGCCAGGTTGGGATCCCCTATCCACCTGGGATAGTGAAAAGAGACCGTGCCCTGACAGGGTGGTGGGACTGGATGATCTTCAAGGTCCCTTCCCATCCAACTCCACAATTCTGTGATTTCTGTGAGTTCTTAATGCCCTGGGGACTGTCAGCAACCACAGACCTTCACACAATGATATTCCAGCTTCCCTGGTCTGCTCAGAATCTGGAGTGACTAGGATGACTCCTACTCCTCCAGAATGAAATGTTTAGGAGATGTGGAATGATTATCTCCTGGATGTTTCTATGGAATCAGCATTTGGGGCTCTCCCCGTGCCATCACTAGGAGGAAGGAGCATCATGCACAAGAGATTTCAACATTCCTTTTATTGGTCACACAGATTAAATTGAGGCCTTTAGAAAACAAACAGAATTAACCTGCAAATGAAATTCCAGATCCTGTTTGCCAAGAGGCCGTGTGAGATCACAGGGCAGAGGCTCCTGCAGGCCCTGAGATCACAAGAATCATCAGCTTGTTGCCAGGTGTACAGTGATTCCCTACACCCCTGTTTGTCCAGCAGAATTTCCCCAAAATCACCAAAGTGGGGCTGGATTGACAGCAGAGAACGTGCTCCTGAATGTCTCATGTTTGGAATAAGTGAAACCAAGGGGATCCAGTTCCCTTGAATGGCTTTTCCTGAGGTGGGATCACAGACCATTCCACAGCAGGGAATTTTCTCCAGCTTTTTGTTTTCATTTTCCTGCCCTTCTCCTGATTCTACCCACTGACTGCAGCATTCCCAGGAAGCTGGGAATTGACAGACTGGGCATGGCAGTGGCTCCCAATTTCCCCTGGCCCACGCTGCTGAGCTATTCCTGGCACACAGAGTCATCAGGAGAGAGGAGCTGCATCACGGATGAGTAAGGAACACTTGGATTATCCACACAGGAGAGTGAGGCAGGCACTGTGCTGGGCTCAGAGCAGCCTTTGGATTGAAGGCTTCCTGACCATCCAGTCAAACAAACCTGTCTGGGATGGTTTGTAAAGCAGGAAAGACATGTGGCATGGGAAAATCAGCCAGGCTGTATGGTCAGAACAGTGTGCTGGGTCCCCAGCAGTGTCCCTGAACACCCCAAAGAGTCCTGCTCCTCCTCTGAGAGGCACAAACTTTCCCAAGCCAGGCCCTTTCTCTGAACTGCGTCCCACAGCTGGGAGAAATGGGAAGCTGAGGGGCCCGTGGGAGTTTTGGGGACAAGAAGAGCTATTTTCTTATGCTCTCTGCTATATATAGAGTCTGGCAAGCCCCCAGGGCTGGAACAAGTTGCTTTTGTTGCTAAAACATCGTTTGGAAAGGCAATTTTAGGCAAGTGCTCTGCTGTCTGGTGCCAGCTACACTAAGCAGGTGCTGCGGGCCCGAGCTTTGTCCTGGCAGGAATGTGGGGAAAAACTGCTGTAACCCAGGCACGTGCTCCCAGAGCTGCTGCTACTTCCCTGGGAGCCTCAGAGCTTCTTCCTACTAAGGAGCTTTTGCCTCCTGGGGGGGAGCCTGTAAATCTAATTACACACTGGGTGTTGGAGCAGCCAGCAGAGACCTCAGGTGTCCCCAGCTCCGTTGCAGATCCTGTCCCCTGGTGCAGATGAACTGCAGGACTGTCCAGGGTTCAGCTGAACCTGCCCTTTGCAGCTTGATCCCAGACAGCACTCGGTGCACTTTGCCACAGATAATCAGTCCATGTTTGCAAGCCCTTCCTCCAGGCAGGTTGTGAAGGGAGTGGATTTGGAAAACAGCAGCGAGCTGGAAACGAGACACTGAGAGCCAGGCCCATGTGTGCATCCCTGTGCTGTTCCCATCCCTCTGCTGTGATCCCTAAGCTGCTGTTGTCACAAGTTCCAGGGGCAGGTGCTCACAGGCGGGGCCCTGGAGGGGTGGCCAGCTGCTTCTTCTCCTGCAGGATGCTCCCCAGGAGCCGTGCTGCAGCCATGGCACAGCCCCAGTGGATGGTGATCCCGAACCCGCCGTGGCCGTAGTTGTGAATCACCTGGGGGAGAGAACCACAGAATGCCAGGGTGGGTTGGCAGGGAATCTCAATTGTCCCATCCCCTGCTGTGGGCAGGGACATCTCCCACTCGCCCAGGTTGCTCCAAGCCCTGTCCAATTGATCCCTGAGCACTTCCAGGGATGGGGCAGCCACATCAAGAATTTGTTTCAGTATCTCTGACATTTATCCCTGGGGTTAAAGATGCCCTTGCTGGTGGTTGGGAGATGGAGAGAGGGACAATCACGTGCCAGCGGGGCCTTATCACTGCCCCGGGCAGGGTGACGGGGGCGCAATTAACACGGTCATTAATGACACTCCGCCCCCGGGGCTGTGCGGGTACCTCTGCCTGGCGATTCCCGAGGCGGATGCTCTCCCGCTCCAGGCGGACCGAGGGCCGTGCTGGTCTCAGGCCGCTCCACTCATCTACGATCTTCGCCTCCTGGAAGCCAAAGCACATCAGCACTGCCCAGCATTCCCTGGAATCCCAGCAGCCAAGCCTCACAGCACCGGGTGAGCCCCGAGATGAGCTGGGACAGGGGATTCCCCATCCTGCAGCAGCTCCGGGCAGAACAATTTGGAGCTGAGGCAAATCCCTGTGCCAAAGCCCCACGCCACCTTTCCTGCTAATCCTGGGAAGAACAGCAGCACTGGGAATGGACACAACCCAGCCTCACCCCACACAGCCCTTCACTAAAGGTGTGGGCACACCACAACCAAAGGGCTGAACCTCCCAAAGCTCTGGCTCTATTTTTTACCAGCTCCATGAGTAATTATTATCCTTATAAACTTTGTCTCAGTGCCTGCCTGGTGGAAGAGCCCCAGGTGTCCATGATGGACACACAGAAACCCCAACTCATGGAAACATCGAGGTCCTGTGGTTTGTCCCAGCACCCATTCCTGCATCCCAAGCCCCTCAGCTCCCCGTGCCCCATGCTGGCAGTGGGGTCACCCACCTGGAGAGCCGGGAGCAGGCGGCAGCAGCTGTCCCAGACGGATTTGTGATCCTTGGCACTGTTCTCCTCACTCCAGTTTCCGTGCTGGTAAATCCCTCCCAGCACCGTGAACTGGCTCCTGCACCGGGAGCCAAAGGAGACACACGGTGGTGAGCTGTCCCCAGCTGTCCCCTGTGGGGCCACCACATGGAGGGACACTGTGTGAGTGTGATGTTGGATCCTGCTACACCCTGAGCCTGCCAAATATTCCTGTGGGAGAAACTCCCCCACGGAGCAGGCGGAGAGCGGTGCCCGCACTCTGCTGGTGAGCGAGTCGCTCATTAAATCCTGTCAGCCCTTCCTTGTCTGGGCAAAGCAGACAGATAATTCCATCCTTATCAAACAGGTCTGCTCCTGCCTGGCTCAGGAAGAGCTGGAAGGAGCAGGATAGCTCTGGAGGGGAACACAGAGAGCAGATTGGTGCTGCTGCTGCCCCGAACTCCTGTGGATTAACAGAGGACAAGAGGCAGGTTAAGGCTGAGGGGGGCCTGGAGGGGTCTGCATTGGCTGGGCCCTTCCAAAACCTTGCTTGATCATTGAGAAGCACAAAAACAAAAGGAGGGACCCTCCAGGGCTGAGCTCTCCAGCAGGGAAGGGGTGTCCTCCACGTGAGCACTGGGTCCAGCTCTTCCTTTGGGATCAGCCTGGTGCCCAGCTCTGACAGCTCGAGCTAAAACAAGCACAGGCAGAGGAATTCATCTGTGGCTGGGACCGTGATCAGGAATCACTCAGAATAAGCTGCAGTGGGGGCTGTGAGCCTGCAGAGCTCCTGTTTACATCCTGGCTTACTGCCTAAGCCTGAAATGTTAGGACAATAGGAAGTGCCAGAGATGCAGCATTCAAATTCCAGCTTAAAGACCCCTCTCCATTGCCAGAGCAGGGTCACTGCAGGCCCTTGGGAGGAAGCAGAGCTGGGATGAACAGCAGATGGATTTATTTATCTCATGGTGTAGCTCCCTAGGCAGGGCCAGGAGTTGGACTTGATTCTTGTAGTCCTTCCAGCTCAGGATATTCCATGATTCCATGGTAAACCCAATGAGATGCCCCCAGGCTCACCAGCAGCCCAGGGGACAGTGAGGGGAAGGCTGAGCTTTCCCAAGGAGGTTTTGTTGAAGTAAAAGAATTCCTGCCCTGTTTTTGTGGGAGCATGGATCAGCAGTGCCTTTCCCCACCCTGAGCTGCTGCACCACAGTTTGGTCCACACCACTGATAATACAGATGGCTGTAGATGTGAAAACAAAAGGTCTCCCCCAAAATATCCACTCCACTGTCAGTGTTTGGCTGTTTTGGGGGCTTGGCCAGGATGGAGTTTGGTTTGGTGGGGTTTGGTCCTTGGAAAAGGACAGGGCATGGAAGCACCGTGGTGCAGGGTGCTCTCTGTGCCGACTGGGAGCTCCCTCGCTTTGCTGCCCACGCCTTCTGCTCTCCTCCCACACAGCCAGGAAAAGCACCAGGGATGAAGCCAGGTCTGGCAGACACCAGAAGGAGGCAGGTCCCAGAGGAGGTGTTGGGGACACTGACAGAGGAATGTCACCAGTGCCAACCAGCCCTGCCTCAGGCATCATCACCTACCCCGGGATGATGTAGGGTGAGTTGTAGATCCCGGATTTCAGGTTGTGAGTGATGATGAAATGCTTCACCCACGGGGCCAGCACCTGGGAGATGAAGGGGAGGAAGTCAAAGCTGGAGAGTGGGTGCCAGGCTTAGGGGGCAGTGGGAGGGACACAAGGGTCCAGATATGGGACCCTCCCTTAGCTCTGTGTTCCCTGTGCTGGCTTCCCTGGGAAGGTGGGAAGACAGGAGTGCAGGTAGGGAGGAGCTTCCTACTGGCCTGTGTTTCTCCAAATAATCACCATCTTCTCCCAAAGATTCTATGTCTTTTTATTATCAGCATTGTGCCTCTGACCTCCCCCAGCCCTCATCCTGTGGAGAAACAGGCTGGAGACTGAGGGCATTCCCATAGCTGACCCAGGAATGGGATCCTGGTTGCTTGCACATGAGCAGTGTTTGCTGGGAATCAGGAGCTGATCCCAGTGTGGATCCAGCCACAAGCCCGTGGTTCTCCCCAGAGGGCACAGACACTCCTGGTGGTTACAGATGGGTTTTTGGGAAGCCCCCAGGCCTGCCCCAGCTCACCTTGATGATCTGGCCCCGGCCGGGCTGCAGCTCCGGGTCGGGCTGCAGGTCCCCTGCACGCATCCCACTGCAGTTCAGCACCACATCCACACCCTGGGAAAACAGCTGAGGGGAGAGGGACAGGGCTGGGAGCAGCACACAGGGATGCTGCCACAGAGGCACAACATTCCTGCTTCCAAATGAGCCAAGTGCTCTTTCCAACAGTCAGGAAATGGATAAACCATAAGGGCCAGATCCAGGGCACAGCTTGCTCAGCCAGCTCCTGCTGACACCCCATGTGTGCCACCAAGCCATTCCAGGGAAAGTTGCCAGTCCATGCTGGATAAATGCTCTGCCCTGTCCTCTGTCAACCATCCCTCAATACCCAAGATGTTTTATCTTTCCTGGTAGAATTTATTTCCTGGATCTTGGCATAGCCTTGCTGCTGTTCCCTGGCCCATCACTCATGCCAAGGGATATCCCAGAGCAGCACCTGCCTGCTGGGTGCTGTTTTTCCACTCTGGGATGGGGCTGTGCCCACTGCCCTGGCTCCACATCCCCACTCACCTCCTGGAAAGATTCAACCTTCTTATGGAAAAACTTCACTCCCCTCTGCGTCAGCCTGGGAAGCACAAGTTCATGTGTTACTGGCAAATTAAAAGCCAATGTTCAATACAAGGACACCAGCTCAGCATTAGAAATTACAGGAATAAAATCAAGCCCCAAAGTCTTCCAAAGCCAAAAGCACTTGGATGCAGCTCCAAGTATCCCATTACTTTCATTTTTGTCATGCAAAAAACCCACTCCTGGGCTCACTGTTACCCCACTGGGGCAATGAACAGGAATTCCAGACCCTCTTTCCTGCTTTCCAGGGATGCATCTCTGCCTACCCAATCCTGATGTGCAGGATGAAAATCCACACCTGCAGCCAGAGGAAACGGGAGCAGCTGCACTCACCTGTTGGTGAGCCAGGGCAGGTAACTCCTGCCCTCCAGCATCAGCGCCGTGTTGAACCAGCCATAGCTGAAACAGGAGGAGAGGAGGCTGTGAGGACCTACAGGAGCCTGATGCCCCAACATTCCTGCCAGCCACTGCAGATCTGGGACCCCAATTCCCTCCTGGGACCCTCCTCATATGAGTGCAGGATTTTTCCTCTCTTTTTACAGCATAAAACACTTCTGGTTTCCTCCCTCATTTTGACACTGGTGAGGCAAGAAAGGAGCTGGAATGGTTTCTGTGCTGGGTTGCTGCTTTTTTGGCCATTTCAGCTGTCTCCTACTTATTTTAAAGGAAGCAGTTTTAAAGAAGTGAGGACATTTCTGTGCCTGCAGTTCCTCATCTCACTGCCCCATGCCAGGGCTGTGTTCAGGAGGCATCCAGGACTGTCCTACCTGAGTCTCCAAAAAAGCAGATGGAAGAATACCTGTAACCAGGGAAGAGTTCGAGTTCTTTTGGTGTCAGGTTCCTGAATCCCAGGACAATGTTCTTCCAGGACGGGTCCTAGAGCAGAGAAAGAGTTCTGAGATCATTAATGAACCGGGATCACCGTGGGACAGAAGCCGTGGGGGGATCATGGGGACAGAGGGACACGGGTGAGTGTGCAGCTGCCAGCACAGCTGGAGAGACTCTGTCACCCCCATCTCTTAGGGCTCGGCCCTTCCTCACACCAATATTGCGCAGAAAACACCGTGTCCCAGGCACTGGCACAGGGCAAACTTGGAAATTTTGGGAAGCGTTGGCTGGGAAGCAGCACAGCCCCACCCACTGCCGGCAGCCGCGGAGCTGGAGCCCTTCCCAGCCCCGGCTGTGACCCTCCTGCTCCTCACCGGCACCGGCTCCGTGAACAGGTTGTAGCCAGAAATGAGGTAAAGTCCCATCTCCTTGGATGCTGGGGAGTGCATGTGCCCGAGGAGGTGATCGAACGTCTCTTTATTCCAGAGCCTGTGACGAGAATGGGAGGGTGGTGGCTCTGCCAGCCCCACGGAGCCGTGCCAGGGCACCCAGGGAGAGGGACACGGCACCATCCTCCTCCTCCTCCTCCTCCTCCTGCTGCCTTACGTCTCCTGCAGGTTGCCGTGGTCGCTCAGGTAGGGCTGCCACAGCCCGGCCGCCCCGTCGCTGGTGGTGTGGGGGGTGAAGCGGTCAGCGTAGACCTCCAGCTCCAGGGAAGGCACCAGCCCGTGGAACTGCTCCTGGATGCACAGCGCGCTGGAGAGCCCGATCACCCCGGCCCCGATGACGGCTACACGCATGGCTGCGGCTCCTGCAAGGGGTGAGAGCTCCAAGGGCAGTGCCGAGGCTGCGGGACAAGCTGGGAACACCACGGGGGAACGTCAGCTCCTGCAGGAGCCTCAGCTCCACTGCCAGAGCAGCAGGGAAGGGCTGAGGTCCTCATGGTTCATCTGTGTGCTTTTCCTGCAAAGCCTCCCAGGTCCCCCTCTAGCTCTGACCAGGCACTGGAATCAGGGATAGGGGGTTGTGGTCGGGGAATGTCTCCACCCCTGGCTGTGCCAGCAGAAAAGCTGCAGCTCAGCTGTACTTCTCACCTGGCACAAGGAGCTCCAGGTGTGTCCTGCCCTCCTGCCCCAGGACAGGCTGGCACAGCCTCAGGATCCTCCTCTGCGTTCCACCAGCCACAGCCTGAGCAGCCAGGGAGATGCTGGAGCACCCACCACAGCTGCATCTCCCGAGAGACACTGTGAACCCTCCATTCCCAGGGACCCAACCCTGCTCTGAGCAGCTCACAATCCCTCCCAGCCACGGCCATGGGGTGGAGGCAAGAGGTGGGCACGGATAAAAAAGATGGGAAGCAGCAGGCGTTTTCCAGGGAGCAATGCCAGGTGTGATGAGGGCAAGGGTGGATCCTCACACCGTTGTCACCCTCAGGGCTGCACGTGAGGGTGGCTGTGCCACCACCCCAAGCCCTTCTGGGCACAGCTGGGAGAATGGCTGTGGGTAAATTCTGGCTGCAAATCACAGAATCACAGAATCACCAGGCTGGAAGAGACCTTCAAGATCATAGAGTCCAACCCAGCCCTAACACCTCAACTAAACCATGGCACCCAGTGCCACATCCAGTCTTTTTTTAAACACATCCAGGGATGGTGAATCCACCACCTCCCCCAGCAGACAATTCCAGTACTTTATCACTCCATAAAAATTTTTTTCCTAATATCCAACCTATATTTCCCTTGGAGCAGCTTGAGATTGTGTCTCCTTGTTCTCCCAGCTGCTGTCTGGAGAAAGAGATTAACCCTCACCTGACTACAGCCACCTTTCAGGGAGCAGAGAGATAAGGGAGAGAGTGATAAGGTCACCGCTGAGTCTTCTTCTCTCCAGGCTAAACAACCCCAGCTCCCTCAGTCACCCCCCACAGGGTTTGTGTTCCAAGCCCCTCACCAGCCTCGCTGCCTCCTCTGGACGTGCTCAAGTGTTTCAACATCCTTCCTGAACTGAGGGGCTCAGAACTGGACAGAGCTGCAGCCCCCCTCCATGCTCTGGTTCCCTGCTGACAGCGCTTTCCTGCCTTGGAAAAGCCCTGTGGTCACTGCCTGTGCAGGAAGTGGACAATGACCAGTTGGGGGAAGGGCTGGGGGTGCAGATCCTTGGCTGGTTCTGGGAGGAGGAATAAATTCCAGCCTACAGATTTTTTTTTTGGACCAGGTGAAGTCCAGCATCTCTGCTGTGCCAGCAGCGGGACTGACATTTGCCGGGATGGAGGGATGAGTCATTGGAACGGCGCAGCAGGAACTGCTGCCCATCTGCCCTGCTTTTCTAACCCTCAGAAACCAGGGTCACCTCCTCCACCAGGGCAGGGACTCGCCCCAGCTGCCCCTGCAGCGCCAGCTGGGGAAGATATGCCAAAAAATAACGGGAATACCCGTTTTCCACCAGTTTACCTGTGGAGTTTGGGGTCCCCGGAGCAGTCACTGCCGTGTCCAGAGGCTTCAGAGTCAGAGCTGTTGTTACAGCCCAGCAGGGCAAGGTCTGAGTGTCCAGGGCAGCAGGGCCAAAGTCTTCTCTCGCTCCAGGGAAGTGGAGTTCCCACGTGATACCACTGGCAGGTGGCCCCGGAGTCATGGAAAACGGGGTCACCACCATTGGTGGCAAAACGCCATCTCTGCCACTTGTCTCCATGGTGACCATGGCAGACCAGGACAAAGGAATGTGTTTACTGGGCATGGTCTTGGAGGTCTTTTCCAACAGCAATGATTCTATGACTTCCTGGCGTCTGGATTTGCAGAATTGCTTAGATTGGAAAAGACCACTGAGGTCAACTTTTGGCTGATCACCATCTTGCCAACTAGACTGGAGCACTAATGTCACATCCATAATGTGACATCCCCACAGTGTTGCATCCTGAACACAAGATTTCTGTGAGATCTGGAAAAATTGAGTGCTTCTGGCTCAGTTTTTGAGTAGGAGGAGAGGCTGAGGGAATCGGGATTGTTCAGCCTGGAAAAGAGGAGGCTTCGGAGGGACCTAATTGTGGCCTTCCAGTACCTGAAGGCAGCCAGATGGAAAAATTGACAGTGACTATTTACAACGGCCTGGAGTGACAGGACAAGGGGGAACGGCTTCACACTGCCAGAGAGCACGCTTAGATTGGATATTGGGAAGAAAACCCTCCCTGTGAGGCTGGGAAGCCCTGGCACAGGTTGCCCAGAGAAGCTGTGGCTGCCCCATCCCTGGAAGTGTCCCAGGCCAGGTCGGACGGGGTTTGGAGCAACCTGGGATGGGGAAAGGCGTCCCCACCATGGAGCGGGATGTCGGGGCGGGATTTGGGGGTGGGAGGGGCCGGGACACCCCGCCCATCACAACAAGCCCCGCCCACAACAACAAGCCCCGCCCACCACAACAAGCCCCGCCCACCAAACAAGCCCCGCCCACGCAGCGCGGCTCCTCCCCTCAGGCCCCGCCCTTTCCCTCGCAGGCCCCGCCCCGGCCCCGCCCCTTCCCGGTGTGAGGGGGAGGCGGTGGCGGCCCCGCAGCTGCAGCCATGGCGCTGGTCACCCTGCAGCGCTCGCCGACCCCCAGCGCCGCCTCCTCGGCCAGCACGAGCGAGGTGAGCGGTGACGGGGTGGGCAGGGACGGAGAGGGAAGGGGAGAGTGAGCCCCGGGGGCGGCGGCGGCGGATGGGGAGCGGGGAGGGGCGGGGTGAGGCCCCTCTTGGGGACAGGCCCCTACAGCCCCCGCAGCACCCCGTAACCCAAAGCTTCTGGCTCCAGCACCCTCACAGACCATGGTCCCTCATGGTCGCGGCCTCACGGCTCTTCACAGCTTTCCCCCTCCAGCCCCTGGTTCCACCCTCTCGCGGCCCCTTGGCCCTCCACAGCCACTTGTCCCCTGTCTTCATCCCCTCGCAGTCCCCATGGCCTGCCTTCCGTCAGCCCCCTGGCAGCAGCTCAGCCCCTCACAGTCTCCCCAGCCCCTGGTTTCGTGCCCTTCACAGGCGCGGGTCCCTCAGGGCTCCCAGCCCTACAGCCCCTGGTCCCCCACAGCCGCTTACCCCCAGCCCTCCTCCCACTGCAGCCCCCATGGCCCTGAGCCTCACAACCCCCACCACTCCCTGCACAGCTCAGCCCCTCACAGCCTCCAGCCATCCCAGTCCCTTCTTCCCGTAGCCCCCGATGCTGTCCAGCCCCAGCCTTTTGATGCTGCCAGCCTGAGCCAGGCCTGGTTCTGTCCTGCCACCCCCCCCACACACACACAGCCCCTTTCCAACCCTCAGCTGGCAGGGAGCCTGAGCTCCCTAAACCCTGGGGCAGCCTGCTTCACCTCTCTCTTGCCAGGTAAATCTCCAGGCAGAGTGCTGGGCTTGTCTGCACAGAGCAGCTGTGCTGGCCCTAGACCTTGACCCTGCTTGGCATCCCAGAGGTGCCACCACCTCCTGCCCCAGGGATGCTCTACTTTGCCCTGTGTTATCCCTCTGTCCCTGCCATGGCACCACCTTTCCCCACATCTGCTGCAGCTCCTGCCCCTCAGGGAGCTCACGCCAGCCCTTCCCCAAGGTGACCATTGTCAGTTCTCCAGGCGCAGCTCCCATCCTGTTCCACCCCATACCTGTGCCACTCCTCACTGTGGCACAGCCTCCACCGTGCTGCTGCCCTCTCCTTTCCCCCAGCTCTGCTGCTCCAGGACACTTCACCTGCCCCATGGTGCCATCCGTGTCCTGCTGGCCTGGCACTCTGCGTGTCCCAGCTCTGCTGCACAGCCCCTCCACCCCTGTGCCCCAGAAATGCCCTCTCCTGCCTCTGCCCAGCCTTGGGCTTCTGCTTCTCCCTGCCCAGAGCTCCCCCGTGCCATCCAAACACAGCTGCACCTCCGGTTTCTCTTTCTTTTGCCTTTTCCCCTCCTAACCCATCTCTTTTGTGACCCTGCAAGACAGGCCTGGTGTTTCTCTGCACACCCTCCCCGTGCATCCCTCTCCCCCCATGCTTCTTTCCTTTGATGTTCAGTGCCCTTGGCTTGGCTCTGTCCCCACTCCTGCCAGGTAAACAATCCTATTTGTCACCTGTCAGGTCCCTGTGACTCCCCCGATTAGCTGGTCTGAGGGGGGAGCAGGAGGGGGGAGCCACAAAGCTCCCAGGTTCTCCCTGGCCCCAGGGGCTGCAGGGAGCCAGCTTGGGCCACTTGAGGAGACTTGGAGATGTGAGTTGCACTCTGAAGGAGTTTTTAGAAGGAATTTTGTGGCAGCTGGTTTAGAGAGAGTCTTAAACAAGACCCAGTGGCCACCCAATCTAGAGAGGTGAAAATGAGCTGTAACCCCAGAGCAGGCAGTGGAATTAGACTGGATTTAACTGGTTGCAGGTGGGAGAGGAGTCAAAGCATGTACATCTGTCTTAGGCATTGCTTTGTGTCAAAGCTGCTGCTAGTGATTGTATTTTCTGTGGGGTGACCGTACAATTTGCCTTTCTCCTCCCAAAAATGCTGCCCAAAATTTGCTGCCAGGTGTTTTCCACAGCAAGGCACTTCTGCTCAGCTCAGGTGTGCTGTGGTGGCTCCCAGAGGAAGACACTGAGTCCTGTTAGAATGGTCTTTTTTGGCATGAAATACCATAAAATTATGATTTCCAGATTCTTTTTCCAGATTCAGCATGGGGTTTTTTTGCAAAATTAATTTAAAGAAAAATCCCATCAAAAAGTGCCAGCCTGCTCCTGTTCTTTTGGGATCTTTCTTGCAAGGAAAATCAGGGTTCATTGGGCCTTTTTGTTGAATAATTACCAGAAGATATTTTAATGGGGAATGATGACCACACACCCTTGCTAATTGTGACTGTGCTACTGTGGCCTCTCCTAACTCACGAGCCCAAAGGAATTTATAAAATGGGTGCTGAGCCCCTTTGTCACACAGTGGGCCATAAATTCTTAGGAGAGAGTGGTTCACACACACTTGCAGCTTTGCACTGCTTGTGCATCTCCTTTCCACCACTCAGCAAAGTCCCCAGGGAGGGACGTGGTGGTGGCTGGTGGGGTCTGGCCGTGGTGGGATGAGCAGCTGCAGCCCCACAGCATCCCCACAGTGTGTGGTGCACCCCAAACCCTGCCAGCCCTAAGGGCTGCTCTGAGCAGGACAGGGCAGCAGAGCTTGCCTTGCTTTGGTTTTCCTGCAGTTTTTAGTAGAAAATCAGCTTTGGGAAGAGCTCAGCTCCTGCAGGAGAGGAGCCCCCAGCAGCTTCAGGGCCAGCCCTGCTGCTGAGCCCCAGCTGACGACATCCCAGAGTCGTCATCCTCACAGTCACGTTTGTTTAAAAAGGAAAAAAGTTTTTCTTCCCTTTGTTGCTACGTGACAGCCCCAAACAAACAGGAGGGTGCCTCTGCCAAGGTCCCAAACCTGCCAGACCTTCCCAGGGCTGGGGGATCTGCCAGTGGGGGCACTGGGACTCGGGGTGCTCTGGGGCCCTGCCTGCAGCCCAGTTCTGCACTGTAAACAGACTAAAAATAGCCATGGTATGCTCCTCACCCTCTGCTGGGTCAGTCAGGACAGCCTTGTGCATCTCCCTTCCTCCAAATGGCCACAGCTCCAATATCCGGCCTCTGCTCTTGCAGTTGCAGGATTTTTTTCTCCTGGCTTTACTTGGTTCTCACAGACTGTCAGCAGAGCAGCTCCTGTGCCCTCCAGCCTCCCAAGTTCCAACTTGGAAGGATGGGGAGCAATCCAGGTGCCCTCCTCCCTCCAAAGCTCCAGTCCTGAACATTTGAAATGATACAATTTGCTTATTTTTAACTTGTACAAAACCACCTGGAAACAAGTAACTCCTAAGGGGACCCTTATTTGATGTGGGTTCTGAGCAGTGCTGTAGGAAATACCAGGTTGTTCCCCAAGTGTCAGCACTGATAGAACCTGATTCCTTCAAGGCTTGTGTCCCTCCAGCTGTCAGGATCTGGTGTGCTGAGAGTGTGAAGGATTTCCTGTAAGGTCCCTGCTTTGCTTTTTGGGCCCAAATCTTCTCCCCAGCACAGCCCTGCTCTCCAAGGGGATGCTCCCAGCCCTTTCTCTGTGCACTCACACAGGACCAAAGCAGAACTATCTTAGAGCCTGTTGTTTTGGTTTCTTTTTTTTTTGGTCAGCTCTGGATGCAGTTAGCTCCAGCTCTACTTTCTTTAATAAGGAATCTTGTCTAGAAGCTGCTCGGGAAGTTGAAGGGGATGACTGGAAAGCACGACTGTGAAAATGCTTGGTTTTGGAAGCAGGCTGAGGTCACACTTCTCTTTTGAGGAGAGACAGTAAAGTGTAGTGTCACCTGAGCAGCCAGGTTTGCTTCCCGGGCATCTTTCCCCAGTGCCTGCTGCAGAGGTGCCGTTTTAATCCATTCCTGCCGCCAAAGCAGCGTTCCCCGGGAAGGCTGCAGGCAGAGGACGGGCATTGTCCTGGCCTGGGGACACGTGTGCCAGCACCCAGGGAGAGGCGGCCTCCTTGTCCTGCCGGTGTGAGCCCTGGAGCTGCGACGGTCCCAGGGAGCACTTTTGGCTGCTCCCTTGTGCTTGGGACACCCCGAACCCCGGTTATTTGTGCCCAGCCGTGGCTGGCAGCTGCTGCCCTCACGTGTGTGCGCAGTGGGAGCGAGGTGTGCGCTCCGGTGACGTCGGGGTTGGCGCTCTTCAAAGCGCTCTGCGCTCCAGGACCAGCTTGCAGGATTAGGACCTAATAGCTTTAAAATCCCCGTGAGCCCCTTTGTCACCCGGCGCCGGCTGCTGGTGGCGTACAGGACTAGGGAGTCTCATTTATCCCTGGCCCCGGGGAGGAAAACCGCGCGGGAAGCAGCGTCTCACACCCTCTTGGTGCCGGGGTTTTATTTCAAGGTCTGATGTGAAAACAGCAACATGTAACTCTTGTATCCTTTTCTCCCCTCAGGCGGAGGTCGGCAGTGATGAAGAGCGTAGACTTAATGTGAGGTAAGCAGAGCTTTTGGGCTCTAGACACGTTTCCACTGTTGTTAATTGTCTGCCAAGCATCCGAGTCCTGATCCCACAAAGATCCTCGAGCCTGTGCCTTGCCTCGAGGGGATGGCGTGGTCTGCAGAGAGCTGAACCTGGGGATGCTCTCTGCCTCATCAGTTTTGAGATGAGCATTTAACGAGCTGAAAGAATAAAAGAGAGTCTGTGATCCTTTTTCCCCGGTGGGAAGACACTGGAAAATTACTGGTCAGCTCTGGCCACAGCAGTTTAATGTTATCACAGCATCTCTGGCTCTGCTGCTGCTCCCTGAGGGGAAGGGGGCTCTGCTCCTAGGGTGAGGAGGAGAGAGCTGTGCTCATTCCTGGGTATTAACTACCAGGAATTTGCCTCCCTGGGGTCGTGCAGAGCCACTGTCTTCATGTGAGGGGAAGAAAGGGCTGAGCTGTCCTGCCAGAGAAGAGAGAGGCTCCTCTTGCTGACACTGTGCAGCTCCAAAGTGGTGACACAAGCTCATGTGCCGGGCCCTGGCTAATGGGGCTCTGAGTAATGCTGTGGATGGCTCAGTCTAAGCCTGGCTCTTGCAGGCAGCTCTTACCCTCTAACCTTTAAACCACAGCCCAGGGGAGAAGGGTAAAAGCACAGCAGTGGTGCAGCACTCAGTCTCTTCTCCTTCCTGGTTTTGTTATCCTGCCCTGCAGGTGAAGTCAGAGACCAGAAAGCAGGGCTGCTCATGGACAGAGAAGGAAATTGTTGGAGTTTTTTATTTCTGTGTTCTGGGGTGGTGTCTCCTGGCTGCAGCCTGCCTAGGAGGCCTGGAATTCCATGGCTGTCCTGTCTGCACACACATGGGTTGCAGACAGAAGTGCTGTGTGTCTGCTCTGTGTGCTCTCCTGTGTATGGGCATTTCATGGCTGTCTGTAATGCCATTTGAGAGCTGATTTTGTGGGGAATGGATTTTGAATTGATTAAATCAAAATTCAGGATTTCTTGTTCTGCTCCTTGTACAATGCAAGGCCCCAGGAGGAACCTGCTGAAGCCATTATCAGTCACAGAACCCCAATTCTTGTGCTTTTCCCCATGTGGTGTTAAATAGTAACGTGTAACCAAGCAGGATGGCAGCCTCTTCTTTTGGATATACTGTTCTGTGCTGAAAGAGACCATGCAGCTTTATCCTCTTCGCTGCAAATGTTCTCACTATACAAATAAATCCTGGTGAGATCCTTGGCTTTGTGACCACCTTTAGTCTGGCTGGCCTCTTTGCAAGCCAGGCATGTGCATCCACCACTGACCAGAGCCACCAGCAGTGTAGATGCACTTAGACCAGGCTTAAAGGCTGATGCTCTTCTCCTGGCTGTTGAAAAATGCTGCAGCACTGATGTTGGACACTGAGATCCCATGAGCTTCCTCTGTCCTTCAGTCTCCTGGGGCTGCTCTTCCGTATACAATTGTCAGGATAAGAATCTGGTAATTAAATAGCCAGACAGACCTCAAGAATCAGATGCCTCTCATGCACAGCCCCTGCTGTCCTCAGGGGGAAACACTGCCAAGAGCTGGAGGAAATGTACAGACACAACACAGATGATAAAATGGAGCTCCTGTTTGGTGGCTCAATCCTGTCCCCTTCCCACTGGCTGCTGTCCCCTTCCCTGCTCTGGGTCAATCTGCTGAGACTCTGCCCGGTGCCCAGGGGGTGGCAGAATTGTTCAACTTCATTGTGCTGCTTCTCTGAAAAATGCCTGCAGGATGGCCTGTGCTGGTGTTTGTGCCTTGTTCAGCCCTGGTCTAGCCTTGGTGACAGCTGGGCTTTGTCACATGTGCCCTGAGCACAGGGGTCAGTGGTCCAGCCCCTGGCTCTGCAGACCTTGGAGATCTGGAATGATGAGGGAAAAGGAAGGATTGTTGGAAACTGTCCCCAGTGTGCTGCCAGCTCAAGCTGTGTTTCATCAATACAGGATGGCTGTGCTAGTACACATTTATGACATAATGTATTCATCTGCCTGGTGAACAAATTATTTTTGTTCATTCCGAAACATTCCGGGATTTTCGTTTGAAGTTGCATAGTTGGATCTGGTTCCATGAGCCATCTGATTGTTTTCTTGGAGGAGCAGCTCTGTATCATGGTTTTGCACCCAGCCACGTCTTGCTGCTCCCTGATCATCCCTCCTTATGGTTTCTGTCATTCTAAAATGCTTTTCTTTCTCCCTGGAACAGCTTCTACCCCAGCACAGACCACGGGGACGTGCTCTAGGCTCAGCTTTGCTTTCAGAGATAATGCTATCTGCATTTTCTCTGATGTTAATCTGCTTTAAGTCATCTTTTTCTCTTACCAAAAATGTTGTGGAAGCTTCAACAATGCAACATCCACACTGTTCCCAGCAGACAGCCAGGAGTCTGTTACTCCCCTGAGGGTAAAGACTCGGAGCAGAAGGAAAAGTAAGAGACCTGTGAGCCCTGTTGGGCTCAGTGCAGCCAGAAGCTGCACGTCTGAGCTGTGTTATCAGTGTCTGCTCAAACCTCCCCTCCTGGATAACCATCAGGGAGATGCTGTGGCTTGATCCCTTTTTCCCCTCATGGTGCAGCGCACCCACAGCTCACCCAGATCTTTGTAAAACTGCTGGTAGGGCTAGGCCAAGCTCATGGGAGGATGTGTTAGCCTGGACTTAAGCACAGCCTTAAGTTCTCTGAGCTCGAGTTCCATGCAGCCTCGTGCACGCGGTGCCTGTGGCCTTATCTCAGCCCCAGATCCTGCTGCTCCAGCTCCCAGCAAACTCCCAGGAGATGCTATCGAGGGGGAGGCAGAGCAGAGCCCAGCTCTTTCCCAGCTGCCTGCTCTGGCACAGGGCTGGATGTGCAGCTTTACCTTTTTGGTGTGACCCAGTTGATTCTCACTCTTGGCTCTGTCACACCGAGGCAGAGGAGATGTTGTACAACCCAAATCCCTCTGTGAGTGTTGGCTGTTTCTCAGATGTGGTTGGCAAACACAGCAAGATAATCACTGGTTCTGATTACAAATATAAATGGGTTTGTTTAGCCAGTCATTCTGTAATCTTTGCCATTATTGGCTTTCCAGTCACAGCCTAAATGCAGGGCCAGGTGGATGTTTTCAGGCACCTTCTACAGAGAGATAGAGGTTGAACCACTGCAGAAGGGCCTGGAAGTTGGTTATCTCCAAGCTCTGATCAAGCCTGAAGATGGTTATGGAAAGAATTGTTCCTGTTTGGCACCTCCAACCCAAATTTTAAGAGCAGCTGTGGGAGGTAGAGGTTTTCAGGGTTGGGCTCGTCTACATTCGCAGATCAGTGATCAACAGGAGAGTCATTGATGCAGACAAACTCTTAACAGAGCAGCAGCAGGTTTAGATTGGATATCAGGGAAGATTCCTTCATGGAAAGAGTTGTCAAGCTTTGGAACAGGCTTCCCGGGGCAGTGGTGGAGTCCTCATCCCTGGAGGAATTGAGAAGCTGTATGGATGTGGCACTTGGGGACATATTTTTTTTTTCATACACTTTATGTATATTTAACATGTATTCTATTTTAGTGCACCAAAATTATCTTTTTACACCTCGATCCTGAATTTCTTTAGGGATTTAGGAGCAGGTTTTGCTGGAGCAGCACCTTGTACCCACGGCCGTGTTCACGGTGCCGGGCAGGCACTCAGGGCAGGGGGGAGCACAGGGGCAGCTGCCTTGAGGATTTATTTGTGGGGACAGCAGCTCATTACAGCCTTGACAAGTCCTGCTGGCTGCAGATTGATTGTGTCCCAGGGAGCTGGTGGGAGATCTCGGGGCAGAAGTTGCTGACTTCATGAAGTGTTCAAAACAGGACGTTGAATCACATCCTGGCCGGCGGCAGCATCCTGCCTTAGTGTGCTCCGTACAATGGGGAGGCACCGGCCCAGCCCCCGGCCCTCGGGAGCTCTCAGCCTGGAGGTGTGGCCCTGCAAGCTCAGGAAGGTATCATTAGGCCTTTACATTTTGTGGTGGGCTGTGTGTGGATGTTCCAAGGCCACTGAGCTGAGGAAACGTTCACTTATTTGACACTTATTTAAGATCTGGCCTTTCCAGGAAACCATTGCTGACTTGAAGTTGAGCAATATGAGGAGTTTACTTGGATGTAGGTAGAGCAACAGCAGGAGAGCTGCCAATTTGAAGAGGTGATGATCAGACTCTTTTGGAATTGTATCTAAATCTTTTGGGTTTTTTTTTCTTCCGTGAAACCTCAGCAGTTTGGCAGAACCCAAACCACGAGGCTCTATTATCAGAGGTGCTGGCTGTGCACTGAGCACTTGTTCCTGTAAAAGGCCAGTGTGGTCACTGTTTATTTAGGTGTTACAGCTGGGTCAGAACAATATTTTGGTTTCAAATGCCTCTTGATTTTAAATATCTTAATCTTTGATAATTGTCTGCCAAGATCTGTGAGTCAGGGATTTCTCATACAAATCAGAGCTGTGCTCTGCCTGGCAAGTGCTCCTAAGATGTTTTTGGAATGGGGAATGGGCAGAACACCTTCCTAGGCCTGGTTTTACTTCTGATGAAGAGTGTTGAGATTATTTCCTGAGAGCACTGAGTTTTTTCCCAAACATTTACCCATCCCTTTGCAGCATTTAAATCCTTGATGCAGAATCACTTCACCACTGCACAAAAATCAGCTCAGATTCAAACAGATTAGGGTGCACACCACATCCATCAGTTGTTTAGGTTTATCTGGGATCAGGACTCTCCTCTGCAGGGCTTGTCTTCCCTCTCTGAAAATTTTAGTTTCTTGAAGAAATCCTTGCTGCAAGAACTGCTGGTGAAGGAAACCTTCATATCAGGGACCAAGTCAGCCAGAAATACAGAGAGTGGGACAAAATGTCCCATTCAGATTTCCCAGAAAGCTGCCAGGTTCCTTGTTTGTCCTGTCTGCCATCCAAATGGTCACGTCCAACCGTGTCCAACACTCACATCCCAGTGGAGACTGCTGCCCATGGCTTGGCATCTCCCTCCCAGCCCTGCAAACCATCCTGAACTCCAGCTGTCTGCTTCCCTCTGCAGCACCATCCTGCTTGGAAAAGGTGGCTTTGGAGTGGAGGGGGAACAGAAGGATGATCCCGAAGTTTTTGCCACCACTTTTCCATTGCGGGTGAACTTTGCCCCTGCCTGGCACTCTCCTGATTTACTCTCCTGGTTTTGGGAATGCTGGCTGTGTGCCCTCAGGGGGGTGGGAAGGCAGGCTGCAGTCTGATTCAACACTCGAGGTGTCAGGGCTGAGCCAGAACTTTTCTCACTCTGCTCTCACCCCGCGTGATCCGCCTGGATTTATTTTATTTTGTTTTTCCACATTACCAATGTGTCAAGTACTCCTTGGTCTCCACTGCCTTTTTTGGAGCCATTCTGAAAGCCGGCAGCTCAGCTGGTTTTTGGGTTGCTGTGCCACCAAGATTCCCAGCCGTGCTTCCGAGGCCATTGTCTGTGTCCTGGCTGACCTTTGCTCACACCGCTCGGGAGCTGCTGCCTTAATCCTTCAAGCTGTTCTTCACCTTCCTTTTCTTCTCCCCTGGCGCCCTTGGAGAGTTTGCACTCGTTTCTCTGGGAGATGCTGCCGAGGGGGTGAAGTGAGGTGACTTAATAAAATATTTCAAGGATTAAAACAATGGGCTGACAGGAGGAATGCAGGAGGATGGGCCCATGTGCTGACAGCTCGGCTGGGGAGGAGGACAGGAACAGGATCAGCTCTTGCAGGCCGAGGCTCTGCCTCTGGTGTGCCCTCCATGGTGGGCATCATCCCACCTCTCCTTCAGCTGGGACACTGCTCTGGGACAACCCCAGGGCTTGTGACCTGGCTCCCCCCTTGCCTGTGGTAAGGGAGATGGCAGCAATGGCAGGAACACGGCAACATCCAGAACACTGTCTTGTAGGAAAACACAGGGAGCCAGTGTTTTGGGAATAGCCAGCTTCCCTCAGAGCACCAGGGAAATCCATGTTGTTGCTGATGCTGGGGTCTCTGTGTGTGCCAACTGCTGCTTTCCCAAGCCTTTTCCTCTTAAATCCCTGAGTCCAGGTGAGCGTGAGCTGCTGTGTGGAGCAGCAGGGTGGGTGGCCCTGGGGTTGGCACAGTGGGCTGGGGACAGTCCAGGCCATGCACCAGGGACACCAGTGCTGGGGGCTCTGTAGGGTTCATACTCCTTTCCCTAGCAGCTCGTGCAGGCTGAGGTTTGGAGAGGATGTGGCCTGGCCTCCTGGGACAGCGACTGTCACCAAAATGACCTCGTGTTTCAGTGGGAATCTCAGAAATGCTCCTCGCGATTCAGACCGAGTTCCAAGCCCATGGCGTAGCTGAGTGATGCCGGGATCAACCTCGTGCCTTTTTGAACTCTGCAATTAATGGGATGAGCAGAAAGGATTTCTTTTTCCTTGTGAAACAATCTCTTATTTTATTTGGCTTTTCACCATCCAAGTACTAGGGATTCCTAGAATTTTCTCATTCCTGGCTGCTTGGGAGCAGTTCTGTCAATTTACTTTGCGCAAGTCTGCTGGAATGGGGAATGATCCTGCTGGTTTGTTTGTTTCCCTCTTCCTGCCCTTTCTCTTGGAGGGTTTATCCCAGCTGCTCCTGGGTTGTCTGCAGGCACAGCCTGGATCCCGGGGTTGCCCCCAGGGTGGGACACTCAGAGCTGAGCCAGCTCTGTGCAGATCTGTGCTGATTGCTGCTCCAGCCCCGTGCATCCCAGCAGTGGCTGGAGGGACATCATCAGCAGTCTGTTTCTGTTGGGAAATTGGCTTTTGTGGGCTTGATGATTGATTTCATTTTTCTCTTTTTGCCCTTTGTGCCAGAGGAGCATTTGTGTTGAATGGCCTGCAGTGTCTGCAGCCCTCTCAGCATTCCTGCTGGGATGTGGCCCACGATCCCCACGCCTCCGAGCCCAACAATGCACACTCACACTCCCCTTGATCCCTGCTTTGCTGAGAACAGCAAAGCCTGTTGAGTTTTTCTGTCTCCCCAACACCTCACTTCCTTCAAAATAGATGGGAGAGATGTTTGCTCCTGCAGGGAAGCTTTACAAACCCCTCCCACAGCTGGAGCTGCTGCCTGGCCCCTTCCTGGCACAAAGATCCTGGCTGTTTCAAGGAAGGGGAGATATTCTCCTCGTGAACCTGCAGCCCACGTTTTGCTTTTCTTCTGGGGGTGATTTGTCTTCAGCTCAGGAGGTCTTGGTATGATGACTTTGGGTGTGGAAGTCACGGGTACAGAAAGAGTTTCCTGCCTTGCCTTTCTGGTAGTAAAACACCTCCATCCAAGTGATCCTGAGCAGATCTCTGACCTTGCCAGGTGTTTTGGGCTCCCCCAGACCTGACCACAGGTCAGTTTGTGGGTGTATCCCAAATCCTCCACAAGTGCAATAGCACTTTGTTCTAAACCATCATTGCACATGTTGGAACTGGGCTTTTCCAGTTGCTGCTCCATGGGGAGCACACTGCCCTGATGGCAGCCCTGCTCCATGTGGGGCTGAGCTGGGATGGCTGTGGTGATATTCCCACCTGTGTTTGTCCAGGTGATTCCCTTTAATCTTTGTGTGACACAGAGCAAAGGCAGCTTGGACACGCTTCATTCAGAGTGGGAGAAGGGACTTGCTGCTGCTGGAGTCCCTGGGGCTGTGCCATGGGAAGGAGCAGCTTTGAAGTCCCTTTTTCCCTGGTGCTGTTTTGTGTTGCTCAAGCCCCTTTCCAAGGCCCCTCTGGTGGTCAGGAAGTGTTATCAGATGTGTCTATCAGGCCAAAGCAAGCAGTGTCTCCGCCTTAACCTTCAGCTTTTTGGGGGAGCAGGAGCCACACAGCTGCTCTCAGCTCTTCCTGTTTCTCTCCTTGTATCTTCCTTTCTGTTTGATGTGCTCCTTCCCAGCTTGGGTTGTGTTGCTGTTGTGGTGTGGGACAGTGGGAGTCCCCTCTGCTCGCTGCAGCAGTGTCCTGCCTAAAATCCACCCTCTGGAATACTGAGGGGCTATTTTGTGTTCTTTCTCAGTTGCCTTGAGGTGGTTGAGCTTGTTCCAGACCAAGCAGCAAAGGGGGAAAAAAAAGGGGGAAAAAAATCAGTTCTCTTCCTCCTTATCAACAGGGCAATAGAAAAGGGAAGTGTGTTCTGTTCTGTGGTGCTTGGGAGCCCTGTTTTTCCCTCACCTTATCAGTTTGGAAATGTTTTGAGTAGAAGGTGCCATGAAACCCAAGGAACTGGGAGGCATTACCATGTTTGCCTTTGTAAAACCATGACCAATTTTGAGAGAAGTGAATATTCCTTTTCTTGTTGGGGTTTGGGTTTTCTTTTCTTCTTTAAACACAGACCTGGTTGCAGAAGGCAGCAGGTGCCTTTTCCCTGCTCACCTCAGGCTTGCCTGGGTCTTCCCAGGAAAAGTGGTTTTCTCTCTCCTGACTCTGTGCATCTTTATTTTGAGATGAGTTCTGTCACTGTAAGATTTGTTAATAGAGTGTTTTCTTGTGTCCTGCAAGGTGATGATGGCTTGTGTGAGATTCCCCATTAAAACACGAAATTCAAGCACCCAAGGCATGCAGGGATTCCTCCTGGGACACCCCACAGCTGGAGCCACCATGGGTAAAACTGTCGTGGGACTGGCATCTGGCTGTCCAGGAGCATGAGCAGCTCTGTCTCTTTTCCCCAAATCCAGTGTTTTTGAAGGATTGCTTACTGGCATTCCTGGCCCCAGGGGGTGGCAGTTTGTACCTGCAGGGAAGGCTCTGCCTATTGTGTTCTTCAGCCACTCGAAATGGGGTTGATGTGTGTTGCAGCCACCTCCTCTGGAGCTTTCCCAAAGGGGAAGAAATATTTCCTTTTCAAGTTTGAGCAGCACGGAGCCAACGGATGGAGCAACAGCCTCTGGAGCCGGCTCTCAGCAGGGCTGTGGCCATGAGCACCCTCTCCTTGCCAGCCTCTGGGGGCAGGAGGGACTGTCACTGTCTGCACCCTCCTCCTGACACTCCTGGCATTTCCCAGGTGCTGGGAAGTGTTGGGTTTTCCCTCTCTTAGGGTGATCATTTCCTGTGTTTGGTAAGCTGAGGTCAGGGAGTGGGAGGAGAACTGGTCTGCAGCTGTATTGCAGCATCAGGGTCCTGGGGCTGTGACAAAACTCGTGGGCTCTGTGTTTATTCGGGAGCCTGAAGAGACTCCTTGTAGAGAAGTTGTGCTGGTCGGGATTCCTGGAAGGCCATGCAGGGATTGGGAGGTTTCTGTGGTGTGTGCCAGTCAAACTGGGTGAAAACTGGCTGAGAACTGCACAGAGAGCTCCTTCTGCCCCTGGTCAGGCTGGTGGGACCAGCGTGGTTTTATGGTGTGTGTGCCTGCAGAAAGAATTTGGGTTTGTAAGGAACAAATCTTCAGTGAATTCAGTGCCAGCCAGCCCCTAACACACAAACACCGAGCACCTGAGAGACTCCTTGTCCAGCAGGAGCTCAGGAACTCGGGAATGGCTCTGAAAATCCAACAGGGGAGCTGTACAGTGAGGGAAGAGCCATTTTAATTTCCTGTATCCATAGTCAAGCATTGCTTTAACTGTAAAGGAATGAAAAGGCATCAGTCCCCTAGGATGCTTTTCCTCCAGTCCTGTCCCTCCCAGGGAATATGGACTTCCCGCAGCCAGGGGCTGTGTGGGTGCTGATAGGAGCCTCCGGAGCACGAGGGGGGAAGCAAACAAACAAACAAGTCTGGAGGAGGGAAACGATTAGCCGAGCCTCAGCTGGTTGTTTCCCCTCTTGAATGGCCCTCTTTCATCAGGATGTGGTGGGACAAGTGCTTTTTCAAGCCAGGATATCAGTGGAAGACACAGTGTTCCCTAAAAGCCATCCAGTTCCCGGGGAGCATCAGCAGCCGCGATTCCTCTGCTCCGCGCAGAAAATACGCTTGACCTTTTCTTTGCCTTCTGCTGGTTTTTTATGGGTTTAGAAGCAAAAGGATGTGAGTTTTCCAGCTGGTTATGAATCTTTTCGAACTGCCTGACTTCTGTCTGACGCTGGGGCCACCACGATGCTGCCGCTGTGCAAAGAAAAGCAGCCCGAATTAGTATGTATGAGCCACGGAGTTGTGCTTTTGGGGCATCTGTCACCCCTGCCGAGGGGCAGAGGTTGGGGACGTTCTTTGATGCCAGGATTTGGGTGTTCATTAGGAGAGATTTAAAAAAAAAAAAAGCTCCAAGTTTTAGTTGTTTACAGGAATTGCAGGATTTAAAAGGGAATTGTGCCTTGCCTGTCTCACTCAGCTGTGTCCAGAGCAGTTGTGTGGAGCGGCAGGGCGCAGAGAGTTCGCAGAGCGAGATAAGGGCTGGGGTTGGGTAATGTTGTTGTTACAATGTGGTGTAAACTATGAGCAAAGAGGCGTTTGGGTGTGTTCCGTGTGTTCGGCACCCTGCTGGGCACATGGAAACTGGAGCTGGTGTGGACATGGGGAGTGCTGGAGGTGCGGGAGGGTTTGGAACGGGGATTGCAGTGGAAATGGGAACCTTGCTCTCAGCAGGCTCCTGGCTTTGCTTTCCGGTTCATTTCCACTCACATGGGTACACGGGAGCAAAAATTTTGCTATGTGAGTTGTCCTTTTCCTGGACCACTTGCTGCTCCAGCAGCACAGCTTTCCCTTTTCCCTGCAGCTGGGAATGTTCTGCTTTATTGTCACAGATTTCCTGACTGCAGGAGGGGAGAACATCTGTCAAGATGTATCATCAGAGCAGGAGATCCTGATAACTTCGGGAAGGAGCTCTGTTTTTTCCAAAGTTTTTCCTGCTGTAGAAATCCTAGTCAGTACTTTGAGAGCAAAGATCTTTTGGGGTAAAACACCGAAGTAAAATATCCTATTTCAGGATTGGGGTTTTTTTTTTTTTGCTTTCCCAAAGAAATTTTCCCCCAAATTCTCAGGATGGGAATGCTGTGAATTATCTCCTTGTGCAAGATCTAAGCATTCCCTGCCTCTTGTGAGTGCTGAGTATCCATACATGGTGTGGGGGTCGCTGCCTTTGTGTCACTTCTGGCCTTTTTTAACGCTTTCCTGTGAGGTCTGGGGTGAGGAGGAAACAAGGCTCTTCCTGGCTGGCTCCTGGAAGGAGCCACATTCCCGTTTGCAGCCGTGGGTGCCGTTATCCCGAGCCAGGCTGAGCTCGGATCCTGCTCAGACACAGCCAGTGAGGTGAGGAGGAGTGCTGGAATCCTGTGGGAATGGAAGTGGAGAATTGTTGGAATCAGAGTGCGCTTCTGCTGTGTTTTATTGATCTCGTGGAGCAAAAGTTTTAGTTCACTTTTTAAAAACAGCTGAAATCTCGAATTTAAACCCGATGCAGATTTTTCTGGGAAATTCTTGAAATTCAGTTGAAAGAGGAGGAAGCTTTGCTTGGGAACTTGGGCTGTGTTCTTTAGAGATTAGAAAATCTGAAATGAGAGTGAATTTCGTGTCTGTCCTCACAAAAATGCTGAGGTGGAGCAGAGCATTGGGAGCATTAACGCTCACTCCTGCCCCAGGGCAAAGACCATGGATAAAATATAGAACAGATGAGCGCTGGGAGTAGTAACTCCAGTGGGATCATTTGCTGGAGCATAAGTAACTCCTGTGCAGCTCAGTCTCATAATGGAGCATTTCTGTTTGGTGGATGCAGACAGTAATTAATGCTGATCTATGGCTGCGAGCGTGGGGCGGCGGAAAATTGGGCTTTGGAACAACAAATGGCTCTTGTGCTGTTTGGGGAGTGGAGGAAACACATCCCAAGCAATTCCTGTGCAGCTGAAAGGTACCTCAGGAGACAGGGATTTCCAGCCATGTGGGAGATGGCAACTTCACTGCTTCTGGCCAGAGCTGCTTCTGAACGATTTCCGAGGTTCTCGTGTGTGTCTGGGAGTGGTGAAATCCGGCTGTGCCGGTGCTGCTCTGCCTTCTCCTCCTTTCTGTTCCAGCCCTGGGTGTCATTTCCCTCTGGGAATGTCCCAGTGTTTGTCCAGACTCTGTATCCCCAGGTGCTGATCCAGGCACAGCAGAGCCAAACCTCTGCTCTTGTGCTGGTTGTTTGTTCCTGAGGGTCCAGGGCTGTGTCTTTTCCCTTGGGATGTGCAGGTTCCATCTCCCTTCCTCTTTAAATCCACACAGGTGCAGGTTCTTGTTTTTGCATTCCAAAGAAATGTCAAGAAGTGCAATCAGCAGGAAGTGATGGGCTCGGAACCTGCTCTCCAGTCCATTGCAGGTCTCAGCCTGTAAAAAGTCCAACCCTGTGCCTCTTTTAAGTTGCAGAATTCCATAATCAAGTGATAAAGTCATTTCCAGCCCATGACAGCTCAGGCAAGTATCTCCTGCAGGGGCCAAGTAATAAAACAGTGGTGGAAAATGACAGATGAATAATCCATGAATAATCCCAGAGTCATGCTGTGCAAGTGGCTGTGGCAAAATCCTACTATTTTAGTGAGGAAAGCCCTTCCTTTCCCAGATGTGCACATTTTGCTGCTCTTTCCTTGCAGCTGACTCCTGTGTGATTTTTTTTTTTCCAGCCTCAGCGAGAGCTTTTTCATGGTGAAAGGTGCAGCCCTTTTCTTACAGCAAGGAAACAGCTCCCAGGGCCAGAGAAGCCTCCAGCATCCCCACAAACATGCAGGTAATGGATTCAATCCCCTCTGGAGATCCCTTTTCCCTCCCATCCAAAGGGACAGGCTGGTGGCACAGGTGGGTGACTCCCCAGGTTGTCCTGGTGAGCTTTGTACAACCTGCTGAACAAACCCAGGCTTTCAGCCCACATTCAAATGACTGAGCTTTTTCTTGGGTTCATTGATTTTGGTTTAAACTTTTATCATTCTCTTGGAACTGTGACTGCAGTAGAAACTCATTCTCTGTGAAAAGCATGGCATTTTGCATGGCTCTCTTTAGGCAGGGAAGCCTGTGCAGGCAGAAGGGCTGGGTGGAATATCTGTTTTCCCCAGCCACAGAGGAGGAAATGTCACTTGTGCTTCAGTGAGTTTATCTTTGCCTCCCCTTTGGCCTGTGGAGAGGAAAAGTTGCAGGGCTGAGTCACAGAGCTCAGCAGCCCCTGGGCACTTGTGGATGTCCTGGACTTTTCTCCAGAGGCTCTCCCAGCCTCCAGTAATCTGAAACTTGGGACTTTTTGCTTTGGAACTTCCCGTTGCTGGTTTTGTTTGGATGTTGCTGGTCAGAGTAAGGGATGTTTGATCAGTGTTTGGGTATCTGGATAGAAGTACATTTGTTAGCTCCTCATATCCTGGTTTCAGGAGAACCCCCTTTCCTTTCAATCTGTTGGAGTTTATCAGGGTTTAAGAGCAGATTGCCCTGCTTGCCCCAGTCCCTTCCAGTTGCCAACTGGTGGGAAGAAATGGGAGTGGTGTGGTGAGTGTACCTACAGACTTGGATGCAGATAAGGGCATCCAGGAAAGTTGATTCTGCTTCCCCAGTTTTTATGCCCTCTGCCTTTGGCAGTTTGGGAATAGGTGGGTACTGGGCACGAGGAACTGGGATTTTGGAGCATTTTGAGAGCAGGAGCCTGTGGGAAAGGCACAGTGTGGTATTGTGTGGTGCTGCTTAGCAAACACTCCAGCACAAAGGGGGTGTTTGAATGCCAAGCTTGGCTTTGGGTTTCTTTAACTGTCAGCAATTCCATATACCCAGCAAACAGCCTACGGAAGGAATTTTATCTCACATGGAAAGTTATGAGTGCATTGCTGAGTTATTAGATGGGAACTTGGTTTGTTTTCCTGTAGATTCCTTGTTCCTTTCGTCTGCTTTCCCCAAACAGAAATGTACCCACAGGCCTGGAGCTGAAGGGAGTTAGTGCATGAGCAGAACTTGGAGACAGAAGGGCTCCATCACCCAAACCAGGCCATTCCTGCAGCCCTTCCCTCTGGAGCTCACCGATGCTCAGTCACACCCTCTGTAGGGCTGGTGGGGCAGCTCCCACCATGCTGGGGGTGATTCACAGCTCAAAGCTGTTCCTTCCTCCTTTGTTCCTGGTTTTTTAATCAGAGTTTCTCCTCTTCCTCACCTTTGGCCTCAGGCCAAACCCTTCTGTCCTCTCTAGGGTGCTGTGGCAGGGAGAGAATCCTCACTTGTGCCAGGCACAGGTGGTTTCAGTTGATTTGGTGGCTTCCAAATACTGCAAGATTGGGTTCTCAGCCATCCAGGGAATGCCCATCCAAGAATCTCATTGCTCTTAGTGCTCTCTGGGACAGCAAAGTTAATTGACCTCCCTTAATTAGTATTTTTTGGCTTAGAAGCATCCAATTCCTTTCAAGGTCAAGACTCTGTTGATTCCTAGTGCAGCAGGAGCCCCTTTCTGATGATTGCTCTGCTTTCTGTGCAGGTGACTTGCCCCAGCACCTCCAGGTGATGATCAACCTCCTGCGCTGCGAGGACAGGATCAAACTGGTAAGGACAGGGGCATTTTCCTGCTCTCATTTCTGTTGGAAGTGTTTGCAGCAGATCAGTAGAGGAGCAGGAAAAGCATTGGCAAATCCTAGATTTCAGAGCTGTCTTAACTCTGTGGTTTCCAGCCCTCCCCCATTTTCCTCACCTCTCCTTTTGCCCTGGTCCTTGTGTCCAGGTGTGAGTTGGGGCAGGGAACTGCTCTGCCTGAAATGTGTTGTTTTGTTAGATTTCATTTTCCATCCAGCTGACAAACACTAATACAGGAGGAGAGACAGGGCCTTGCTGATACTCTTGGACACTTTTAAATCAGCCTTGAAATTGCATCAGCTGGGCTGGGCTTTCATTTGAAGAAATCTGCAGATAAAAATCTGCAGTAAAAGTCACTGCTCTGCAGAGAAGTGGATGCCAGTTTTGCCTCCTGCAGGACTGAGCTATTTCAGTGAAGGTTTGAGAGTGGGAGAATCCTCTGAGCCTGCCTGTTCTCAGTTCAGTGCATCAGCAATGTTTTTACACTTCCTGCTCAAAACTTCAGAACAAACCCTTGGGTTACATTTTGTAGCGTTTCCCCAAACCGGAGCAGGTAATCTCAGCTGATGTCCCCCTCACCCAAATGACACCAAGCCTTGCTGTATCCTCCATCCTGCACTAAATCAAGCTTTGGGGCATCAGCAGAGCTTTGAAAGGCTGGTGCAGCAGTGGCAGCACTAACGAGGCAGGGGTGCTTTGCAGGCCGTGCGTTTGGAGAGCGTCTGGACCGACCGCGTGCGCTACATGGTGGTGGTGTACAGCAACGGGCGGCAGGACACCGAGGAGAACATCCTGCTGGGAGTGGACTTCTCCAGCAAGGAGAGGTAGGTCTGAGCTGCCAGCCAGGCAGGGTTGGGCTCTCTGGCAGCACCAAACTGTCCCCCAGCAGCTGGGTTACCTGCATCTGCAGATTCCAGCAAGAGAAAGGACACGGGGCTGAGTTTTCCGATGTTTTTATTTGAGAAAGTTTTTGGTCTCCGTGGAATCAAAGGCTGTGGCATCCACCTCACCAGTGGGAGTTTGCTGCCTGCTCCCTGCAAAATGTTCTTGCAGACACATTTACAAAACTGGAACTCATTCTCTCCCCCAGACTCCAGTGTGTTGATGGAATGATGCAATGGAGCTGCTTTTGGGGAGTAGCTTTGTTGCCAAATAACGTCAAAAAACAATACTGCAGAAGCAGCTCCAAAACCAACAAACAGCTGTGTCAGCAACGAGCTGTTCCTTTTGTCTGACTGATAAGAGCACACAGTATTTGGAAAAGCAAGTGAAATATTTTGTTATCGCAGCCCCTCTCAGATTATTCCAGTTCTGGTGAGTAAACCAAGGCAGAAAAGCTCTTGGCTCAGGGAGAAGGGGCTGGTTTGGCAGAGCTGGAGTCAGAGGCTGGAGCTGCCAGGCTGTTGTGTGTGTTCTCCCAGGATTTAACCAGCTGCCCTGTCCTTGTGGTGCAGCCTCTGTGAGTTTTGTTTAATTCTGGAAAACCTTAGTGGTGGTTTCCCCTGGAAAGTGGGAAGGGGAAGCTTTGCACAGCAGAGGGATCTGTAGGAAAGCTCCCAGCCATGCTTCCTCATCAGATTATTGTCATTGGCTTTTGTTCTGCTCTGAAATTCCCATGTGGCATTCCCTTGGTGTGCCACAGCAGGGGAATTTTGCCATGTCACCTCCACTCTGAAACAGCCTTGCATTAATTTGCTCCTGGTGATTATTGATGTGAGGCAGGGGGAAGGATGGATTTCTGTTGCTGTCTGCATCCCAATTTTCCTTTAAAACCTGAATATCTCAGCAGCTTAATTATTTACAGGCTGCAAGTTCCTGGCCTTCATTATAGCAGGGTTTTCTTGCCAGATTGCCTGTCTGAATTGAAAGTGTTCTTTTGGGTCAGATAAACCCCTAAAATCCATTTCCATCTGTTCCACCTGTTAGAGTGATCCCATGGAGCAATTACCACAAGTTATCACCTTGTCAGACCTTCAGGCTCCAGCTTCCAGTTTTATTTGATGGCCTAAAATATTACGAGGGATTACTAGAGCAAGGCTTGAGGATTTTAAAAATTAAAGAGTATTAATAATTTAGGCTATTGGCATGACCACATCGTGGCCTATATTTAACTTCCTGTCTCACCATCTCTCTTCCAGTAAAAGCTGCACTATAGGAATGGTTCTTCGCCTGTGGAGTGATACTAAAATCCATCTGGATGGGGATGGGTAAGAAACCACATTAAAAGGATAATTGGGAATGTCCTTTCCTACCTGGGGGCTGCTCTAGGAGAGATTCTCCAGCACCTTGCAAATGAAGTGCCCATTTTGGATTCATGGCTGCAGAGTCCTCTTATTCAAACAGTGAGTTCTTGTCTTGCTGCCCTCACTCTGCTCCCATGGTTCCAGGGAATGCTCTGAAACCCCACTGAGGACTGGAGCTCTCATTCCTGGCAGCCTCTTGCCATTCTTACTTGGGAGGTTGGAAAATCAGTGAGGGAAATTCTCATCCTGGTTCTTTTGGCCTATGAGTGCCCCAGTGGAGTAGCTGTTTGTAGAGGGCAGGTTGGGGTGCAGAGAAAAGCAGATTTTGACTTGATTTTCCCTCTCTCCATCAGTGGCTTCAGCGTGAGCACTGCAGGGAGGATGCACATCTTCAAACCTGTGTCAGTGCAAGCCATGTGGTACGTGAGGGGCTGGGCTCAGGGAGAAATTCTTCTTTCTGTCAGTAAATCTTAAAAAAATGAGCTGCATTTTAGCCTTCTCCACGGTGGGTATTCAGTTCAGAGCAGCTCTGTGTCCTTCAGCATGGGGGAACTGGCACCAGGGAGATGAATAAATATGAAAGATGAGCTCGAATTCCTGGAGCTGCAAACCAAGAATTTCCTCTCTCTGCATGTTTCTCTCACTGGCTGGCAGAGGAGGTCCAGGGCCCATTGCCAGCCTGTGGCATTCCCTGTGTCCTGCCCCATTCCTGGGGTTCCTGCAGCCCCAGGTGCCCGTTCACCTTCCAGCTCCTGCCACCCTTCCCCTCTGCAGGAATTCCAAACCCCTGAAGCAGAGGTGGCTGAGCCAGCAAATTCCTCCCTGAAGAGGCTGCTCCACATGGAACTGCATCTCCCTCTGCCTGGGCAATGCTGTCTCCCCTTGGAGCCTGGAGAGATCCCTGTCCCTGCTGCAGCATCTCCTAGGGAAGAGATGCAGATGTGGAGAAGGATGTTGTGCTAGGGATGGTTTGGTACAGAAACAAACAAAACCCCTGTTCCTGTCAGTTTTGAATTTGGCCCCTCCTGTTGCCAGCCTTGGATGTGGTTGATGTGTTCAGTGCAACAACTTTGGAGTAGGGCCTTAAAGAAAGGAAAAATTGAGGGGGGAAGGAAGGAAAAAGTCACGTTAGGATTTGCAAAAACAAATGACCCAATCTGGGCCTTGTCCCTGGAGCCTGTCAGGGGCCAGGAATGCTGGTAAATATGCATCAGGCTCCTTGCTGGAGGTGGTTGGAAAATTGTCCTGTTCTTTATCTTCCTTTGGCTGCACAAATTGGTTAATGATTAGATCCCAGAGCGACTTGTGCCTCCTTCTTCTCTGATAATTAGAGAAGATTCCAGCCCCTGCCTCAGCCCCGCTGTGAGAAGCCCCCAAGGTGCAGTTTGTGCCTCTTTGAGCTCTGACACCATAAATTTCCTGCTTTCAAAGAGCAAACTGCAACAGCTAACGCTGAAAATCACTTTTCCTCTGTGAAATTCTCTCAGCTCCTGCTTCGTCTGCTCACAGCTGCCCAAATCTCTTCTCCCACCCTGCAGGTCTGCTTTACAGATCCTCCACAAAGCCTGTGAAGTTGCCAGAAGATACAACTACTTCCCAGGGGGGGTGGCCTTGGTGTGGGCCACCTACTACGAGAGCTGCATCAGCTCGGACCAGAGCTGCATCAACGAGTGGAACGCCATGCAGGACCTGGAGTCCACCCGCCCCGACTCCCCAGCCCTCTTTGTTGACAAGTCAGTGCAGCATTTTATTTGGGGAACTTTGCTTGGCTCTTGAAGGAAATCTCCCCTTCTCCCTGTTCTTCCTGGCCTGGTTTATTTCTGGGGTTGCAAAAGCAACAAAAGAGAATTTGTGTGAAATAGTCAGACCTGAAACTTTAGCTCGTGATACAGTCTGTGAGCACCAACAAGCTGCTTTATTTTTATTTTTTTTTCCCATTATTCTCATAAAAATTCCCTTTAACAGAAGCCTTTCCCCTCACTGCTCAGTGCTGTGCAGGTGCTGCCAGCCTGGGATCATCCTCTCCTGTTCCTTCCCAGGCCGACAGAAAGGGAACGAACCGAGCGGCTCATTAAAGCCAAGCTCCGGAGCATCATGACCAGCAAAGACCTGGAAAATGTGACTTCCAAGGAGGTAAAGATAAAAAATTCTCACCCTTGTTCTTCCTGCCAGACTCCCTCTCTAGAGAGTGGTGAGCAGGCACCATATGCCTGGGTGTCCCTGGCTTTGGAATGTGCATTTCAGCCGTTCTGTAAAGGCTCTGCTCTGGCTTTGCTGCACCTCCCTCCAGAGAAATCAGGATAACCCCAGCATCAGGACTGTCTTTCAGGACCTCAAGTTAAATTTTAAGGTTTTATTTCCTTTTTTTTTTCTTGGACAAATGTCAGAGGACCTTGCAAACAGCATTTTGCTGGTGAGTTTATGGATGGAAAATCACAAGTCAAAGCTAGAGCTCCTTTGGATCCGTCCCCCAGGCTGGTGTAATCCATCCACCCACAGTGCAGACGTGATCAGAGTGGGAATGGTTCTTTTTGGGATGGGTTTTTGGTTTTTAAGGGAGGTTATTAACATGCAAGTGGTAGGAGGAAGCTGAGAACGTGTCTGTCTGTGGACGTGTTCCTCACTCCTGCTGCAGACAAGCTCTTCTTTTTTATCTCTCAAATTATTATTTTTAAGGAGCAGGTATACCAAAATACTTTTTTCCCCCTCAGATGGTATCTGAAGCTTTTTTTACAGCTCCTTAGTTTGGGGATTTGGGATGCCAGGGCAGGGGACAGTGGTTTTAAACTGCCAGAGGGCAGGGATAGATGGGATATTGGGAAGGACTCCTTCCTAGTGAGGGACTTCCCAGAGAACCTGGAATCCCTGGAGGTGTCTGAGGCCAGTCTGGACAGGGCTTGGAGCAACCTGGCACAGTGGAAGGTGTGGAACAAGATGAGCTTTAAGGTCCCTTCCCACACAAACCATTCTGGGATAATTGGAGAGATGCCACATACTGAAATTCCTGGTCTCCAGAAGGCTGAGTCCCTGTTGCTGTTTTCTAATGAAAAAGTGAAAAGTGCTCTGCAGGGCAGTGCCCAGAAATGTTTCTGTTGGACACCAAGATTCCAGTGCCATCCCTTGTGTTTGCTCTGCAGATCCGAAACGAGCTGGAGAAACACATGAACTGCAACCTGAAGGAATTCAAGGAATTTATAGACAATGAAATGCTGCTGATCCTGGGTCAGATGGACAAACCATCCCTGATTTTTGACCACTTGTACCTGGTGAGTGGCAGGAGCTCCAGCAGAGCTCTGCTGTGCTGTGTCCAATGCTTTGCCACTAGATGGTACTCCAGGCAAAACCAGGCTCTGCCTCTGGAACAAAGACTTCCCAGAGATGAGCAGTTTCTGCCTGTTGGGTCTTTTTGTTGTTGTTCTGGAGAGAGTCAGAGGAAGTGCTCGTGTTTCAAGGCAAAATCTGCCTTTTAACAGTTTAAAGCTTTCTCTTGTGAAGATTTGGGGGGAATCCAAGGTGTAACCACCCCCAGAGCTTTCAGGATTTGCTTCACTTATGTGTGGCAGGTCTGGGATCACAGGTGTATTCATTTTGTTTCCCTGAGCTATTTCTCCCTGTGTTTAAAAATCCAGAGTGGCCAAGGGCAGTGATTTGGGATGAGCTCAGTCACACCCTGGCCTAGACCTAACTCTGTGGGTGAGTTGTGCCCTGGTCCCCCCTTCAGCAGGTCCCTGCCTGCTCAGGACAGGACATCAGTGCCCTATTCCTGTCTCAGAGGCTGCTCCCAACATTCCAGTCAGCTCAGGAGGATGGCTGGGGCTGGGGGACTGCAGAACCTTGGGGAAAAGGGCTGTTTTGGGGCCCCTTGGAAACGTGTGTTTGTGGTTATTGCAGGGCTCTGAGTGGAACGCTTCCAACCTGGAGGAGCTGCAGGGCTCGGGGTGAGTACTGCTCCTGCCAGGCTCCAAACCCTCCACTGTGAGCCTGCAATTCCCCCAGAACTCTGGAGAGGACATTTGTAGGCTCTAGGGATGATTTGGGGCCCATTCTCAGCCAGCAGCTCTGTGGAGAAATCTCTCCAACCTCACTTTTATCACCAGCACAGAGTGAAAATAATAAAAACTTGTCATTCATGAGGCCCATCAGGATCTCCATCCCCCAGTGTTCCCAGTGCTGTGCCAGGTGTGAATTCCTGCAGGCTGCAGAGGAGCAAGGGTTGCAGCACTAAGGAAAAATCTCCAGATGGAGATGAGCAAACTCCTCTTTACCTGGACAGGCAGCTCCAGGTGTCTCTCCCATCCCCACAGTGCTGCTTGGCTTCGTTCTCTGCCACACTTTTTGGATCAGGGAGAATTCTGCCTATAAATATTTGCTGCTCACTCAAGGCCTGCACCAACCTTGATGCGAGGAAGTGAAATTCTTCACAATTTCAGCACAGCTGAAAATGTTTCATTTGGAGTCCTTGGGAGCAGATGTCTGCACATCCTGGGACAGGGAAGTCAAACAGAGTGTTAATGATGATGTCTTGCATTGGGATATGCAGTGTCCAAAGGCAAAGCTGGACAAATTCTGAGACAAATATCCTGTGTCCTTGATTTTTCTCAGTGATAGGAGGTGATAAATCAATCTGGACATTCGTTCTCGAGTACATTGTTGTCCCTGCTGTGATATTTGGCAGGAATCAAGAGTTAGCATGTGACTCTCATGGTTTTGGTCAGAAGAAGGGGAAGGGATGGGATTGCAGCTAAAATCTGCAGCTGGAGATGGTGATTCCTGGGTTGTGTTCCCAGAGGATTCACCTCTTTCTGCATCCTCAGAGCTGTGTGGCACAGCGAGGAGTTCTTGGTTGGGTTGCACAGACTCAGAGACAATAAATGGGATAAAATAAACTTCTCCTCCTCTGCCCAGGGTGTTTGGACACTGGGATGTGCTGGCAGTGAGAGGTGGCAGAACAGCCCCCTGTGTGCCCTGTGTCACCGGCTGTACGGGGGTTCAGGGTTAGGGCTGTAGGTAAAACCTGACAGCTGGTGTTGGGTTGGATTCCATGGATTCAGTGTCCCTCAGTGCCTGCTTGGTGAGCATGGCAGCTCAGGGTGTCTCTGGTGGTGCCCACAGCATTGACTACATCCTGAACGTCACCCGGGAGATCGACAACTTCTTCCCGGGCCTCTTCGCCTATCACAACATCCGCGTGTATGACGAGGAGACCACGGACCTGCTGGCACACTGGAACGAGGCTTATCACTTCATCAACAAGGCCAAGTGAGTGCTGGGGCACCTGGCCCTGGGGGAGGGCACATCCCAGCTCCCAGTGACTCATCCTGGGCCCTCAGGAAGCCACACGAACTGCAGAGCCTTGGCATCATGATCCTGTGTTCCCAGAGCTCCCTCGTGCCCTGTCCCTTCCTGGACTGGCATTAACCTGTTCCTGGCCCAGCAGTTTTTTACTACTTTGTTTTGCTTCCGAAAGGAAACGAGGGTGTTTCCTCTTCTGGAGAAGTTCTGGAGCTGCTCCAGCCATGTCTGTGTTGGACCTGCCCCAGCTGTCTCTGCAGACAGAGCCCACCAAACCTCTACACTCAGCCTTTTCCCAGTGATCCCAGTATCCAAAGGCTTGGATGGAGGCAGGAGGCTTCATGGTGGTCTCTGAAACGCATGAGCTGCCCCATCTCTAACTCCCAGCTTTTCCAGAAAGAGATTCTTCTCCTGGCCCTCTTAATCCCAGGCATTCCTCCCCTGCAGAGCCGTGATGCGGGCTGGGCAGAGCAGAGAGCGCTGTCCCTCCTCCGGTGAAGCCGTGACAGACCCATAACCACTGACATGGGATTTACCCTCCTGTTTGTCCTCCTGCAGGAAGAACCACTCCAAGTGCCTGGTGCACTGCAAGATGGGCGTGAGCCGCTCGGCCTCCACCGTCATCGCCTACGCCATGAAGGAGTTCGGCTGGTCCCTGGAGAAGGCCTACAACTACGTCAAGCAGAAGCGCAGCATCACGCGGCCCAACGCCGGCTTCATGCGGCAGCTGCTGGAGTACGAGGGCATTTTGGATGCCAGGTAAGGCTCCAAGGGATGGGTGGGAGGGACAGGAGCTGGTTGTGGGTAACATCACAAAGGATTGCTGGGGCTCTGTCGGTGTCGTGCCCACAGATGTGTGAGGGGTGTGGCCTGAAGGGTCCCTTTAGAAGGGCCCAGGGAGGATCCTGGGTCAGTCGTGCTTTTCCTGAACCTTCCCTGTGCCAGGCACCCTGCATGGAAATTAGCTGGGAGAGCTGCTCTGGTGTAATTCAGTGAGGGTTTCTCCGTGCTTGGGAAGCACGTTTGGATTTCTCAGCAGCCAGTGCTGCTCAGCACAGCATTGTTCTTGCTTTATGAGGCAGAACTGAGCTCAGGCCGTTCCGGAGGCAAAGCGTTCGTGGTTCTGTGCCAGCCCCAGGGCTCTGTCACTGCAAGGGCTGTAGTATTTATCTTCTAAGGATAGAGGAGAGAATTCTGTTCCCTGGTTCAGCAGGAGCTGTGCCACGGGACATGCAGAGGGGTCAGTTTGGGGTTTGTGCTCTGAGGGGGTTTCTGTGCCCTGAGGGCTTTCTCAGGGTCTGATCCCACTATGGCTGCACTCAGGGCACTGCTCTGGAATGGGCAGGGTGGGGGTGGGAAAAATTGTGCTGAAGGTGGTTTGTCCAAGTGGGATCTCAGGTCTGGGCCCAGCCCTTGGATTCTGGGCTGTGGAGACAAGGAAGCTCCTGGCACTGGGCATCCTGCAGGGCAGTCACTCGTGTCCTTGTCCTCTCCCCAGCAAGCAGCGCCACAACAAACTGTGGAAGCAGCAGGCAGAGAGCAACCTGCCCCAGAACACCGATGGCACCACGGGGTCAGGAGACTTCTTACTGGAGAGCTTGGACATCGACCTGGAAAACCGCCTGGCTGACCTGGACATGCCTTCCCAGTCAGCCTACCTGGACAACCGCGCCGGCTCCGACGGCTCCGTGGGCTTCCATTACTGCTTCCGCCGCCTCTCGGACACGCTGCTGGAGAACAAGATCCCCGGGGACAGGGAGGGCTTCTTCCACATGGAGCAGCTGGAGCGGGATGCCCTGGTGGCACAGCCTCCCTCTGCACCATCCCAGGGGAGGCTGCTGGAGACGGGAAAGGCCCCGGAGAGAGCGGAGCCGCTGGCAGAGCCGGGCGGCTTCTGTGAGAAAGAGGCAAAGAAGAAGCTGGACTTCAGCCCCAGGAAGGGAAGGATGGTCCTTGGGGAGCCAGGGGAGGACGGTGTCAGGGAGGAAAATCCCATGGAAAAGTGGAAGCGGCGATTGTCCATGCACAAGGAGGAGAGCAGGCTCAATAGGGAGAACTTGAATAACAACAACAGCAAAAGGAGTTGCCCAGAGGATTTTGAGGTGCGTATGGAGGTGAGATGGAGGTGATTGGCATGGCTGACTCTGCTGCAAGTGAAACTGCTCTTCTCATCCTCATAGCCCAGTTTCATTTGACTTGGATAAAGCCTTTCATTCCATGATGAGCTTCTCCCCTTTCGAGGCGCTTCTGACCAGGGCTTTGCTTGCCCGAGCTGTGGATGTAGATGCCAGAGAGTGCCCAGTGAGCGCCCTGTAAAGTGCTGTGGGCAGCTCGCTTGCATGACCCTCGCTTGGCACGGTAGGTATTCCTTGGAGACACTGTCTGCTGGGAAAGCACGTGGCTTTAGTTCCTGCTGCAGGGCCTGAGGTGGAAACGGGCTTTGTTCCAGATCTCTTTGGCTGTCCCACACCTTCTGGGCCGCGCCGGTGTCTGTTCCGTGCTTGTTGATCTGTCCCTGTTTTCTCTCCTGCAGCACGACGCCGTGTTCGGGATCCTCAGCAAGGTGAAGCCTTCCTACCAGTCCTGCACTGAGTGCATGTATTCCTCAGCGGGACTGGGCCCCGACCCCTTCGGCGAGCAGTGTGAGCGGCTCGGCGCCGCGCGGCGCAGCAGCACCATCTGCACCCAGCCCCCGCTCCTGTCCCACCTGCACTCCCACCTGATGGAACACCTGCCCAGCAGGGCACCCCCCGAGGAGCCAGGCAGAACTAAACAGAACGAGGCTCCGCTCCCTCTGGCGCCAGGAGCCGGGGCCGTGGAGGTCGGCACGTGCAGGTCACTGGATCAGCACTGCGGCCTTTTGGAGAGAGGGAAAGATGCGCCAAAAACCCCCGAGAAAACTCTGCTGCCCAGGAGAAACTCCCACTGCGACAGGAGCCTCCTTCACGCAGAGGCGGTGAGGGAAGAGTCTCTGGCCAGAAAGGACCCCAGACCTACCAAGGACCTGAAGTACCTGTTGTTCAGCAAAGACTTGGAAAAGCCGAGCGCCAACAGTTACTTGATGCAGCACCAGGAATCGCTGCTGCAGCTGCAGAAAGCGGGGTTGGTCAGGAAGCACACCAAAGAGCTGGAGCGCCTCAAGAGCCTGCCCTCGGATGCCTCGGCGCTGCTCCGGGACAGCCCCCTGGGCAGGGTGGACTCCAGCATCGTGGAGGAAAGCGAGGACTTGATGTCCCATCCCGGCCTGGTGCCTCTCCTGGCGCCGGCCCCGCTGGTGCCCGGAGACGCCGAGAACGACGTGGAGAAGCTGGGGGTGAAGCGCGTCCTGGAGGGGATCTCCCAGAAAACCTCCACGCCGGCCGGCTGCCGCCTGGAGCACACCAGCAGCTTCACCAAGGACTTCCTGAAGACCATCTGCTACACCCCCTCCTCCTCCCGCAGCTCCAACCTGACGCGGAGTTCCAGCAGCGACAGCATCCACAGCGTGCGGGGCAAGCCCGGCCTGGTGAAGCAGCGCACGCAGGAGATCGAGACCAGGCTGCGCCTGGCTGGCCTCACTGTGTCCTCACCCCTGAAAAGGTCCAATTCCCTCGCCAAGCTGGGATGTCTTAACCTGTCCTCCGAGGACTTGTCCAGCGAGGTGGACGTGTCCACCATCACGGACTCCAAGGAGGCCGTGTCCAGCGAGTGCTCCGTGCTCTGTGAGCCCCCGCTGAGGAGCGCCGACGGCGCCTCCAAACCGGGAGTGAAGCCTCTGGCTGGGAACTTGAAGAACACGCTCTGGATGGGCAAAAGTTGATGCCTTGCAGGGGGAGGAGGGGGCTGGATTTTGGGGGTTTGCAGCATTTATTCCTCGCAGCAGTGCTGTTTTATCATCTGGCTTGCAGCAGCTCGTCTGGTGCCCCCTCCTTGTCCCCTCCTTGTGCTCCAAGAGAGGAGCAAAGAACCACAATGGGTCACGGTGAAGGGCACAAGGGAAATAAAATGTGTTGCATGGTTTAGAGGAGGACTTGGTGTGTGACTTGCCTGTTGTCCTGCAGGATGCTCTTCCTAGTACTGTTTGCCAAGTGTAATAACGTGGATTTGTGTGTGGTTATGGATAGATATTTGTATCTCTATCTATCTGTATCTAAAATGCTGAAATACTCTGTTTCAAAGACTCAAAATAATTACTCATGACTTTTTTTTACAGAACAAACACAAGTCTCGATTTAAACAGGGCACTTGTGGAAAATCCTTAAAATGGTGACACGCACACTACCTCTGTTCTCGCTGGCTTTTCGTCCTGATTTGTTGTTTGGGGCTTTTATCCAAAAGGCTTTTCCCAGAATTCTTGTTGTTGTTTGAAGGAATTCCCTTAACTGTAAAGGCCTGGAGGAGTGTGGACACAGAGGCTTCCCCAGGCCATGGCTGGGAGGTGACAGATTGCTGAGCTGTGTCCGTGGGGATGCTGTGACCCGATGTCACCCTGGCTGTGTGGCTGTCACAGGTGTTGTGTTCTTTGGGGTGTTTTGCTGTCGTGGTGGTCGGTGTTGTCCCAGTGCTGACAGAGCCTGGCCAGTGGTTGCCTGTGGACCCTCGTGATGTGAAGCTGTGTCGGTGTCGTGGGTGCTCTGGGGACCCTGTCACTGTGCTGTGGGTGACAGGAGGTGGCTGAGGAGGGGTGGCTCTCCTGGAGCCCCGGTAGGTGACAGAGTGTCCTTTGTGGTTGTGCTGTTGGTTGTGTAGGACTGTCCCTGTGCCCAGGGAGCTGCTGGGGGAATCCTGGGTGTTGTTCGTGGTGGGTGTCAGGAGCCTGGGTGGCCCCAGAGCCAGAGCCAAGCTGGGCCTGTCCCAGACCTCACAGGGCTGTGTGAGAACCACAGGAATCCTGCTGGGGGATTCCTGCTGGAATCCTGCTGCAGTCAGACAGAAATGTAGGCACACTCTGAGGAGAGGGGTGTTGGAGGAAAGGTGGGCAGCCAGGGGCTGTCTGTGCTCTCAGTCCAGTGTTACCCCTTCCTGCCAGGGCAGGTGTTTGCATCACAGCAGTGCACCCATTCCACAGGGAATGCACGTTTTCTGTGAATATTTTTGGCAACCAGCCTGGTCAAGAGCTGCTCTGTGCTGAGTCCAGAGGGAAGAGGGGATCTGCTCCAAACCTCTGTGCTCCCCAATCCCATCTGAGACCTTGTGCCTTTGGGGGATGTTTTGAAGTAGATTTGGGGGGTCACATGGGTGGATTTGCTCACCCTGGCTGTGAGTGTGAGCATTCCCACATTTTAAAATCTCCATGGAAAGGCTTTCTTGCAATTCTCCTCTTTGAGGTGGGGCAGACCCAGGCTGCAGCAGCTGCTATGAACTGTATTGATTGAAAATCCAGTGTCAGGAAGGGAGCTGTGCATTTTCCTGGCCTAAAAGCCTGGAGTTCCCTTTTTCTCCTTAAGCCTAAAATCCTGCATGTTTCATTTGTGTGAGGAATTGTAGGGACAGGCAATCAGTGAATAATTGTCCCTCCCGAAAGAGTCTGAATTTGATTTGCACTTGTTCTGCCCGGGAGAGCTGGTGTGGAGCAAAAGCTGCTGCAGGAGGGAAGTTTTGCAGGAGCCTGGGTCGTGCTCAGGGCAGGATGAAACCCCACGAGCCATGGCCGGATCCATTCCCTGTGTTTGGATCGTCTTTCTCCTCCTTTGCACCCAGATTCAGATTTGGGAAGGGGCAAACAGGAGGCCCCAGGGCTGCACCTGGGAAACCTCCATGTCCCCTGCTCGGGACAATTCCACCGTCATCATCATCCTCGGCTCAGGGCCACCCACAGGTTGCTGTTCTCTGTGTGCTGCCTGACCCTTCCTTCCCATCACTGCCTGGCTGCGGGAAGAGGTGCCCAGGGAAGAGGTGCTGGGCACGGTTTCGAAGGAATTTCGAAAATTCCATGAACTGACACAAGCGACCATCTGATTTCCCTGCTGTTTCTCGAGTGCCTGCCGAGTTCTGCCGCGTCCAACCGGCCGCGTTCCGGGGCTCAGCTCGGCACCCTCCGCCTTCCCCTGCTGCTGCTCCCGCCTGGCTCTGGCTGGATCAGCCCCAGGCTTCGCTCTGGGCTCGGGGCTCCCTCCCTGCCTGGTCGGGATGCAGACACGGCTTGGTGGGAGCTGCTCCGGGAGCTCCGCTGTGCCATTCCCGGGGGGTTGTAGCCAAACCTCCCCCGTCCCGTCGGGTTTGTTGCATGACAAGGTTGATGTGCTCGTCCTCCCCACGGTGTCGTACGTGTCCTTACGATGGAGTGCCTTACTCATAGTTTACAAACACTGTGTATCTGCTGAGCTGTTGGACTTTGCTGTTCTCTGGGGAGGTTTTGGTGCTTTTGTGTTCCCGGTGGCAGTGAGGCCGTCCCTCCTCCTGTCCTGCCCTCCTGTCCCCGCCGAGCTCGGCGCTGCTCACCTGCTACCGCTTCCCTCCGCTCTGGGCATGGCAGAGCCGAGGGGCTCCGTGACAGCCGCGGTGCCGGTGGCTGCTCCCGGTGTCCCCATTTATTTCTCCCATTTCTCCCATTTATCTATGCATCGCTGCCGGAACGCGGGCGGGGTGTGCAGGGACACATCCCCCTCACCGACCACACTTTGCTCGGCAGACCCAAACCCCGTCCCGTCCTGCCAGAAATCCTGAAATGCACAAACCGGCGCCTCGTTCCCGGGCCGGGGGGTGCAGCAGTGCCCGACCTCCCGGGGCTTTGTCCCGGCCGTGTCACCGACTCCTGGCCGGAACGGTGGGGACAGTCCTGGTCAGTCCCTGAGGAGGGAGGTGAGTGATGTGTAGCTGTTCCTGTGCATTGCTGTTCCTTTGTTCCGTGGTATTTCTTATCCCAGTTTTATATGGAAATCTGCAGGATTTTTGTACTGTATGTCCGCGGGAGGGATGCATCATGCACTTTTTTTTTTTTTTTTTTACTTTTGTTTGTAAAAATGTCCTGGATATTTTATGTGCTTCTTGTGAGGAAAAAAAAATAAACTTTTTTTTTCCTTTTACAAATGAGTTTTGTAGCTTTGTTTGGAGGTGGGGAAGGAACAGGCGCTGAAGGGGGTGGAAAGAAAAGAGGGAATGGGACATATCCCAGGAGCCACTGCCTGCCCTGTGTTATCATTCCCCATCTATCCTGGCTCTGCTTCCCTCATTTTTGGGTCCTGGCTGTTTTCTGATCCTCCTGAAGGAACAGGAGGGAAATCAGTCATTTTCCACTTGGTTTCTTCAGAGACCCCAGAGTGAGTTCAGGGGAAGCCGCTCACCTTCCAGAAAGGATGCCAGCAGTGGAGCAGTGGCACATGGAAAAGTGACACCTGCACCTTGCTGAGCCTGGAAAATCCCAACTGGCAGAGGGCCTTGATGCTGCCAGAGCAACGTAGAATTCCCACAGGCCTGTGCTGGTCTCCTGGTCTCCTCAGCAGAGCCACATCCCAGGTGTGGAAGCCCAGGAGCTCCCACAGGGACTGGCATGGACAGCAGCTCCTGGCTGGGGAAATCACCTGCCAAGGATGGAGGGCACTGCCCTGGCCTGTGGGGGTGGGTTTGGAGCATTTGGGTCTCCTTCACCTGAGGATATCCCCGGGGGAGGGATGGATCTCCAGGTGTGGGAGCAGCTCTGGCACGGCCTGGGCAGGTGCTGCTGCAGGAGCTGAGGCACCGGAAGCTGGTGTGGATCTGTCCCTGCCCTGATCCAGGACCCCAGCACGGAGCACTGGGCAGAGGGACAAGGCCTCCCTGGAGTTTCCCAGGTGTTCCCTGATGGCACAGGAGGGACAGCAGCAGGAGCAGGGGCTGTGTGGGGCTTGTACGTGCCAGGGTTATCTCTTCAGAGCTGGGAAGCTCGCGCTGAGCTGGGAGCCCCTGAGCTCTGGAGTGGGAAGAGCAGCTTCCCGCTGTTGTTTGAGATCCTGGAGCACAGCCTGTCCCTCCCCCAACACCGATGTGGGGTCAATGTTTGCTGATTTAACTCACACATCCCGTGGCTGGGTCGATGGAGACATCGCTCCCTGCTCAGTTCAGCTTCCCAAAGATGGAGCCTCCCCACGGAGCCATTCCCAGCTCCAGAGGTGGGTGTGGGTTGGATATGGGGAACCACAAGACGGGACTGTGGAGTGGCTGGAGCAAGCCCAGGCTGCCGGTGAGTCCCTGGCTGGTTTTTTGTTCTTGTTAGGATTGGAAATTGGTCCTTTTCGGAGCAGTTCCTCACGGCCGAATGTTACATCCTGTTGTGATGTTGCCATGGCAAAACCAGGCAACATCTGGAGCAACACAAATTCTCTCCGGCGACCGGGGAGGGTTTATTTATAGCCTGGCCGACCAAAGGGAGATGCCTGAGCCTGGAGCTGCCATGGGCAAGGGCAGCCTGGCACTGGGTGCCCCCCTGGCTGGGAACTGGGGGGGTGGGAAGGTGCAGGATGCAGTTGTGCCCCTTGTCTCTCCCCCATGGAGGAGCTGCAGGTGCTCCAAAGCTGATCTCCTCAAAGACCCTCTGATGGGAGGATGGTTCCCTGCCAGCATTTCCCAGTTCCATGTGGAGTTGGGGTGGTGAGCAGGTACTCCAGTGGTGGTTTTGGGTAAGAAGGTGAGGTTTAGCAGGAGGGTGAGGCTGACTGTAGCACACAGAGAAGCCACAGGAAGGACTCTGGGGGCTGTGGCTGCATTTCCACACTGGCAGAGGAGAAGCTGCTGGGGTTCTCCAGCTGCCTGCAGCCCCAGGATGGTGCTTCTGTGTCCGTTCCTGCTGGGCCGTGGCTGAGCAGCGGCTCTGGCCTCTGCAAAGGTGGCAATGTAAATGTTTTTCTCAGCAGGAGCTGTGAGTTGGTGCTGCCAAGGCCAGAGGAGCTGGTTCCTGCAGCGGGCACAGGCCGAGCTGTGCTGCCGGTCAGGTTTGCTCCAGCCTCGGTGCGTATTCCCTAAAAGTCTCTTCCTCCCTCTGTTTGAAGGATGGGGAGCTGCAGTGCTGCAGCAGCTGCCATTTCCTTTTATGCAGAGGGTTTAGGAGCAGAACCACGTTGGTGCCGTGTCAGAGCTCCCAGCAGCTCCCTGGAACATGGGACACAATGCCCAGGGCAAGTCCCAGGACACGGCTGAGCCCCTTCCACCCACCAACCCTGAGCTCTGCAGTCCCCACACAGGACAAGCCCAAACCACCACAATATCCCCAAATCATGAGGGTTTGTGAGAAGCCCAGAAGGAATTTGGCTTTGCCATGAGGGCTCGAGGGGAACACCCGGAATTATTGATCAGGTCACAGTGCCAATGCTGAGTGAGTTCATCCCATGGGAGAGGGGACTTGGCTGTGAAATTCCTCACTCCTGCACCTGCCAGCACACCTCGCTCAGCATTTCTCTACCTGTCAGGACTGCTGCTGCCAGGTTCTCCTGCTGCTGGTGTTGGCAGGAGCAGCAGCAGCCCGGCCACCAGCCCTGATCCCGCTGGGAATTGGTTGTTTGCTCTGGGCAGCCTCGGCAGGGATTTAAGACTTCCAGTGGAAACAAACGGGGTTTTGTCTGTGCAGAGCAGTTCTGCAGTGCTCACTGATAAAGAACTGTCCCAGCGAGGGGCCTGGCTGGCTCCAGGCTGATAAGGGCTGGGATAACCCTCATCCCTCACTCCTTCCCCTCAGCAGTGGATGGGGTTCACTCCTGACACAGGACACGGGATGAGATGGTGGCATCATGACCGTGCTCCAGGTGTCACCCACGCAGCTGCTGTGTGTCTGTAGTGGTCAGAGGCTGCCTGGGTCCTTGAGGTCTCTGGATGAGGCCCTGCAGGATTTTCCAGCCTCATGGAATATCAGGGGATGCCTTTGGGCTGGGGCCAGGTCCTGTTTGCGAACTCCTTGGTGCCACTGGGGTAACTCAGCCCCGACACCGCAGAGGTGGCAGTGCAGGCACCTCTTTGGGATGATCTAGGTGTTTTCCTGCATCCTGCCTCGGGATGCTTCCCGGCTCGGGGAACCATAAAAGGCAAAGCGCAGGGGCAGCGGCTGGGCTGGGAGCTGGGCTGGGAGCTGCGGCTCGCTGCAATGCCAGGCATCCCAGCTGTGTACAAACGGATTAGAGCCCTCCAGCACTCCGGCTCCACCGCCTTCCGGAGGGTTATCCAAAGGGAGGAACGTTCTGCTTGGGGGATGTTTAGAGAAATGCCCAGAGCGCTAATAGGGATTTTTGATAAGTTCTGTTTCAGAGTCTCTGCAGGGAGAGTCGTGTCTGAGGCTGCTGTCGGGCTCCCGTGTTTATCTCGGGCAGCCGTTCTCTGTCACAGCAATTCCCTTTGCCATAACGTATTCCTGCAGATCATTCCAGCTGCTCCGGCTCTGCCCCACGCGCTCTGTGCAGGCAGCATCTCTCCTCCAAACTCTGGGACACAGCCCAAGGCTGAGTGCTGCTTCCAAGGAAGGAGCACTGGGGGAGCCGCTCCGCGTCCGATGGGCGCGGGGCAGGGAGGAGGGAACAGGGCCAGGGGCACGGATGTGAGTTTCTATCTCCCTGTGGAACCCACAAGGAGCTGGCAGAGGTGATCCTGCCCAGACAGCCTGGCAGTAAATCCTTCTGGAAGCAGTGAAATCGGAGGGAAGCCAGGATTGCTGCATAGGACTGTGGGGAGCTGTTGCTGGAGCAGGTTGGGGAAAGAGGAGAATCCCTGGAGAAGGATGCAGATGCCAGGAAGCAAGTCCTGACTGTGAAGTGCCGTGGACCAGCAAATTAGCGGCTGGAGGGGGTTTTTCCAGTTATCCAGGTGGGATGTGTTTGGGTAGGCACCAGCGTGGCTTCAGCTGTGCTGGGTGTGCTGTCAGGAGTGGCAGAGCACGGGCTCCGTGGTGCCAATGGGATGTTCCTCTCCGCTGGCCGTGAGGCCAAGGAACGCCGGTTCACATGACCCAGGCTCTGATGCTTCCAAGTGCCGCCGTCTCCCAGAGTGGAGCGAGGAGGAGGCGGTGCTGAAAGCCTGCCGAGACCCAAGGTGGGAAATATCTTGGCTGTCCAGTCCCAAAGCATTTGGAACCAGGAATTACGGTGACAGAGCTCCCGGCCATGGAAGCCTCCACCTGGCAGTACTGTGGATATTTACGGGATGACACAAGTAAGGCGAGGGGGAGAGACTGCCCAGCTTCCAGGGGAGACTCCGCAGGGACGTGTGAGGATTATCCACTGCTGCAGCTCAGCCAGGAGGGCCTGGGGCACAGCCGGGAGCGGGGGGACCTCCCCGACCTCCGGAGCGACACCACAGGCCCTGCCAAGAGGTCAGAGATGAGCAGCAGCGGGCAGAGAGGGCAGCGGGGGCCGGCAGGGGAGCTGTGCCTGGAAGAGCATCCCGTGTCCAAGGGGTGCAGGAGAGGGCGGGAGGGAGAAGCCCCTCCGAAGGTGTACGAGCTGGAGGTGGTGCCCAGGCGGGTGGGCACGGGCAGGACGGTGAGGCCGGTGGTCTACAGGCTGGAGGAGAGCGAGTACCGGCGCCTCATCCAGGAGGCAGAAACAGAACGTGAGGAGGAATGGGAAGAGACAGAGGACACGCTACCCTTGATTCAGGAGGGCTACGCAGGGGATGGGAAGGTGGCAAGCCCCAGCCTCAGCAGGCTCAACTCCTTGGAAAGAGTCCTGAGGAGGCAGATGAGCCGCTCGGACTCGGAAAGCAGCGTGGAGAGCAGGCAAGTGACCAAAGTGAGCCCCAAGGGCCCCTCGGAGGGGAACAAGCCAACCGTGCCCGTCAGGTCCGACAGCTTTGAGCGCAACGCCATCCTCATGGATTACATCCTGCAAAGCAAGCAGGAGGCAGGCACACCTGTCTCCTACATCCCCAGGGACAGCAGCAAGGCAGCCGAGAACCTGAGGCAAGCATGGAGCTTTGCCCCCCAGCCTGATGCAGCACTTGGCCTGTGCCAGAACGGCCAGGCCAGCGAGGAGGATCCGGCCAGGAAGCCCGAGCCAGACCAGCAGGTAGTGAAGAGCCTCGAGAGAATGGTCCCTGCGGTCACAAATTATCCCTCGGCGGCCAGAGACACCGGGAAGCTTTCAAGACAGAGCAGCAGCCAGCTCCCGGAGAGCAGGGAGCAGCTCGGGGGTGAAGCTGATGAACTCGATTCCTACATCCCGAAAAGAACCCCCCCGGCCCCCCCTGTCAGGACCCACAGCAAGGAGTGCCTGGCTCTCAGTATGAGCAAGGCTGTGGCGCTGACGGAGGCGCTGCTGGAGCCCCTCGGCGATGAGGCCAAGGCTGGCAGGGAGCAGTGGGCAGCGGCGGGCACGGAGCTGCTCCCTGGAGGCAGGACTGCGGGAGGAGGGGGCTCGGAGGAGCCGGAGCGGAAGGGGAGGCAGAGTCAGGAGGATGAGAATGTGCTTAAAGTTGCCGATGCCAAGAAAACCTTCGAAAAGCCCAAGGCGACGGAGGGGACGGCAGCAGCACCAGCGCCCAAAAAAGGTGAGGAGTGGGAGGTCCAGGTTCTGCCGTGGGGCTGGGGGGTCCTGGAGGTCGCTGTTCCAGGGCAGGTGGGAACGCGGCTGTGGATGGGAAAGAGCTGCCGGGAATAGCCGGGTGACAGACGGGATGTGCTCAGAGCACACGGAGTCTCCTAAGGAGGCAGGATGGGAATCAGGTGTTGGTTGAAAGCCCTCCGTGCAGTGGAACTGTTTTGGAGACAGATTTGTTTTGTCAGACTCCTGTGTAGGAATAAGGACAATTTACTGCTTCTCACAGAGCTACAGTGCAGCAGTGTCCATAGGATGCATCCTCCCACTGCCATGTGGGATTATTTGCCTATCTCTCCAGGCACTGGGTGAGCCAATGTAATTTTATTTTAGCTGTAAAAAAGCAGCATTATTTTCTCCAAGTTCTTTTTCTCCTGCACTGTGACTTCACTGAATAAGCCTTTCAGGAGAATGACAACAACTTGGAAACCCTTTCACTGAAAAAAAAAAAAAAATATAGAGAAGTGAACTCTGTTGAAATTTTCCTGGTAAAGCAGCAGCTCTGCAGAAATAGGAGGGATAGAAATGAGTGTTTGTGTGAGAGTCTGGATCCCGCAAGGAGCCACCCGACCCACGCTGCTTAACTCCCATCTTCTGTTCAGTGACAATCTGCAATTGTGCATTTCCTTATAAGGGAAAAATAAGCGTTTTAAGGCACAGGAAATCTGTTGTGGCTTTGAACTGAGTTTGCTTAAAAAGTAGGTGTGATCGGTTACTGTCGCGACAGAGTCGGAGCGTGAACGTGCCACAGTTTGTGCGTGTCAGGGACGACAAAATCCCTGCAGGGCTGACAAACAGCTCCTGTGCTCTCAGGAGTAAAGAAATAGAGGTGGGAGGTGTTTGTCAGTGCAAGCACTGCCAGGCTCGGAGCAAGGAGCAGGGTGGTGGTCTCTGAGTGTGGATCTCCGCACTCAGAGAGGGAGGTTGGCTGCTGTCAGTGGTGCAGCTGAGCTGCAGCCTTCCCCTCACACCGGGCACTGGGGCGTTTGATCAGCTCGTCCTTCCCGGCATGGAAGGAGCAGGTGGATGGAATAGGTCTGGCAGGCGAAGGGGGTGAGAAGGGATACAAGGAATCAGCTCCCTCCCCAAGGCAGTATCAGCTGCAGCCCAATCCCTCCTGACACATTTTTACCTCCTCGTTCTCCAGAAGAAACAGGGAGGGAGGGTTGAGACAATATTTCTGTGCTGAACTGTGGAAATGTTGCAATAAAAAATCACTGACTCAGGGAATGGTTTGGGTTGGGAGGGACCTCAAAGCCCATCTCGTTCCACCCCCTGCATGGGCAGGGACACCTTTCACTGGGGCAGGAAGGAGAGCAGGAACAGCTTCCCATTTTGCTCTGTCCATGACAGTCTGTTGGGGTTTTAAAAGCTGGGTTAAACATTGATCTTCCCAAATCTCAAACACGGACACCTCACCTGGATTTACCCTTACGTGTTTCCTTTCTTATATCTCTGATTTTTCCAGCACCCTTGGTCCAACCTGATCCTAGACAGCAGGGAGAGAAACAGAAGGAGATGGCAAAAGAATTCCAAAGTGCTTGAATAGTGAGGCTCTGTGATCAGTGCCCAGGAACCCCAGCACCCAGCCCCGGCTCCTTTCCTGCCTGCCTGATTTTTTTCCTACTGTTCAGGATGCTAGGAATTGTTAATCCCAGGATATTCATGTTGTCAATAAAATACAGCTTGCTTATTTTTTTCTTTTTTTTTCTTTTTTCCTTTTTTTCCCTTGGTTTTTTTTTGGTTTTTTTTTTCCAGTTCTGCTTTCTTGTCTCTCTCCTCCTCGTTAATCATCCCGAGACAGCAACAAAGAAAATCCCATCTGTTGCAAGCAATTGCTTTGGGTTTATTTGGTGGCCCAACATTTTAATTAGGTATTGGGACCCACCTCCCCTTCACTGCAGAAATAGAAGTGAAAATGTATTTCACAATCCTGTCTAATGATGGAGAAAAATCTATGAGGAAGTAGATTAGCTTGAAATTAGAGGTTTCCTTTTGCTGTAAAAGCTGATTTTTTGATGCCTTTCTTCCAGCTGAGTTGGGAGGGACGTGTCTGACACTGATATTGTTGCACAAAAGGTGTGAGAGTGGGGAGATGCAGTAATAGATGTGCTGGATGAAATCTATTGTAAATCATTAATAACAATAGCATCAATTATTAATGCACATCCTGGCCTAATGTTCAGTCATTCCTTATCCATCTCCAGCATCCTCCAGCCCCTCCAAGCAGCACAGGAGTGATGTCAGCACAGGCCCTCCCTCCCTCACTCACTCAGCAGTGGATTTTATTGCCCTTTGGGGAGGGGGGTTGTCAGTGACCCCAGTTGTGGGGTCTGGAAGTGGCACAGTGATGGCTCCACGTCACACAGAGCTGGGAATAAAGCTCAGGGCTGCTGGCTCCCAACCCTGCCCTTTAATCCAGGTTTTCCTCTTTCCTTGCCTCCACACTCAGACACTTCTCCCTTCCTGGCTGTTGTTTGATGGAACGTTTTGCTCTCCTTATCTCCATTCCCTAATTCTACAGCTCCCCTTTCTGGTCGAGGATTGAATAAGGCCGGTCCGGAGGGATTTTGCTCTCCCTGTCTCTCCAGACAAACCCCTTGCAGGAGCTGGGGAACACTTCCCTGGGTAGAGCACATCCTCCCAGCCAGAGACAGAATCGATTTCCCATTATCCAGAGCCTTTATGTGGTAGCTCTGAGAACACTTTCATCTTGGCAGCCACTCAACAGTTGATGATCATGGAAATGTCTCTTAAAAACCAGGATTGGGAGTAGTTTCATAAAGCTGCCCCTGGCAGTGCCACAGACACGGAGGAATCAAGGCAGAAAAAGTAAATTAATGCTGAGAGTAAATCTAATTCAGAGAAAGTGGAGTGGGGAGGGTTTGTCACTGCAATCAGCTCAGATTTCAGAGAATCCCAGAATGGTTTGTGTTGGAAGGGACTTTAAAGACCCTCTCGTTCCAGCCCCCTGCTATGGGTGGGGAATATTTCCCTGCACTAAAAATCACCAAATTCCAAAAATGTGAAGTGAAAGGTAAGATCACATTCCTGATTTCAGCAGGAGCAGCTCTTCCCAATGCTGCTGGGCCTGGCCTTGAAGGGATCCCTAAATTACGGAATCCACAGAAGGAGAAATATAAAAATATTCAAATTTCACATGGGAGAACCTAGTTCTCCCTGGTAAATAAACATTATTATAAAGTATAATAATAATAATAATAAATCAAAAGGCTTCAGAAAGTAAATCAATAAATAGGGACATGAAAGTCCTTGAAAAGCTGTATAACTTGGGTACGTGCAAATCCAGGGTTCAAGACTGTCCTCTTTGGCATATTTTGCTTGATTTAGAAGTTAAGCTGCAAAATAACAGGACTTTAAATTGCTGATCTCTCTAAACCCCTCCCTAAGCCATTCAGAATTATTTAGCAACGAGGATTGCAGCAAAACAAAATGCTTGAGACAAATTCATCCCTCCAGTGACCTTGCTTGGTTCCTAAAATGGGGTTTGTCACCCCTTTGGGATGGCTCAGAGACCCCAAACTGAAGAAATTAATCAAAATTTCTCCTAAAAATGGTGCCTCAGGTGTTTCTTTACCCCTCCTAGCTATAATCATGGCCTTGGTGGGGAAGGCTGTGGGACACACCTGACGTGGTCCCTGTGAGGCACATCAGGCTCATCCCAGGGGCAGAGCAGGGGGGATTTATTGCAGGGATGGAATTGATGCATATTTGCAGGAGGCTAAATTTAGCAGCTGACATAAGTTTCAGAGGTGGAGTCTGTAGCCACGGTGCTGTTTCCGTATAAAGGCTGTGAGATAGTTTTGCAGCAAGCCTGCAGTGATGTAGCTGAGGGGGAAATATGTGGGATGCCTCAAAGTGGATTTTTTTTTTAATAAATCCTGGATTTCTGCAAAATGTGCTAACCAGGTGTTGGTAAAATGGGGCAAACTTGGGTGTGTTGCTCCTCGTAGCTGTAAGGATTTAGTGTTTTTCCTTTAGAAAAATGAGGATTTGTGGCATATTTTGACAAGCTGTTTGGCTTGCAGCACCGTGGATAACATTTAAATTGTTTGTTAGGGTGGTTTTACTCATCTGAAGTGATGAAAATTAGTGGTTACAGCAGAACCAAAGAGCACTTGTAAAACCTGAGCTGTTTCTTCTGTTTCTTGGGGAATTCAGCCTAAAATTCCTGTAATTTCTTCATCACCTTGTGATCTAAACAGCTTGTTAATCCCAGACAGGATCTGGGTGTTCTTTGGAGTGTTTCCATCCAGCTGTTTTAGGGAAGCTCTGGTAAGAATTCCACAGGTATAATTTCCACCTGAGCCCATCCTCTTCCAGCTCTGTGTCGAGCAAGGAATTTCCATCTCTGCAGGATCCACCCTTCCCAAGGCAGCTCTTGAGAGGATTAGGCTTCAATCAGATTTCTCAGGACCAATTTCACTTTGTATCCTCTGTGTCTCACTTTCTTTTCACTTGGAGGCCAAAAATCTTCCTTGGTTCCCCTTCTGAGCTGCTGGGCATTGCTGGGTGCTGCTGCCTTTGTTTTTGTTTTCCAGTTCAGGCTAAAGCATTGCTTGGTACATGATTAAAATATCAGTTTTATAAAATTTAACCCCCCCACCCCAACAGGTTTGAGACTTCTAATAAATTGTGGATGGGCAGGCAGGACTCTCAGCTCTATCACTGACTCATTCTGTGACCTTCAACACGTCACGTATGTAAGTGGAAAATGTGAATCACAACCTAAACTCCCTAAACTCTGGATTACCTGCAGCTCTGTTCCAAGGTTGCTTATGTTTTCTTCTCTTTTAGCTTTAATGGGATTGTTTGAGGGAGCAGGGTGGTGTAACTGTGCTGGGCTGGCTTCAGAACGAAATATTGATTCATTTCAGGGTAATTGTGACGGGCAGGGGTGCAGCTTTGCCACTCCAATCTCTGTGTGTATCATTTTCTTATCAAGGTGTTGCTCAGTAGGTAAGAGAGGCTTTCCTGCTTGTCTGATCAGCGGTTACATTCAGTGTCAAAGGTTAATAAATGCAGGATAACATTTGTGTAATCTGTAGCTTCTGATGTTTCCATCAGCTGTGACAGTCAGACCAGGACAAATGTATCTCCCTGAGGTTTTCCCTGTGTTTTAACACCAGCCATCATTCACAGGAGGGTAATTCATGGTCCTGTCACAGCTCTGTAGGGGAAGAGGAAGCCTCCCAGCTCAGCTCATCACGACACATATTCCTCCAAATTCTGAAAGATTAGAAGAGGAATTAGCAGGGCGATGCTCGCCTGAAAAATCACCCCCCCCCCCTCCCCTTAAGCATCAAACCACATGCAAATGAACGTGCAAACGGATGAGGAAGCTCGAGGAGTTTGGTTTTGGCCATGTATGGTAACACTGAGGGCTGTGGGCTCTGCTCGGGTGTTGTTCACCCGCCCCTCGGGCTCCCTGAGGCCGCAATGGCCCCGAGTGCGGCGGTGTCACCTGTGTGCAGCCAGGTGTGTGTGCAAAGTGCTCGCCTGACCTGTCAGAACAGCAGATACAAACCTTACACCTCAAGGTGCAGCATCCCCGAATTGCCTTTACCACGAGTGCAATGGGGAGAACCTCTGTTTTCAAACCTCTGCCCTGGCTGTCTCGTTGAAGTGTGGTTCTTAGTGGGCGTTGAGCTCTGCAGTCTTTAGCAGGGGCTTTTGTCGCCGTCCTTTTTTCACCACAGCCACCGTGATTTGGTGTGACAGCGTGAGGTGACGCGGTTGTTTTCTTGTGGAGCTACTGGTTCTCCTCAGCGTTGCCTCTGAGGACAGCAGGCTCATCTCACCCCTCAGGGCAGACACGGCCGATCCCTCAGGGAGGACACGATCAGTTCCCTCAGGGAGGACATGACCGGTCCCTCAGGGAGGACACAATCGGTCCCTCAGGGATCAGACGATCTGTGCCTCAGGGATGACATTATCGATCCTCAGGGCAGACACGACCGATCCGTCAGGCATGAGATGACTGATCCCCAGGGATGACATGACCAGTCCCTCAGAGCGGACAGGACTGGTCCACAGGGAGGACACGGCTGCTCCCTCAGGGCGGGCACGATCGACCCCTCAGGTCCCTCATGACCTCCCGCCCCCCACCCGCCGCTGAGAGGCGGCGCCCGAGAGCGCGCGACCGCGCGTGGTGGCGAGTGCCGCGCGGCCATTGGCTGACTGAGCCATCACTCACCGCCGAGCCCCGCCCCCACCGAGAGAGAGGCGGGAGCGGGCGGTGCCTGAGCGGAGGGGGCGTTGCCCTCGGTGGGCGTGGCTGCTGCGGGGGCGGGCCCCGCGGCCGCGCTGCCCCGCCCCACCCCGCGGCGCTCAGTCGGGCGGCGGCGGCGGGCGGAGGAGGAGGCGGAGGCGGCGGCTCCGCCGGGCTGAGGAGCGGACGCGGGAGGCGGCTCGGGATCGCGGTGCGGCTCGGGGGCGGTGAGGGCGAGCGGGGAGAACTGGGGAGCACCGGGAAGCGAGGCTGCGGTTGGGGCGGGCGGTGCGGTGCCCGCGGGAGGGCGCCGGGCAGGGCGGGGGTCCGGCCGGGCGGGCCCTTCCCGCGCGGGGCCGCCGAGCCCTCCGTGAGGCGGCGGCCGCTGTCAGCGCGGGGGCCCGCGGCGGCAGCAGCGCCCTCCCCGCACCGCCTCGGCCCCGGCCGCTCCCCGCTCCCTCCTTATTAGGCAGCGGCGCGGGGTCGCCGCCGCATCCGCATCCGGCCGGGGCCGCCGGGCAGGGCAAGCCCGGGGCGGGGCGGCGGCGCCGGGCGCTCCCGCCGCGCACCTGATGCGGCGGCGGGGACAGCGCTTGGGGGGCTTTTGTTCGGCACATTTTCTTTTCTTCCCCCCACCCCCCCCGCTTCTTTTCCGCCCGGCGATGCAGCAGCTGCTCGGTGCCACCGGCGTGTGCCGCCCCCGGAGCGCCCGTCCCCGCCGTGCACCATGGCAGAGGACAAAAGATGAGCGCCCTGATGGGGGTTTAGTTTGGGTTCATTTTCCGGAGGCTCCTGTAGAGCAGGTCGTTGTCACGCCGTTATTAGGGGCTCTGTCGAGGCTGTGCAGGAGATGTGTGGACTCCTGGGCTGTGTGACATGTCATAGGATCACCAGGGGATCCCAGAATGGTTTGGGCTGGAAAGGACCTTAATAAGGACCATCTCATCCCATCCCTTTGCCTTGGGCAGATGTCCCTGGGCTTTGTTTTCCTACGCAGGAAGCCACATTGTTTAACAGTGATATGCCAAAGGCTGAAATTTAAGGCTTAGTCCATACCTGTGCTTTACGAAATTCCCACTGATTCCATTAACAGCACAGGGAAGGTCTTGGATCCGTGGGCAGGTGCCCGACACCACCACACGGAGCTTCAGCTCTAGGACATTGTGATGCTGTAACTGACTGATTGCACACGAGACAGGTCTGAAAAAAAGAAGAAAATAAAAGGCAGCGAAAGGTGCCAGGAAACAAAAGTAAACCCAATGGAAACAGTTTTTTGTTGAAGATAAGCGATATGCGTTAGGGTTGGGGTTTTTTTAGCAGCTGGAGTTGGTCTGAGCACGTCTGTTAGTGCAGATGTGTGTGGGGATTACTGGCAGCAAGAGCAAGGACGGTGGCAAAATCAGAGAGGGGTGATGTTCTGAGCACACCAGGCTGCGGTTGATGTTTCAGTTCGCTGCTGAATTTCCCGATTTTGTTTTAATTTTAGGCCAGGCTGTTTCCCAAATTACCTGGCTCCATCCTCTCCCTCTGTGTGCCTCCGTGGCACGCACGAGGGAAGCTCTGGAGTGTGGGAGAAATGGTGTGAACTGGCACAGCGTGTCCTGGGAGAAGCATGCCTGGATGTGGGGAAAGCAGCGGGTGTTGTGTGCAGGAGGCAGGAGAGGGTTTATTCCATTTTCATTGGAATAACGAGCATTGAATCATCTTTTCTGCTCAAGGGGGGGAGAAAAAAAAAAAAATCCAGATGGCTGTGTGCTCGCAGGAAGGTTTTATTGCAGCTAATAGTGGTGTTTGCTAAGGACTGTGTACACAAAGGTAGAAGATCAAATACTTTTGTGGCAATGCCTGTTTGTTTTGGGTATATGTGTATTTCTGTGGTTTTGGTAGCCCCGGTAAGACCTGACAGACTCGGGGACACGTCAGGCAGCATTTGCTCGGTGTTTGTTTCAGCACAGCCCTTCATAATAGTAATTTTTCAATGGTCACTTGTAGCCTTTTATCCAGATCGCTTTAATCAGCATTTGTGTTTCTCTGTTGGCATTGCTCTGTCTTCTCCCGAGCTGTCTTTTCAAACATCATTGGATTTTTTCGAGTGAAGTCTTCATGCTTATTGCATCTGTCACTTCTGGGATTCACTCCAAGCGAAAGGCAGGGATTCAGTTTAATGGCAATGAGGAGGAATGTGCAGAAGGGGGAAATATCAGCCCTTCCCTGGGTGCTGCAGCACGGGGTGCCGGGCTCTGCCCTCGGGGACATCGTGGCTGCCACGTTCGACTTTAATGACTGCTCGTTAAACCAAACCCTTGTGTGGTGATGGGGAGGGAATTCATGGTCCTGGCTTTCGTTTGGTGATCGATTCCGAGGAACATCCCGGGGATGCCAGCTTCCTATTCTGAAGACACGAGCAAAACACTTCCTGGCCCGAGTTTGCAGCCCGGTGAGGTCATCAGTGCACCACTCCCAGGGCCAGGAATGTCCTCTTGGGCAAGCTCACAGGCACATTTTCACTTGACTTTTAAAGTCTGGTTTGTTTGTTTTGATTTTGTTTTACTGAGGCTTTTGTGATAATCTCAGCCCTTCTCCGAGGATGTGTTGGAACAGAAACTCACTGAGGATTTGAAGTGCCCCAGTTTAAGCCTTTGCAGGGCACAGGAGCAAGAATTAAATGTCTGTGCTCTCTTCTAGCTCGCTCCCTGTAGTCTCCCCCACTTAATATTTTCGGGCTGGAGTATTCTGGTGGGTAACTCTGAAGTTGGTGTGATTAGAAACTGCTTAGAGCTTCAGTTTAGGCAGCTCCTGGAGCCATGTGTCAAGAGTCAGGCTGCTGGTGCCTTGGGGCTGACAGCATGGGAACTGCTGAGTTTTTGTCACATTCTGCAAGTGGTGGTGAACACCAAGTTAAAATGAAGCAGAAAAAAGGTTTTAGGCTTAGCTGAGTGACTCAGGAAAGCAGCAGTGAAAGTCCATTTTTCTGGATGTGTTGGCTCCACCAGTATGGTTGGGAATTGTTTACTGGGCCCTTTCTTTTTATCTGTTAATAGGATTGCTTTGTTCTGCTTTTCCTCCTGTGAGTAACCGTGGAAAAAAAAAATGGATTATTTGTTTCTTTTTGAGGTTATAATTGTTCAGTACATGACTTCTTGTGGCTTTTCTCATCTCAAACCACACACAGACATGTGAAATACCAGCGTGACACAGAACTGCTGAGCTGCTCCCAGGTTCCACTGGCAGCTTTGCAGGGCTTGTCCTCGGAGGAACAAATCGTCTGGAGAGGATCCTAATGGAATATACCAGCCATTAGTTGTTTTTGTGGGGTTGTGTAGGGAATATAAATCCAATCAGGATTAATGGCTGGAGATAATGATGTAGCTGGAAAGTGGAAGGTGGCTGTTGGGCAAGTGGATAATTTTACTTTCAACCCCTTCCCATGAAATCCCTGATGCCAGTAAGACAGGGGAGCAGACACCTTCCTAAGGGGTCACACAGTGCTCCTCAAATGGAAGAGGATTTTGTGATGGAACATCCTGAAAACTTCAAAATCCTGCTCTGTAGATCAGGAACTTGACAGAGAAATATTAAAAATGGCATCTGCTGCTGCCTCCAAAGGGGAAAACCTGTGGTTTTTGAAGGCTGCTGATGTGCCTATGGTGGATAAAAGAGATCTCCTTAGTATGGAAGTGACAAAATGTGGCCTTTTGGACCATTTCTCCTCTGTGCTGATGACTTAGAGGGAGAATCATCTGCACTAGGGAAAGGACAATTTCTTCAGCATGACCACTTTGCTTCTTCAACACCACTGGGCTTTGTGTCAGTCCATGTTTTGTTGGTGATAACAATAAGTGATCTCTAATCTGCTTTTTGCTGAGCCTGTGATGACGTCTGAGGTCTGGCTCTTGGTGGGAGAAGTTGCAGTGACTCTGACATTGAGCTGGGCCTCTCAGCCCAGCATAATTAGGTTTGTCTTGTTTTCCTTTTTTAATAATTGCATTTGAAAGAGCAGTGGAAACAAAGCAGTGGTGGGATCTGACTTAAAGTGATTAAGGCTCAGCCTGATGCTGAGATGAGCTCCCAGCTCTCCTTGGAGTGTTGCTGAGCTGTGCTTGAGGCCAAACGTTCCCTTTAGGAAGGACCTGGGTTTCCCTTTGGTTTTCCAATTTTTTCCTGCCATCTATGTAGGAACAAGCACACAGGTAATAATTCTTCTGAGCTGAATATTAAGGCAGCCATTTCTGCATTTTTAGCAGATGTGTCTGAGCAGGATTTCCTAAAACTCCATGGGCATGGTGTGCCTGAAACAACTCCTTGTTTGCATCCCTGTGTGAGCCTGGGCAGTGCACTGCACCTGCAGTTCCTGGTTTAAGTAATCCCTGGGAAATGGACTTCAAATCACTCAGTTCTGAGTATTTGGAAATAGGGGAACTTCCCTCCCCGTGGTTCTGCATAGAGTTGCCATAGAGACCGTGTTCCGGAGTCCTTGAAAATCCATTGTTTCTCCCAAATAAACATAAAGATCTGCAGTGTGAAAGCAGCACATTTTGCAGTGTCCCATTCCTGAGCATTCCTTCATCAGGAGCTGTTTAGACAGGACAAGGAGCAATGGACCCAATCTGAAAGAGGGGATATTTGACTTTGATTTAATGAAGAATTTCTTCCCTGTGAGGGTGGCAAGGCCCTGGCACAGGGTGCCCAGAGAAGCTGTGGCTGTCCTGGATCCCTGGAATTGTCCAAGGTCAGGTTGGATGAGGCTTAGAACAACCTGAGATAGTGGAAGGTGTCCCTGCCCATGGCAGGAGGTGGAATAGGATGAGTTTTAAGGCCCCTGCCAACCCAAACCAGTCTGTAAACCTGACAGGGATTGACATCCTACAGTGTGCCAGACCTGGATGCTGGACAAACTGATAATGGGTGTAATTAGCAGCTCCAGGGATTAGCAGGCAGTAACAAATCCAATCCGTAGTAAGCAGCGTGTCCCTTGGGAACTGGGCAGACTGGCCATGCTGGGCAGATGATGGCTTGAGAGGGAAGATTGTCACCAGCAAAGGCTCAGTGCTCAGGCACCTGCTCAGGGCTGGAATTACCTCCTGGAGTTGCTTTTTCCCCCCACCATTTTCACTTTAAATACTTTAAAAGCCCTTGTGCTTTGTTACTTCCTGCTGGAATCTGGATCCCCCTGCTGACTCAGGGTGTCTGCTTGGCATTTCCTTGGCATTTTTCATCAGACCTGTGTGAAACAGATTGGTATTCTTCTTTCCAAGCTGGGAATGTGAGGTGACAGGTTTTACTCAGGGTCTGGCAGGTACTAGGCTGGGAATGCTTCTAGCACGTACTACCTGTAGCATGTTCTACTAAGTGGAGTTGTTGTTTTACACATGGTTCAGGTATTTGCCCCAGCACATGTGGTTGGGATGTGTAGGTGTGGATAAATGACCATTGTTACACTTTTAAACTCTTAATTTCTTTAATTCCCTTCTGCAGTTACTTATATTAATGATACCATATCTTGGAGGCTGGAGGCCCAAAGCTGTCTCATTCAGAACAGGAGGTGTATTGCATTTTCTGGAGTTTTTAGTGATACTTTTTAAGGTTTATTTGAATTTTTGGATCTGCTGAGATCAATTTGCAAGGCAGGAAAGAATCCTGAGCCAGCTTAGGCAGACACAAGTTGCCAGACATTCCTCTGCAATGTATTCTGCTTTAGCACAGCCTGAAGGGTGGGCACAAAACTCCTCTAGCTCAGTGTTGCTGTGCTTCCAACATCTTTTTCCTGGCCACTGCCAGGAAAATTGCTCCTTTCTGGAACAATTTGTTCTGTGTGGTGTTTCAAGGTGCTGCTGTTAGAGGTGGGTGCCCCTGGTTAGGGTCAGGCTACCCTGGGGTTATCTCTCCATTCTTCCCTTGGCTCCCTGATGTTTCTTTTGGGGGTAAAGGTTATCTTTTTGTTCTTTGAATCCATGCTTTGCCACATCCATCTTCTGCCCTACTCAGGGAACTCTTAAGTGCTCTGAAAGCTCCCATAAAAACCAGCTAGGCTTATCTGGGTGTGATTCTGTTGTTTTGGCTGGGCTCCTCTGGAGCTGCTGGAAATGCCACAGGGATTCCCAAAGGACTGGAATCGTGGGTTGCACGTGCAGCAACGTGACTGTCAAGCCAACAGGTAAGTAAAGATTAAAGGTCATCAAGGTACAGGCTGTAATTCCTCACTGGAAACCAGTTCTCCAGCTGAGAGCAGCCAGCTGAAGGTCCAAGAATTCCCCAAGGAATCAGCCTTTGCCCAGTGTTGGGGTGGGTGAGATTGTCCCTGTCAGGGAAGCTCAGAGGTGGAGGTGGTGTCGTGGAGGTGTCAAGGACACGGGTAGGAAGATGTTTTCCTTCTTGGTTCTGAAATCCATCTTCACAGCCTAGAATGTTTATTAAAGCTCCTTAATAGACTGAATCTACTTCCCTAAGTTAATTTTTGGTTTCTTGCCTGCCCAGAGGAGTGAGAAAGGTGCTTTGTGTGGTGGTTTGACACCAGGTTGTGCCCCCTCATTGTCATCCCACGACAGGTCAGTGACAAAGAACATCTGTAGGACAGAGGAAACGTGTTTGAACTTGGAAGCCCCTGCTAAAACAGATGTTTGGGGGGCTGTAATTGGCACCACGAGACAGGGATTTAAAATCAAGTTAGCACATTGAACTATCTGGATTTGAGTTTCAGCCTCCTCCGGCCCCGTCCTCCCTCCCCCAGCCTTGATTTCAAATTGCACGTTACGGAAACAGGACGGAATGACAATGGTGCTCTTGGAATTATAGGCTGCTTGGCCAGAAGAGCTGGCAGGACAGCAAATGGAAATGTGGAGAAACACACGCCAGTTCCAACCGGGAGCATTGAGATTCATTTTGCAGCTTGTTTGTACTGCATTAAAATCGGAGATGTTGCCGTTGTCCGGCCCGAACCTCCCACGTCCTGGGGTGAGGATGTTGTCTTGCCTTTGACAATTCACCGTTGTTGGAGTGATTTTGAGAACATTACAAGCAGTTCAGTGTGGGGGCCTCACCTGTTGGGTGGATGTTGTTGAGAAGTGGAAGAAGGTGTTACTCAGGATGTGCCAGCCGAGCTCACTGTCACTTTTTGGAGCAGAGTGCATCCACTCGAAATTCCAGCGTGACGGACCACGCTGCTCTGTGCTGTCCCTCCAATCTACCTGAGATGTTCTCCAGGACTCCAGCCCATCCTGTTTGCTGTCACAGCAGGAGATGTGTGGCTGTGGTGTTAACCCATGAGGTGCTTCCATTGCATTTGGTCATCCTGCTGCTCCAGGGTCACATTCCCCAGGGCAGCTGTGGCTTCTCCTCAGGCTCCCGGCAGGTCAGGGAGCTTGGAGCCGCTGCGGTCAGGCCGGGTCATGTGGAGAGCGCTGCTCCTCGCTTGGTCAGTCTGACTCACTCTTGGCCAGGCTCTTTGGGATCCTTGGTTGTGCTGATCTGTTGTTTCTGCCTTATTCCGGAGTTGGGAGGAATTTGTGTCCCAGTTAATTTGGTGTTTGGGGCAGAGGGTTCTCCAGGTCCTGGTTCCCTGATGGTGCAGTGCTCTGGGAGAACTGGGATCTGCAACCTTTTATCCCTGAGACTGTTGATCTCTTATAACACCTTTAATGTTTAGAATTTCTTACTGTGGATGCCAAGGGATGTTGCAATTGAGGAATAAAAAACAGCTTGTCTATTCCTTTGGGGATTGGGCTGGAGCCGCTCTGCTGTGAAGCCAGGCTGGGAGAGCTGGGGATGTTCACCTGGAGAAGAGAAGGCTCCAGGGAGAGTTTAGAGCCCCTTCCAGTGCATAAAGGGGCTCCAGGAGAGCTGGAGAGAGATTTTAGGCAAGGGATGGAATGACAGGACAAGAGGGAATGGCAGGGTTAGATGGGATATTGGAATTCTTGGCAGTGAGGATGGGGAGGCCCTGGCACAGGGTGCCCAGAGAAGCTGTGGCTGCCCCTGGATCCCTGGAAGTGTCCAAGGCCAGGCTGGACAGGGCTTGGAGCACCCTGCGATGGTGGAAGGTGTCCCTGCTCATGGCAGAGGAAGGAACAGGATGATCTTTAAGGTCCCTTCCAATCCAAACCATTCTGGGATTTCTACTTTCACTAAATCCTCTGGTCATTTTTTAAGTAAAGATCCAATTAAGTAAGCAAGGAGAGGCAGGGTAATGTCCACTGGAGTTTACCAGGAACCATGCCTGCAAAGCACCGTGTTAATGGAGTTCCCTTCATGTCTGCACCTCTTCTTGTCTCCGGCAGAATGGGAAATCCTGCAGGTGTTGTTCTTTCCATGCTTTAGGCTCCCAGCACCTGGGAGCTGCTGTCTGCTTGCTTGACTTCTCCTTAAATCCATTGGAGAGGACAGATAAATCCTGTGTATGAGCTGAGTGTCAGGTCTAGTGCTACTGGTGAGCCCCTCTATCACACACATAGAAACTCGTGAAAAATTATTTCATTTAGGCAGATTTGATTGCTTTGAGCTGTAGGAGAAAATAGAGATGAAAATACTGCATTTTTCTGCTGTGAGCACTCTGTTAGACAAAAGTGCTTGTGGTTGGGAATGCTGGGATCTGGTGGTGATTTGGTGAGAATTTCATGACACTGTGCTGAGGAACAGCTCTTTTTCTGTTTGTAACCACCAACCTTTGCCCAAAAGAAGAAAAGCCTCCAATGTATCTCAGGAATATGATCTGGAAAACGCTGGCATGTAACCTTTGAGTGAGAGAGGAATCCAGCGGGTTGGGGCAGCAGCTCTGACCAGATTGCTACTTCCCTATTAGCTCTGATAAGAGAACTAGGTCAGTGCTGAGGAGAAGCATTTTATCACTGACTTCCCTTAGCTGAATCCTGGGAGAGCCGTGTGCTCCTGCTTGTGTTTCCCTTGGGATCACGGTGTGGTCTGGAGCCCAGGTTCTTCCCTCCTGCCCGTGGCTGCTCGGATGGGTGTCAGGAGCATCCCTGGGGCTGCTGTGATGTCTCTGTTCAGGATATTGCTCTGTCTCTCAGCAGTGGATGGGATACAGTGTGCAAAGAAGCTTCTTCTGGTGTTTATTCCAGTGGAAAAGAATAGGAAGGGTTTTTGGAGGGGATCATGTAAAAGGCCACAGCCTTCTGTGGTCAGCTGCTGGAACGGCGGTGTCGGAGGTGGGAGGGCGTGGGAGGTTTCCCTTTCCTTATCCAGTAAAAAGCTTCTGTGGTGTCCAATCACTGTGCAACTGTCTCTGCTGGCAGCAAAAGCTGAAATGCAGGGATCACAGAATCCTGGAATGGTTTGAGTTGGAAGCTCCTCTCATTCCACCCCCTCCCATGGGCAGGGACACCTTCCGTGCTCCAGCCTGGGTTTGAATGCACTGAGGCACCTAGAATGTTCAATGCCTGCTCTCTTAGCCCTGTGTTTTGTATGTTACTTGCCTTTATGAGGTTTTGTCCTGAGTTTCAATCCTTTATCTCCACTTTGCTCTCCTCTTTTCATTTTAATACCCATTTTTGCCCAGCCTGTGGTAACATCCTGTAAAACATCCCCCACCACCTATGTGGTGGGTGCAGCTTTAGTGCCAGCTGACATAGGATGCTCTAAAAGATACAAACCCAAAATAAAGATGCTTTTTGGAGGCTGCTGCTCTAGTGCAGCAGGAGAGCTCCCATTCCTGCTGGTGTCTCCCTTTGCTGATTCCCCGTCCTGCTCTGGCTCCTGCTGAATTATTTGGTGTAATGATTTTTGTGTGCATTCATTGCTCTGCCTTTCTGGTAGATGACACAGATTAAATGAAGCCAGACAACGCTCTCAGTTCGGGGTAATGACTTTAACTGCGGCGTCCTTTTGTCACTGCAAATTATGGTCAATGATGTAATGCTGGATGTGGAGATACAGTGACAAAGTGTGGGAGTGGTAAGATCATCCCAGAAGGATTTGGCTTGGAAGGGGGAGCTTCAAGCTCATCTCATTCCACCTCCCTGCCACAACCAGGTGATTCCCCAGGAAAATGAATTGTGTCCCTGGAAATCTTGAAGTGAAAATAGCCCTAAGGGAGAGATGTGGGACGAGTACACACAGGTAAACCCTTAGGAAATAACGAGTCCTTCTTGGTGATCCTGGGAGATTTGAGCTCCACAGGCACTTCTGTCTTAAGAGTTCTTGATATTGGAAAGGTTTTCATATGATCATTTCAGGTTACAGCTCTGAAATCCAGAGTTGTATCGAGTGTTTCGCAGGTTGCAGCCAACACCTTGCGCTTTGTCCAGAACAGAAATTTCAGCTTATTCAAAGTTTGGGTTGTGTTACGTTTTTGAATGTGTTGGGCTCTCCAGTTGAGATATAATCAAATTCCCTGGTAGTTTGTGGTTTAGGTTCCCATCCCAAAATAGAATCTTGCCAGTGGTAGAACAGCTGGAAATTTCAGTATTAAGTTCATATTCCAGCTTTTTGTCTTTAAAATGAAGTGAAATCAGATGGCAGGGTCTTGCTCAACCTAGGCTCAAGTAACCAAAGACTGAAAATAATCTGCACACAAATATGATGTGTTTTGGAATTGTGACCATCTGTAGTAGTGTTCACCTTCGTTTTAAATAACTCTGAACAGCTGAAAACAACAGTTCTGTCAGCAATGGACTGGATATGGATTGATTGGAAAAGGGATACACAGAGGGAACAGAATTGTGTTTAAAAGCACAGAAACTGCATCAAGGCATTTGTGGCTGTTCCCTTTTTCTGCTGAGCTTTCGTGTGAAGTTGTGGGGTGAGCTGAACTTTTTGTGGCCACATGACATTTTTTTCCCCCACTTCCTTCTTTGCCCAAGTCTTGCAAGACTTCGTATCACGAGACTGAGTTCTTTGATTCCGTGGTTACTTGGAGAGGGAGATGAAGTTTTCCAAGAGCATGGAGTGACAGGACAAGGGGGAATGGGTTCAAACTGAACAAGGGTAGGTTTAGATGAGATATTAGGAGAAAAGTCTTCCCTGTGAGGGTGGTGAGGCCCAGGGTGCCCAGCAAAGCTGTGGCTGCCCCATCCCTGGAAGTGTCCAAGGCCAGGTTTGATGGGGCTTGGAGCAACCTGGGCTAGTGGAAGATGTCCCTGCACGTGGCAGGGAGTGGAACTGGGTGAGCTTTAACCTTCCAACACAAACCATTCTGGGATTTTATTATCCCAATTCCTCCTCCAGCCTTGCTGGTGACATACTGGTGGCAGTGGTGGCAAGATTCCCCTGGAATAGGTGTGCAGCTGGACCGAGCCCAGGGCAGTGTGTGTCCCTGTCCCTGTGGCTGGGCATGGCCCTGGGTCACCCATAACCCCAGAGCTTGCACAACCAAGGCTGTGGAGTGAAGAAATGCCAGAAGGGAGCGATTAGGAAATAACCTGGAGGTCTCTGTGCCTTTTCTCACTGGGGTGCAGCTGTTGGCTCAGTCCCTGCTCCCTTGGGCCCACAGCAGTGGGACAGAGCCATCCTTGCCATGAGGAGCACGAGGGGATGGTGGTGCTTGAATGGCCTCAGACCCTCTGAATGCCTCTGTCCTCCTTCCATGTGTGGCTCTCTCCCTTATCTTCCACAGGATGTTCAAAGTGCTCTGAGGAGGGAATTAGCAGATTCCTTGTGGGCTTTTCTCCAGTGCTTATCTCCGTGGTGGCCGACTGCTCTGCAGATGTGGCTCAGCCCTGCTCCCAGAGGGTGTTCTCTCCATGCCAGGGGCAGGTTGGAACATCCACGGCCTGGTTTGGGTTTAGGATTGTAACATACTTCCTAGATTTTTTTATAATACCAGCTCTGAGTGCAGCGCTGGTTTGCTGATGAGGTTTTGCTGATGAGGCCCAAGTGGCTCAGCCCAGCTTTTCAGGAAGACCTTGGGCCTCACAGTTGGTACTTGGCAATCCTCTGGGCTTTCCCATGTTGCAGTTTTCACCAGTGGGACCATCCCCGCTCCCTGCTGACCCCAGCACCTCATCCATCCCATAACATCATTCATAATTGCTGCTGGTGCACTGTCTATAGAACTATTGAATTATTGAGGTTGGAAAACACCTTTAAGATCATCAAATCAAACCATTGACCTCTTCATTTTTATTTTCCTTAATCTCCTTCTCATTTTTTAACAATTAAGACTGGACCTTTATTCCAAAGCTCCTCCTCGGAGCCTTGGAATAAAGGCTCAGACTGGGAGTTTGGGATTCACCATCAACAGCTGCAACTTGACTTTTTCCACTTAAGGAAGAGCCTTTCCAGACCCAAGTGCCAACCTTTTATAAATGCTGTTCTCCCTATCCACTGGATTTGTAACTCCTCACCCCCCCTTAACAGCAGCCTCCGGCTGTCTGACTTCAACTGCCCTTTTATTCCAATGCCTCCCTTTCCAGAAGGGATCACAATCACATGGGCTGAGCAGGATTTTGCCATTAGTGGGGGGTTTTCCTGTAAGTGTTCCCCAGCAGGATGCGTTTCCTCTTGCATAAGCAGGCTGCAAACCCTCCGAAGCCACAGAAATCCATCTGTTGGATTCTTGAGACAGATAAATCCTTTATAAACAGGAAAATGGGCAAACTCATGGTAGCTCTTGTGACACATCGTGATGGGGGGGATCAGAAAGGAGCGGAATGAAAAGTGTCCCTGTGCGGCATCCAGCCTTTTCAGGGTCCTTTTAAAAGCTGCCACAAGGGCAGGGCTGTTCAGAGGGCACACACTGGCAGATGAACCCCAAGTTTTGGTAAAATTCAGCTGGAAGTAACTCAGGGAGGGAATAAATAAGAGATGTGAAGGCTCGTTCCTCTGTCCCCACCAAGATGCCGTGTGTGGCCGAGCGGGATCCAGGAGCTCAGCAGCCGTAGATCTGTCAGCACTTCTATTGTGGAGGCCTTTGCTGGGTGTCCAACGCTTCTGTTTTAATTTTGCTGAGGGTTGTAACTCTGGCAAAATTTAAAGGCCTTTCAGCTCTCAGTCAGGAGGTTTTAAATCCTCTAAATTTGCACTTTACTCCCCCCCCCAAAAAAGACATTCGGTCTAGCAAGTGGATGGGAATGGTTCCTCAGCCAAGGTTTAACAGCATAGATAATGATCTAATTAACTTCTTTTTTTAATGCTCATGTTCCAAGTCTACTTCCTAAGAGAAAATCCCCAGCACAGCCCCATTAGCCATGGATACACTTCCGTACCCACTTGGGTATTTCCAAAGTCACTTCCCAAGGTTCCCTGAACCGCCCAGGTCATCCTTTTGCAAGTGTGATAGAGGCTGAATCAGCCTTTCCTTAGGCTGAATCATCTCAGGTATTGCTGTCTCACCTGATAATCCTAAAAGTGGCACAAAAAAGACATGGACCTGTTAGAGCAGGTCCAGAGGAGGCCCCAGAGCTGCTCTGAGGGCTGGAGCCCCTCTGCTCTGGAGCCAGGCTGGGAAGCTGGGGGTGTTCACCTGGAGAAGAGAAGGCTCCAGGGAGACTTTAGAGCCCCTTCCAGTGCCCAGGAGAGCTGGAGAGGGACTTTGGATAAAGAATGGAGTGACAGAACATGGGGGAATGGCTTTAAGACAAAAGAGGGTAGATTTAGATGGGACATTTGAAAGAAATTCCTGGCTGTGAGGGTGGTGAGGCCTTCACACAGGGTGCCCAGAGAAGCTGTAACTGCCCCTGGATCCCTGGAGGTGTCCAAGGCCAGGCTGGGAGGTGTCACTGCCCATGGCAGGGGGTGGAACTGGATGACCTTTCAGGTTCCTTCCAAACCAAACCATTCCATGAATTGGCCAAGCCTGGAGCTCCTGGCCGTGACTCTGCTGAGAGAACCTGTGGCAACCAAACCGAGCTGTGGATTTTCTTGGAGGTGGATGGGGAGGAAGAGGAGAAGGGAGGGGATCCTTTGCACGGCAGGATTGAGAAGCAAAGAGGAGACCAAACACTCTTCCCATTTAGGGATACTCTGTGGCAGGGCTGGGACTCTTTTGGGGTGCTCAGGCTCCCACTCCCCCCCCCCCCCTTGGGTTTTTCACCTGCTCTCCCTGGTGAGCTGAAAGAGCTGCAGTCGATGCTCCTTCCAACCACAACCAGCACATTCCCCCCTCCTTCTCCTTGGAGAGCAGCCAGATCAAAATGGCTCTGATCCAACGCCAAGAATCACTCCCTTTGCTATGGAAATGAGCACTTGGAGGCTGCTCACCATGTGTTCATCAGAGAGTTCCTGCTAAGGATGACGAGCTGTAGGTGGGGAAGAGGGCAGGGAAGGTGTGTTCCAACACATCCCTTTGGAACAAATAAGGATATTTTTGGAGGCATCTGAACTCTCTGCATTTTTAAAAGTCATTTATAGAAAACCGAATGATTACCCTTTGCATCAAAGGGTGAAAATGAGGGAAATAAAGTAGTAGGATTTCACCATGGGGTAAAGGGAGTTTCTCTTCTGTGAAAAGTGGAAGGGGTGACAGATCAGCAGGATCTGATATTTGAAATGAACATTTTTTTCCTGCTGTTCTGATATCGATCAAGTGAAGAAGCGATACAATTATCCAGGTGATACAAATAATCCTTTGTAACCATCACACCTGAATTCCCAGCATTGGAGCAGCCACATTCCCAGCCCCCTGGCTCTGTGGGTTGCCATTCCAGGCAATTTGCTGTGCTGGCTCAGCAGGACAAGTTCAAACCTTCGCTTTACCTTCTTCCCAACAATCTGATTTTAATCTGGATTCACGGCAGGGTGGGAATGTTGCCAGGGGGTGAACACTGCTGGAAATCCACTGTGCACAAAGCAGGAGCCTTTTCCCTGCTGCTGGATGAGCTGTGCAGGCAGTTGATGAGAAAGGATGTTCCCAGGTGGGAAAGGGCTGAGCTGGGTGCGAGTTCTGGTGGTGCCACGCTGGGCTCAGGATAACATTCCCAGTATCCTGGGGGTGGCCTGGGGTCACCTGGAACGGTGGGAAGATGCTGCTCTTGCATGGTGCTCACTGCCAGACCTGGCCATGGACTCAGAGGTTCAGCTGAGGCCTCCCAGCTCTGGGAGGAGCCCTTGGGATGGAATTGTGTGACAGGGCTCGGAATGAGTCGACACAAATCAGTAACTGGGTGTGGAACTGCATTTTTTATGATGTTTTTTAACTGAACCCTGAGACTTCAGCATTTCTTATCACTTGGGAATCTTGGGGTTGAAATTCACCTTTTCTTTGTGCATGATTTGGTTGAGGCTGGGATCGTGCTGGAAGTGTCCAAAGCCAGATTGGATAGGAAGGTGGAAGGTGTCCCTGCCTATGGCATGGGGTGAAATGAGATGAGTTTTAAGGTCCTTACCAACTTAAACCATTCCATAATTTTATTTAGTGCTCTCACCTGCCGGCTGGAGCTGGAGAGCAGCTCCTGGTTTATGACTTCCCATCACACCTCCGGTGTTCCGGGGTGTGTCCAGCCTGGAACAGGCCTTTGATTTGTGCTCCGAGGGAAACACTTGGCAGAAAGTGCATGACACAATTCCACTAACTGACAGAAGTAGGGAAGGAGCCTAAGTTCAGCTTTAATAGGATAAAAATCATTAAAATTTTCCATATAGCTCTTTTCCGTGGACATCTTCAACACCTCAGTTCTTCCCAAAATTTTGCATTTAAAACCCGTTTTTTCTTAAACATTCTTAATCATCTTTAAAATACCAGTATGGAACAGGTGCTGTGGGGAACCCCTACCTGCTCTCCGTGGCTGGGAGTGACCGTGGAGAGCTCGGCTCTGTGTCACCAGCACGTGGGGCTCAGCATGAAGGTGTTTGTCCCACACCTGGGCCAGGCATCCCCATCACAAAACTGACCCCAAATCTGCATGGACTGGCCACACTGGTGGCTCCAGTGGCATGGTCCCAGCAGCTGAGCCACCATGGGAAGTGACCAGTGCCAGTTCCCAAACGGGCCCCGGTGGAAAAAACTGCTCTGCTTCTTCTCCCTTATCTCTGCGGAACCGGAGAGTTCCACTGCAGAGCTGTCTGCTTCATTAATTGGAACATTTTCCTCCTCTTCAAACACATCCCGTGGCATTTCCCGCCTCTGATGAGCTCTTCCCTGCAGTTATCCTGCTTTTTGTCGTTGTTAATTTTTTATTTAACCTCCCAGACTACAAAACAGCCATCAACGCTCGGCGCTTCCCTGCGAAGCCTTTGCAGTCACAGACAGCCCTCCCAGCTTTCATCACGCTTGCAGCAGACAGCTCGAGAGCAGGGATTTGGGATAGAACCACATTCCCAGTCTCTCACTCTGGAGCAAGGAGCTCCAGGGACTGAGCAGCTTTTCCCAGCCTCTCCATGTGCTATGGGACCTGGGAGGCGAGATAGGAGCTGGACTCTGATTATTTTTATTCCCCCCCTCCTTTTTTATTTTTTTTTTTGCTGTCTCTAGAGACTGGGACAGAAATTTTTTTCCCATATGTAAAAGCAAGATGCTGTATATGGAGGCTCCTCTTCTGCTCCCTCTTCTCTGAGGGAGGAAGTCTGGGATGATGGGAAAAGCCCTTCCCAGATGTGAGGGCTCTGTAGGTTGCATCCCCCAGTCCAAGGTTGGTGTTGTGCCCGTGTCTTCTCCCAGGTGCTGGAATTTTCCACACCAATTCCCTTTCCCTCTATTCTAACTCCAGCATTCTTGAAAATAATTTTTCTCAAGAAATGCTACAGACACACCAAGTTAATTGGAGTCATTAACTTGTTTCCATTACTCCTTTCTTCCTAGGAAACTCATTTTTTTAGGGTGATTTTGGAGTTAGAAGAAAGAACTGGAAGCTAGGGAACATGTGGAACCACTTCACAGGAACACCGGATTTTGAGAGCTTGCATTTTTATTTACATCTTCTGGACCCTGTCTGACTTGAAAGTAAACAAGTTCAATCCAAGACTAGATTTATCCCTGAAAATATGTGGAGACTTGTCTAAAAACTGCTTTTGGGATTAGGAACTTCCTTTACTGCAGTCAGGGAGCACATTTACAGCGGGGAAATTAATGCTTAACTGGCAAATTCTGTAAAAGCCCCCTGGAAGTACAGTTGGGTTGGGCTGGGAGCAAAATAACCTGAAATTTTAGTTGATAAAAGAAGGAAAAGGCAAAGCTGGCTGAGAATTTGGCAGGTCTTAAGGTGGAGGTGGAGGTGTCCAAGGCCAGGCTGGATGGGGCTTGGAACAACCTGGGATAGTGGAAGGTGTCCCTGCCCATGGCAGGGGGTGGAATGGGATGAGTTTTGAGGTCTTTGGTGCTGAGAGGATGGTGCCAGACTCTTTCCAGCAGTGCCCAACGACAGGATGAGGAGCAATGGCCATAAACTAAACCATGTGCAATTCCACCTCAACATGAGGAAGAACCTCTTCCCACGGAGGGCGGCTGAGCACTGGAACTGCCCAGGGAGGGTGTGGAGTCTCCCTGTCCAGAGACATCCCAAACCCACCTGAATGCACTCCTGTGTCACCTGCTCTGGGTAACCTTGCTGTGGCAGGGGGCTGGACTGGGTGATCCCCAGAGATCCCTTTCCCACCCCAACCATTCTGGGATTCTGCCCCTTCCAACCCAAACCATCCCACGATTCTACGAACGGCGAGCGAATCCGCGTTTCCGCGTCGCCGACGAGAAGACCCAGGTGCTGATCCTCGCCCAGGAATCTCCTGGACAATCAGCACATCCTTTCCCTGGAAAAAAAGTGACCTTCTCCTTTTGCACGCAGACACGATGAGGCGGGTGGTACGACAGAGCAAATTCCGGCACGTCTTCGGCCAGGCGGTGAAGAACGACCAGTGCTACGACGACATCCGCGTGTCGCGCGTCACCTGGGACAGCTCCTTCTGCGCCGTCAACCCCCGCTTCGTGGCCATCATCGTGGATGCCAGCGGTGGGGGAGCCTTCCTGGTGCTGCCCCTGCACAAGGTAAGTGCTGCTGGGATGTTGCTCGAGCTCCCTGCGCTGTCATGCCGGCGTTTCTTTGGGAGTGACGAAGGCTGGGAAGTGTCGGCTGTGGTGACAAGGTGCCGTGTATGAATGTGTTTAATGTCTGTAATCGGTCTGATGCCTTCCTGTACATTAAACACAACAAACAAGCTGTTTGCTTGACTCATCTGAGCTGATTCTGGCACAACTTTGCACGTAGAATCGTATTTTAGAAGCCTCTTTTATGATCAAGTCAGGTTTTTCTACTGTCAGGGATTCAGCTTTTTTTTTGTCACTTTGCTCAGGAACCACCTGAATCCAACTGCTCCTTGCAGAGTTAAACCAGGAACTATCTGAATCCAGCTGCTCCTTGCAGAATTCATTCAGGAATGCACCTGAGCCCAACTGCTCCTTGCAGATTTAATTCAGGAATGCACCTGAGCCCAACTGCTCCTTGCAGATTTAATTCAGGAATGCACCTGAGCCCAACTGCTCCTTGCAGATTTAATTCAGGAATGCACCTGAGCTCAATTGCTCCTTGCAGATTTTTTTTTTTGTCACTTTGCTCAGGAACCACCTGAATCCAACTGCTCCTTGCAGAGTTAAACCAGGAACTATCTGAATCCAGCTGCTCCTTGCAGATTTAATTCAGGAATGCATCTGAGCTCAATTGCTCCTTGCAGATTTAATTCAGGAATGCACCTGAGCTCAATTGCTCCTTGCAGCCCTACAATGGAGGGATGCAAAGGAATGAGCTGGTTCCTAGAAGGGCATTCCTGTTGCGCCTGGTCCTGCATGGAAAAGTCACATCCATCTTCTGGAGGAGATTCTTCTCATCTCTTTCTGATGCTTAACCAGCAAATTCTCGTGATCAAAAGTCTGTTTTTTGCAACATTCTTTTCTCTGTGACCCTCAGACTCCTCTGTAAGCCTGTGATTAAGTTGTCCTCAGTCTGTCATCAGTCCTGAGCTGCTTTCCCAGCTCCACTTCCAGATCTGCCCTGTGGAATACAGAATTAGTGCCCAGGATTCAGCACAACTTCCCACTAGGCCAGGGCAGAGCAGAGGCAGGTCTCCATCGTGTTAAGCAAAGCCAAACCCCAACCTCCCAAAATAGCTCAGTTTGCTGCTCTGATGAGCAGCCCTTCCCTGCTTAGGGCTCATCCTGGGGCCACGTGTCCTCCTCCTGCCTGGAGCAGGCGTGGTGGCACAGCCCTGGATTAGAAATTCCTCCTTCAGCTGCATCACAGCACAGATGCTGATGGCAGGGGATGTGCATCCCTCTTTTCCTCTCTTATTTCCCAGTGTTTGGAGCTTGGTAAGGGAGATTGAGGGCTCAACCCTGGGGAAAAGGAGGCTCAGGGGGGACCTTCTGGTTCTGCACAACTCCCTGACAGGAGGGGGCAGCCAGGGGGGGGTCAGGCTCTGCTCCCAGGGAACAAGGGACAGACCCAGAGGGAATTGTCTCAAGTTGTGCCAAGGGAGGTTTAGATTGGATATTGTGGAAAATTTCTTCATGGAAAGGTTTGTCAGGCACTGGAACAGGCTCCCCTGAGCAGTGATGGAGTCTCCATCCCTGGAGGGATTTAAATGCTTGTGGATGTGGCACCTTGGGGACATGATGGCCTTGGCAGTGCTGGGGGAACAGTTGGACTCAATGGTCTCAGAGGGCTTTTCCTATGTTAATGATTCTATGATTCTGTGTTTTCTCAGTCCCTGGCAGAAATTCCTGCTAATGCTGGGTGCCCTTTTGTATTTTTCAGTGCCATCTCTGGCGTTATTTTCGCATCCATTCTGTTCTTCCTCCCACCCCCTTATTTATCACTGCCTTGGTGCCCTCAGCTTCATTCCTGCCTTCCACAGCCATTTAATATCCACATCTGAGGAGGTTCCATGGGAAGCTGGAGGAGCTGTGTCCCTCACCCCCAGCCTGACACGTTCTTTTGCAATGCAGTGCTTTGCTGGCTCTGCTCTAACCAGTTCCTGTGTTCCGCATTTATTTTTATAGCCTGGGCTGATGAAATTGTTCCTTCAGTTCCTTCAACACCCTAAATAACATTTGGATTTCTCTTTGAGCCTGTTTAGCACAGATGCTTATTAAGGTCCCTGCAGCAAAATCCTTGTTGTTATATTCAAGGGGAAAAAAAAAAAAAAAAAAAAGGACGAATTTCAACCGTGGGTTTGGGCTGATTTTAAAATCGAGCCATAAAAATACACTTGCTGCATTTCTGCAGGGGAAGATATCCCATAACTACATCGTGGCTGCTCAAACCCAGCGCTTTGCGGCTCACTGGGAATTACCTAGGATGTGGCTGACCCTTGGTGCGGGGTGAGCACAGAAAATGGGATATTTTACTCCTTTTAACGTGCTGCTGCTTACCAATTTTCAGTGACATTACGGGGTTTTGTTACGGCCGGGCTTTATCGCTGCCAGGCTGGTGACTCCCATCTCCCTCCCGGCGCTTGGGCGGGAGGTCTGGGGGTGTTTTTGGGGCGGGATGAGCCCCCCGGGACCCCCATGTGCTCGGGAGTTGTGGGGCGAGGGGAGAACGGACACCGGAGGGAGGGGGGGAAGCCCCGCCTCTCTCCCCGCAAGCCCCGCCCCTCCGCGCGCGCGCACCCGCGCCCGCCGCAGCGGCACTGCGGCGGCCGCGGCTTTTTACCTTATATGGTCATGGCAGCGCTCGCGGCCGCCGCGCTGATTGGCGGGGGCGGGGGCGCGGCGCGGCAAGTGCGCGGGAATTAACCCGGTGCGCGCGGGAATCGGCCGAGCCGCCCGTGCGCCGTGTAACCAACCCGCGTGTGTGTGCCCGCCCGCGTCCCCAGCCCACACCGAGGGTCTCTCCGCCCCCGCCAAGCGGGACAGCCTGGAGCTGCTGTCCCCTTTCCATCCCCGCATTTCTCGGAGTAGCCGCAGCCAGTGCAGCCGAGCCGGCTTTGGAAATGCTTTGTCTGAACTTCCTGTTTTCTTGCACGCACATGTGCAGGGGCTTTGCCAGGAGCTCGCCATTCCCATGCTCCGGCAGGAGCCGCTGAGCATCAGAAAAATCTGATTCCCACAGGTTGCTTGCTCTGGAGGGTTGGCCTCTGTTGGAACGAGCCACATAGTTTGGAAGAGCTGTAATTCCTCTTGGTCAGGGTTGTGTAGGTGATAAGAGCCAGGGTAATCAGCATTAACTCTGCTCACCAGGGAAGGAACTGGAAACTTCCCTGCTTGTTCTGGGTTGTGGGTGTAGAGTTGATTTTTCTCAGAGGGTTATCCCGGGGAAAGCTCTGGGTACATAGGGAAGGTACCAGATAAAAATTCTCAGGGTTTCCTGATATGTTGGACAGAATGAGTTGGAAACAGCTGGATTCAGAGGATGGTTCTGGTGCTGGATCTGTGCTCCAGCAGACCTGGAGAAAAATTTCTTTTTTCTCCTCCTCAAAAACTCTGCAGTTTTTCTCTGCACAGAAAAACCTGCTGCAAATGTTCCTTTTTGTTTGAGTTCATGCAGAAAGATCCATGCAGCCACGAGTTGTGTTATGTAAGGCCTTTACCAGAGGTTTATTCAGTCCCCTTTGGATATAGCTTTTATTAGATTTTCCATTTTCCTGAGCCTTTCCTGCACCCCCTTCACACCAGCAGCATTCCTGCAGGATCTGGAATCAGATGGTGCCCTGAGAGGCAATTAGCATGTGGGTGGGGGCGTGCACACCTCGGGAATGATCTTCTCCAAGGAATATGTTGTTCTGCAAGTGACAGGCCTTGGTGTTCATCCATGGCATATGAGAGTTGTTAAGCAGCTCTTCCCAATTCCTGTTCCACCAGGAAGGATTTGGGAGAAAGAAAATCATCCCTTTCTGAACTGTGTGTAAAATAAAATCAGGAGGTTTTTGCTGTGATGGGTTTATTCAGCCTTCCCAGACGTTTTAGGGGGAGTGTGATGGATTTTGTCATTTTATTTCACCTTGGATTTTTCTCTATAAAAAGGAGTTGATATTTATCACTGTCAGCTTGATTCCAATGGATCATCAGGTTCTAATGTGGTAGGGAAGAGAGAGCAGCAGAGGGGCTAATGGATCTCATTCCTCCAGGGGAAAAAAGCAGCAAATCCTATCCCCTGTCTTACAGTCAGAGGTTTGTACAAGTATTTCTGCAATTTTAAAGCTTTGTCCAATAATGAAAATGAAAGTTGTACTTGGAGGAGCCCTGGGTCATCTGTTCCCAGCTTGTGGGGAAGATCCCAGTGGGTCCCAGTGGGTCCCAGTGGATCCCAGAGGATCCCAGTGGATCCCTGTCTCCTTGCCCAGCAGCTCTGCTCTCTCTGGGTGGATGCTCATCCTCTGAACAGCAGCAGGGTTTTACCTGAGCCCTCAGCTCCTGGGATACCCATTGGCTTTCCTGGGGTTGGGAAGGAGCAGAGGGATGAATTGCTTTGAAAATCCTGTTTTAGAGAAAGCAAAAAACAGTGACTCTGTCCCTTTTTAATTGTAAAGTCATTCCTGGGACAGATATCCAGGGAAGTGCTGGAGCTGTGCTGCACTCCCAGCTCTGAGTGATGGGATTTTGCAGCTTGGGTTGGCTGTTGGGGTTTTTTTTCCTTTTTAAAACCAGCATGTGTCTGTTCTGGGATAGAATCATAGAACCATGGAATCCTTAAGGTTGGAAAAGACCTCCAAACTCATCAAGTCCCACCTTTGACCAAGTGCCCCCATTCCTGCTAAACCACACCACAGAATGCCCCAACTGCTTGTGTCTTAACTCTCCCAGGGATGCTGACTCTCCCACTTCCCTGGGGAGTCTCTGCCATGCTTGGCCACCCTTCCAGTGAAGAAATTTTCCCCAGTATCCACTGTCACAGCCCTGCAGCTGCCAAGGTGGCAACAAGAACGGGAGCACTGCTGAGGAATTCTTGGAGAGCACAGTGGTTTCTCACTGCCTGACTTTCCAGTGGATCTTTTGGGAAATAACACTTCCTAATCTTCCAGATTAGTTCTGGATGCCTGGGTTGGGCTGTGGGCATGGCTGTTGGGCTTGGGCAGGAGCTTCCATTTCAACCCAGTCTTCTCCCAAGTGCCTCCTCCAGGCCCAGCTGCTGCAGCCAGAGATGAGAGTTCAATTTCCCTGGGTGAAATTCAGGAGTTGTTTTGTTTTTTTTTTAAGGAAAATCCACAATTTAAAGAAAAGAGGAGTATTTTCTCTAGCAGAGAAAAGGTGCAGTCGGTTGGGGTTTCAAACTTTGCAGTTGTGACCTGATTTCCTTCCTCAAACTTGTGCAGAGTGAGGGGGGAGCTGCTTTGGCTTGTGCAACTCGATGCCACTTCCCTAATTTAAATGGAGATTTCAAGGAGCACAGCCATGGGCTGGGGAAGCAGCTGTTCTCCCTGATATTTTTACCATAATCCATGAGCTGTTTCCTGCCACCAAATGCCCTTTTCTGGCAGAGAAACGATCACAAGACACTCAAATTAATTCATAAAACTCCCACTTTTAGGAACAGTTTTCTTGTGTTGCTTATCCATTCCCTTTTGGATTTAATCATATTTTTTTCTTCTGATCTGTCACTTTGTTCTGATCTGAGTTTAATATTTCTGATGATTTAACTATTTTTTTTTCTGATCTGGAATACATGAAATACATGAAAATTAAATTTTAACAATTAAAATTAATTTAATAAGGCAAATTTTCCCCTTGCTGAAACACCTGAATATTGAGTGTGTGTTCAGTCAACACCAACTTTATTAAAAATCCTCAAATTCACCTTTTTGACCAACATTTTATAAGACACAACTCCAGATTTCAGAAGTGATCAGGGATGTGTCGAACCGCAGCGCCGGCGGATTAGGAGAAGGATTTAATTTCTTGAAGTTAATTTTAAGCTGTGTATCAGCACTCGAGATTTATTTTAAATCCTCTCCTAATTATAAGATTACATTTTACAAATAAATAAATAAATCCCCAAACCTGGGAGCATGGAAACACACCCAGCTGCCAGCCACGTTGCCAAACCTCGTGGTGTTCTGGTGGCCTTGGAAAGGAATCGTGGTGAAAACAACCATGGGATTTGGCGATTTTTGCAGCCTGGTGGGTTTTTATAACCCTAATTCAACTTTCCTGGGCTTTCCCTTTTGGCAAATCCCCTGAAATACTGATTTTTCCAGCTTTTCTGAGCACAGCACAGTGCCAGGAGTTGAGGTTCCCTGCTCCAGGGGGCAGAACGCTGCCGGGAGGAGGAACCCGGTGGATGGAATTTGCAAAAGTGATGCTGAGAGGTGCTAAAATAACATCCCTGAGTTCAAAGCTGCTGAGGGCTCAGCCCTGGGGGTGGTGCTGTGGGTGGCTGTCCTGTGCTGTCCCCACAGTGCCTGGGGAGGGTCTCTGGTGAGGGTGGTGGTGACGAGGGGCGGGTGCGGCACCTTGGGAAGCACAGCTGAGCTGTCCTCGGGAGAGCACCGTGGTTTCCTCTGCTCTGAGAGGCCTGTTTGGTGCCTCTGACCACAAGGCAGGAGCTTCTCTCAGAGGGTTGGGGCTCGTGGTCGCCTCACTGGGGCCTCCAGCAGCATCTTTACATCCTTATTTGGTCTCGTTTTGATGCTCATTTTTGCACACCCCCAGAGGTGGCCAAGGAGGGGCCGGATGTGGCGCTCGGGGCGCTGGGGGTTGGGTGGCAAGGTGGGGGCTGGTCACAGGTTGGATGGTCTTGTGTGTCTTTCCAACCTGAATGATTCTGGGATTATCCCTGGAGCCTGGTGAGCAGCAGAGTCTCTTCTCTCCTCTCAAGTGAAGATGTTGATGTCCCTGGGCTCTTTATCTCCCTGGGATTGTCCTCCTCTGCCAGGTGCCAGGGAGCTGCTGTGTGGGACATCTCCTGCTCTGCTTTGTCCTCTCTTCCTTGGTTTGATAATTCTTTGTGGAAAAACAAGCTTGAGGTTTCTGCCTCTTCCACATTGCTGCTAAATAACATCTCCTTTCCCCATCCTGCCTCTCTGTTCCCTGTTGGAAACGGGGTTTGGTGTCCCACCCCAGGTGCAGGGACAGGGGGATGTTTGTAGGGGATGCACAGGGAATTCTGCCCCTCTGCCCTGCTCAGGTGAGACCCCACCTGCAGAGCTGCCTCCAGCTCTGGGATCCCAGCACAGGAAGGAGCTGGAGCTGTTGGAGAGAGTCCAGAAGCCATGGAGATGCTCTGAGCGCTGGAGCCAGGCTGGGAGAGCTGGGGGTGTTCACCTGGAGAAGAGAAGGCTCCAGGGAGACTTTAGAGCCCCTTCCAGTGCCCAGGAGAGCTGGAGAGGGACTTTGGATAAAGGGTGGAGCAACAGAACTTGGGGGAATGGCTTTAAGACAAAAGAGGGTAGATTTAGATGGGATACTGGGAAGGAACTCCTGACTGTGAAGGTGGGAAGGCCCTGGTGGACGTTTTCCAGAGAAGCTGTGGCTGCCCCATCCCTGGGAGTGTCCAAGGCCGGGGCTTGGAGCAACCTGGGATAGTGGAAGGTGTCCCTGCCCATGGCAGGAGGTGGCACTGGATGATCTTTAAGGTCTTTCCAACCCAACCCATTCCATAGTTCTGGAAGCTCTGCTCCTTATGGAAGTGCAGGATCCTGGTTTAAGAGCCAAACTCCATCACAGGTAGTGGGAAGCAGCTCCTGTGTGTCACTGCTCTCACAGGCTCTTGGCTGCTCCTGCTCAGGCTGTGCAGGTTTAAGTTTGGGATTTAATTTGCTCAAATTAATTTTTTTTTTTTTTGGCCTCCTCACAGCTGTAAAAGCCCCAAACTGAACTGACAAGTGCTCGAGCAGCCTGGAAATAGTTACCAGAGGCTCCTCCTGGAGGATCCTACTGATTCCTGCCAGGGAGCCAGAACAGGCAGTCCCTGACATTTTGCATTATTGTTCCTATTTTTCCTTTTTGGTTCAGGTCTGTATTTGTCTGTGGGCTGTCATGTGCCTTCTGCAGTTCGTGTGCTCTGCATGGTTCTCCTTTTAATTGGGTAAATTAAAATGGATGAATTCTACATGGCAGTTGGATGTATTAATTTTTTAAATCCTATTTCACATTATGGCATCCAAGGGGGATTACACAGGCTTTAACTTTTGAATGGCAGGTTTATGGCTTTTCATCCACAACTCTTCCCCTTTTAATAATTCCAAAAGCAGCTGAATCACTGAGACATTTTTTTCCCCTTTTGGAGCCTAAAATTTGGCCATTTAGGAGCTAGTGGGATCTTTTGGGATCAATATCTTGTTTTGCTGTTTGTGGGGGGCTCCAGATCAGTCATCCTCAAAAGCCAATATCCAGCATTATTCCAGTTATCAGCCTTGAATAGGAGCAGCCTCCCACATGGAGCGGGGTGGGAGGCATAAATTAAAGAATGTCACCTCCAAGGTTGGGGAATGTTACCATCCAGTGGCACAAGTGAAATTCCAACCATTTCTTCTGCATGTTTTAAACACAAAAGGAGATGACCCCATCCCAGACCTCTCCCTTCCGTGTCTCTCCTCCCATCACTCATCAGGAAAAGGTCATTCCCTGGAAACAAAACCCCATGGAGCAGGAGCAGGGGTGTGGCTGTGGAAGTGGAGGAGTCTCCTCCTCACCCTGCTGCTGCTGCTTTGCATCTTCAGTATTGTAAATATTGCTTCCCTTGTGTGCAAGGCTTGGCCTAGAGAGAGAAGGGTGATGAGAGTGATTTTCCTTTTTCTTCTTCGTGGTGGAATCAGTTTTTAGGGGGGGTTCAGGTGCTTCAGGATCCTCAGGGGCTCCTCAGCAAAATGTAGACCCAGGGGTAGAATTGGTGTCTCAGCATCAGCTGGGTTGGCAACACTGGATTTGTCCCAGTTCAGGTTTAAGTGGCTCATTAGCTCTGTTCTTTGGAAATCTTATCCTTGTAGGGAGCTTGGCATTGGTGGCCTCGGTCCTCTGGCCATGGAGAGAGAGATGTGGAGCAGGTGTGGCTGTTACAGTCTATGTTGGCAACATTTACTCCTCAAAACAATATTTTCCTCTGCACAACTGCATCCTAAAATCTTCCCATCCAAGAAAAATCCTTCTGTTTTAAGTAGCCAGGGAGACCTGGTGAATTCAGTGACCAGCAATGCCCTCCAATGACATTTTCAGCTTGGTTGTCTTCAGCTGGGAAGATTTGTGATGCACAGATGAAACCAGAGCTTTGCTCTTCCCAAAAAGTTGGGATGGAGAAAGGGATGATGTGGCAGCAGGTGCTGAGGTGTGGGATCACAACCCTGCTGTGCTGGATCTTTGAACCCTTTCCTTGCTCCGTGGGGAGTTCCCAGCTCGTTGGTGCTGGAGAAGAGCTGCTGGTCTCTTTCCTCTGCTGATCCATGAGTTCAAATCTCACGGAATTGTGGATGTGAAAGAGCAAACAGGGGGTTGGGAGGCACCTTCCTTAGGGATATCACAGCTCTCTTTCTTCTTCTTCCCTCCAGACAGGCAGGATTGACAAGTCCTACCCCACAGTGTGTGGGCACACGGGGCCGGTGCTGGACATCGATTGGTGTCCCCACAATGACCAGGTCATCGCCAGCGGCTCCGAGGACTGCACTGTCATGGTGAGTGTTCCCTCTGGGGTGGGCTCTGCTCCCTGCTGGGAGTTCTGCTCCAAAGGGCACTGGGATTCCTGGAGGTGTCTCCAGGAACTTCCTGTTCCGAGGTGAGGTGAGGGCAGAGTCATCATGGAAGGGTTTGGGTTGGAAGGGACTTAAAGCTCATCCCATTCCAACCCCTGCCTTGGGCATGGACAGCTTCCATAGACCAGGTTGCTCCAAGCCCCATCCAGCCTGGCCTTGGACACTTCCAGGGATGACCAACCTGTGCCAGGGCCTCACCACTCTCACAGGGAAGAATTTCTTCCGTTTTTCCCTCCCCTGGGCATTTGTTTGATGTTTGGGAAGAGGAGTGAGAGTGCCAGTGTGTGCTGAGCTGTTCTGATTTGTTGAGCTTTGAGAAGACAGGTGTTTCCTTACCTCAGATATCCCAATGGATGTAGAAGTGTGTGTTGGGAAGAGGTAGGGATTGCAAGGGAAGGAGACCAGCAGGTTCCACGATTCCTTCACCCCTTGATTTAAGGGAGTTGCTTAAAATTTTTCCCTGTACCTCCAAGTTTTGAGTAAGTGTCAAAAGGTGGATTTTTTTTTAATAAAGAAATAAAAATAATCCCAAATGCTGCACCTGCCAGCCTTGGATTGAGAGCTGTTTTAACTCAGTGATAGGCCAGCCGGGCTCGCTCCGTGACGGATGTGGAATCCCGTGCATGCAAACACAGCAGAATCAGTGAAAGAAAATCCTTGGAAGATGAAATAATGCCAAATAACTCCAGGGATCTTTGGCCATATTTAGAAATGCTGTAGGCTGAATGTTATATTGAAATCTTATTATAGATCATGTCAGATAAATTCCTTTGCTTCTGTTCATGGTTAAAATGTTTGGGAGGGGATTCATCCCAAGAGGCTTTTCCTGGGACAGCTCTTGCCTGTGATCTCTCAGTCTTGGAAGCTGAAGCATGTTAACAAAATGGGCTATATTTAATATTAAACAAAACAACAACTTCTGTGTTTGCAAGGCTCACTACTGGGCTGGAACTGAGCTTTGGAAGGATGTGGGAATGTTGCTCCAGCGGGATGTAGAAGGGCTGTGCACTGGGAATGTTTCTGAAATGTGAGCATCAGTGAAGGCCCAGAGCTGCCTCCTTGGAGGCAAAATAAGTCTGTAATCCAAGTGCAATGAAAAATATTTTGGGAGGCTCCAGAGGGACTGAATTGTGGAGAAAAACTGACAGAGTTCAGTTGCAAGTTGTCCGAGTGCTTGCCCAAGTGGACAAGCTCTCTCCCTCACACCATCCCAAATCCACCCTCTCTCCCTCACACCATCCTGATGTGGACACAAACTGCAGGAATCTGCACCTCCCACTGGTCTCTGGGGGTTCTCCACACATCCCAAGGTGGGGATGATCTTCCTGTCCATCCCTGGAGGCAGCACCCGTGTGGGAAGGGCTCAGGGTGGAGCTGCCTGGGGGTTTGCACCCTCGTGCTCATGTTTGGTGTGACCTGTCTGGAGCGGAAGGGGAAATAGGTGAGTCCTTGCTGCACTTCCCAGGGTCAGGGATGTGCAGGGTTTGGAAGATGCTGGGGCTGTGTTAGCTGGGGGTTTGGAATGGGAAATGATGGATCCCAAGTCGTTCAGGACAGTTGGGAACTGCACTGGTGTGTAAAGAACACCCCTGGCTTGGACTTTTGGGAATGAGCTAATGAGCTTTCCCAATTTTAATTGCTTTTCTGGCCTGGCATGGATAGTTCAATGTCCTGTTTTCCTTGACAAAGGGTTTTGGTCCTTCTTCCTGAGCAACCTGAACAGAATAAACCCAAGGAGCTTTCCAGGACATGTGGCTGTTCATGGGCTCCCAGCTCTGCTGGGAGGAGACAAGGAAAAGTGATGTGGGGGGATTCTCTGGCAACTCCAGCTGCTGGAGAAAAGACCTTGTTCTTAAAGAGCATCTGTGCCCTGGCACCTGGGGATTTAGGATCTCACCCTCTGCCACAGGAGATCTCAGCCAGACATGTATTGAGAGAGAGAATGTGGATTTGGGATGGTATTGAGGGGGAGAGTGTGGATTTGGGGTAGTATGAGGGAGAGAACGTGGATTTGAGATTGTCTTCAGGGAGAGAACATGAATTTGGGATGGTATTGAGGGAGAGAACATGAATTTGGGATGGTATTGAGGGAGAGAACGTGGATTTGAGGTGCAAACCACTGTCTCCAGGTGGAGAGGGCTGATTCCCTGCAGCCATAACTCTGCAGCCCCCGTGTGGCACAAGGAAGCTTCACTTGGCCCTATCCAAAGCGAGAAGAAACCTTTTCCTCTGAAGAAGTTCCCAGATTTTTACACCTGCACATAAACCTTGAACAGGTTTGGTGTTGGGAATACCAGACACAGCACTGGAGAGGGACTGGGAAGGAGGAGAGGACCTGACATCCCTCTCCAAAGGCTTCCTTTAGAGCCCTTGCAAATGCCTTCTGTGGCCTCTTCCCTTGGAAGAATTGTTTCGTTGTGCCAGCAAATGAGGAATTACTTAAATATTCCTGCTTGATGTTGTGCTGAATGGCTCTGATGTACTGCAGGCTTTTCCTTCAGCTGGAAAATGTTTCAGTGGATAAAGATCTGTAGATGGTATCGAGGCCCTTCCTCAGATATGGAAAATTCCCTTCATCAGAAGGTGGATTTTAAGGAATTTGTGTGGAAAGGCCAGAGCAGAGCTCATGTGATGGAGCAGATTCCTTTAAAAATCAAAGAGAGCCCTTGCAGTGACCTGAGCCACCAGCCAGGACAGGGAGAATGAGGAGAAGGTCTGACCCTGTAAAAATGATGCACCATGAGCCTCTTCCTGCAGGGATATGGGAGCAGGGCCATGGATAAATCCAGGCCTCAAATTCAGTTGCCTCCTTACTTAAAGCGATAAAAATTGATGTATATAATGTAGGAAGTAATGTTTTTTATAGGCATGAATTTAAACTTCTTTTCAACTTTCAGAGCCAGAGGAGGCTGGTTTTGCTTCTCTTTAAAGGAGATGAAGGAAAAGTTTGCTTTGTTTTCTTTCTCACGTGCTGTTTGTGCAAAACCTTCCCCTCCTGCCCTTCCTGCAGCCCCAAACCTCTCCCTCAGCTGTGCCACAGCTCCACTTCCTCCTGCACAAACAAACAGCCTTGATAACATCAAACCCCCCCAAAAAACACCCAGACACCCACGGGAGGGAGAGCTGACAAACACTTCCTAAAGCCCAGGCACTCCTGCAGCATTTTAAGGTTTCCTTGGAGTCATCCTGAGTCCTCCCCCTCAGCAGGGTAAGTCCTGCATCCAGAATTCTGTAATTTCCCTGTGAACCTGATTTGATCCCAGGCTGAGGCCAGACCCCCACCCTGTGCAGGAACGAGGGGCTGGGCCAGTTGGGACCATGCCCTGACCTTTCACACTCATTCCTTTATTATTTTTGGGAATAGCAGGCAGGATTACTGGGTCAGTAGTCTGAAATCTGCCCAGGATTACACTGCTCTGCAGCTGCTCCCAGCTACCAGGGCTTTACCTGACAGAAAATTCCATCTGTCCTCCAGAGGCTTTAAAAAAAACAACCTTTTTCACTGGGATTTTCCCTCCCTTCCTTTCCTACCCCCTGCACTTGCTGTCTTATGTTTAAATTTGGTTCTGGAGTTTTCTGACTCCTTTGCACTTGCTCAGAGGGGTCTCAGGATCCTTCCTGCTGAGGTGGTGCAGAACAGAACCAAGTCCTCCCCCTTGGCAGGGCAAGTCCTGCATCTCCTGCATCCAAAGTTCTGTAATTTCCCTGTGAACCTGATTTGATCCCGACCCTGCACAGACATCCCAACAATCCCACCCTGTGCCTGAGAGCCTTGTCCAAAGGCTCCTGGAGCTCTGGCAGCCTTGGGGCTGTGCCCATTTCCACCCCTTGCAGAGGAGTCCTCTCCTGGGGAAGTGTTCCCATTGTGGTCATTCCTCCTGGGATGCTGAGGGTACTGGGAAGGATGGCACTGGGAGCTGTGCCCATGAAAAACTAAATCAGTTTGGAGTTATTTAGAGGTGAGCTGGTACTCACTGAGAATCTCTGCTGGGTTGGGTTTTTTTTTCCAGTGCCAGTCATTCCTTTGAGAAGGGAAAAACTGGGATTAGCACAGAAATCCATGTGTCCTGGCTTCCTAAATCCACTCCCTCGCATCCCACAGCTTGTTGGGCATCGTGGGCAGGGTCTGGCAAGCCCGGTTCTCCCAACTCCAGGAAAAGCAAACAATGGGAAGCAAAGCAAACGTGCTCTAATGCTGCCACCTACCTACAGCAGCTCCAGCTGCTCCCTGCAGGGGCTCTCCCTGGAATTCTATGTCATTTTTTAATACACTCTACATAGGTCAGATTCAATTCCAAGATGATTGCCCAGATTGCCAGAACACCTTTGGTGGGGCTGATCCTGCCCTGGGGCTTTGGGGTAGTGGGTTTGTCTGTCCCATCCCTGGTCGCTGCCAGCTGCAAAAGCCACCCCCCTCCTGCTGGAATTCCAGTGCTCTGGCATCCTTGGGGGGCTGTTCCTCCTCCTGGTGGCCTTTCCCTGAGGAAGTTTGCAACAGAAGGGTTGTGTAACCAGGCAAGAAGTGAGCAGGCAGTGCTGGTTTGGGCTGCTTTGGCTTCTTCCAGGACCAAACCACTCTTCCCTGGGATCTGAAAGGATCCTGAATCCAACGGGAAAACGAACTGCTGGTGTTCCTAAAGAAGTGAAAAGTGGGCAGTGGTAAAGCTGCAGCATCATCCCTCTGAGGGACAAGCAGAGTTTGGAAAGGCTGCAGCTTGTTCACGTGGAATTGGAGCTGCAGGGGAGATTTTTCACAGCAGAGCGGGTCCGTGGACATGGAAATAAAGGGGTTGCACCATGAGGAGCTGTGGGTTTGTGCTGGCACATGACTGAGGAAGGATATTCCTCATGGATCAGCCAAGGGTTTATTGACAGCTGGGAATGATTCCCTCCCTGATTCCCTTCCTGTTTACACGGAGGAGTGACAGCTCCGGCAGCTGCGGGACACGGGAAGCAGCTGAGCCACGCGCTCTCCGCAGGGGCTGCCCTTGGCTGAGCAGCTTTCCTTTGCTTTCCTTCCCCTTGCAGGTGTGGCAGATTCCCGAGAACGGGCTCACCCTGTCCCTGACAGAGCCCGTGGTAGTGCTAGAAGGCCATTCCAAGAGAGTCGGCATCGTGGCCTGGCATCCGACAGCGCGGAACGTGCTGCTCAGCGCAGGTACAGAGCACGGCCACCTCTCCCTGCTGCCCTTCCTCTCCAGCTTTTCCTTTTCCTTTCTCCCTCTCCCAGCTGCTCACATCCCTGTGAATCACAAGACCCGTGGCAGCAGCTTGGACACGTGGCTCACAGCCCACTCTGTATCTCAGCCTTTTTTATCTTCAGTTTACAGGGATAAGCACCAAGGAATTGTCTGGAATTGGAGTGTGGAAGTTGTTCCAGGCTTTATTGGATCTGCAATAACGATTTATATCTGCATTCCCCACATCCCTGTTCTCATATACTTTTAGAACAGGCCCAAGTGTTTCTCTTTTCCCTTGATCCCTGCAAAGTATCCCAGAGTCCAGCTGTTCCTCCCACAAGCTCTCATGATCAGCAGTTTCCAAATTGTCTCCTTGGCCGGTACAGTCCATGGAATGAGATTCTTTTGACCACTGAAAATCAGTCACATCATTATGGAAATAAATTAGATAATTCATTATCCATTGGCACGATCTGAAGCTTCTGTGGGTTGGGTCCTAAGGAAAGAATGGAGTCCTTTCAGCTGGATTGTTGGATAAGCTGGGTGTTTTCCATTGATAAAAATCCCTCCTGAGCTCCCAGTCTGAGTTTCCCCAAAAAAAAAAACCTTTGGAGCTGCAGGGGGTTTATCCCTTGTTCCCCACCTCTGGCTTTGCCCCCGTGTACCCCAATGCCGTGACTTGAGCTGTTATTTCTCCATTTTAGGCTGTGATAACGCCATCATCATCTGGAATGTGGGAACAGGAGAAGCCCTCATCAACCTGGATGACATGCACGTGGATATGATCTACAACGTGAGCTGGAATCGCAACGGCAGCCTCATCTGCACGGCTTCCAAAGACAAAAAAGTCCGAGTGATCGACCCCAGGAAACAAGAAATTGTTGCTGTAAGTTTGCTTAATCATTAAAGAAACAACTGGATTCACTCCAGCAGGGAATGAGCAAGAAAATATGGAAGAAAGAATCTTCTTGCTCAGTTTACACACCACGTTCAGTCGCTTTCTTCAGAAATTACAGGAGGAATAGTAGGGGTTGGAGGATTTGTCTGGGTTTATTGGGATTAGCGTTTGAACCAGGATTTTAGGGCTCAGTTTTAAACCTGCAGGAGTGTAATTCCACATCTAATCCTTTTGTATAATTACAGTTCCAGAGTTGTGCATGCAAAGCAGAGCTTTAGTTGTAGCTTGCAAAGAGGTTTTCCTTCAGCCTTGCAAGAGGCCGCTGGGCAAAGCTGGGATGGGCCAGGAATGTCCCCTTCTCCCACGGTTCAGTGATTGGGTTCTTCCGTCAAGCAGCAGGGGAGGAGAGCTGGATGTTGCTCTTCCTGCATGGAGGAGCCACCACTCCGAGGGTTTTTCTGTTCACTGCTAACCCTGACCTGCTCCTCTCCTGCAGGAGAAAGAGAAAACCCACGAGGGAGCCCGGCCCATGCGAGCCATTTTCCTGGCGGACGGGAACATCTTCACCACCGGCTTCAGCCGCATGAGCGAGCGGCAGCTGGCGCTGTGGAACCCGGTACGGCCCCAGGCTGAGTCCCTGTGCTCCTCACAGCCCAACCCTGCAGCCATGGGAGCATGGAATGGCTTGGGTAGGATGGGACATTAAAGCCAAGCCCATTCCAACCCCCTGCCGTGGGCAGGGACACCTTTCACCAGCCCAGGTTGTTCCAAGCCCCGTCCAACCTGGCCTTGGGTGCTTCCAGGGATGAGGCAGCCACAGCTTCTCTGTGCCAGGGTCTCCCCATCCTCACAGGGAAGAATTCCTTCCTAAATTTATAGTTTATATACTTGAGGTTATTCCCTCTCCATCTGCTGCCTGCTCCTGCTTCCATGATTTTGGCTGTGTGGTCACTCAGTGAAGGAACTGAGCAGGAGCAGGGATCAGCTGGGAGCTGCAGGTTGGAAGTGCCTGGGAAGATGCACAGGGAGCAGAGGGGCTGTGGGAAGGTCACTTCTCTCTGTGAGCAGGACAGCAACAATCCCAGGAGGGTTCAGGGTGGAAGGGACCACCTGGATTGTGTCCAGGTGGCTTTTAAGTGTCTCCAGGGAAGGAGGCTCCATCCCATCATCCATCACACATCCCATCCCACTGACACTAACTCACTGTGTCACATATTTCCCTTGACTTGGTGAATTTTCCTGGCTCCTGTTTTTATTTAATTTAGTGATTAAAATGCCCTTGGGGGATGAATCAGCTCGTGAACATTCACAGCCTTTCTTGTAACACACGGATGCTTCTGGGTGGTACAGACACCACTGGGAACTCACTGCCTACAGAGTGTTAATAATTTAGACCCTCACTCTATGAACAGAAGCGTTTCCAATCTTTATTAACATCCCTGGCATTTTTCTGTCCAGAAAAACATGGAGGAGCCAATAGCCCTTCACGAGATGGACACCAGCAACGGGGTCCTGCTGCCCTTCTACGACCCAGACACCAACATCATTTACCTGTGTGGGAAGGTAAGGAGAGGCTTTGGAGGCACCTGGAGGGAGAGGTGCCTGTGAAATGTTGCCTAAAAAATCAGTGCTGCAGTGAATGTGGGGCTGCAGAGAGACCAGGCTGCTCTGGAATGGGTTTGATCCTCACACCACAGAACCTGGGAAGGACCTGGATGTTTCTTTGAGATGGATTAGGTAAAGCTGCTCCTAATGCAACAAGTCCCACACTGTTGCCCAAAACATTTCTTGCTGGTGTTGACCTGGATGATTTTACACTGGTATGGGAGAAAGGTACATTGTTGTCCTCTTCATCCTTGGTGATGCCGGAGTGTGTGGTGACTTTCTCTGTAATTTTCTGGGGTTAAATAATAGAAAACTGTAATTAGATGCTCCTTTCTAAAAGCAATTTGTAGGAATTTGGTGCCCACATGTGATGGGCTCCTACAAATAGGAGCCAAAGCCAAGATGAGCAAGGAATCACAAAGGAGGATCCATACAAGTGTGTTCATGGATCCCAACTTCATTGCAGCTGATGAGGAATATTTGGTTCCTATCTGCCACCCCTCCTGCAGTTTCAGAGACAACAGTGTGGTGGAATTGCTTGGACTTAAAGATAAACTGGTTTATAGCCTTTCTGCCTGATTGTGGCAGGAGGTTTTTCCAGAAGAGGTGAGGAAGGGGCCACTCCCAGCCTGGAAGTATGAGCTCAATCCCTGTCCCACAGTGCTTGGAAGAGGACTTGGGGGAATTGTTCAGTTGCTGGACTCAGATTGTGGAGGGGATCAGCCTTACTTCCAAATCAGCTGTTCATGGCAGCATTCCTGGAAGGAAAGGCTGTTGGGAGCAGCAGTGTGGGCACAGGGAACACAGGTCCTGCAGCCTCTGGAGGGTCTCCTGGGGTTCCTTGCAGGGCGACAGCAGCATCCGCTACTTCGAGATCACGGATGAGTCCCCGTACGTTCACTACCTCAACACCTTCAGCAGCAAAGAGCCGCAGAGGGGCATGGGGTTCATGCCAAAGAGGGGCCTCGACGTCAACAAGTGTGAGATTGCCAGGTGAGGAGAGCTCGTCCCAGGGCTGGGAGCAGCCTGGGAGCTGGGGCTGGGAGTTCCAGGAGTGGTTAAAGCAGCAGAGCAGTGAGCATGGGGCAGCCGTGGTTGGGAAAACCTGGGAAGGGCAGGAAACATCTCGGGATATCGCTGCAGTGGCTCCAGGAGGGAACATCACTGCTGGTTGGGAGCATGACCCATCTCTTCTCCCAGGAAACAAGTGATAGGACAAGGGGAAATGTCCTTGGGTGTTAGGAACAATTTCTTCATGGAAAGGGTGGTCAGGCGTTGGAAGGGGCTGCCCAGGGCAGAGGTGGAGTCCCCATCCTGGAGGGATTTAACGGCTGTGTGGATGTGGCACCGGGGGACATGACTAATGGTGGCCTTGGCAGTGCTGGGGGAACAGTTGGACTTGATGGTCTCAGGGATTTCTGTGGTTCCCTGGGGTTGCTCCTTTCCCATCTCCTTGATCCTCACTCCCTGTCCCACCTCTCCATTTCAACGACAGGTTCTTCAAGCTCCACGAGAGGAAGTGTGAGCCCATCATCATGACGGTTCCCCGCAAGGTGAGCACTGCCCTGGGGCCAGGCTTTGGAGCCAGCTCCTGCCTCCCACAGCTCCTGACTGATCCCTGTCTCCTGCCTTGCAGTCTGACCTCTTCCAGGACGACCTGTACCCAGACACGGCCGGCCCAGAGGCAGCTCTGGAAGCAGAGGAGTGGTTCGAGGGGAAGAACGCTGATCCTCTCCTCATCTCCTTGAAGCACGGGTACATTCCAGGCAAGAACAGGGACCTCAAGGTGGTCAAGAAGAACATACTGGACAACAAACCCGCCGGGAACAAGAAGAGTGATCTCATAAATGCTCCAAAGAAAGCAGCGGATGCCTCAAACCCCGTGAGTAAACTCCAGGAGTTTTGGGGGTGATGGCCTCAGGTGGGAATGCCAGGGTGGGGCCAGTGACAGGACGTGAGGGAAGGGCTGGAGCTGTGTCAGGACAGGGTTAGGTTGGGTGTCAGGTAAAGGTTCTTCCCCCAGAGGCTGCTGGGGCACTGCCCAGGGGATGTCACAGCCCCAAGGCTGCCAGAGCTCCAGGAGCGTTTGGACGACGCTCTCGGGCACAGGGTGGGATTGCTGGGGTGTCCTGGGAAGGGCCAAGAGTTGGACTGGATGATCCCTGTGGGTCCCTTCAAACTTGGGATATTCCATGGTTCTGTGGTTCTAATTCTTCCATAGATACGGAAGATTACTTGGAATTGTTTTTTTCTAAACCACACAACCATTAAGGTTAGAAAAGATCCCCAAGTCCAACCCTAACCCAGCCACCAGCACCTTGTTCACCACTAATCCCCTGTGTCCTTTGGGACACAGAGGAAAGTATGGCTTGAAGAGCAGGTGCTGGTCCTGGATGGGTGCACTGGTGCTGCTGGAGATGCTGTCACACCCTCATCCCTCCAACAATCCCACTGGGAGGAGCCCTTTCCTTGGAAAACCTCAGAGCTCTCCTCTCTCATCCCCTTCCTGTCTTCCAGCAAAACGACGCCAAATTGGACGAGATCTTGAAGGAGCTGAAATCCATCAAGGACACGATCTCCAACCAGGACGAGCGCATCTCCAAGCTGGAGCAGCAGATGGCCAAGATCGCGGACTGACGGGGCCGCCAGCCCGGGCACATCCCAGCTCCCAGTTGGGCCAGCAGCAGCCTGCAGCATTCCAGTGCGAGCTTTCCTGTTCTCCTCAATCCACCTCGACAAGAGCCGATGATTTCAACCCAAGCTTTTTAGTGAAAGATTGGTTTTTTTTTTTCATTTCCCGATATTCCAATTCTGTGACTGTGTCAAAAACAAGGCAAAAACGAGAAGTGCTACTTTGACAGTTTTTTTGGGTTTTTTTTTTTCCCAGATGTTATTATGAATCCTTGAAAAACGAATCCGTTCTTTGACTTTCGATGTCATGCCCAAATATCTTTTTCTAGATTTAGGGACCAACGTCACATTGTTCTTAACCATTTTTTTTTTTTAGAGTTGCCAAAAAATAGAAAAAAAATCGCTTTTATTTTTCTTATTTGCCACTTTTGCAGTATTTGTGTTTCCATTCCAAGGGACAGGGGGTGTGGGGGGGTGTTTACACTGTGCAGAGAACAAAGCTGAAGCTGTTTTGTATCAAACCTCCATTTGGAACAATCAGGTGGGTTCCCTTCCCTTCTCTTCCCTGTGGAATCCCCTTGGAGATGGGATCAGCTGCCTTTCCTGCTCCACAACGTGTCCCCAGCCCCGTTGGCTGACAGAAAAATACAAATATATCATTTTCAGCAAGGGGATTTATCTCCTACTGAAGTTTTAAGCCAGCACCACGTTCCCATTTTCCTACAATCCCAAGGTTTGATTCCATGACCAAACTCACACGTTTTACTTGCTCATTTTTATTTCCATTTCAAGGCAGAAGTGACTTCCATACAGGAATGTTTTTATCTATGGAGCATGGAGTTCCAGGTGGGATGCCAGCAGTCGTTGCTGGAAATCCTTGTTCCTGCCCCCCAACACTCCTGAGCTCCTGGATTTTAAGGAACTTTTGGAATCCATCAGCCCCTCACACCAGTGCTGATGATAGGAATTTTCTGTGCTTCCATGGCAGCATTAGCAGCAGAAAGGTGATTTTTCCATGATAATTCTCCACCAACAAAATGTAAAAATTCTGCTCTGTTGCTACTTTTTTTTTATCATATCTTTTCTCCTGTCCATCATTCCCATTCCTGCCTCCCACCCTGCCATGCTGGAAAGCTTTGCAGGAGAGGATTTGTTCCTGGATCAGACGAGCGACCTCCAACCCCAATCCCACCCCCCCCTGCACTCCCAGCCCTTCAGAGCAGAGGGGACTGGGAGGGTGGATCTGATCCCAGTTTGGAGAACTGGTTTCTCTCACACGGCTCCTTTGGGATCCTGCAGGGAGAGGCCCTGTGAGTGCTCCTCCTGGAATTCCATGGAAGCTCAGCCCAGCAAAGCTCTGCTCAGGCGGGGTGTCCCCTGTGAAGGAGCTGTCAGGGATGGGGCAGGCTGGCTCCCTGCTCCCAGGCTGTGTCCTTGTGCTGGGAATGGGATCCAGGATCCCCTGGGAAGCTGTGCCAAGCAGGATCAGTGGTGCCACTCCTGGCACAGCCCATCCCTGCAGTGCCAGGGAGTGCTGATAACCCATCCTGAATCCAAAGGTGGGCAGAGACCATCAGGTGTCCTGGAGCTCTGGATCCCTATCCCAGCTGGACTCTGTCCCTGTGGCAGCTCCCACCTGGAGCATCCCAGCGGACACGAGTCCCTTTGTCCAGGCTGGAGCGATTGATTTTTTTTTATTTTCCATTAGTTTAGCTAGGAATTCTCCGATTTTCCATTTTCTTTTTTCCCAGTGTTTGCATGTTCAGAACTTCCAGGTTCAGGATTCCCTGCTGTGGAGGGATGTGTGTGTGTGGAGGAGGAATCGGCCGAGGGACGTAGCTGGAGAGGCACGAGGACGGGATGGAGGAGACAGAGGATGTGGTTGGGATTGCAGAGCAGGAAAGCTTCAGGAAAGTGGGATTTCTGTGTTTTTTTAGGGACAAAGTGGCATCCCCTGCCCTGTGCCCGTGGATCCACAATCCGGCCACTCCGGGTTCTTTGGCTGTTTGGTGACGTTTCTGTATTTGCAGTAAATGCCTAAGATGTGTATTTTTATGGATTTATTTTTATTTTTATTTTTTTCATTTGGAACCCAAACCCGAAGGTCGTTCTCCCCGCAGTGGTGATTTCTGTGTTGATTTGTACGTGTGACTTTTCAGGGTTGTGTGCTCGGGGGGACCTCGGGTTTGTTCATTGGAGGGAAATCACTTTTGGGAGCCGCTGGATTGAGGTGCCCCGGGGGTGGGGGTGTGGGAGATTTTTAGTTCCTAGCCTGTATTTTATTTAAATGAACTGATGCCTCGCCAGGCTCAAGCGGAGTCAGTGCCTGAAGCTTTTTGTAGCCGTGATATCCCGGGAGAGAACCAGCCCAGTCCGGAAAGACGCGCTCTTATAGAGCGACCAGAATATCTGTCCGAATATTTGCTTCCATTTTCAAAAGATAAAACTCATTGATTATAACCTGCCTCTGCTTGGCTTTTCCTTTGGCTCTCGGCCTCCTGCACTCCAGGTGTGATTGGTAACCGGGATGGGCACTTGAGTGGGGGCTGTGGCTGACGGAGTCCTTGGGGACCTTCTGCTCTTTTGTCCCAGGGCCCATTCCTGGGGTCACACATGGAATCCTCCCTGGTGATTCCCACTGAGGAACCCAAGAGCTTGGCTGGATGTGGGGTGGGATGGCACAGATGAGCTGGGGGATCTCGGGGTGGATGGGGGTGATGTGTTCCCAGGAAGGACCAGCCCTGCTTGGGAATACCCTGGATCCAGGGGGGCTCCTTCTGCTCTTCCCTGAAATTTGTTTCCAGGCTGCAGGAGGTCTGGAAGGCCTCAGAGCCTGGGCTGGAAACAGCATCACTTACTGCACCCAGGTTTGAGCTTTCTCAGGGCTGCGGCGTTTCAGGGGATGTTGCACAACCACGTCCGGAACATCCCGACCCCGGCACCACCCCAGAGCCGGGCAGGGATGCTCCAGAGAGTCAACGCTCCCTGGGCACCATAGATCCATCCCAGGGCTGCTCATCCCACAGTCCTGAGCCCCATTTCTTCCCTCTTCCAGCCCCCTGGCCAGGTGTTTGGGAGCAGGGACGGGCTGAGGTTTCCGAGGTCGGGGGGTTGTTGACACCCCGAGCCCGTTCCTGCGGATGTGCCTCTTGCAGCACCTTCCTGCGGCTGCGGCCGCGCCTCCCGCCCGGGAGCCTGCGGTTGGAGCAGGGGTTTCCTGTCGTGTCAGTGCCACCAAGCCGGGGCGACACCCAGGACAACACCCAGCAGCCCCCGGAGAGCCCCTCCGAGCATCCTGGGGATGGTGCAGAGAGAAGGAGCCCGGCACAAGGGCTGCGCAAAACATCAAGTCAGGGCCTCCCCCTCCTCCTGCTGCCGTGCTAAGGCGTTTCCCGGTATCGAGGTGTCTCAGGGCACCCTGGCCCCCTCCCTGGCCATGCCCACACCGTGCCCGGGGCGGGGTGGCAGCCGTGGCACCAGGTTCGCCCTCACTTCTGCTTTCGGGGCGACGCCAGCCCCGGCGCGCAGCTGCTCCGCGGGGCCGCCGCTGGGGCCGAGCCGGGGGCTCTGTGCAGGGCAGGAAGCCCCTCTTTGGGGCGCAGCCCACACCCTGCCACCCTCCCCGGGGGGTGCCCGCAGCCCCCCAGCCCCACTCGCGGCGTGACGTCCTTCCCCCGCAGCCGCTTTTCCGCGCTCCCCTCCCTTCCCCGCCCGGCCGGAGGTGCAGGCGGAGGGAGCCCACGACGCCCCGCGGGTGCCGGTGCCACGGTGCCAGGGCTGCCCTCGCCCCCCCGTGCCAGGCCCGAGCCGCCGAGCCCTGCAGTTGGGATCCCGCCGCGTTCCTCAGCACAGGTGAGCCCTGGTGGGAAGGTGCTGGGTTGGGGCTCGGCCCCGGGGATGCTCTGGGTGCAAAAGGGGATGCTCAGGGTCCCCCGAGGGTGCCACGCTCCGTGCGGGTCCCTGGGGGTTTGGGGAGGCGGGTGGTGCTTTGGGGATGTGGGAGCCTCCTGGGGATGCTGGGAGCATTGAGCCGTGTCTGGATGCTGCTGGGTGCAGATCCTCGGGGACCTCGGTGGCTTCCGTCCACCGGGGCTGCCGAAGGAGGAGGGGATTGGTGTTGGAACGGGGATTTGGGGTGAGCTTGGGGTGGATTTGCCTCTCCTGCTCCAGCACAGAGGCTCGTGATGGCCTCAGCCCTGGAGCCCTGTGCCAGCCCGGCGGCGGGGGGTCTGTCAAACCGTGGGTGACATCCCTGTGGTTTCATTTCCACACGGAGACTCATCCCGCAACTGCCCCGTCCCGCAGCAGCCGCCTCCATCGCGGCTGATTTCCCATTTCCAGACACCCAACTTCCTTATCAAAACTCGCTCCTGGAGCAGAGCCGCCGGCGCTGAGCTCTCGCAGGTGGGGGCTGTGGCAGGAGGAGGTCGCTGGGTGCATCCTCCATCCCCCCAAATCCGAGGGCTCCTATCCAGAGGGAGAGGAGGATCCTCGGTTGGAATGTGATCCCGCTTTGGGGCAGTTCCACGCTCAGCGTTCTCCCGCGGGGAGCGGGACCCCGATGTCACCTGCCCTTTCTGTCCCCTGCAGGTCCCATGGCGCTGGGCCGGGCCGTGCTGGTGCTGCTGGTGCTGAGCCCCCTGCGGCCGTGTGGGGCTGAGCTGCTGGAGCCGGGGCTGCCCCGGGGCGGGCAGTGGGTCTGGGGGGCGGCCAATCCCCTCTCCCGTGAGAAGAGGGATGACGGCGGGCAGGAGCCCGGTGCCACGGCGACGATCAGCAGCGACAAACGCGATGGTGTCTCTGTGCCACCACCAGCAGCCGCCACCACGGCCAGCCTGCCCCGTGTGCCAGCCACGGCCGATCCCATGGATGATTCCCCCGAGGCTGAGCTGCTCCTGAGCTCTGCAGCACCGGTGCCCAGCGCCAACGCCAGCCTGAGCCGTGTGCTTGCAGCGTCCACCACAGCCGAGCCCATGGATGAGACGGATTCCCTCAAACCCGAATTACTGCAGGACTCCGTGGCACCAGCAGCGTCCAGCACCAGCACCGGCCTGCTCGGGGCTCCTGTAGTGCCCAGCACAGCTGATCCCGTGGATGAGACAGATCCCCCTGACCCCGACCTGCTCCCGAGCTCTGCCCGCCCACCAGCACCCAGCACCAAGGCCGGCCGGGCACTCGTGTTGCCGAGCACAGCTGATCCCGTGGATGAGACAGATTCCCCTGCTCCCGACCCGCTGCCGGGCTCAGAGCCCGCCACACCCTCAGCAGCCCGAAAGAGCATCTCCACCACCACCCCCAGCTGGCTCATCGAGGAGGACACAGTGACTGACGGCCTGGACAGCAGCTCCTCCACGGGGCCACGCTCAACAACCCCCCCAGCCTTTGTCCTCCCCACCACGGGGTACAAGAAACCCAAGAAATCCGGAGCTCGGCCTGCAGCGACCCTCCCGGCCCCTCGGGACACGACGCCGGGGGGCACCGCGGTGCCCTGGGAGGCCAGCGGGGTGATGAGCAAGTGCCTGCTGGCCATCCTGCTGCTGGGGCTGGTGGCCGCCACCTTCCTGGTGTGCACGGGAGTGCTGGGGACGCTGCTGTGGCGGCGGGCGCGGACGGGGCAGCGCCGCTTCAGCCGCACCGAGATGGTTTGTATCTCCTCGCTCCTGCCCGACGCCGAGGCGGCCGCCGGCCCCCGGCCTGTCCCGGCCCGGCGGCACAAGCTGCTGCTGCCCGACGGCAGCTCCGAGCCCGATGGAGACAACCTGACTCTCAGCAGCTTCCTGCCGGAGCATTCCTGAGCCCCAGCGGCGGCTCCTGCGTCCCGCAGCGCTGCGGGGCTGCCAGGAGACCCCCTCTGCCCCGGTGTTTTAGTTGGAACAATGTGACGGAGCTGCTCCCCCGCGGCCAGCTCAGCCCTCGAGGCCCATCCCATTAAAGAGTTACCCGGACGTGGTCGTCTCTTCCTGGCAGCGATGGCACCCGCCAGCCCCCTCCCCACCCCGCCGCCTGCCCACATCCTGCTGCGAAAATTTCGCTTCTCCATCCTCCCCCCTCAAGCCCCTGGGGAGCAGAAACGAAACCCGCGGGCACCCCTCGCCGGACAGGGAGCGGACCCCGGGACCTCCTCCCCGGGTGGGGTCGGCCTCGTGGGAGCTGGAAGGGCGGGGGGGACGGGGCGGAAACGCCGGGGGACGGGGACGGGGACAGGATGGGTGCGCTGGTGGCACAACGTGTTCCTGCCTGCGGTCGCTGCAGCGAGGCGGGGGCGCCTCCGGAGCCGGCGCTGCCTGTCAGGTGCTCGGCGCCGGGGGCGAACAGTGACCGCGGGGTCTCGGCATCATCCGGCAGCGCTGGCCCCGACTGGGACTGGGAGGGATGGGGAGAGCAAATCCATGAGAGGCCAGTGAAGGTTCCCACTATTTCACCCACTCAGGCAGGTGTCAGTCACCCCACATCCCCACATCCCCATCCCTGCTGTGAGCAGGTTCAGTGTCCCCATCTCTCCATCCCCACCCCTGCCCTGCCAGATTGGGCATTCCCACATCCCCATTCCTACATCCCCATATCCCCTTTCCCCACGTCCCCGGGCTTGCAGCCTCCTCCAGGGCCACTCTGGGCTGTCTGTCCGGGGGGAGTTGCCAGCGTGGTCGTTCACCTGCATCCCGGCCCTGCTGCCTGTTTACATTCACTCTGTGCCTGGGATATTTTCCATCTGGATCCTGGCAGCTGCACGGCCCTGCTCCGGCTGTGAATGTAAATGTTTATGGCTGAGTCAGCCGGGCCAGGGGACCCGCAGCCGGTGGCCGTGGCCGGTCCCCACGCAGGACACTCTGGCCGTGGGCTCCTTGCTGATGCCACCCTGCTGTGTCCCACAGGTGGTGGGTGACAGGGGACCCGGGTTGGCACTGGGCTGTGGTGGGTGACAGGGGCCGGGGGTGGCACCGGGCTGTGGTGGGTGACAGGGGCCGGGGGTGGCACCGGGCTGTGGTGGGTGACAGGGGACTGGGAGTGGCACCGGGCTGTGGTGGGTGACAGGGGCCAGGGGTGGCACCGGGCTGTGATGGGTGACAGGGGCCGGGGGTGGCACCGGGCTGTGGTGGGTGACAGGGGTCGGGGGTGGCACCGGGCTGTGGTGGGTGACAGGGGTCGGGGGTGGCACTGGGCTGTGGTGGGTGACAGGGACTGGGGGTGGCACTGGGCTGTGGTGGGTGACAGGGGTCGGGGGTGGCACAATCCCGCACACGGAGCTCCACACGCCTCCACGTGCAGCTCTTGCAGGACAGGTCCCCCCTCCGGGTATTTTGCTGGCACAGCAAAGCGCAGCCCGGGGAAGCAAATTAGAAGCAGAGCGAGGCTGAAATGCCTCAAATTGCCGGTTCCCCGGGCGGGCCGTGCCGCCGAGCCCAGCCCTGCGCGGCCCCGCGTTCCTGCTGCCCCAAATTACACAGCGGGGCCGGGCGGTCCCGGCCCTGCCCAGCTCCGAGGGGCCGGGCCCGCGGCCGCCGCAGGCAAAAACGGCATCGTAATGGCCGGTGGGAGCTGGCACCGGGAACTGGGACCGGGATCCCGGCTGAGAGGGTGGGGACGCTGGGCAGGCAGGGCTGGGGATCTCGGGCAAAGGGAAATGGAAATACTGGGCAGGGATGGATGAGGATTCTGAGCAGTGCAGGGTGGGAACCGTGGGCAGGGTGGGATGAAGATGCTGGGCAGGGAGGGATGGAGACTCTGGGCAAAGCAGGATGGGGATCCTGGCTAGGGTGGGATGGGATTTTTGGATGAGTGGCAATGGGGACTCTGGACGATGTGGGATGCAGAATCTGGGCAGGGTGGAATGGAGACTCTGGACAAGGAGATTGAGCCCAACACTGAGTGCATGGGGGGAAGCTCAGCCCCATCCCCACCTGGGCTGCAGGAGCAGGGCCGGATGCTGCTGGAGCTCCTCCAGGCCGCCCTCTCCCCCGGCCTCCCCTCGCCTTTCCCCCATTCCCCTCTAAGATTTCATCACTGAGCACTTAAGGCCGGGAAAAGCCGGCGCAGCAGCTGCTGGGAGCCGCCGGGGCAGCCAGACGGACGGAACCTTTATTTCGGGGAGCCGCGGCGGCGGCGGCGGCGCAGGAGAAACCCCGGCGGCGCCAGCTCCCCTCCGGCCCAGGGGACAGGATCCCTCCCCCGCGGGGGTCGCGGTCCCCGGGCGCTGGCCACGGATTTTTGGGGGGTCTGGCAGGTCCCCAGAGAGGAGCAGAGGAAAATAGCAACAGGATGAGGTCACGCAGCGGCTGCAGCTCTTGAGCAACCTCAGGCCAGGCCTGAGGGGACCAGGGCAGGGGGAGACAGAGCTTGGGGGAGGCTCAAGAGATGCCCCCCAGACCCCCAAACTGGAGACCAGGACCCGGGGAGCTGAGCAGCTGCTGTGTTTGTCTGGGGAACCAGGGAACCCCTGCCCGTGTCCCTGCCTGCGCCCCAAGGCAGAGGTGCCCAGGCCAGAGCATTTCCGGGCTGGGATTTTTAGGAAATGTTCTGAAATTAAGGGGATGGTCCCAAGCTATGTTTGCCCCACTGCCTCAATAATGCCAGGCCACTGAGCCCACATCCCTCACTGTCCCCCTTGGACCCTCGGATGGGCTTTACCCCAACTTTGTGGATAAAAACAACATTAAAAACACCCCCTGTGTGACCCCCCTCCCCACTTGCACCCCAAAACGTAGCCCCTTCCGGGGTGGATGATGGGGAGCACCAGGGCTCCTTTGCTGATGGGATGAGCCAGGAAACACCCCCAGCCCCAGCTGGAGTTCATCTGGGAGGGGGTTGGGGGCTGCCTGCCTTTCCCTGGCCTCCCACACCCCCTCCCCATCCCGGCTGTAATGAGAACAAGCTGGTCCCGGGCTGCGACGCAGGAGGAGGAGGAGAAGGAGGAGGAGGAGAAGAGGGAGGAGGAGGCTCCATCCCAGCAGGCTGCAGAAAGGGGCTCGAGGTGTGTGGGACAGATCCCGTCTTCCCGGCTCCCTCCTGCCGGCTGCGGGCGAGGTGAGGATCCTGCTGGATGTGCCAAGCTGCTCCCCAATTTTCGGGTGGCTCTGGAGCAGGGCACAGGCTGCCCCACAGGGGTGAGGGCTGGGCACGGTCCCCACGGCGGGACACGGGATGGAGGCGGCCACATGGCTGCATTCCCAGGCAGGAATTGGGGCGTGCTGCGTCTGGACAACGCCAAAATCGTGAATTTCTGGAGCGGCCGGGAAGCGGAGCTGGGAACGAGCTGAGGGTCTGAGGGTGGGCAAGGATGGGGTTGGAATGGGACTGGGATGGGGGTGGAGGGCTGGCCATGCCCGTGGTGCCAGGCCCTGCTCTTGGCACTGCTTTGGGATTTGCTCAGCCCCTCCATGGCCGTGGCTGCTCCTCAGCTCCAATGGCTGCTGGGGAATCGATGCCGTCCCCATCCTGGGACCCCTTTCCCGCTGAGAGGCCCCTGTCTGGGGTGAAGAGGAGGATGAAGGGGCTCATCTCAGCCCCTCAAACGCTCCATTCTCCCGGTGCTGGTCAGTGCTGTGACCCCACAGCCACAGCAGCGCCTGTGGGGAGCCGGGAGGGTTGGGGGTCAGGGGCACCTCCCACCTCCGCTGCCTTTTTTTGCACTGGATTAATGGAAACCAGATTGTGCAGCCGGGAAAGAGCCTGGAAGCCAAATCCTGCTGCTGGAGTCCCTCTCGGTCTGTAGAGCTGCTGCCTTGGGTTTGTTTGGGGGGAAATGGGATGTGGGTTGGGATTTGGGGAGTCCCTGTTGATGGACCTGGGAAGCTGCTCCCCGTGAGCCGTGTGGAGGGGAAGAGCCCTGGGAAGGGCTGGATGGCGTTATGTGGCGTGGCACGCGTTGCTGTCCCTCGGGAATGTCTTGGGACGTGGTGGGGACGGTCACGTCCCTCTCCCAAATCCCGTGGGGTGCAGAGCCCGGCCAGGGGCTCACCCCGGCCATTGCTCCAGGGTGGGAAGCGCGTGGCCCGTGTCCTACAGCACGCTGTGTGCTGTGGAATGGGGCAGACCCAGCCCCATCCGGGCGAGGAGCACGGCACAGGGAAGAGCCAGCCTTCTCCCCTTCACCAGGGACACTCAGGCAGCTGGTATCCCCATTCCCTGCACCTCAGCTCTGAGGCTGCCCCTTTGTCCCACACCCCATCCCAGCTCCCCACAACCACCACGGTGGCACCGGGGTGAAATCCTGCCCCAAGCTATTTTTAGCCGTGCTCCAGCTGGGAATTAACGGTCCGGGACGGGCGGTTGGGAAATGCCTCTTGCTCCAGGCCCAGCCCCTTTGTAGCGTCGCCTGTGTCAAAGTTTCCACTGCAAACCTCCATTTTTTCAGGAATTCTCTAATCAGCCAAATGACCGTTGTCTGGAGCCAGGCACTGGCAGCAGCTCCGGTCCCCCGGCCTTGAGCAATCCCACCCAGCTGGCTTCCAGCTGCGCCCTTGGAAAACAAACGGAGCCCCTCGCTCTGTCAGGGCGAGAGAACCGGAGCTGCCGTCCTACTTCCACAAGGAATTTCAGGCGGGTGAGGGCTGGCCTGGGGGGCTCGCTCTGTCGGGGTATTAACACATCCCCCTCCCCTCTGCACCCCACAGGTCTCCTGCAGGCATCCTGGCAACGGGCTCAGCCATGGGCACGTGGGTGCTGCTCCTGGTGCTGCTGGCGGCAGCCCCGGCGCGGGCGGCGGCGCCCCGGCAGCGCCCGGTGCTGCCGGACACTGCGGGCAGCGGGGACGGGGAGGAGGCGTCGGCCACGCTGCCCTCCCAGCCCGTCACCCCCCGGATCAGCCCCACGGTGGGGGAAGCGCCGGGCACCACGGTGACCAACAGCTCGGCGCCGGGCGTGCTGGACGGGCTGGTGGACTTCTTCAAGGAGTACCTGCTGCTGGTGGTGGTGGTGGGCTCGCTGTCCTTCGTCCTGCTCTTCATCATCTGCGCCGCCGTCATCGTCCGGCAGAAGCACAAAGCCTCCGCCTACTATCCCTCCTCCTTCCCCAAGAAGAAATACGTGGATGAGCGGGACAAGTCGGGGGGAGCGCGGGCGTTCAGCGAGGTGCCCGAGAAAGCCCCCGAGGCTGGAGCGGAGGAGCCGCTGGACGGCAGCCGGCAGCTCCAGGCGGACATCCTGGCTGCTGCCCAGAACCTCAAATCCCCCCACCACAAGGCACCGCTGGCCAACGGGGCCCGGGCTGAGCAGAATTCCCCTCCGGAGGAGAAGGAAGAGGAGGAGGAAGAGGAGGAAGGAAAGAAGTTGGGGGATGAGCAACCCAAGCCCCCTGCCCAAAATCCAGGTGCGGAGGAAGAGGCGAGCGCAGGAAGCAAGGAGACCCCTGATGCATCCCAGGGTGGCTCCCAGGCTCCCTCTGGAATCTGAGGCAGGGACTGAGTCCCTGAGGAGCTGCTGGCTTGGGACACACGATGGACATGGTGGATCAGGCTCCCTACGTACGTGGTGGCTCAAGGAAGCCCCGATGAAGATCCCATTCCCCCCAGCTCCCCTGACCCTCGTGCTGATGGGATGGATGCTCGTGGGGGAGATTTGCCAGCTGGTGGTTTTCCCCAGCACTGGAACGCTGTCAGCCCCAGCTCCTGCTGCCCAAGGGGCTTCTCCCACCCCAGGCACTGGGTGGGTGCATCCCCCCAGCTCCAGCTCTGCCCCCACTGTGCCACCAGCTTCCTCCCAAATGTTATTTTAATCAGCAGCAGCAGCCTGGTCCGTGCCGGGCTCCTGGCTGGGAGCTGTGTTCCTCTGGGAAGAGGGATGGGACCAGGGCTGGAGGTCTGCAGGACATGGGTCAGCTTTGCCCATGGCCACCCAAGGGAAGGAGGGATGAGGATTTAGGGACAAGGACTTTCCTTTCCTTCTTTCACCCCAGAGCCCAGCTGGATTTTTGCCTCACTTCCTGACCCCCTTCAGCTAGAAATAAACGTTTCTTCCGCACAGCTCCTCTCCCGTGTGTCTCTGCAGCTGTGGGGTGGCCAGGGGACAGTCCCCGTGTCCCTGTGCTCCTTCAGGGCCACTGCAGCCCTGGGCAGGGTGTTATCAGTCCCCACATCACGTGCCCTTCCAGGAAACTTTTATCTTGTACCCACAGCTGTGGGGCCGAGGGGGGGCTGTGGGGGACTCAGCCACTGCACTGGGGACAGCAGGGAAACCTGGAGGGTGAGAGAGGCTGTTCTGCCTCAACAGCAGCACAACCCCACATCCCTGCATCCTCCTGTATCCCTGTGTTTGATCCCATTATGTCCCTGTCTCAGGACAACCTTTCCTTGGGAAGAGTGTGCCACCACAAAGAGCTGATTTTGCCCCAAAGCAGATGTGAGTGTGTGCAGTTTCCCTGATTTTTTTTTTTTTTTTAACTGGAAAACAGCAGGATTGTTCCATGAGGGAGAGGCAGGTTCCTCACTGCTGGAGGGTGCCAGGAGCTGAGGAACCACAAGAGGGACCTCGTGAGTGACAAACTCGCAGCAACGTGTGACCTCCGTGCTAGAAACTACAAACACTGCGCCCAGACGGAGCAGAATGAGACAGTTATTTTTTTAAATGTGGTTTTAAGTTTTTAACAACACCCTCAGTATGAAAAATGGGAAGTGAGGTGTCTTGCAGAGGGTTAGAAGGTAAATAAGTGAAGTTGGCCAGTGTGTTGTCTGCTTGGTTTGGAAATAACTCCCCTGGAAAAGAGGAACTCTGGGAGCTCCCCCTCAGCTCTGCATTCCAGCTCTGTCATTCCCCACTGGAGTGCCAGTCTGAGGGTGTGTTTTAGAGAATCTTGACGTGGTTTGGGTTGGAAGGGACCTTAAAGCTCATCCAGTTGTAAACCCCTTCCTTGGGCAGTGACACCTTCCTCTAGCCCAGGATTTACAGCTGTAAGAGAGCTGGTGAGTGACAAAGTGAAATCCTTAAGAGAAAACACCCCAAAATTCAGGCTGTTCCTCAAATAAGGGCTTCAAAAATTAAGCAGTGACAGGATGGGAGCAGAAACCACCAGTGTTTCCTGGCCACTCTTCCCTTTGGCACCTGCAAAGGGTCGGAGAACACCAAGAGCAGGAATTTGCCCCCGGATTGCGACACCAACCCTGACACAGCCGGAGCCAAGGGCGGCCCCACAGCTCTCACACACACACACATCCAAACCAGGGCAACGACTCCCACTAAATTCCATCCAATATTAAGCAAAACTAGGCATCTTCCCAAAAATAAAAATGAAAGTGCAGCCCTTGCAGTACCGGACAGCGAGGTGTTTGTCTCCGGAGCGGAGTCTTCCCGTGGCGTTCCTGAGGGAACAGCAGCCCCCGTCCACGTGAGCACTACAGAGTGGCTGGAGACCACAGGGACACTTTGTGCAGAACTTGTGCGTATCTTACAGCTTGAGTAGTGCACAGGGTCCTACTACAGCTGGGGAATTGCACTGCAGAGTGAGGAGGGAGGAGGGGGAAGCTGCAGCTCAGGCATTGTCGGCTTTTTTGTCCGATTCTCTGTTCGACTCCTGCTTCAGTTTGTAATCAGCCAAGGCGGCCTTGATGGCATCTTCAGCCAGCACTGCAAAGCAAAAGGAAAAAAAAGGATTTTAAGGACAATTCAAGGGTTTTTAGGACAAAAGAGGAGGTAAAAACAAAAGCAGGCAGCAGTGAGCTAACAAGACCAGCACAGACTGATCTTAGGAGTAGAATCTGAATGGAATTCCTGAAATACTGAATTCCTACAGTAATACAACTTCAGATAATAATATAATTCAGAATCTGATAATTTATTATCTGTCTGCTTAGCCACAGGCTCCAAAATATTGAAGTGATCTGAAAATTCTTGAATTAACCCTGAAATCTCAACAAGTTTTCTCTTAAGGACAACGTGGTGCAGAAGCTGTTTGGAAAAACAGCACCCAGAAGCATCAGTGCTACTCCCAGAGCATCTGAGATGCAGGGTTTTTACTTACTGGAGCAGTGCAGTTTGACAGGGGGAAGGCAGAGTTCCTTGGCAATATCCGTGTTCTTGATTTTCAGCGCTTCGTCAACCTGGAACACAGGCAGGGGTGGTCAGGGGCCCTGCTGTTTGTGTTTGCTGAGAAGGTTCAGTCCTTCAGAGCCAGCAAAACCCACAGGGGAGATCATCTCAGCTGCCCAGGGCAGTGGGGGATGTGGGAGTTAAGGAATGTCTGACTGATGTATCAGTGTCACAGGCTGTCCCCACTCGGGCTGCTCCAAGTCTGTTCATCCTCTATCACAACACTGAGGTGCATTTACTGCTGGTAGAAAAACCAACCTAACTGATCTAAAGGCTCTCTGTTAACTAAAATTTCTGCCATCAGCCTGGTTTTGCTCATTCCATAAGACTTTCCTGGTGGAATTGCTCAAAAACACGTGGGGACGTGGTCACTGGTGGAGCTGTCAGTGCTGGGGGAACAGCTGGACCTGATTTTCTTTTCCAACCTTAACGATTCTCTGATGGTTGTTGAAAAAGACAATTATTGCCCTACAATAAAACCCTGACAGTGCTGGCAGTCACTCCCACAGCACGAAGCAGTGCAGGGACTCCCTGGAGAGCCCTTCCTAGGTGATCCCTACAGAGAACACAGACACGTGGGAAGCTCTGAAGCTCTCCCGGAGCTCCCTCACCGTTTTCCCTTTGACCCACTCCGTGGCCAGCGAGCTGGAGGCGATAGCCGAACCGCAGCCGAAGGTTTTGAAGCGAGCATCCACGATCTTGCCGTTCTCGTCCACTTCCACCTGCGGGAGCATTTTGGGGACACTTCAGAGCCCGGTTCAGCTCAGCCAGGTGCCCCCCAGCCAGGCCTCCAGGGAGCGGGACTGGTGCTGCCGCGGGCACGGGAGGGAAGCCCGTGCTGTCCCCTGAGGGGACACGGCGCAGGTCTGACCCTCGCGACAGCCCCACCCAGGTGCCAGCGGGTCCCCAAGGTCACCTGCAGCTTCATGACATCGCCGCAGGCCGGGGCGCCCACCAGGCCGGTGCCCACGTTCTTGGCATTGCGGTCCAGGGAGCCGACGTTGCGCGGGTTCTCGTAGTGATCCACCACCTGCCAAGACACAGCGTCAGCGAGTGCCACACCCCGTCCCTCCCCGCGTCCCGCTCGCCCCTCACCTTCTTGTGGTAGCCCAGCGCGGTCGGGGCCGGCCCGGGCCGGGGCCGCAGCAGCGCCGCCCCCGCCGCCCTCAGCGCCGCCATCTTAACTGAGGGGCGGGGCGCTGTCCGACCCCCTTTTATAACCTCGGGCGGGTTGGCCACGCCCCGGCCACGCCCTAGCCACGCCCCTTCGCCGCCGGAGCCCGGGTCTCCCCTCGGTCGTACGTTCGCCGCGCGGCGCGAGCGCTGGAGGCCGTTTGTGGGAAGCGCCTGGCGCCGTGGCTCAGGCGATCAGTAAATAAATAAACGATGGTAAACGGCCTTTCAATCGCGCCATATCGCGACAGGCGGTGCTCGTGCGGCACGCGGTGCCACTCTCAATATGGCGGGAGAGCGGCGCCGCGCACGCCACGGACCCTCTCGCAGGCCCCCTGATGGCCGCACGGCGGGGTGCCCGCGGTGCTGCCTGCGCCGCGGGCCAGGAGACAAAGGGTCGCGCCGCGGCCGCACTCGGCGCAGCGCGGCCCCGGTGCGCGGGCGAGCTCGGGGCGGGGCGGGCCGAGGATCCCGGTTCTTCCCGCCCGGTTCGGCCGGCGGTGGGGCGGGGCAGCGGGACGGGCGGCGCGCGGGTCAGCCACGGTGGCCGGCGGAGCGCGGCGCCGGCGAGCGGAGCTGCATAAGATGGCGGCGGCGGGAGCTGAGGCGGCGGCCGAGGAGGAGAAGCGGCTGCCGGAGGGAGACCCCGAGTCGGGCGGGGACTCGGACGATGAGGGCGACTCGGACTCGTCTGGGGACGGCGAGGATGAGGAGAAGGAGAACGAGGCCGAGATCCAGCGGCTGGAGGAGCAGGTGGGCCCGGCGGGGCAGCGGGTGTGGCGGGAACGGAGGATAATCCGCGTCTGCCCCGGCATTTGGTGCTGGGAGCTGTCAGGATGTGAATTTCTATAATCCTTGTGAGTTTCTTCCAACTCGGGATATTCCGTGAGTTTATGCCGGCAATGTTTGGAGTGTGAGCTGGAAATTGACCGGCTTGGGATTTTTTTGAGAGGGAAATAAGAGGGAAGTCCTAGCAGGCAGTTTGTGTTCATTGAGAAATCCGAGCCGGCTGCCTGCGGGTTTTTATTGCCTTCAAGGAAATTAAAACACAATTCTCTCTGTGACCGGTGGCGGGACCCGAGGGAACGGCCGGGAGCTGTGTCAGGGGTTAAGTTAAATCTGAATAAACTCTGCTGTAATTGCCTCTGCGATCACACCCTGAGAACTGCGCGGTTTTTTTGTTTTCTGGCTTCTTCTCGTCCATCACTCAACACGGCTTTTAAAATCGATTTTTTAATTTTCTTTTTAAGCTTTCCATCAACGCCTTTGACTACAACTGTCACTTGGATCTGATCAAGCTGCTCCGGCAGGAGGGAGAGCTGGTGAAGCTCCGCAGGGCTCGGCAGAAGATGAGCGAGCTCTTCCCCCTCACCGAAGGTACCGAGCAGCCTCTGACCTGTGCAAGGATGTTATTTCAGCAGTGAAATAACACGTTTTGGCCAATTTTTCATCACCCTCAGTCAGAGAATATGATCCAGAGCTCAGCAAACTCCTGCTAAAAATGACATTTTACAGCAAAGAAAGTTCCCTGTTGGTGGAAATAGTGGATGCTTGGAGTGGGAGTTTGTTTCTCTTTTTACTCATAGCTCAGAGGCAATGGGAATATTGCAGAGGGTGCTGAGTGTGGGATTTTATTCTTGGAAAAGGATGGTGTCCAGAGAAGCTGTGGCTGCTCTGGGTTCCTGGAACTGCCCAAGGCCAGGTTGGATGGGGCTTGGAGCAGCCTGGGGTAGTGGAAGGTGTCCCTGCCCATGATAGAAAATGGAATAGGATGATTTTCAAAGTCCTGAGAAATTCCAGCTTCTTCAGCACCAATTTAAAAGGTCTCCCCCCAACTTATTAGAAATTGTGGAGGTTAAAATTCTTCTCTTTGCCTTGCTCCCTCTCCTGAGTGTAAGTCTGTTGCTAAAAACTCCCAAAGTGGGCATAACTTATTGTTTCTGAATATTAGTGATGTGTCCTAATTTTTTTTTTTCTTTCAGAAATTTGGCTGGACTGGTTGAAAGATGAGATAAAAATGGCTTCAGAGATCTCAGAGAGAGAGAAGGTTTATGAGCTCTTTGAAAGAGCTGTCAAAGATTATATCTGTAAGTCATTCAGAAATGCTCTAAAAATGGGTTTTGTTGCTTCCAGACTTGGCTTTTTTTTTTGTAGGAAAGTCTCTTCCTTCAGTTATAATGCAGAAATTGGGTTAAAATTTCAAATTAATTTCTAAAATCAGGGTGGTGTGATGCAAGGGAAGGATGTGGTGTCTGGTCTCTCCATCCCTCAGGAGCTGATGCAGCTGCAGCTTAAAATTTTGGGGATAAATCACTGAGAGAGTTCTTTGGGAATTGGGAATTTTCATTTGGAATTCCAATTTCATTAAAGAGCTGGAAAAATGAAGCCTGAGGAAGTGGAGGGAATATGGAGATAAATCCCCCTCAAAAGCTGTGTACAAAATGTCAGATCAGTGACAGTACCTGGTGTTGGTGATCCCTCAGGAAGAAGGAATGGAGGTGAAGAAGTGAGGAATTACTCTCTGGATGGCATTTGAGGTTTGGAAGCATTTCAAACTGTCCAGGAACCCTGGACAGTGCCAACCCTGGAGTTCCTGACTGGAATTTGGTGTTGGTGGGAATGGTACCAGACAGCCAGTGCTGTTCTCCCACCTCCCCTTCACCTTCAGGATTCAGCTGCTTCAGGAGTTGCTGATCTGGGAAGTTCAGGAGTCTGGAAAGAGGAGGATGAGCTGCTTTAATGTGAATTATTCCAGAGTGTGACAGCTCTGTGGTCCCAGCTCAGGAAACGGGAATTTGCTGTTCAGGCATCTTGGTGCATCCCTGCTGTGGTTTGTGTGGCAGAGGTGACAGGCAGGGCCAGTCCCTGTCAGCAACACCATAGGAGTGACACCATTGAGAAGGAAACTGTGTCTGCTGCTGCTGAGCCAACAGCATAAATACAATTCCCAAATACTTTAACTTTTCTGCATTAAAAAAAAAACACAAATGAACATCTCCATGTGTTTTTTTATGCAGCACACGAGGCACTGGGGAAGCAGAGCTGCATTTCCTTGTTACTCCTCTTGAAAAGATCAAACCCCCTGTTTCTCCTAACCTTGTTTAGGTCCTGAAATTTGGCTGGAGTATGCCCAGTACTCCATTGGAGGCATTGGTCAGGAAGGAGGCATCGAGAAGGTCCGGGCCATCTTCGAGCGGGCTCTGACTGCCGTGGGGCTGCATGTCACCAAGGGCACAGCTCTGTGGGAAGCCTACAGGGAGTTTGAGAATGCCATCCTGGAAACAGCACAGGTGAGCCTGGGTTCCCATCCCAAAAAAAAGCTGTGGTGCAGCTCCTGGAGTCACCTGGAGCTGTCTCTTCCCTGTCGTGTCTCTGTTGTTTTCTTCCCTGCTGTAAAAACCAAGCCTGTCCTCCAGGAAGGCCATTCTGTGGATTTGGCTGATGAAGCAATGGATTTGTGTTTCAGTAAAATCCTAAAATCATCTCAAATCCAGGAGCAAAGTTTGGCTCTGCTGCTGGCTGAGGTGCCAAGAGCAGCTTTAAATTGAAATGTTCTGTGGCTGTTTGTGCACAGAGTCCATCAAGTTTAAATTTCTAGACTCTTCAGCTTTTAACTCATTCATTGTTCCACAATCTTTGGGTGATAGTATTTTGTCCACAGACTTTTTGAGGAGGGTATTTTATCCCTGGAATGTACATCTTGATATCTGCAGAAGTGACCTTTCCAAGATGGCCAGAATGGGAATATTTCCTTATTTTTGATAATTTGCTACATAAGAGATGGAAGTTAAAAGGTGTCCCTGCTTGTGGTGGCAGTGGGAATTATTTGATCTTTAAAGGTCCTTTTCAACCCCTTACAAAGGAGTAACAGGAGGATGTTCTTTCATTCCCAAACACAATTAAGTCTGGAAGTTTTAGATCCTCTCCCCACACCCCAGGGATTTACTGAAACCCTTTCTGGCAGCGTGGTGGGGCTGTGAAATAGCACAGCCACCTGCTACTTCCTTGTTCTCAGGTGATCATTTCCCTGTGCTTGTGTCAGCTTTCAGTCAGGAATGCTCTTCCCATTCATCCACCTTCCAAGGGCAGCAATTCCCAAGTTTTAGCTTTCCCAGCAACGACTGAAACGCAGGTTGGCCCTGTGTGCCCTTCACAGATCACGCATTCACTTGGATCTAAACAATTCCCTCTCATGTCCATCAGCTGGGGCTGGAAGGAATGGATTGAATTTCCCTATTTTTTGTTGTTTCTTTTTCCTTGCAGCCAGCCCCTGGCAGCATTCCATCCCCAGAGCAGCAGCAGGTGCTGTGCAGCCAGCTGGAGAAGATCCACACGCTCTTCCGGCGCCAGCTGGGGATCCCACTGCTGGGTAAGGGCTGCAGGGCTGGGGCAGAGGGCCTGCAGCAGCTGGGTGATGCTCCAGGCATCAGCAATTCTCCTGGCACGGCCACACCAAGTGCAGCTGGAGGTCCTGTGCTCTCTTGGGTGAGGCACAGGTCCCTCTGGATCAGGAGTTGTTGGAACTTGGGTCCGCCTGGTTGGGAATTTGAGGATGTTCAAAGTGCAAGTGAGGAGCACAAAATGGGACTTAGGAGTGAGGAGTTCAGCTGTGATTGCTGCATAAAACCCTTGGTAGGGAGTGTCTGGCAGCTGGATTGTTGGAATCCTGCCTTCTCTAGCACCTTGAGTCCCTTTTCTTGCTTGTGGGAGAAGGTTAAGCACAGTTCTTTTGACTTCCATTTCCACAGTTCTTTTGACTTCCATTTCCATCTGGAAAGAATTTGGGTTCTCTTTTCTCTAAAGCCTTGGGGAAAATTTTGCCACTTTGGTTTTTTAATTCCAAATGAGCAGCTTTAATACAACTTGCCCTGAGTTTGTTATAGGATATTGTATGAGATGAAGTGTCTGAATCCTTTAACAGTGCAGCAGTGTGACAGTAAGGACCAAAAGAGGATAAAAATTTGAATATTTATTCTAAATAAATTATAATTACTACATAAATAAAAATTGGAATTTGTCTTAGAAGCAAACATAGGTCGAAATCTGAATTTTTAGTTTCATGAGTGCATTACTGATGGGATTTCATGTTTCAATAGACATGGAGGCTTCCTATGCTGAATATGAGGAGTGGTCAGAAGAGCCCATTCCAGAAGCAACAATAAAGAACTACAAAAAAGCTCTACAGCAGCTGGAGAAGTGTAAACCCTATGAGGAGGCACTGGTAATGCTGGCACTTACACCTTCCTTTAAAACTAAGAGGGAATTGCTTTGAGTTAATCTATTTTTCTTTCCAATTTTATTATTTTTCTAGTCCCCAACTGGGGAACTTTGTCAGCAATGGGAATACTGACAGTTATATACTGGGAATACTGGAAATTATGGGGTGCACTGAGTGTGCCAGGCCACCCTGAGGTGCACACAAGGACTCTGGGTGTGTTTTCCAGCCCTGGGGCTAAGGGGAATAAACCCAGGATCTGACTGATCTCAGACCCATTCAGAGGTGTATGAAAATCAACAGCTGCTGACGCAGAGACAAATTCCTTGTGTGAAATCTTGCACAAGAGCTGCTCTGAGGAACAGCTGAAGTGTTGGGAGCCTTGCTTTGTTGAAGAGTTTGATGTTGTGTCTCCCTGGTTGTTTTCCAGCTGGGTGCTGAAACCCCAAAGCTGGCAGAATACCAAGCTTACATTGATTTTGAAATGAAAGCAGGTGACCCAGCTCGGATTCAGTTGATCTATGAGAGAGCTTTGGCTGAGAACTGCCTTGTCCCAGACCTCTGGGCACGCTACAACCAGTACTTGGTAAGGAAATGAACCCATGGATGCTTGCAGATTTGTTTTCCTGCCTTTACTTTTGCTTGTTTCTTTTTAATCTCAGTTGCTGATAAACAGCCAGTAAGTCCTACCTCAGTCCTGTCCTTTAGTCTGTAAATCTTCCAGAGACTGATTTTCACCTCGCCTTTGGTTTCCTCCTGTTTTCAGGGATGTGTTTCTTGCTCTTGTGAGCATTTCTCACTTTTCTGTGCTCTAGCTGTGTTTTCTCTGCAGAATTACAGGGTGTGGGCACTGAAGCAAACCCAGATGTTCAGTCCCTGTTTCCAGGGGGGTTTGTTAGTGCAGTTTGAAGCTGTTGCTGAGCTCCAGGGGCAGGACAGAAGGTGGCTGGATTAAGGGATCAGGATGACTCCCTGCAGGAGCTTATCCAGGCTCAGTTTTTCCATCATCTCTTTCTCTTCCCAGCTGGACACAGCAGGTTGCAGGTGGAAAAACACCTCCACAAATAGGCTGGGTGTGCTCCCTCTTTGTATCCTTGACATTCTAGGAACAGTTGGGAGTTCACTCAGTGCCTTTATTATATTTATTTCTTTGGCAGAAAACACCTCACTGGCCTGGTAGTTCTCACCTGAGCACATTCTTCCTCACTGGAAGGTGTTCACTGGGTTTTTAGGAGTACAGAGTTTAAAATACCCATCTGAGCTTTTTAAATATAAAATGAACTGGGTTTTAGGTGTTGGCTCTTTTGTAAGCTGGAGTTTGGCTCAGCTGGTCTCTCTGGCTGACAGAACTTCACTTTCTTGTGTGATTCTTTCAGGACAGGCAGCTGAAGGTGAAGGAGTTGGTTTTATCCGCTCACGACCGCGCTGTCAGGAACTGCCCCTGGACTGTTGGGCTGTGGATTAGGTACCTGCTGGCCATGGAGAGGCACAGGGTTGAGCACAGCATCATCTCTGGTGAGGAAAGAACCAGCAAATGCAGCTCAGGGCTGCTCTCTGCACTCCAAACAGCCTGGGACAAATGGGGCTGGCAGGGTCTGTTCTCATCCTCCTGCAGTCACGGGCAGCAGGTGCTGCAAGGGCAGAGCTGCACCCTGAGCAAGCAATGAGCAGCTTGGGATGAACATTCCTGAGTTCAGCTGCCTTTAATTCACTTCCTAAACCAATTTATTGTGTAGGATTTCTTTTCCTCCAGTGGTGCTTGTGTAGATGTTTCTTTGTGCTGTCACTGCAACTTGCTAATTTTGACAGTGTATGGAAAGTAACTGTTTTTTCCCCATTTTTCTTTCAGAAATGTTTGAAAAAGCTCTGAATGCAGGTTTTATTCAAGCAACAGACTATGTAGAGATCTGGCAGGCCTACCTGGATTACCTGAGGAGAAGGGTGGATTTTACACAAGGTCTGTATGATAAATACAGAATAAATATCTAAACTCTTTTCTTTGTACTTCTTGAATATTACTTTTTTAAAGAAAATTAACAGCATTTTTATCTTTTACAAAAAATTATTTTCTGGCCAGTTAATGTTTATAAAGACTAGGAATTTGGTTGGTTTGCTATTCCAGAAATTCCCTGCCTTATATTTTTGATACTTGATTTTTTTATGATTCATGTAATAAATTTTACTAATAATAAAATCATAAATTTAAGCAATAATAACAACAACAAGAAGTAATAAATTTAACCTCCTACTGCAACCCAATAAAATCGTTGTGGGTGTTAAGGGGAAAGTTTTATTGGGTTGGAAATGAAAATGAAATTATTATTTTAAGGCTGTTCTTTCCTTTTTTTCCTGCAGACTCCAGTAAGGAGCTGGAGGAGCTGCGTTCTGCTTTTGCACGAGCTGTGGAGTACTTGAAACAAGAAGTAGAAGAAAGTAAGTGAAATCACCCCAAGCATTGTTTTCACTTCTTCAAAATCATTTTCATAAGAGCAGTTCTCCACACAATGTTTGTCTTCAAGAATCTTGAACATTTGAGAAAGCTGCAGATAAAGATTTCATCTCCATGTGGGACCTGTTTAATAAACACTTTATTTCCAAGAGCCAAGTGCAACAAACAGTCTTTGTTTTTTTCTTCCTAGGGTTCAGTGAAAGTGGAGATCCATCCTGCACCATCATGCAGAACTGGGCAAGAGTTGAGGTGATGTTTCTCTCTGCTGTATTTAAATTGCTGAACCTGATAAAATGGATTTAAAATAAAACGTTTTAACATTCCTGCCATGGAATGCAGTCCTTTCCCAATCCATTTCCCTTCCTCCCCTGCTCCTCTTCCTAAACATAAACCAAGTTCTCAGTTTGAGAAGTTATTAGGTACATTAATCAACAGCAGAGGAAAGATTTAGAAACACCTCTCTAACTTCTTTTATAATGACCAAAAATCAAATGGATATGGGAGCCAGAACCAAGACTAACAGGAGAGGTGGGCAGGGAAGGATTATTCAGTAGTAGGATTGTGCCAGGTGTTTATTTTGATCACTGTAAAGCTCAGATGTATCATCCTGGATCTGTCTGCAGCATCTGTGGGATTTTTTTTTTGGTTTGGGGTTAATGATGTTGAACAAATAATCCTGAAGGATATTTCGGATGCTCCGTTGCAGGCCCGCTTGTGTAACAACATGCAGAAAGCCAGGGAGCTCTGGGACAACATCATGACTAAAGGAAATGCCAAATATGCCAACATGTGGCTGGAATATTACAACCTGGAAAGGTAGGAGCTTGGTTAATTCACTTTGTAGTTTCCTCACCTGTGGGAGAAAACGTTTTAGAAGAAGTGTGTTTTGTTTGGGTTCACAAAACACCCTTGAGGTCCTTGCAGCAGCTCTGCTGTGGCTTCCAGAAGTATTGCAGCAGCTGGGGAAGGAGGGGGAATGCTTGCATGGCTGGAATTCTGCATGGTTTGTGCCCTCAGTGTCCTGTCCCCTCCTGCAGGGCCCACGGGGACACCCAGCACTGCAGGAAGGCGCTGCACCGAGCGGTGCAGTGCACCAGCGACTACCCCGAGCACGTCTGCGAGGTGCTGCTCACCCTGGAGAGGATAGAAGGTACCTGGGCACTGGCAAAAGGTCACTGAGTGTGATTAATTAACAGAAAGTAACTAAATGACTGGCAGGAGGTAATTAATTACTGCACCTCTTAGGCTGGTTGGGCAGAGGTGACACACAGGCTTTTGATCCCGTGGTTGTGCTCTGCTGAAGTCTCACTTCCTTTGCAGTGCTGTCAAATCCACAGACAGCTCTTTTCTTCCTTGCTTTTCTGAAATCACTGGGTTTTTCCATGCCTTTTTGGAGTTTTGCATTATTAATGAGAGGTTCCTGCTCTGCTTGGCTCTTGGGTTTTTTTTTACCTTTCAGGCCAGTTGTTACAATCAGAATTTTCACGTGTAATGTTTAATATGAACAGCAAGAGCCATGAACTCAGCGACTCTTCCAGCATTTTATCTTTGAATTATGAGAAAGCTAAATAAAAGGCTTGTAAAAATTATTTTAATTTTATCCTTTAGGAACACTGGAAGACTGGGATGCAGCTGTTCAGAAAACTGAGAACAGATTGGCTCGAGTGAATGAACAAAGAGCAAAGGTCAGAACTCTCTGTGAGCTACCAAAGCACTTTATACACCTCAGTTAAGTCCATGCTTCTCTGAATGTCACATTTTTAATGTGGCTTCCCCCCAGATAAGCCTGAAATGCCTTCAAGCCCTAGAAATACTGATTTTTTTTACTTTAAAACTATGATTAACAACCTCTTGCTGCTTTTTATCTTTCTCCTTTTGCCCCTTGCATGGCCACAAGAGTGATGTGCCCTCCAGGAAAGCTGTGAGAGCAAAGAATTGGGCTGTGCTTTTTAAATGATTGTCCCCTTTGGTGTTGGGGTTAGGAGAAGAACCCTCTGGGCTTCAGTGCTCTGGAAAATGCTCTGCAATCTGCAGCCAGTGGGGGAAAAAAAAAAATAATCTTCTGTGTTTTAGGCTGCTGAGAAAGAAGCTGCTCTGGCAAAGCAGGAGGAGGAGAGAGCTGAGCAGAGAAAGCAGGCCAGGGCAGAGAAGAAAGCTTCCAAAAAAGCCAAAAAAACCCGGATTGGGGACAAGCGCAAAGCAGACGAGGATGACGAGGGCGAATGGGGACAAGAAGAAGGTAAAAATAAAATTAAATTAAAACTGCAGAGCTCTGGCAACTGAGTTATTGGTTGTCTTGTGGTAGAAGGAGCTGAGGAATTGCCAGCACTGGTGTCTTTCCAGGGCTGCTTTCTCCTGGGGAGTCTTTAGTGTGGGAGTGAAATGCAGACAAGGCTAAATGGTTTTATAGCAAGAGAAAAACAGGTTTATGAGAACTTACAGAGTTTCCTTGGGGTTTCTTATTTTGGATATTGTGGGTTTGGGGGGTTTTTTTCTTCCTTAATTTTCCTTTAAGGTGATTTTTTCTGACTCATCCTATGATGCTGAGCCATGTGTCTAAATTGGTCTGTTCAGGATTGTAGCAGCCTCTTGGAAGGTAGGAACAGAAGATTTTAATAGGTTGTTGCCCCTGGGAGTTTTGTGAGCTTTTAGATTTTCTCTTTTTTTAAAAAAAAAGAACCATTAGACAAAGAAAAAGAACATGAATCAGCAACTGTCAGTTATGACTGGCTGAAAAAAGGAACAAGTATTCCAGCTGCTTTCATCTAAAGCTGTCTTGGGTGGAATAATCTGTTGTTATTTGTTCTTTAAAACCTGAGGCACGTTTTTATTTGGTGTCTTTAAGACCTGTCACTGTATTTGTGCTTCCATGTGCCATTTCCAAACTCCACAGTGGGAATGGAGGGCAGAGGAGTTTCAGTGGGGAAGGAATTGGGGTAATGTGCTGGTTTGAAAGAAAAACCAGTGAGACTCCCGGTCAGAGATACAATTTAATAGGAGAAGAGAGGGAAAAAAAAAAAAAGGTAAAATAAAATAAATGGAATAATACAACCTAACACCCTGTTGGTCAGGGTGTTTGAAGCAGTCCAAAGGTAAGTTGTCCTGGAGTGGCAGACGTGGTTCTGCTGGAGCAGAGATGATCCTGAGAGAGAAGGGTCCAGTCTTCCTCCAGGAAGCCTGTGGAACCAGATAACTTGTGCTACTGTGTCTTTAGTTTTTATCCAGGTAGGAATGGTTGGCTCCTCCCACCGGGTGGAGCATCTGACAATGGAATATGTCATGCCCTTAGTGAACCTTAATGGCCCATTAGCAGAAAATATCCCCTGGAGGGAGGACAGGGCAGTGAAAGAGATAAGAAACAATGCCCCACCTGGTTTGAACAGTTGGCCCGTTATCAGAGGGCAAAGAAAAACATCTCCCCAACTGCTTTCAGCAGATGAACACACATCCTTGGCTCCATAACCCAAGACAGGTAATTTTTTCTTAACAAGGCTTTTCAATCCCATCCATCAGAGCTGCCCAGCAAGAGGCACAGGGGAGAGGGTGATGGAGTGCTCCCTGAAGAGGACATGGAAGTGGAGACCGGGCTCTTTGGGAGGAGTGAGAAGCCTGATGGCCCAGCAGTCCCAAAGGAGAAGGCATCCACCAGCCGCAAGGACATCCCCAAAGTCCTCCACGACAGCAGCAAGGATAAAGTCACCGTGTTTGTCAGCAACCTCTCCTACACCATGGCAGAGCCCGAGGCCAAGCTGAGGGAGCTCTTTGGCAGCTGTGGGGAGGTGGTGGAGATCAGAGCAGTGTTCAACAACAAGGGCACCTTCCGGGGTTACTGCTACGTGCAGTTCAGGGAGGAGGAGGCGGCTCGGCAGGCGCTGGCCTTGGACCGCACGGCCGTGGAGGGCAGGCCCATGTTTGTGTCTCCTTGTGTGGACAAGAACAAGAATCCTGACTTCAAGGTAAAGCTTTGTTGGTTCCTCTTGGTCAGTGGGTCTAGGGAAGAGGATTGGTGGAATCCAGGGTGCTCGGATCCAATCCGTTCGTGTTGTGCTTCTTTAAACGTTTTTTGGGGGACTTTTTGCATCTTCTTGATGTAATTTACTCAAGATTCGCAGAAATCTGCTGATCTGAGCAGCTTAATGGTGAGACCTACCCAGGTTCAACCTCTGAAGAGCTTTCTTGGTCAGCATTTGTTACCCAATCCCCTGGCTGGGGATGCTCTGTAGCAGAGCTCAGTTGTGTAATCTTGGGATTTCTGCATCCTGGAGTTCCTGCACAGGAAAATTCAATGTTCCCATAGTGACAGCTGAGCAAGAAAACAATATTATAAGTACATTATTATAGGAATTGAGCTCTAATCCTTCTGGATCTCTTCCAGCTCAGGATATTCTGTGATTCTCAGTGTGTGTCCTTATTGGGAAGGGGTTTGGTAGCATTTAGTTGCAAGTCCTTGGTATTTATATGCAATTATCTTCCAAAACACTACTCATGGCTTTGGGGCAGTCTTGGATCCCACAAACAGGAATTACTTGTAGGGTGTGGGATTGAAATCCTTGGAATTTCTGGCTGGTTTGTGAACCAACATCCTTTTTGTTCCTCCAGGTGTTCAGGTACAGCACTACCCTGGAGAAACATAAACTCTTTATATCTGGTTTGCCATTCTCCTGCACCAAGGAAGAGCTGGAGGAGGTGTGTAAAGCCCATGGGAATGTGAAGGACATTCGACTGGTCACCAACAGAGCTGGAAAACCCAAGGTAGGCATCCTTAACACACTCCTGGCTTTAAGGAATCCTTCAAAAAGAAGCTTGGCATGGGGTCTGGAGACAAAAAGTTTGGGTTCATTAAGTTGCCAGTGTGGAATGCCGTGGAAGAGCTTGGATTAATACAGCTCAATGTGCCTTTGTGCAGAAAACCAAAAGGAATTTTCCCAAAATATTTCTTAAATTGTACAAGGAAAAATGGGATGGAGGGGGAAATGTTTACAGCATTTCTGTAAAGGATTGGTTTTTAAATAACTGGCTAAATGGGGCTTACCTGGTGCAGTCAATTCCCATCCTCCTTTCCTCAGTTTCCTGAGGCTTTTGTTCCTACCATCTGCTGCAGGGAGGGATTTGCCAGTGAGAAACGAGCCCCCTCTCTGACAGGGCTCATTATTTCCATCCCTGAATAAATGACTCCTTGTTAAATAAGGGATTCTGAACCAGTTGTTGCTCTGCCAAAGCTCTGTCTGACACCTGGGCTGTGTGTGTGTGGTGGGTCCTGTCCACAGGGACATCCTGGGAATGGTGCACATGGATTTAAATTGAATTTTCTTGCCCTTTGCACCACCTCAGATGCAGTTCCTGTTGTGTGCACACCTTGTAATCAGTGCTCTTGGGAACCCCAAGTCAAACTAGTTTGAGCTGGGATTATATGTAAACCACAAATAAATGTATTTTGGGCAAGTTATGTAAAACCTGATGCCTCTCCTGTGAAACTGGATAATCCAAAAAAATGCAGCTTAAGGCTTTGAATGTCATTTAAAAGAGCAACAGCAGGGAGAGGTGGTGCCCTTCTCTGTGTGTGAGCCTGCCGTGGCACTTCATTGTATTTACTTTAATAGCATTTTTGGGGTGGTTCTTTCCTTTTTTAATACTTTTTCCACACATGAGGGCATCAGCAAGCAGTGAGAGACAAGAAATACAGGTTGTAAGGAGAATAATGAAGGAGAATAATGAACATTGGGACTGAGCTTCCTTCACTTACAAATTCCTTACAGAACCACTAAAACCTAACATAACTTTCTTTCTTTTCCTAATTCAGGGCCTGGCTTATGTAGAGTATGAAAACGAAGCCCAGGCCTCTCAGGCTGTGCTGAAGATGGACGGGCTGACAGTGAAGGACCACGTCATCAAGGTGATGATCAGCAACCCCCCTCTGCGGAAGCTTCCGGAACGGCCCGAGCCCGGCAGGGCTGCCCAGCCCCTGGCACCACGGCAGATCTATGGAGCGTGAGTCAGGGAGGGGCTCAGGGAGGGCTGCCTGCAGAGGAAATGCTGCCTTTTCTTTGTAGGATCAAGTTTAGGAATCTTAGCTGGAATATGGAGGCTTAGGGAAAGGAGGGAGAGGGGTTTTTAATATGGGTGAGAGGGGGGTGGCTTCCCACTGCCAGGGGGGGGGTTAGATGGGATATTGGGAAGGAATCCCATATTAGGAGGAAGTTTTTCACAGCAAGATTGGAATGGCCTGGTGGTGGAGGTGGTAGAGTCACCATCCTTGATGTGTTTAGACAAAGCCTGGATGTGGCACTGGGTGCCATGGTCTAGTTGAGGTGTTAGAGCATGGGTTGGACTTGATGGTGTTGAAGGTCTCTTCCAGCCTAGAAATTCTGTGAATCCTCCCTTGTGAGAGTGGGGAGGCCCTGGATCCCTGGAAGTGTCCAAGGCTGGGTTGGACGGGGCTTGGAGCAACCTGGGCTAGTGGAAGGTGTCCCTGCCCATGGCAGGGGGTGGAACTGGGTGATCTTCAAGGCCTCTTTCAACCCAAATCAATGCAGGATTCTGTGAATCTGAAAGAACATTTAAAAGATTCTGAACCATAAAAAAATGGGTTGTTGGATTGGTGAGGAAAAGGAGATTCTTCCTCTTTATCAACAGAAAGAGCTCTGTAGTGACAAGAGGATCAGGCATTGGCCATCCCTGTGGATCTGATGCTGGCACTGATCCCTAATAACCTCCACATCCTCAGCCATTGTTCCTAGTGAGCATTAAGGCTGTTCCTTCATCTTTCAGTATTCCTGTATTGGGTGAGCCCCTGTGGATAAACAGAGCTTGAATCCTGGGGAGTGTGGGGCAGCATTGTCTGCCAGAACTCAGGGGTGCTTCAGAGACACCCATGGAAAGTTTTACCCCTGAAACAAATGACAGGAATAATAGTGAAATGTGCAAACAAGTCCTTGTTTTGTTCCCCCAAGCTGAAGGAGTGTGTTTGATTGGGAATTTCTTCCCTTCCAGGCGAGGGAAGGGAAGGACACAGCTCTCCATGATGCCCCGGGCGCTGCAGCGTCAGAGCAACCCCGTGGCCAAGGCAGAGAATGGGATGGTCCAGAACTCACCAGCAGCGTCCTCTGACCCCCCTGCAGAGCCTAAAAAGATGTCCAATGCAGATTTTGCTAAGATGCTCCTGAAAAAGTGAGCGAGGAGTGTGCACTCAGCAGCTCTGGTCCAATGTGAAATGCCTTTCTGGAAGCCATGTTGTGTCCTTAAGCTTTGCAAGGAGAGAACGCCCATCCCAATCCCATGTAAAAATACTGGACTGCTGCATTCCTTGGGATCAGTGGAGGATGGCACAAATCCAGGTGGTGGTTTTGTTTTTTTGTTTTTTTTTTTTTCCTCTAAGAGCAAAGAGTTACCACTTTTGTTCTGGTGAAATGGCGTTAATGAGATCCCTCATATTGAGGGTAACGAGGTGGGGGAAACCTTTTCCTGCACAGCTCGGATGCCACACAGAGTTTTTGGAGTAACTTTCCAACCATTTTCTCTTTCATTAACGAATGAGATGCCACGGGGAGGACCTCAGCAAGCTCCACTGGTCAGCTCAGATTTGGGATTGCAGACATTTCTCTCTGCCAACCAGCCCCATTCTCCACCCAGACCCACGCACGCAGGGACTGTCATCTCCTTCCATGCAGAATCCCAACAGCAGATGCTCCAACTTCACCACAATGGCCTCTTTTAGTATTTTGGGAGAGTTTCTATACATATGTGTGTATATGTAGATACACAGATATACATAGATATGTATCCAGTTCCTGTTCTGTTCCAGTTGACCTGTTTTGTTTTTTTTTTTTATATGGTGTATTTGTAAAGGACATTGAGATGATGCTTTTTCAAGTGTCAGGAGCTGATCCTTAGGTGGTAATTTTTGTTTCCCACGAAGCTGGACGTGCTACTGCTGAGGACCAGGTTTTTGGTTGTTTTTGGTTATTTCCTCCTAGCCTAGCTCATGTCTTTTTGCAGGTGGTTTCTGTATGGTTTTGTACAACTGTGAAGTGCAAGCTGACGTTTCTTGGTTTATTAAACTCAAGTTCTCAAAGGTTTTCTATAAATACTGTTGCTTTTGTTGAAATGTGGGTGTTGGAACTGCACTTCTCTGGCAGCTGGGTGTTAGTGATGTACCTCACCTCTCAGGTGTGCTCAGTGTCCCTCAGGCCTTGAAGCAGCTCATTCCATCTGCTCTGAATATCCTGAAAATCACTTCAGTCATCACCTCAGCCTTTCCAGCAGTGCTGTGAGCTCGGATAGAAACATTCCTGCTTGTCAACTACCCTGGAAGTCACCAGCCAGAGGGGGGTGGATGTGAGGGGGGGACCCCAGTGCTGAGTTCACTTGGACCACACCAACACTGCTGCAAATAAACACGATTTTCTGTGCTGATTTCACTTGGCTTTACTTTGAAATGATGACTCTGCTCATGTTGTCATGAGGGAACCAAAATCTCTCCCGTGGCCTTTCCTCCTCACAACCACTTTGTTCACTGCAGCCAAGTGTGCTCTCAGAACAGCCTCTTCCAAACCAAGACTTTCATATTAAAATAGTTTATTAATCTGTTACTAAAATAACATTTCCCCCCCCCCAGCCCCCAGAGCTCTAAAGTGCATTATTTATACTCATGTTTGCACTACAAAAATAACATGCTTTGGAAGGACAGGACACCTTTCCTCCTGTACTGTCTGCTTTCCCTGGCAGCAGTGCTCAGAGAACTCCCAGTCTCATCTGGGTTTCTGCTTCTCTAAAACGTGTCCTAAAATCCCTTTCAGGTAAAAGAGAGTTAAAAGGGAAGAAAACTAAGCCTGGGACAGCCTGGCAGCTTTTGTCAAAGGGGTTAAATGCTCTAAACTGGGATTTTAAATGGGAGTTTTGTGAGCTTGGAGGTGGTGGGATCAATGGTGCTGTTACACACCTGGCAGGTTTGGGGTAGGGAGATCTCTGAGTACTTTTACCTTAAAAACCAAGGAAAAAGTGATTCTTTGAACTGCTCAGCAGCTCCAGGCACTGCACTCAAGAGGCCTTGAGTGATTCTTGACACATTTATCAGAGTAATGACATGACCAGTGATTAATTGTGAAAGTTCCCTTACCTAGGCTAAAGAAACTCAAGTTTTTGGCAAACTTCTTGTACACATTCTTCCCCAATTGGCACAACTGGTGTCTCCTGGCTCTGCCTGATGACCTTTTCTGCCCACAGTGCTGCAGACAAGCTCCTTCCAACCCCTCCACTGAAATGTCTAAGGACAGTTGTGCTTTCCCAGGGCTCCTGTTGGCTGAGGTGTTTCCTGAGTCCTTCTCCCTCAAGTAAATCAGAGCTTTTCTCCTCTTGCTCCACTCCTATGACCTGTAAACCCGAACCAAACGCTTCCCCCTTGCACAAACCTCACCCCAGGAAAGGCAGCTGAAAGTAAACATGCAAAGTGCCACAGAAACAGAAACGGGAGGGGAGAGATGCCTCAGGGCTGGAGTTCAGCCTCCTTCCTGCTCAGTCCCTGTGTGACTGACACCAAAGTGTCTGATGGACACGGCTGGGAGAGCGCTGCTCCTTCAGGGAGCTACAGGGAAGAGGCAACACAAAACCAGCTCGGTTTAGACTTTGCTCAGACAGTAGAGCTGACTGCCTGGGTGAAGGGCTGTGACTGAAGCAGCTCCTCAAAGCTTAATTTGAAGGAGAAAACGATTCTTCGCTCATCTTTTTGAGGCCTCTGACATCTCTCCCCACCTCCTTCCAGTGCACAGCCACCATCCCCCAGTTCCATTCCGTGTCACGTACATAAATAAATTACATTAATTTAATCAAGCGTAAGACACTTTAAATAAACAAACCACTCCAGTAACGCCACCTGTCCAGCCACTTCCCAGCAGGAACGCTGAGCAGCTCGGAGTTCTGCTCTCCCACGGCTTCACCACCAAAAAAGTCAAGTGAAGTCAAGTCTTGACGGGGATGGTCTGTTCGCAGCCGGCGGCACCCCCCGCCTCGGGCAGGCCCACGGAGTACTCAGTGGTGGCGATGAGCAGCATGTCCAGCGTGGTCTCGGCGCACTTGGCGATGAAGCGGATGAAGGGCCGCACGTCGCCCTCGTTGGCCACCTCCAGCACGTGGTAGTACTCGGCCCGCTGCTCCTTGCGGATGGTGACGGGCGGGTAGCCCGCCTGCATCAGGATCAGGTTCATCAGCAGCCGCGAGGTGCGGCCGTTGCCGTCCACGAAGGGGTGGATGTACACCAGCTTGTAGTGCGCCAGCGCCGCGAACTCCACCGGGTGCAGGCCGGCGGCGTCCTCCGAGTTCATCCACTGCACGAACTCCTCCATCTGCCTCTCCACCTCCTGCGGGTGGGGCGGGATGTGGTGGCCCACGAAGACCTGGGTGGCGCGGAAGCGCCCGGCCTCCACGGGGTCGGCGTAGCCCAGCACGCGCCGGTGGATGTCCAGGATGTCGCGGCTGGTGACGGAGCCGATGCGCGACACCAGCGTGGTGTTGACGAACTTGAGGGCGGCGTGCATGCCGATCACCTCGTTCTGCTCCGCCAGGCTCTTGCCGGGCACGGCGTACCTGGTCTCGATGATGTGCCGGATCTCCGACAGCGTCAGCGTGTTGCCCTCGATGGCCACCGTGTGGTAGATGTGGTGGTAGTAGGACTCCTCCATCACCCGGCGCAGGGCCGAGTTCCCTTTGGGAATGGCCATCACCTTCTTGACCTTGCTGTCGATGATGCTGAAGTACCTCTGGTCGATCTCCTCCACCAAGGGCAGCGTCCGGCCCCGGTTGCTCAGAGCCTTCTCGTTGTGGGGGGAGATGGTCAGGGCTTTGGAATACAGGTAGTCGGCCTGCAGGATGTCTTTGTCCTCCTCAGAAAAGATCCCGAACTCGTTCAGGGCGTCCACATAATCCGGGTCCATCTTGAGGGCGTACAGGAAGAGCTTGTGGGCCTTCTCCCGCTTCCCTTGGCGCTTCATCTCCAGGGCTTGGTTCAGAGCTGCTCTGGCTTCCAGCTTCACCTCTGGAATGAAATGGGAACAGATAAAGGGCAGTGAGTTTTACTGGAAGCCTCTGGAAATCTGGATTTCACGATCCTCGTGCCTCCCTTTCAACTCAGGATATTCCATGACTGTCACTGTTCACTGATACAGAAATTAAACAAAACCAGGCTCAAAGAACTGGAAGAGAATTTGTTTTCCAGCTTTTTCCAGGTTACAATCCCAGAGTTTTTTTATGCCACGTTTCCAGGCCCAGTATGAGGCAGCAGAGCCATTCCTGGCAGGAAGTGTGGGGAGGCAGGACCTGTGGGCACAGCAGGCCCAAGGTGGCCACCAAACTGCTTCACGTGGGAGGAAACAGTGTTTGAAACACCTTCTCTTGGCATTCTTTTAGGTGAAATTACAATGTTAACATTATTATGTTGGCTGCCAACAGCACTTCTGTTTTTCCACTGAACTATCCAACGTTTTCCCAGCAGTAAGAGCTTTAATGCAAACAAAGATACAGTGCTGGAATCATAGTAATTCCTTTAAGTGTTTTCCAAATTAATGTCCTGGCTGATACAGGTCACAGCCACAGCCTGGCATTGCCTGAAAGGCTGTTCTGTGCCAGCCAGGATTTTGGGATTAACGCTGAGTATCCCAGATTTCTGTGCATTAAACCACCTCTCTGTGTTCCAGTTGCCTCCCCAGAAGTTACCACGAATGAAAACACGAGGAGGAGAAACTTTGGAGAGGTGGAGCAATGCCAGCACAGGGCCCTGGAATGCAGTCAAGGAGCTGCTGAGGGCCTGCCTGACCTCAGGGGCATCTACAGCCAGTGCTAATTGCAGTTAATTGCAGTTAATTACCATCAGGGTACAGTGTCACCCCCATCAGGGGTACAGGACATGGTGAGAAAGGGGGTGAAGATGTCTGGGTTGGTGCTGGGGATCTCTGGGAATCACCCACTCCAAGCCCCTGCCATATCAGGGTCACCTGGAGCAGGAAGGTGACCAGGTGGGTTTGGAATGTCCCCATGCAGGGAGATTCCACAACTCCCTGGGCAGCTGTCCCAGTGCTCTGCCACCCCTCATGGAAAGAGGTTCCTCCTCATGTTGAGGTGGAACTTGTGTTGGAGTTTACTGCTCCTTGGCACCACTGAACAGAGCCTGGCACCATCCTCTGACACCCCTTGGAGATGTTTGTATGGATTGATGAGATTCCCCCTCAGCCTTCCCTTCTCCAGACTGACCAGGCTCCTGGAGCAGTCTCTCCTCATCACAGAGATGCTTCAGTCATCTCTGTGACCTCTGCTGGACCCTCTCCAGCATCTCCTTGACCTGAGGAACTGGGCTGTGCCCACCCAGGACCCCCTCACCTGGGGAGGCCTTTCCCTTCAGCACCAGCAGCTCCAGCCCCTTGGAGGTCACGCTCAGCTCCGTGCTCTGTCCCGTCAGCCTGGTGATTCCTGAGGAGCCCAGCCTGCTCCTCAGGAAGGACAGGCCCTTGAGCACGGCGTGGCACTGGTTGTCCAGCGGCAGCAGCAGCATCACCAGGGAGCTCAGGAGCAGCACCAGCACGGCCGCCCAGCGGACACGGAGCCACAGGGACACCCATTGGAGCTCGGGATCGGTCGCCATCGCCACCAGATTCATCCTGCTTCCAGCACCGGCGCCTGGAGCATCTCCTTCGCCACTGCTCCCACCTGGGAACAAACAGCTTAATTACCCGCAGTGTCCTGGGGTGAGCGTGGGTTTGAGTGCCCGTGCTGTCACGGCTATTGGGGGCTGTCCCCGGGCATCCCCTTCCCCGCCAGCCCCGAGTACCGTGCGGGATCCGCTGTGCATCTCTGTGACAGCAGCAGCAGCAGCAGCAGGAGGAGCCGTGGGTGCAGCCCAGGAGCAGCGTGGGCACCGGGCTCTGCCAGCCGGCTCCGCGGGGATCACGGAGCTTCCCGCCTCCTCCCCACCCTCCTCCAGCCTTGTGATTCCCCCCTGCCCCCCTAAGCCAGGAGCTGCTGCACCACTCTGGAATCCCTCCCCATCCTCCGCTTCTCCCTCAGCCACCGCTCCCTCCCCAGAGCTCCTTCCTTCCTCCGGCCGGGATCCCCCCCAGCACCCCGGGTCCCCCCGGCTCCTCTCTGCCCTGTGCACCCCAGGCTTTCCCTCAGATCCCCTTTGCCCAAGACCCCCGGTTTTGTCCTGGCCCCCGGCCGGGGTTCCCCGCGTCCCCCCGGCTCCCCCCTCACCTTTGCCGCCTCCCGGAGCCGCCCGCTGCCTGCTCCCGCAGCCCCGCCCCCGGCCCCGCCCCCGCGCGCTGCCATTGGCTGAGCCGCTCCCCAGCTCCTCTCCCATTGGCTGCCGCGGCGGACACCTCCCTCGCGCTCCTCCCCCCCGCTTCCTGCACCGGCTTCCGGGTAGCGCCGCGCCCCGGGCGCGGGAGAGGCTCGTGGAGGGTGAGCACTGGCCAGCGTGCATGTCAATCATACTCAGACAGCCAATAATAAGGGAGGAGGCGGAGTGGGCGGGCGCTGTTGCCATATAAGGGCACGGCGTTTGGTTGCTAGGCGACGAGAGCGCGGCCGGCCCCGCTCGGGGCCCTCAGAATGTTTAATTCCATCGCATTTAATTTACGGCCATTTCCATGGAAAATCACCTCTTTCTGTTCATACAGGGTTCCCGCCGCCTATCCCTGGCCCTTCTGGAAAAACGCTCTTTGCTTTTGGCCTTAAGTAGCCTGTGCCTCTCCCTCCACTGGAGGCCAGGAATAGGGAGAGATTGGAAAAAAGTTAAGGGAAAAGAGAATGTTTTAGGGAATTGCAGGTCACGCCCTCAGAATCAATATCTTGCAAGGTGATAAGGTGGTTTTCTACCAGGTGCAGATTGCCACCAGGAGGGGAAAATAACCTGGTTTGTCAGAAATGAATTCAGGGTATTTAAACTGTATTTCAGAGGAAGCTGAGGGGAGACCTCCACAAATGTGCCCGTGCCCAGCATCCCAATCCACATTAGCTTTGTGCTGCCCCCACTCCATCCTGCTTCCTCTGCAAATGGAGTTTTTCAGAGATACTCCCCATTTCCGGGCTCATTTCCAGCAGGAAAAGCAGGATCCGCTCCCTTGGAGCTGCTGCTCCCTCAGACCTTCACTGATTCACTGTGGTTGACAAAAGCAGCTGGATGAGCTCAGACCAGCCTGAGGGGATCAGCTCTGGGATCTCTCCAGCACACGGAGCCCCAGGCCATCCCTGCAGCTCCAAACTGTGCTCTGGCAGGAGCTGCCAGAGCCTGGTTGTGCCTGCAGAGAACTTTGGGGGGTAAATCGGCACCAGAAGGATGAGAAAATCCCTCTTCTCTCCAAGAGGAAGCTTTGACACAAACACGTGTTTTCCTCAGTGCCAGGGATCTGGCACCTAAAGCTAATTCTGGGATAATTATGGAACAGGGATGAGTTTTCCTTTTAAAAATGGTGAGAAACACACTTAGAATCGATTCCCTAATTAAACCTACTCCAGCAGAGTGGGCCACCAGGGACAGGCAGGAATGCCTGGTGCCTCATCCCAGCTTTGATGCCTCATGGAACCCTTGGAATGCTCCAAGCCAAGGTGGAAGCCAACAATGCCACATCATCCCTGGGGACGCTGCAGATCCTTGGCACTCCCACTGCTCTTCCTCAGCGTGGATCTGGGCCAGCTCAAGGATTCCTGTGTGTGACTCTGTCAGGAACAGCAAAGGGAGGTCCCAAAGGTGGGAAGAGGAGGAGCTGTGGGAATGCTGGAGCTGCAGCCTGGGTACATCAAGGACTCCCAGTCCTCCTTGATGTAGCTGGACACAGCTGTGCCAAAGGGATCCCCTCTGCAGCCTTAGGGGAATTTGCCTTTGGAGCAGCAAAGTTCCAGAGGTGTGAAAAACGATGCTTCACCTTTTTATATTAATTTATAAGTTTAATAAAAATAAAATAAAATAGAATAAAAATAGACAATTTGGAGACAGGAAAAGATAGCTACTGATCTGAGGGTGCAAAGCAACACCCCGTCTGTCTTCATCGTTTTTGTTTTAAGGACCTCTGTGTTACATATTTAAATAAGCTAATGCATGATTCAAATATTCATTTTGGTCAAGACCCCCCCTAAATATACAATTTTTCTGTAAGAGTCCATGTCTAAGTATAAATTTATGTCATAAATCTTATATGTCATAAAATCTTATATGTCATAAATCATGTCATAAATCTGTCTTCTGAAGATTCTAACTCTCAAAGGCTCAACTGTTCTTTATCAGCAATTTTCTTTCACAGGAAGGTCAGGAGACCCTTCTGGCTTCTATCTCATTACAACCCCCATCTCTACTTTGTTACAAAGGAAACAGGAAATTTCCTTTGTTAATTAGGAAATACACCTTCATCACATTTTTAAATTCCACGAATAAAAGGAAATACAGCACAACCTTCTTACATCATATGTATAACATTCATGTCAATATTTGCCAAAAGCCAACTCCAAAATGTGCATTTATAACAACCTTCATTACATTTTTAAATTCCACGAATAAAAGGAAATACAGTACAACTTTCTTACTTATATGTATAACATTTATCTCAATATTTGCGAAAAGCCAACTCCAAAATGTGCATTTATAACAAGAGGGGTCCTGGAAGCTTTAACGTGAGGCTGGGGTTTGTTCCTTCCCCTCAACCCGCTGGATTTGGGAGCGGCCGGGCGGCTGCAGCCGGCAGATGGCACTGACTCATCTCGCTGCTCCATGGAAACATCCCCGCCCGCTGCATTCCCTCCCCGGGACCTCCCCACCTTCTGCCTTTGCAGGCACTGATCCTGGAAAAAGATGTTTGGAGGCTGAGTAAGGCCCTGGCTTCCTTCTGGAACTGTTTGTGCTGGGATAAAATTCCCTCGTCTGTGATTCCTGGGATCCTGGGTGTAACAGCAAAGGGAGGCAAGGAGCTTGTGCTTCCCAAAGTGCTCTGGCTGTGAGGCTGATCCTTGGGATGATCCTCCCTGGCACAAATTTGGAAGGTGTGATCAGGCAGATACATCAGTGTTGTTTCTTCCAGGCCGGGGTGGAGCGAGCTGGGATGGGGAAGATGCCCTGCCCGTGGCAGGGAATGAGATGATCTGGAAATTCCCTTCCCATCCAAACCATCCCGTGATTCCAGGACGTTTCCCAGGCGCCAGAGGAGCAGTGGGATCGGGGTGGACACCCCTCCTGCCACAGCCACGAGCAGAGGGGGCATCACCCCCGTGATTCATCCCTGAACAGCCACAATTCCACCCCTTTCCCATCTCCAGGGCTCCGATGTAGGACAAGGAGGGCTAAAACGGGCAGGAGGGTGGGAGTGCTGTGGGAGCAGATTACAAAAGGAGCTATTTTCCCTTTCAAGTTTCTCAGCTCGCCCCCTGCTTAGGTCCTGACAGCTGTCAGAGCTCGGCAGGTGTCCCGGGGAGGCTTGGGAGGGCACGGGAGCAGCTTGGCACGCTCGGGGGTGGCACTGCTTGTGCCTGCATCCCCTGGTGCTGCCAGTGCCACCAGCGATGGGGACAGTGCTGGCCCCAAGTTTTTCTGTGCTCCAAGACCCTCTGCTGATCTTGGACAGCCTCAAGCTCTTCCCTGCTTGGATTTCACTCCAAACCCCACCTGTTTAGGTGTGGGAATGACTGGATCCTCCTGGAGTTTTTTTTTCTTCAGTGATGGAGGCTGGAGCCAGCAGGAAATTCCTCATGGGCAGCAGTCCCTGTCCTGGAGGCCAGGATGTCCTGTGGGACGTGCTGGGTGCAGGGTGAGGCTGAGGAGAGGCTCTGGGGACAGCCCTGTGCCGTGCAGGGACATTTTTCCTTCAAGGTGGCAGGAGAGGGGACGATGCTTGGTCGCCATGGCAACGGCAGTGCAGGGATGCTGGGGACACAGCTGTGTCCTGGCAGAGGTGCTGGGGAGCTGCTGGACATCTCCTGTCCTCATCCCGGGCTGAATTCCAACCTTTCAGGCAGTGTGGGCTGCCTGGGAGGGGCTCTCCTCGACCAGGATGCCCCGAGCAGGATTTGAAAACAGGAATATTCCTGAAATTCAAGAGCTATTTAAGTTCCTAAATGCCAGGTGGAGAAACAGGAGCTCTGGGGCAGAGGCCTCAGAAACCACCTGCCACTCACATGTTTTGCTTCTCCGTGGATCTCAGTTTCCAAAGGCTCCCAGAGCCTGGGATGTGCAGATGACTCTTGCTGATTGAGATAAATGGGGACCAAAGCAGGTGGAGGATCCTTCAGGAATCATAAAGCCCCTTTGTGGCTGGTGACACTGAGGAGATGTGGCCTTGGAATTCTGCACCACCCTTTCCTCAGCACCTACACTTGGGAACAGGGCAGGAGTCGGGGAAAAAACGGATTTGCAAATGGAAGAAATGGATTTGCAAACCTGTGCTGTTCAGCAGAGCCCCCTTGAAAACACAGAGACAGAGCCTGTGTCATTCCCAGCTTTCCAGGGTGCTCTGTTCATTTTCCTGCGTGCTGCTGGATAAAATGGATCCTCTGAAATTCCTCTAAATTAAAACCTCCCCTCTCCCCGTGCCAGCAGGGAGCAGCCCCTGTTTGTGGAACCCCGTGGTTATCAGGTGCCTCCAGCACTCTGCAAAAACCCAGAGCTGGGAGATATTTCCCTTTTTAAGGCTGGATTTAATTCCTTTGGAGCTGGAATGTTGAATTCCCCCAGCTGGGCTTTGCTTTCGACAGGAAGAGGCTGAGCTGGAACGGGAGCTGGGTGTGAATCTCCCTGAGCACTGGGAGGGGGCAGTGCCAGGCTCCCTGTCCCTTCCCAAAAGGAATGCCACTTGCAGGTCCCTGCTTGTGTTTGGCAGCTGAACAGGAGCAGTGGGAATTTGGAAATAAACCCAGCAGAGGGGAGGGAGAAACCCCAGGATCTAAAGCAAACAACAGAAATCTCATTTTCTCCTGGAGCTTCAGAGGCCCGAGCAGCAAACAAACAATTATTTCCCTGAGCCTTTGCTGGGTAGATCCATAATTCCTGAGAGACAGGGGAGCAGTGCTCCCAACAGGAGCTGCTGGCTGCTGGATAACTGGGATAATGGCACAGATAAATCAGGAGAGACCTGCAGGGGCTCCAGAGGTGCCTCCATCCCTGCTCCTGGGAGCCTTGGAAGTGCAGGGCTGAGGTCTGGCACGGCAGGAAGGAGCAAAGCTGGGAAGGGAAGTGAGGAATGGAAGGAGAAGCAATTCCAGGTTGTGCTTCCTTGGTGTGAAATCTGTTGGGATGTAGGAGCTGGAATTTTGGCTGGGTTTTGGGCAAGGCAGTGCTGCTAAAGAGGAATCAAAGGGAATTGGTGTTTCTCTTCAGCATATCTTGGGTTTCTCCCTAATCCATGGCAGAGGAATTCAAATCCTGTTCTGCTGGGAAGGAAGATTCCCTTTCCTTCACCTCTCACAGTCATTTTGCAAACTGGAGATAAACCAGGTGATTCCAGGAGGCTGCTGGGGGTGGGAAGGGGCTCAGACCTCCCAGGGAATGGCTCCAGCTCCTGCCTCCAGCAGCCTGTGGCAATTTTAATTTCCATGGAAAACCAGCCCAAGCCTGGCCCAGCTGGCATTTTTCTGGTATCCCAGTGATGTTCAAATCAATTCTCTGCCTAATTAGCTTGTAAATATTACTCCAAGGATTTTGTATTCCAAGGAGTTTTGTTTTTTTCCCTCTTTTTAGGTGTGTTAGGGTGTGGAAGGAGAAATGCGTTGGAAAAACCATGAGGAAAATAATTTGCTTCTCTCTTCCACTTCCAGCACAACCTGCTGCTGAAATGGGATAAGGACACAGCTCTGGAATTGCCTTTTCTTGTGGGGAGGGGAGAGAGACTCTTGGAGGTGTTGAAGCTGAGATTTCTCTGAAGGACTGGAGCACCAAGTGTGTTGGGAATCCCGGCAGAGGGTGGGAATGCATCCCTTGTGTCAGCAGGGAAGCTGTGGGTGCACAGGGCAGGAGTAGGAGATGCATCAGCCTTGGGAGAAGTGTTTGAGGGTCACGTTCCAGCAGGAATTAGGGAGGTGTCCCAGCACCAGCTGAGTTCCCTGTGCCTGGCATTCCTGGAGAATGGATCAGGATCCAGAGCCAGATCTGTGTCCTCCTGGAAAAGGCACCCAAATAAGGGCAGCTTTGACAGCAACATGGTTTTTTTTGGCCAAGTGTTTGTGGAAAATCCATCAGGAATTTGACTTTCACTGTGATTGTTTTATTGCAGCTTTGGGGGCTGAGTGAGCTGTGCCCTCTCTGCAGGACCTGCCTGGGTGGGATAAGATCCAGGGAAAGCTGGAAACTTGGCAAACTCCCGTGGTAGAAAGTGAACCTGGGGTTGCTTTTTAAAGGCTGAGGGCAAACACATCCCAGGGACTGCCAGTCCATGGAAAACAGAGATAAGGGAGTCTCTGGGTGCCTCTCCTGGTTTCCCATGTTTATTTGATAACTGGTGAATGCAGCAAACCCTGGTGGCTAAAAACAAACCGAGGGAGCTGCTCCATGGGATCTGAAACAGTCTGGTTTGGAGGGGAATGGTCCTTAGTGCCAGCTCAGGAATCCACATTCCTGTTTTTTAATGTGGAACAGGATTTGCAGCAGGATCTTCTCCCAGGTCGGTGTGGGTGTGCCCCACCACGCTGCTCTTACTGGTGTTACTGGTCTCACTGGGGATGACTCCAGCAATCCTTTTGGGATCTCTGTCCTGGGACTGGTGTGATCCCTCTTTGGGGCAGCTCCTGGAGCCCACCCAGCCTCAGCACCATCCTGGTACTGGTTTGTACTGGAAGCACTGGGAGGGGGCTGCTGGGGGTGGCTGTGGCCATCTGGGATGGGGGAAAGAGCTGATGAGTGAGCCTGGATTTACCTGGGGGGTTCATTTTCCCTGCAGGAGTGGTCAGCGTGTTGGATACACCCAGGAATCTTTGGATCTGCCGGGATGAGCTCTGGATCCTCCACCCACAGAGCTGATTCCCACCCAACACAGAACCAGAAGCTTTCTTCCCATTTTTTTATCAATTTCTTTCCCTCTTTCCATCCCAGAGCAGCTCTGGGCTCCATTTGGCAGCTCCTTGGCCGCAGGATCTCGCGCTTTTCCTTGGCCAGGGATGTAAATCTTCCCAAAGGAAAGGGGAATGAGCTGCTGCCATAAATCCCAGGAATGCCAGGAGCCATGCCAAGAGCTCTCCCATGGCAAATCCATTGCCAGGGCTGTTCCCAGTCTGAGCCCAGGGGTCCTGAAGGAGGAGCTGCGCTTTGGATTCAAGGATGTGCCAACATCTAATGAAGGAAGAGCCTCCAGGCTGCCATTAATTAACAAATTAGCTCATCAAGAAGCTCCCTAATTTGTCGACTATAAAGCTGCCCTATTAATTAAACAAGAGGATGGATTTTAATTTGCCAGAGCGCCCATTTAATTGATAAATGACTCCTTTAAATCCTTCCTGGTGGAATTTTCCAGGAGCAACCATGGGAGACAAGCACAGGGGGTCCTCTGAGCAAGGAGCACCTGCTCCTGTGCTGTGCTCAGGGATTTGGGATCTCCAAAATCCCATCAGCTCTCTCTTAACTGACCCATCCACTCATTGGGTCTGCTTTCATCCATTCCTCTTCCCCTAAATCCCATGAGCTCCCTGTTTTCCACAGGGAAATGGTTTTGCAGGAGCTCCTTGATGCTGTTAAAGATGATAACAACACAGACTTTGACTTCAGAAGGCTGACAATTGACTCTGCTTATTTTTGGTAATTTTTTTTTATATATATTATTTGACAGAGAATGACTCAGTTGGTGAAAGAAAGACAAACTTCTTCAATCACATTGGTCAAACCAGAGGGACATCAAGGAGAAGCCCCTCTTAGGGAAAGGAATGTAAACAAAGGTTACAGTCAGGAAAACAAGGAATTCTTTGGGAAAAGAGTTTCAGAAAACCAAAACATCTCAGGCACCAAGCAGGGCTACAGTTCCTCACCAGCAGTGCCGGGGGTTTGCTGGGTTGGGAGGATGCCAGGCTGAGGTGGTGCATCCACATTCCAGATAGGATATCCAGGGAAATGTTTGGGCTTTCCCTTGGGAATTAGGGCTCCTCAAAGGCAGCTTCTGCTGGCATTGGAAGCAGCTGGGATTCAATGGCCAGAATGAATTCCTGCACTTGAAGGCCGGGGATAACTCAGAGGTCGCTGACATTCCAATGGTCTCCACACAGAATTAATTCCTTGGACATCCTCTCCCCAGCCAGATGTGCCAGGGAAGCTGCATCCAGCCAGGGTAGCCCAAATTCCCTTTTCCCAACCTGTTTATTTTCCCCAGAAAGTCTTAAGGGAGAGTGGGTGATTTATGTGAAGTCCTGCCTGAATTTTCAATTTATCCCTATTGATTTATAAGGTGTTCCCAAAGCCTGAATCCTTCTGGGATCAGCTGGATGTGAGCTCCATTCTCCATCAGCCAGGAAGAGTGTCTGGAACTTTCTGCATCCACTCCAGGCTGTGGATAACAGGGATTCCCTCTGCACTGTTTAGGGAATAAAATTCGGGAATAAAATTCAGGAATTCATTAGTGTTACACGCTAATGAAGCAAAGATTGGAGGAAAATGGGAAATGCTGGAGCTGCCAATCCCTGCTGGAGACTCCATCCTCATCCATGCCAGGGGTTTTCCCACTCTCATGGAATGAATTTATCATAAATTAATCTCTGACAATAAACCTGGAGGTTTCCCCCCTGGCAGGTGCCTCTGTGGGTGAACATTAATTGTGGCACAGCTTTAAACGGGGGCAAAAGTGGCAGGAGTGAGGGGCTGTGCCAGTCCCAGATGGGAGCCACCAATCACCTCTGGAATTTATGGAGATTTTTAGGCAGATTTGGCAGATTTCTGCCAAAGGATAACAACCCCTCTTGGAGGGCAAATGGAGGGAGAGTTTTCCTTCTGTAAAGTCAGGGCTGGGTTTTCTCCTGATGTTGGTCTCTTACCTGGAGAGAGTCACTGGTGGGGCTGGTTGAGAAGAATTCTGGGCTCCTTCCAGCAGGAACTGGGAGCTGGAGTGTCCCCACGGTGTCACCAGCCTGGTTAGGAGCTGGTGCATCCATCACCCCTGGATAAACTCCAGTGATCTCCAACTGGTCATGAGGAATGTGTTGTGTGCCAGCCCTGGCCCTGGAGTGGATCCTGATCCAGCCCTGGCACATCCCAGGATCTCACCCACAGGTGAGCTGCTCTCCTGGGAACAAAGCTGAGGTTATTATTTCCCCTTGTAATTAAAAATCCATGATTTTATCTTGCTGGTGCCCTGGGAGTGCCAGGATCCATCTGCCTGTGGCCATCCTGTCCCACTCCCAGCTTTCCCCAAATCCCTCACGGGCAGGACTGCTCCTGCTTCTCCCTGCTGTGCAGTTTGATGGATCCCCCAGTCCCACCCAGGTTAAATCAGGCTGTGAGAATCCTTAATTGAATCCTTATGTTGATCCTTTCCATCTGATCTGGAGATTTAATCCCATAAAATGTGACCCGGAATGTTCTCGTGGCTCCCTGGCACAGCTTTCCCTCCCTTTGGGCTCGGCTGGTTTTGCTTTCCAAGGTAAATTCTGGATCTGCCTTCCATCAACAGCACCCTCTGGACAGATCCCTCCATGTCTGGATCTATTTGAATAGTTCTGAGATAGCAGCTGGATTTTGGGCCTGGGCTCCTGTGTGGGAAAGGGTTTTATCCAGCACAGGGCTGAACTCTGGATATTGGGATCAATGATCCAGATCCATCCAAGGAAGATGCTGTGGGGGACCCCAGTGAGGGCACAGGGACTCCCAAATCTCCCTGGCACCACCAAGCACCTCCCTCATTCCAGAAATAACCCCAGCCTGGCAAAGGCTCAGGAATAAAACATTTTGCTGTTATTTTTACAAATTCCACGGCGATCGGAGCCCAGGGAACCTGCACCAAGGCCACCCCCCGGCCAAAAAAAACCCCAAAAAAGGCATGGATTGCTCAGAGCTGACAGGAATGCTGAACCTTCCTGCAAGGAGCAGCTTCCCAGCCCAGAGCTGGGCAGTCCCTGTGCCCATCCCAGTGGATGGGGCCATTGGCAGAGTCAGCTTCAAAAATACAAATCCCTGCAAAGCTCTGCCCCATGGAATGGTGAGCTCCCAGATGTTGATTGCAAGGAAAAGTGGGTTCATTAATTAAAAGATCCTAAATAGTGCAGGATTCCTTTTGGATGTTTGGGAATTTGAAGGAATCTATCGTTATTAAGGCAAATCCAGCTGGTGCCCTAAAGAATTGGGAGTTTCCTGAGGGGGTTTATCAGGCAGATCCCACTGATTTTTGGTGGGAGATTTCAGGAATTCTCCCCTCTGTCCATGTGTGGTGTCTTCACTCGGCACACCAGCAGCAGGAAAAGCACAGCCAGAGGATTTTAGGGAGTTCAGGGTGAAAGATGAGCCTGGATTCTGCTCCAGCACAAGGAATTGAAACCTGTCAGCATCTCCCGTCTTCCAGTGGCATGAGCAGCATCCAAACCTGGACCTGTAGGCATTTATTTTATCAATGGAATTTCTTATTCCAAGGCCAGACTGGATGGGACTTGGAGCAACCTGGTCTGTGGAAGGTGTCCATGTCCCAGTGGAATGGGATGAGTTTAAGGTTTTTCCAAACCCAGCCATTCCAGGATTTGATGCCACCTCTGCTGATAAATCCCTGGGCAGGTGACATCCCCTCTGTCACCTGCTGAGGGGCTCCAAGGCAGGAACAAAGTGTCCATGCCTGGCAATTCCTCATCCCTGCTCCAGGAGCTGTCAGTGGCCTTTGACAGCTCCAGCAGGAATTGGGAATCGTGGATAAATCTCCCGATTTGTCCCCTCAGAATTGTCAGAATTCACTCTGAATTCACTCAGAATTGTCCCCTGGCTCCTTGGGTGTGCATCGCTCGGATCCAGCCCCTGGCACAGCTCTGAGGGAAGCACATGGAAAAAATGGGGGAAATTACACAAGATTGAGGCAATCAGAGGCTCTGCCCAGGGTATTTAGGGGCTGAACCGCGTGGGGATCCCTGAGCTGCCCATCCCAGGGGTGGGATTTGGTGCCAGCCTTAGGAGCACAGCGGGGTTTGGCCACCCTGTCCCAGCCCCGCTGCATTTCTGGCGCTATTTATAAGCTCGGGTTGCACAAGGCTGGGACTGGGTTTTATTTTTCCGTGGTTGTATCAAATCAGCGAAAAAAAGGGAAGGAGAGCCGTCTCTCGAACATCCTGTCTGTGGCTTCTTTATTTGTGCAGGGAGTTTGCGCTTGGAGCGGGAGGCAGCGGCGGGATCCGGAGCTAGGGACCGCAGCGGGTGTGGAGCCAGGGATGAGCTCCCCGTGGGAAAGGCAGGGCAGAGTTATCCATGGGCATAAACCCAGCTCTAAAACCCGGGATTTGGAGCTGGAATGTGCAGTGGGAGCTTCCTGTCTTGTCCTCTTAGCCCAGCTCCTTTCCCAGCCATTCCCGTTTGTCCCCACGGCGCTGCCCAGGGCGAGGGAAAGTGCTGCTGGATGCCGGAGAAAGCTCCCCCGGAGAGGGAAAACTTCCTCCAATTTCTTCCCCATTGACTGCGACATCTGTTTCGGGATGAGTCAGGCGGGTTCCCAGCGCCTGTGTGGGAGGGAAGAAGGGCGAGAGGCGGAGGGGTCGGACCTGCCGGGCTCGGGCCGAGAATCCCGGCTCTATACCCGCGTCCCGGCTCCATCCTCGCATCCCTGCCCCATCCCCGCATCCCTGCTCCGTCTGTGCATCCCGGCCCCATCCCCGCATCCCTGCCCATCCCCGCATCCCTGCCCATCCCCGCATCCCTGCCCATCCCCGCATCCCGGCCCCATCCCCGCATCCCGGCCCCATCCCCGCATCCCTCCCCATCCCCGCATCCCGGCTCCATCCCCACATCCCTGCCCCATCCCCGCATCCCGGCTCCATCCCCGCATCCCGGCCCCATCCCCGCATCCCTGCCCCATCCCCGCATCCCTGCCCCATCCCCGCATCCCGGCTCCATCCCCGCATCCCTGCCCCATCCCCGCATCCCGGCTCCATCCCCACATCCCTGCCCCATCCCCGCATCCCTGCCCCATCTGCGCATCCCGGCCCCATCCCCGCATCCCGCATCCCGGCCCCATCCCCGCATCCCATCCCCGCATCCCGGCCCCATCCCCTGGCCGGGCAGGGAGCCGCTCCAGGGCGATTAATCAGCCCAAATCAATTCCGAGCTTTAATTGCTCTGCTCGGTGTGGGTGGCACTCGGCGCTTGCCAAGGACGCGCCGGCTGCCCGAGGCTGCGCTGGCCGCCCCGCCTGGAATTGCTGCTCCCGACGGCTGCTCCCGCACGGCTCCTGCTCCGTCACCGGCCCCGGGAGCGGGGATTTGTCCTTCCGCAGGCGCTGCTGAGTGTCCCGGAGGGAAACCCCGACCCACAAACGCTGGGGATGGGAAATCATGTCCCGAGTCAGCGTGTTTTCCCTTCTCCTTGCTAAACACAGGGATCCTGCATCCCGCCTGGGCGTGGGGCAGGGGCCGGTGCCTGGGGCAGGAGGCGGTGCCGAGGCTGGGTTGGTTCTGTGGGGCTGCAGAGCTGCTGGGAACACCGGGGTTGTGCCGGGCCTCGGCTCCCGACCCCTCGGAGCTGCCGGGATTTCGGTCACTGCTCCAGGTCAGCCCTCGGCAAGGCCAGGAGCATCCATGGCCGAGCATTCCCAGCCCCAGCAGGCCCTGGGGGAGGTTTGGGAAGCCCGCAGGTCCCAGCTGGTGCCACCTGGAGCTGCCTGGGCTGCCGAGCATCTCTCGGTGGCACAGTTTGGTTCCAGACACACAAAAGGAAATTCCCATCAGTTGGTGCCTGGTTTTCTCCCCCTTGCTGGCTGGATTCAGGATGTTTTCTGCCACGTCTTTACAGCTGAGGGTAATTAATTGACCTCAATTAATCTCCTGTGGTAGATGAACTTCCTTTCTGCTGGGGAGGGCGTTGGAACAGCTGGTGACAAACCCAGGGCAGTGATGCTCGGGTGGTGCTGGGGTGTCCCAGTGGGGCAAATCCTCCTTTTCCAGGCTGGAGGAGGCTGAGGGGGCATCACTGCCAAATTTCCTTGTGTTTCCTTGTGCTGCCTTTGCTCCCAACCTCTGCTCTGGCTCTTATCCCGCTGGAATGGATGCTGGGGCTGGGATGGCTGAGGCTTGGGAGCTGCGTGGGGAGGGAAGGAATTTTCCCCGTGCCACATCAAGCCTGTGGGGGTTATCCAAACCTCTTGCTCTGCGTGGGTGGGGGCTGGGCTGCTGAGCGCTGCCAAATTGGGGGAGCTGCCCCCAAAAACCTCGTTTGTCCCCCTGAACCCCATCCCTGCATCCAGCTTTTCCCCTTCCCTCCTACCCAGGGGACCCTGGAGCCTCTCCCAGCCCCTCTGTGCCCCCCAAAGGACTTTCCCTGCAGGTGTTCGAGGGGCTGGGGGGTGACAGAGCTGCCACCACGGAGCCTCTGCGGGCTGAGGGGGCTGCCTGGAAGCAGCTGCAGCATCCTGGTGGTAATGAAATCCATCGGGGGAAAAAAAAAAAAAAAAAAAAAAAAAAAAAAAAAAAAAAAAAAAAAAAAAAAAAAAAGCAGCCCCTGAGCAGCAGGAGCGGCCGTTTGGGAGCCAGATTGGCCCGAAGGGAAGTGACTCAACGTCTCGGAAGGAGTTGGGGGCGGCGAGGGGAGCAGAGGACAGCGGTTGACCCAGGGTGGGGACACAGCACAGCCAGGGGGGCTGGCAGCCACCTGCCTCCCCTTGGGCAGCATCCCTGCGGGAGCGCTCTGCGCTCCGTTATCCCTCCGTGGGATGCTGTGCTCCGGCCCGGGGGGCGGCACAGGAGAGGAGAGGCCCCTTGGGAAGTAGCTTGTTGCTTCCTCACGCTGGGTTGTGATCCAGGCCAGCGTTCCCAGCTCCCGGCGTCACACCCTCTCCCAGCTGTTGCTCGCCGAGCGCACGGCGCTGCCAAGAAAACCTCGGTGATGGATGCAATTCCTTCCCCGCTCGCTTAAAAGCGGCGGGGAGCGGCACCCGTGCCTGTGGCCGGTCCCGGCGTGCCGAGATCCGCCTGGGAATGGGATCCCCCTGCCACCCGGGGCACCCCGAGCTCGTCCTGCCCAGCGCCGAGCAGCGGGACAGCCTTGGCACCACACGAGGTACCGGGAAAAGTCACTGCGGGGCTTGGTGGGGATACTGGGAGCACTGGGGGGTGGTACTGGGAGCACTGGGGGGTGTTACTGCGGCAGCAGATGGGATAGGATGTGGTGGCAGAGCCATGGGGCAGATCCAACCTGTGCCACTCCCCAGCCAGGTTCGTGTTTCTCGTGGGTTTTATAGTTTTGGGCTGCATTTCCCACACCTTGAGGGGGTCCTGTGGCACCCGCTCAGCACCCTGCTGGGGACCTGCCACAGGTGCCACAAGTGTGGGATATCCCAGAGCCACAAGTGTGGGATATCCCAGAGCTCCCACCCCATCCCGGGGGTCCTGGGAGCCCCTGGGAGAGAGGGACACCAGGGTCACCAACCCCCGTGCCCTGTTCCTCAGGGGGATTGGCACATCCCTGCCCGAGCTCCACACGTCAGGGCTTTTTGGGGCTTCTCCTTTCCCCGCAGCAGCCCCACGAGCAGGCACGTCAGCACTTTTTCCAGGCCTGATTCAGCTCGGGGATGTTGCGACACGGAGTTGTGCAAAGCTGGCAGTGCCTCCGATTCCTCTTTTTCGGCTCTCACGGGAGCTCCTCCGCCTGGGACGGGGTCAATGTCCCCACCTGACGGGACGTGGTGGCCTTGAGCTGCCACCCAGCTGCCCTCCCTCCCTGCTGGCATCACCCCCTGTCCCCTGGTCACACCTGGGGGTGGCTTTCCAGCTCTGAGGGAACTGGGATTCGTCCCTTGTGCTGGGAGCTGGAAAACTCCTGGATCTTGATGCTGCAGAGCAGGTGGGGCTCTGGTGATGCTCTGTCACAGCATGGTGCAGCTTTTGCTCCAGGTGGTTTGCATCTCCTTCTGAGTGAGCTATCCTGCCTCAGGGCAGGGATTTGTGTCCAGGGGTTTGTGTCCAGGGGTTCGTGTCCAGGGGTTTGTGTCCAGGGGTTTGTGTCCAGGGGTTTGTGTCCAGGGGTTCGTGTCCAGGGGTTCATGTCCAGGGGTTTGTGTCCAGGGGTTTGTGTCCAGGGGTTTGTGTCCAGGGGTTCATGTCCAGGGATTTATGTCCAGGGGTTCATGTCCAGGGGTTTGTGTCCAGGGGTTCGTGTCCAGGGGTTTGTGTCCAGGGGTTTGTGTCCCCCCAGGCTCAGCTCCTGCCAGATCACCAGCTGCACCGTGGGTGCCACTGGCAGTTTCCAGCTCCAAGCAGGCACAGGGGCCAGGTCAGGGTGGCCCTTGGCTGGTCACCCTCTCTTTGGGGGTCACAAACCAGGACAGGCTGATTTCCTCACTGGGAATGCACTGCTGGACGAACAGCTGGGAATGGGCAGGACCTGATGAGCAGCTTCTCTTCTTCCCTGCAGCCCAGGAGTGGCTTTGGGTTACCCTTCTCCCATGTGTGAGAGGCAGGGAGCACCCCAGGAGCAGGGCATGGATTTGGGGGGCCTGGGGAACAGGGATGAGGGGTGGAGGAGCCCGAGGGGACCCTTTGTGCTGATGCCTTAGGAAGGCTGACCTGAGACAGAGGCTGGGCAGAGCTAGAGAATGAAGCAGATATTTATGAAAAAGCTTCCAGGACCCACCCTGGGCATCACAGGAGCCTGACCAAGGCTGCACAACGGCCACACAAAATGCCTGCCCCATCACAAGATTTTACATTTTGATAAGTTTTGGTCCATTTGCATATTGGAGTTTAATTGTCCAATTACAGCTTCAGGTTGTGAGCACAGAATCTGAAACTGTGAAAACTAAAATCAAAGGCATTAGTGAGGGATACCCAAACCCTTCCCAGAGCCCCCCAGGAGATCCCCACGCCGCTGTGGGCAGCACAGGAGCCGTGGTGGACAGGGCACATCCCTGCTGCCACATCCCCTTCTGTGTCCTGCAAATTCAACATCCTCCCCCTCAGAGCTTCCCCCTTCCCCTTCCAGCCCTGCTGAGGCCAGCAGCTGCTTTATTCCACGGGCTGCATTTCATTTCCCTCGTCCTCCCATCCCCATGTGCCTCTCCTCGGGATGAGAAGCCTCGGCAACATCCGTGTCAGCTCCAGCTGGATGCCAAAGCCACAAGCCCAGGGGGGTTCCCATGCCAGCCCTAACGGGGCTGGAGGAGAAGCAGGGATGTCTAATCCAGCCTCCAAATGCTAAAAAATTCCTGGGGGATTTATCCAGCTCAGGTAAACGACTTCTGGGTTTACATGTATTTGTTAATTTGTATTTTTAATGGGGATTTGGGACGGTTTGCTGGAGGTTTGGACCCGTTGAGGTTTTTTGCTCTGCTGTTGTTATACAGTGAGTTTGGGAGCTCTGGGATCCCTGCTGTCCTTCACCCCAAACCCCCCAATTTTCCCTAAAATCCCAACCTCTTTTAGAGGTTGTTATACAGTGAGTTTGGGAGCTCTGGGATCCCCCTGTCCTTCACCCCAAACCCCCCAATTTTCCCTAAAATCCCAACCTCTTTTAGAGGTTGTTATACAGTGAGTTTGGGAGCTCTGGGATCCCCCTGTCCTTCACCCCAAACCCCCCAATTTTCCCTAAAATCCCAACCTCTTTTAGAGGTTGTTATACAGTGAGTTTGGGAGCTCTGGGATCCCCGCTGTCCTTCACCCCAAACCCCCTAATTTTCCCTAAAATCCCAATCTCTTTTAGAGCCAGGCTTTGCAGCCTGTGTGGTGGGAAAACAGCACAGAAAGGAGAGGAGCTGGCAGTGGATTGGGGGGGGTTGGTGTCCTGACAGTGTGGCAGTGTCCCCTGGCTGGGGACAGGGAGAACAGGGTGGCTTTTCTTTGCCCTGCTGATCAGCATTCAGCTGGGGAGGCAGAGCACAGCTGGGAGGATGCTCCTGCAGATCCGGGGTGACTTCCTCGCTCAAGGGGGGGCTGAGTCTGCTGTCCCCAGCCCTGCCACATCCCCTGGGGGGTCACGTCCCTCCAGCAGACCTATTTCTGTTTTCTTGGGGTTTTTTTCCCCTTTGTACGCCCCAAATCTGGAGTGATGTCCCCAAGGTTTTGTCCCCAAGGAGCCCTGACAAAGCCCAAGCCATGGTTGGGGACAGCATCACTGGATTGCTGGGGTGTAGCAGGGAGGATGCTCTGAAAAAGGGAGTTTTTTGGTCTTTTTATTGCCTGAGAACTGCCAGGAGAAACCCTTGGATTGTTAGAAAAGAAGAGAGCAGAGAAAAGAGGGAAGATAACTTTTATTACCTTGGAAGTCGAGTCATTTTAAGCAGCCCAGAAGTACAAACTGCCCTTTTTAAAATAAATCTTTGCCTGTGTAGGTACAGACAGCCAAATTTTTCCCCTTTAATGCTCAAACCTTCCCAAGAGCAGAAGGGATGGAGCAAAAGGCTGGGATTTTACCAACGGGGTGGCTCTTTCAACACTTTGTGCCAGAGAAGGCCGAGTTCCTCTGCCAGAGTTTCACCCTGGGAGGAGCCTTTCACCACCCAAATTCTGAGGTTAAACCCCATTTCCTGGCAGGATTGGGGTGCTCTCCCCATAGGGGTGACCCCCAGACTGTGACCAGGAGGATCCGTGGGATCCATCCCATCCTACCCCGACCTGTCCCGCACAGCTCTGCCCAGACAAACACTGACTCATGTTTTTCTGTCCCACCCTGGGCACAGCAGCTTTTTTCAGGCTGCCTTTCCCAGCCATTGCCTTTTTCCTGTGCTGTTCACATGGGCAGGGTGCAGGGAGGGGCCGGGGGTGCCGGGTGTGGGGCTCCCAGATCCGTGAGGGAGAACTGGGATGTGTCTGAGTGGATCCAGGTAGGGATTAATCTTCCCCACTGCCCTTGGAGGAGCAGAGCTCTGTGCCTCAGTTTCCCCTGTGGCTGTTCTGCCTCCCTTTGCCCCGGGGGTCTCCAGCTGCTGGGAGAATTTCCAGCCCGGATCCTCACTGGCAGGAGCTCGTTCTCAGCTGCTGCTGCTGCTGCTCCCATGGCATCCCACATCCCTGTGCCTTTCCCAGCCTGCTGGAGCGGGACAGAGGGGTCAGGGGGTGGAACCACAGCCAGGAGCAGCTTTTGGATGTCCCAGCTCCCTCCTGATGGGCTGGTGGTGGATTTACACCGAGGAATGGGGCTGCATCCCGGGTATCCCGGGGTGGGGGGAGTGGGATGCTGGGCAGCGTCATCCCTGTGGCACCTGTTGCCATGGCAATCACCGGCTCAAATAAAGGGGAATTGGGGCTGGGTACCCTGAGCTGCTTTCCCATTTGGTTCCTTGCTCCCTGAGATTGCCAGGAGCTGGATCCCTGCAGGGATGTCCCTCCTGTCTAACCCTGGGCTGGAAATCCCTGGATGCCAGAGGGATTGGTGGGGTGGCCTCGGGTGCCAGACTGGGATGAGGTTTGCATCCTCCTTCCCTAGGCCAGGAGATGCCATGGGAATTTTAGGGAATTCTTAGGGATGCTCGGGATCCACCCCACAGAGAGGGACTCGAGCTCAGCCAGAGCTATGAACCCTCACAAAACCAGGGCCAGCACCTGCCACATGTCCCCAGGGCCATCCCTGCCCTCCAGGGACACCCAGGCCTGTGGCAGAGCTGGGTGGGGTCTGGTGCCAGCAGGTCCAGAGCGACGCGGAGATCCTGTTCGACCCCGAGCCCACCCCAAATCTGAGCTCCGAACATCTGCCGGCAATCCCCCTCTCCCGGGAAGCTGTGCCGGAGCTGCGGGGCAGCTGCCCGCCCCTCCCACGCCCGGAGGAAGCGGGTTGGGGTTTGGGGTGCGCTGGGAGCTCGGGAAGGGCCGGTGGAAGGAGGGGAGGGGAGCGCTCCGAGGAGGGAAAGGCAGAGCAGCTGCCGGGGAGGAGGCGGCAGCAGGGCGGGCACGGAGCCGGCTTTTCCCGGGGATTTGTTTGTCCGGAGTGGGCGAGCGTTTTCTGGGGGGGACAAGCACCAACCCAAGGGCTCCCCCAGTTTCCCAGTGCTGCAGACCCAGCCCGGATTCATTTCATGATGTGGATCAAAGCGTGATGCACTTTGACAGCTCAGGCAGGATCTGATGCGCTCCAAAGCTGCTCTGCTGGGTTTGATTTGATTTGATTTGATTTGATTAGGTTCTATCAGTTCTCCTCAACCTGTCTCAGTGCCGCCAGTAAAAGCCTGGCCGGCGGGCGCTGGGCAAGGCAGGAGGCGGTGCTGGCAGCCTGCCCATGGCTACAAACTCCTGGAGCAGGGCTCCGGCACCGCCCTGCCCGCCGGGATCCGCTGCCGGCGGCCCGAGCATCATCCCCTGCCCTCCCCGAGCCCCCGGGGCGCGGATCCCGCCGCCTTTCCCCGCTCACATCCGTCCCCCGCCCGTCTGCCTTGGCCGGGGCAGAGTTTTTTCGCCCAGAAAAAAGCTGGATTTGAACATTTTCTGCTGTTCTCTCCGTTTCCTGTGGCCTTCCCAAGAACAACACGGCCTGACCTCATCCTCCCCCGGTACGCGCCGGGATGCTGCCGGTGCCCGTCGGGAATCCCGCCCCGGCCTTCCCTGGGTACCAAGGCAAACACAGCTGCGGGAGTGACGGAGAAAAGGCTATTTTGGGCTCGTTTTTGTTGAGGTAGGAGGACAAAGATGAATAGATTGAAGGGAGGACAGTGGTTTTGGCTCGAGCAGGGAATTTTCGGAGAGGAGCAATGAAACACTCTTAGTATTATGTGGCTTTTTTTTTTTTTTTCTTTTTCCCCTCCCAGACTTTGGAGTTTTTCTGCTGTGAGAAATGAGGAGGTTTTATGCAGCTGCCCCCGAGACTCTCCATTTTTGGGAGAGTTTTGGAGAGGCAGGTGGGAGTGTGCTGGATGGTTTTTCCAGCAGGTCTGGGCTCCTGATGCCTGTCCTGCCCATCTGGAATGTTTGTGGTGGGACTGGGAGCTGCCTGCTGCTCCTGTGGAGTTTGGGATTGCTCCTCATGAGCCCTGGAAACAAACCCATCCTCCACCAAATCCCACAGGGAAGCACAGTCCTGGTGTTCCCCTTGCCTCTGCCATCCTCATCCCAGCTGGGAACAGAAACCAATCCTTGCCCAACCTGGCAGAGCAAAATGCCCAGAGAAATCAAATCAAATCAAATAAATCCAACAAAATGAGCTTTGGAATGAGCTGAAAGCCATCAGGCCCAGCAATTAAAAATAATGATAAAGAGAGGATTTTACATTAAAAACATGGAAGTGGACACAGCAGGAGGAGGAGTGGGAATTTCTCCTGTCCCTCTGGAGCAGGAGCTGAATGTGGGGTCAGAGTGACCCCGGGGTGGTGAGGGGTGGAGGTCCAGCCCTGGGGGTCTCACTTACCCCTGGATGGGGTGGAAATGGTGGTTGTGGAGCAAATCCAGGGAGCTTTGGGGTTCTCTGGATGATGGGATGGGATGGGATGGGATGGGATGGGATGGGATGGGATGGGATGGGACGGGGTGGGACGGGATATGATGCAATGGGGTGTGGTGGGATGGGAAGCAATGAAGTGGGATGGGATATGAGGCAATGGGGTGGGGTGGACATGGGGGTCTGGGCTCCCCCACCTTTCTGGGGCTCCGCCTTTGGAAAGGGGATGACCTGAAAGTCCCTGTTCCATGAAGCAACGACTCATTAATCAACACGACCATCGCTGGGAGAGTCAGTTCTGCTGATTCCGTTCCTTCCACCGGATCATCGACTTTAATTCATTGAGCTTTTCCTGGGACAAGGCCTCTTCCCAGCTCCAGCTCATTCCCAAGCTTTGCACTCAAACCTCATTTGTTCTGGCCTCTTATCGTCCCCCAGAGCTGGGCCAGGGGGAGGTGACAGGGTGGGATTTCAGCCCCGGCCGGGGACTCTGCAGCAGCAATGGCAGGAAGGAACAGCAGGAAAAGCCCAGGGAGAAACAATAGCTTCCAACACAAACACCATGGGAATCTCAAAGCAGGGGACAGGGAGGGTCCTTGGGCGTCCCCATGTCCCTCCTGTGAGGGCACATCCGGCTGGGATGCTCTGTGCTTCTCGGTCAGGCTTTGGGGGATTTTGGTTTTAAACCCCCCTGACCCACGCTCACAGGGGAGAGGTTGAACCCCCTCAATCCAGGCTCTGGAGCCCTGAGCAGGGCAATGGCAAATGATGCTGTTGGTTTACCACAATTAACAGATTTAAACACACAGGGCACCAGCTGAATCAGGGAGATAACCCTGCGAGAATCCAGGATATGAAATAGATCATGCAGATCATGTGCACCTCGTTTATACCTTCACTTACTTATTATGTAATTGTTAGTGATCTGTGGTTGATTGTTCAGTCCTTTGTGTGCACCCGAGGGTGCTGCTCGTGCTGGCTGCTTGTACAGAGAGTACAGGATGGGATTTCTGTCCTGGGTTATCCCAAAAGATGCTGGGATCAGGGCAGGACCCCACCTTCCCCAGCCTGGAGGCCGGGAGGGTCCCCAGGCCAGCACAGCTCCTCCCCACCAAGGGAGGCTAAACAGGGTTAATTTTGGCCACATCCTGAATGGTTTTCCTCCCTTAACCCCACATCTGGGGGTAAGTGGCCCTTCTTTGATCCTGCCTTTAATGTTACAGCTCACGCCTTAGGCCGGCGTGGAGGGAGCTGCCCTTGTGCCCTGGGACGCTGAACTGTCACCTGTTCCCTGTGCCGACAGAGAGGAGAGAGGTGAGAGGGTGCCTGGTGTCAGGGGGGTGTGTGGGGAGCCTCCCTTTGGGTTTTCAGTCCAACTCAGTACAAAAAACCAAAAAAAAAAACAACCAAAAAAAAAAAAAAAAAAAAAAAAAACACCAAAAAACCACACCCCCCCCCCGTCCCCCCAAAAAAAACCCAAAAAAAACCCAAAAAAAAAGGAGCCATAATAGGTTGCAGATTGGTCAGAGCTGTTGATGAGCTGTTAATGAGCATTATCCCCCTTTTCCCCCTGGAAGTAGGCGGGTAATCAACTTTTTTTGCAGGATGAGGCTGCAGCCACATCCTGGTGGAGCCGAGGGGCTGAATCACATCCTGATGTCTCACGGATGGGGGTGGAAATCAGGGAGGAGCTGCGGGAGCATCTTGTTTGGGACCAGCGGGGTTCTCATGGGATCCCCCTTGCCTGTGTGTTTGTCCCTTCTCTCCCTGTCCCCAGTTCCCCACCTGCTGGGGGCCGTTGTCCCTCCTGCTCTGCCATTAACACCGAGTGTTTGCCCAGCAGGGGAAAATCACCGGCTGCAGATCCCGGCATTCCCAGGTCTCCGGGGTCACACAGGCCATGGCGCTTCCCAACCTGTCTGATTACTTGGACGGCCTCAACAACTACAGCGACTACCCAGACTACACCTACGAGGACAGCGGCAGCACGTGGGCAGACCCGGCCCACGACCCCAAGGACATCACCAGGATCCTGTCCGTCATCATCTACAGCGTCTCCTGCGTGCTGGGCATCCTGGGAAACGGCCTGGTCATCGCCATCATCACCCTGAAGATGAAGAAGTCGGTCAACGCCGTCTGGTTCCTCAACCTGGCCGTGGCCGACTTCCTCTTCAACATCTTCCTGCCCATCAACATCGCCTACACGGCCATGAGCTACCACTGGATCTTCGGCACCGTCATGTGCAAGCTGAACTCCTTCCTCCTCATCCTCAACATGTACACCAGCGTCCTGCTGCTCACCACCATCAGCTTCGACCGCTACGTCTCTGTGGTGTTCCCAGTGTGGTCCCAGAACCACCGCTCCACCAACCTGGCCTACGGGGTTTGCGTGGTCATCTGGACCGTGGGCATCATCATGAGCTGCCCCTCGCTCGTCTTCCGGGACACAGCGCAGACCCGCAACTCCGTGATCTGCTTCAGCAACTTCTCCCTCTCCAGGAATAAGTCCTACGAAGGGCTGGCCCTGATGAGGCACCGCACGGTGAACATCACCAGGTTCCTGGCCGGGTACATCCTCCCCATCACCATCATCACCTTCTGCTACGTCGCCATCGTCTTCAACCTGCGGCGGAACCGCCTGGCGAAGTCCAAGAAGCCCTTCAAGATCATTGTCACCATCATTGTCACCTTCTTCCTCTGCTGGAGTCCCTACCACCTGCTGAACCTGCTGGAGACGGTGCCCGACACAGTCCCCTGGTCCGTGTTTGAGATCTTCATCCCGCTCACCACAGCTCTGGCAGCCTCCAACAGCTGCATGAACCCCGTCCTCTACGTCTTCATGGGCCAGGACTTCAAGAAGTTCAAGGTGACCCTCCTTTCCAGGCTGGTGAACGCCCTCAGCGAGGAGACAGGACACTCCAGCATCGTGCACAGGAGCTTCTCCAAGATCTCCTCCATGACTGAGAAAGAGACAACAGTTGTCTAAACTCAGCCTGCCGGAGGGACAGGGTCCCCTGGTGCTGGCACTGTGATGGTGACCACCCCTGTGGTGGCCCTGGTGTGGGTCAAGCATTGTCCAGCACTGTCCTACAGCCCATTTTTGACTGGTGTTGCTGCCTGGGGGCTGGAGAAGACACAACCACCCTTGTTCTTGTGTGGGATTGCAAAAATCCTTGCGCCAAACTAAGAAAATGTTTTGGGGCATTCCCATCCAACCTTTGCATTGCCTGACCCGGGAAGGGCTTTCCTGGTGTTCCCAGAGGCACCGTGGTGGGTGCAGCGTATCAGGAAGGCATCTCCTGTGCCATGGGTGATCCCTGCCACGACCAAATTGGTGACACTCCTCTGTCCCATGTCTGTGTGTGGCTCCTCATGGTAAATTCCTGAGGTATTTTGGTACCAGAAGAAGGTGTTTGTGACTTTTGGGAAGTGTCCTTACGAGGGGTTGGAAAACCCCACCTCAAAGAACTGGGAAGTCTCAAATGCCTTCCAAGTGATCCAGACCCACCTTCCAGTGCAGGGATTGGGCTCACACACAGGGTCACCAGCATGGAAAACTGGGAGAAGAAAGAGGGAAAGGTCAATTTGGAATGTCTTTTTAACCCTTTGTTTGATGGGCACGTTCCACACGGTACATCCTGCAGGGAAGGTGGAAGTTTGGGACCAGGAACAGGTCCATGAGCTGGGAATGAGCTCCTGGGGAGAACCTGCTGTCCCCTCCTGTATCCAGAGGAGACTGGCTCTGTTGCCAGCTGCTCCCTGGTGGGACCAGTTGGTTCTGTGGGACGATTTTGCCTCTCCCATCTTGGGAGACTCTGGGAATCTCGTGGGAGGCTCTGCTGCCACACACAGATCTCTGCAGTGAAGGATGGGCCGAGCCACCGCCTCCATCCAATTTCACACCCAATTAATCTCGGAGCTCCTTCTCCATTAGGGCTCCTTCACCACAACCCCGGTGTCACCCTCATTTATGTGTCACTCCCAGGACAGCGAGGAATCCCTGGAGCTGGAATTAGGCAGCCCCCAGGTGGCCCTGGGGACATTTCAGGCGGTCCCCCAGGCAGCTTTGCGCAGCGTTTCGATGCGTTGGCAGTTGGGAGTCTGCTCCCGGGTGCCCACAGAAGCCGAAATATTTATTTATAGCTTTCCTTGGAAATGAGAAAATGGAAAATGAAATGGAGAGGCAGCTCCCGGGGAGCTATTTCCAGGCAGCAGATTGTGTCAGCCACAGGTACGAGCAAAGCCTTGGTGACCGAGAGGCGGGAACGCGGCGGATCAGAGCGGATGCTGCCGCGGGAGCCGGATTTTGGCATTTCGGGATTTCAGAGGGATTATCCGGCGTCCTCTCCACCCCGGCGCTGCCTCGCTGTTCCACCTCGGTCTGCATCACCTCCTCCGTGTGATGGGACACCCAGCACCTGGATTGTCTCCGTATCTCCTGGGGCTGGGACCCCGTGTCCCTAGGGAGCACTGCCACGTCCCTGCTCCACCCCAACATCCATCCAGACACCAGCGCTGCTCTTCTGTCCCCTCTTGTTCCTGATTCTCCTCATCCTGGCAGGGTTTGGGATGAGGATGGGGAAGAGAAGTGAAAAATCCACTGGGTTTATCCTGCTGGACTCCGTTAGCTTTGAATTAACACCGCCAAGGGATATCTGGCCGAGCCCAGGGCTACTCCCAGCCCTGATCCACAGAGATTTTTTCCCCCAAAACCCTTGCTAGATCCATACCCGTGGAAGAAGGAGGCTGCAGGGCCTCTCTGGGTGGTGGAAGGAGGCTCCTCTTGCTCATTTTCCCCAGTATTTAATTAATACTGCTGGAAGGCTGCCGGGATCCTGTTAGGAGTGGGATAGGGCAGATGGGATGGGCGGGACAGATGGACAGACAGGGCGGTGACAGGGACACACAGAACTTGCAGAGGATCTGATTAGGGAGCAGTGGGAGTGGGATGTACCCAGAGCCAGCAGCCTCTGGGGCTTTTTGGGCTCATGATTTGGACAAGCCCTGGATGTGTGGGAACAGTGGGATGAAGCCTCAAGGACTGAATGCCATCCCACTGCCCCTCAGGTTGGTGCTGGGACATTCAAAATGGATCCAGGATGCTCCTCACTAATTCTGGTGTCTGTTTTTTCCCAAGCCCATCTGTTATTACTCCAAACAGCTTTCCCCCAAAAAAAAAAAAAAAAGAAAAAGCAGTGCCTTGGTACTTACCCTGGGGTTAATTCATCACTGTAATGGCGGCTTGGGAATCCCAAGTTTCCCAAATATTTGAGTCTGTCTTTGTGGCTGTTTGCTTATTTAATAAAACCCCTGTTTCCCAGACAAATTCCTCGATGTGTGGAGTGGAAGGATCCCAGGGTTTTTCACTGAGCAGTCGCTTCCCTGTGTGTATTCCTGGTGTCAAATTTGAAATTGTGGAAAGAGCTCAGGAGCAGAGGGATGGGGTTTGAGTGGCTGAGGTGGGATCTGAGCCTCTTGGATGGGCTTTGGGAGCTGTGCCATGGATGATCCAAGTGCTCCACCCCAACATCCATCCAGACACCAGCGCTGCTCTTCTGTCCCCTCTTGTTCCTGATTCTCCTCATCCTGGCAGGGTTTGGGATGAGGATGGGGAATAGAAGTGAAAAATCCGCTGGGTTTATCCTGCTGGACTCTGTTAGCTTTGAATTAACACCCCCAAGGGACAGCAGTGATTCCTGTTCCCGTGTCACCCGCTGAGACAGGCAGCCAACAGCTCACCCAGGCAGCACTAGAAATGCACATTTTTATATGCCTATAAAATGGAAGCAAGGGAAAAAAAAAACCAAAACACTTCCTCAGAAAACTTCAGCCTCCTCAGCCAGGTTTTTCTTCCCTTTTTGGCAGAGTGGCAAAGAAATGCAGCTCAGTGTCGCCCCAGTCCCTCTGATATTCCCGAAATACCGCAGGAGCTGCAGCTCTGGAATCTCCCAGGGTGGTGAGGATGCATCCTCTCAGCATTCCTTGGGGGTTTTTTTCAGTGCTGGATATTTAGTTCCTGGAGGGGAGGGGTCTGCACTCCCCCAGAGTGTTGGGAAGTTCCAATACATTAAATTAAAGATCCTTGGATGTGTCCCAGTGACCCCGATCCCACCCCTGCGCTGCTCAGCTGGAGACATCCTTAGCTGTTAATTAACAAAGTCCTCTTGATTAGCGGCAGCAGGAGGTTAATGACCACGGGCAGCTCCAGGGGAACGTGCACAAACTGGAATTAGCATCCAGGGAAAGGGCTGGGTGGGAGCTGCAGCTCCAGGGCTGGCGGTGCCGGGATCTGCCGCCCCTTTTGGGGCAAAAATCGGTGAAATTGGGATGCAGCTGGATTTAGCACCTCAGAGTCAGGGGGTGAGTAGGATGCAGAGCCACCACCATCCCCGTGAAATCTGGAATTAGGGGGGTCGTGGGGATCAGGATTTTAGGGTAGGTCAGGGCTTGTGGTAAAGAGCAGCAGGTTTTGGAGCTGGGGCACAAACCCCATCCCAGGATCCCCATTCCCAACCTTTGTCCAGGACATTTATCCCAAACCCTGCGACCCCAACCTTCATCCCAGGAGCCCCATCCACATCCCTGTGATTCTCACCCTCAGCCCAGAATCCCCAGTCCACATCCTTGGAATCCCACAGTCCTCATCTCCCAAATCCTCTTCCCAACCATCCCACCCCTCCCTATCCCAGCTCCCCTGGGATTCAGCACCCCCAGGCCCCAGGGACGTTGTTGGGAGCCGTGGCAGGACTGGTCCTCACCCAGCCCATCCCAAACCTGCCCTCTTCCCGCTGCTGCCTCCCTGGATTTACACACAACCCCCACTCCAAACCCGAGGCTGGGTCTCATTTCCCAGGAGAAATCACTCTGGAATACAGCAAACCCCGTTCCTGTGGAATGTGTCGCCATCCTTAACGACAGCTCTTTTTCACTTGGCTGTCACACGGCCCTAAAATAAAGCCCTGCTTTCCCTCTCCCACAAATCACTGCCTGTATTCCGAACTGGAATGAAATTTAAAATTAAGGAAGAAAAAAAAAAGGACTGAATGTGTTCCCCTCTCCCTTTGCTGGGAGCCAGGCAGGTTGGAGCCAGGTTTAAATTATCCCTGCTGCGTTCAGGCACGTTGTCAGCTGTAAATTTTAGGGGAAATAGCCAAGCTGATGGATAAACCTGTTGGTTTTGTCAGGGAGGGAAGTGGCTGCTCTCAGATTTAAGGCCCATCTCCTCATCCTGGGGTTTTTGTGGAAGGGGAGGGGATTCCCCCTTTTTTCAAACACAGCTGGACCTTCATGGAATTTAATTTGGGAAGAAGGGGACCTCCATCTCTCTGAGCCCCCCAGCATCCTTCTCATCACTGGGGGCATTGCCCAGAACCCCCTGAATTCATCCCAAAGGAACATCCACTCCCTTTGCCAGGAAGGGATCACGAACCACGCTTGGCATCTCCTCCAGCACCACAAACCCCACCCGGAATTGGGGGAAATGCGGGAGCTTTTGGTGCAGACGCCGTTGCCACGGCAACAGCTGAGCAAACCCATCCAGCCCTGGAGGGAGGAACGCTGCAGCAGGGCCGGGAGGCAGGGAAACGCTCCCAGGGATGCGAGATGGCCGAAAATAGATGATTTTCCCTGCAGGAATCCAGGGAGGAGCGGGGCGGGTCACGGTCCCCCCCAGCCCCACACCGGGGCAGGGCGAACTGTGCCCACCCAGGGATGCTCAGGCTGAGCCAAGCGGGAAAGATTCCCGGTTTTTCACATCCTCATGGAAAGGCTGAGTGCTGCCTCCCCCAGGCATCGCGGCTGTGAAATGTCAGGAGTTTTCCTCGGGAAAATGATGCGGGAAGGGTGGCTGCCTCTTTTTTTTTTTTTTTTTTTTTTTTTCTCCAAGGGGAAAGGGAATTTTATCCTTGTTAAAATACAGCCCAGAGTTTAATAAATGGATTAAAAAAAAATCGGAGTACAAAGCTCCAGCTCGGGCTGTGCGTGCGGGGCCAGCGGCTCCTGGCAGGAGGGGGGAGCTGCTCCTGCGTCAGTGGGATGAGGGGAAGGAAGGGGGGATCCCATAATCCAGAGGTGCAGCCAGATGTGCAGCACGCCCTGACGTGGTCGTAATGTCTTCCAACTGCTCCGTTTCAGCACAAATTAAATCCAAAAACAAACAAACAAACAAAAAAAACCCAAAAAAAGCGCAGTTGTGGTGCAATAAAAGCAGGGGGGAAAGAAAAGAAAAGAAAAGAAAAGAAAAGAAAAGAAAAGAAAAGAAAAGAAAAGAAAAGAAAAGAAAAGAAAAGAAAAGAAAAGAAAAGAAAAGAAAAGAAAAGGAAAACATAAAATATAAAATAAATAAAATATAAATAAAATATAAATAAAATAAAATATGAATAAAATAAAAAATAAATAAAATATAAATAAAATATAAAAATATAAAATAAAATATAAAATAAAATATAAAATAAAATAAATAAAATAAATAAAATAAAAAGTAAAATAAAATATAAATAAAATAAAATATAAAATAAAATAAATAAAATAAAATGTAAATTGATACTGTTGGAGGCTGGGGAAGATTCCCAGGTCTTTTTTCTTGTGGGAAAGGGTTTGTGGAGGCGGAGGTGCAGATGTGGGCTCCCCTCCCCAACCCTCCCCTCCCTCCTGCCAAGCTGCAGCCCAGGCTCCGGGCGCCGCACGCGATGTCATCCCTTAATTGTTTTATCTCGGCGATTAATTGGCTCTGGGGGGTTAATTACTTCCGAGGGGCGGGAGGGAGCGCTGCCCCTCTGGCGGCCGGGGCCTGTCAGAACAAATCAAGGCTGATGTGAGGCTTCATCCCCGCTAAAAAAAGGGAATTTCACCAACTCCAGATTAGAAATGAGAGATAAATTGCACCCAGCTCTCACCCTGGTGCCAGGGAAGGTCAGGAATAAATCCTGCAGTGAATCTCCCCCTTCCTGCCACTCATCCCATTAAATCTGTCTGTAAGGACACTCTCCAGGTACTAAAGCTCCCAAAAAGGAGCTGCTTTGGCTGCGTGGTCAACACAGAAATGACATTAATGGGATTTAAATACAGAAATGAATTTAAGGCATTAAAGGGGAGAGGAGCTGCTCTCCCTTCACTCCCACATCCCTGGTCTGGGATGGGTGGGGGGTGCTCAGGTGGCCCCACAAACACACGGGGAGGCGGAGCAGCAACAAAACCTCTCTTTTAATTGCTGGGTTGCCCTGAGGGTTTGTTCTGACTGACAGACAACCCCAGGGCTCCCATGACCAAAGGTGTGTGGGTTCAGCTCCCTTCCCACTGCCACCAATCCCCAAAAAACCTCCAGGGAAGAGTTAAAAGAGTTAAAATCAGGGCAGCTGCTCCCTCTGAATGCAATCCCCACCTCCTTCAAGGAAACAAGCAGCAGGAGCCCCCCAGCCCAGCTCTGCTCCGAACACACCTTAGAAAAATAGATTTTTATTGAAATTCTCCTTTTTTTTTTCTCCAGGGAGTTTTCTCCTCTCTTGGAATAAAGACCAAGCAGGGCCTCTGGATTCAACCTGTGCCTGCATTTCTATCAGGATCGAGAGTTAAAAGCCGACTGGTGAATCTCTAGCTCTAGAAAAGGCTGCGTACAATATATGGCTTTTGCACCTACATCCAAGGGGGTCTGGCGGGCTGGGAGCTTTTGGGAGCTTGTTTGGGGCAAAGCCAGGACAGGGGAGGGTGGCATGGGAGATGAGGGGACAGCCAGGGGCCACATGCAGCTGTGCACAAAGCCAGCCCAGAGATGGGCACGTTCCCAGTGTGTGTGTGTGTGGGATCCTTTGGTTTTGGGACACCCCAAAGCTCAGCCCCAGGGTTTGCTCCCCAAACTGGGGTTGGGTGCAGCTGGGTTGCCCTGAGGAACCCTGCACTCCTGGTCCCCCAAACTGCTCCTGGCCCCCCAAAAATGCTCCTGGGGGGGCTCTGAAATGGGGGCCTGGATGAGCTCTGGGTCCCACCAGCTCCTCTGTCCAGGGAAAACGTTCCCCTCTGGAGCAGCATCCACAGGGAAGGGGAGCTTCCACCTGCAGCCATGCTGGTGGGGGTCATGGGCCCTCCCCCAAGGGCTGGAGCAGCAGCTTTGCCTGGTGCTGTGGCTGGGGAATTGCAGGGAATTCTCAGGGAGCCGCAGGATGGCTCAAGGGGCCACAGCCACCACGTCTGGGGACATTGCAGAGCACGGCCTTGCCGATGCCATGACCTCAGGCAGGAGGTTCACCTCGCCCACACCCTCGGTCCATCCTCCCTTGGGAAGGCTGAGGATTCCACCCAAGGAATCCTTCCAGGGCTGGGATTTTGGGGAGCCACACCCACCCCAGGGAGCTCAGCTCTGGGTCAGACGTCAGGCACGGCCTGAGCAGCTCGGCGTCCCCAGGAGAATCTGAGGGGACACACAAACATCCCATTGCACTTCCCAGGAGGGCTGGGGCAGCCCAGAACAGGAGCAGGCACCTCCAGGAACAGGGAAGGCACCCCTATCCCCCAGCTTGACCCCAAAAAAAAAAGCAGCTCAGCGACAGCTGGGGGGACCTGCGGCAGCTCATGCAGGGGAGTGACCGACAGCTACGGCAGCGCACGAAGGGTTAAAAGAGGAGCCACCCACTGGGTGGAATTCAGCAGGAGCCAGGAGGAGCCCTGACCACGCAGGGGGGGTCACCATCATCTGGGGTAATAATCCTCGGGGACCCCCGAGAGGTTGCGGAGCTTCAGCGCCGCGTCCACGGTGCGGATGTAGCCGCCGATGGCCTCCCTCATCTCGGGCGTGTAGGGGTCGTACTCCAGCTTCCGCAGCCCCGAGCGCTTGAAGTTGCCGTCCTTCTGCCCCTCCACGCACAACAGCCTGTCCTCGCAGGCCCTGACGCCCAGCAGGGCCACCATCCTCTGCAGCTGCACGAAGAGGTCCCGCTTGAGGTCCTCGAAGTGCACCACCAGCACCTTCTTGCCGTAGCGCAGCCAGTCCAGCGTGTGGGTGGCCCACCACGGGGCATAGTTGGCCACAAACTCTGGCCACTCTGGGGGGGAAAAATTAAAAAAAAAGGTGAGCAGAGGTGTTGTATTCCCCTGGGAAGTGGTCTTTCCTGGGAAAACCCCCCAGGGATCGGGACCCTTGGTCTGACCCTACTTTTCCCTTATCTCTAGCCTATGGCTCTCTGCCAGGTATCCCATCCCGGGGCAGAGACCAGATAAAAACCCCTGCTCTTCCTTGTTCGCCCTCTTGGACCTCCGGTATCCCTTCAGTATCACCCAGTGCCACATCCAGGCTTTTTTTAAACACATCCAGGTATGGTGACTCCACCATCTCCCCAGGCAGGCCATTCCAATACTTTATCACTCTTTCTATGAAAAACTTTTTCCTCCTCTTCAGCTTTCCTACTTCACTCCCTTGCTCTTGCTTCTTTTCTTCCTCTTCTCTCTCTCGGGCAAAGAGCTGGCAGCTCTTAGCAGGGCCCCTTCAGGGCCCTATGCAATAAACCACATGCTCCAAGACCAGCCTTGACCCCAGAGATCTCTCATCACCTGCCCAACCCAGTTCTTACACCCTTCAAATCAGGTGGTAAAAGGGGGTGGTGGGACACCCATGATCTGCCGAGCCTCTCCTGGCAGTGCCACGTTCAAGCCGTGGGCATCTCCCTCTTCCTCCTGTGCTCCCCGCGAAACCAAGGCCTGATTAACAGCTGGGCTGGGTTTAACTCCCCCAGGAACCGTTATCCACAGGATGCGTTCCATTAGACAGAGCCAGGACAATTCACCTCGTGTAATCACAGCACATAAAGCTCGGCTTTGGAGCCGCTCCAGGGGCGTCGTAAAATTAATGCCACGGAACCAAACAGAGGTTTGGGGCTCTGCAGGGCTGGGAATGGGCTGGGGAAAATGGGGAAACACCCCCTCAGCACTGGGGGTGAGGCTGGAGAGAGGGCCTGGGGATTTTTTTTTCCCAAATGCGCCCCAAAATCAGTTCTTGGGAGAAGAAAATAATTTGGAGAGCTGGGCTGCAGGGAAGGCTGGGAATGGGACCCTCATGCTCCATGTTCAGAGCCCTCTCCAGCTGGGAATGGGCTCACAACCATTCAGTGGAAAATCTCCATCTTTCCCAGCAATGGTTAATTAACCTGACAATTAACCCATCGCCTAATTGCTCCACACATCCTCTGGAAAGAATTTGATGACATATTTTGAAGTGCAGGCAAACAAGACTGTGCTGGCAAGGAGGGAATTGTCCCCTCTGGATCTCCCTCCCCTTGGAGACACGAGGCCTGGGGCAGGCTGGGGAGGGTTTTGGGATTGGGGAGGCTCAGGAGGATCCCAATCCTGGGATCCTGGGATCCCAGTCCTGGGGCTGGGATGCCAATCCTGGCTCTATCCACAGATGGATGGGGAAAAAAAATCAACCAAGAGGCTCCTGTGCCACCACAGTGGGGGCAGTTCCAGCCCAGGGACACAAGGCTGAGGAAGGGGGTGACACTACACCCTGCTTGGGGAGAGCAGGGCTGGGCTGTCCCCAGCACTGTGAGCTGTGAGCACATGGAGATAACAAAATCCAGGCACATCCCAGCCACAGCAGCCAAAACTCCCCTTAAATAAACTCAGAATTAAGGGTAGCAGATGTTCAATCAAGCTAAACATTTTAACTCCTTCCAATGAAGTCAATCCCACAACAGCAATTTGGAAATTGCTGTAATTAAGCAGCCTCGGGCACACGCCCGTGCCTGGGGGAGGGTGGCGGCTCCGGAACAGCCGGACACATGGAAAGAACACCTGGATACCAGGGGGATGGGCTGGGGGCTGTGGTCACCCTGGGGACAGGAGGTGCCCATCCTTGGCTGGGCCAGCCAGGGCAGGGTGTTCCTGCTGTCCCGTCCCATCCCTTCCCATCCCATCCCATCCCATCCCATCCCATCCCATCCCATCCCATCCCATCCCATCCCATCCCATCCCATCCCTTCCCATCCCATCCCTTCCCATCCCATCCCAACCCATCCCATCCCATCCCATCCCATTCCACCATCCCATCCCACCCAACACGGGAGACCATGACCGACCCAAGGCCACACCAAGAAACGGCCCCAAAGAGGTGGCACAGCCCAAGATTCCCCCATGGACACCCAGCTATGGCTCTGCTGGGCTTTCCCAAGGAATTCCCAGCTCCAGTAGCCGGGCTGGAGCTCTCCCAGGGCATGCCCTGCCCTACCTTTGCCCTTCCAGTGGGCGTGGGCGGCGAAGCCGATGTGTCCCCCGTACTTGCGGTTGAACTCGGCCATCAGCGCCTTGTAGGGGTTGCGGATCAGCAGGATGGCCGAGTCGAAGGACTCGATCTCCTTCTGCCCGCTCTCGTGGGTCTTGATGCAAATGGTCCTGCCGCTCCTCCAGTGATCCCGCTCGCCCTTGAATCCTGCCCGGAGAGAGCCGGGATCAATGGGAGTGACAGGGAGCTGGGAAAGGGGCTCAGCCCGGGGAAAAGGAGGCTCAGGTGAGACTTTCTGTCTCTGTGTTGTCTGGGTTTTTGCCGTTCTCCTCTGTCCCCTTTAAGGAGTTTGTAAAAGTCTTATTTTTAACCTTCTGTGTTTCTGGAGTCAGATACACTTTCGTATAAACAAGCCACTTGTTATTGTAAAATCTAGCAATGTTTACATTCTTTTCATAAGGAGGAGACTGTAGATGGACTGTTGCATGGTCCAGTGTGGTTGGAGAAGAAGATTTTCTTCTTCCAATCCCTGGTCACTGCTGGAGTTCAATAAATATTGATTCTGTAAATAAACCTCTCTCTTTTCTGCCTGGGACATCGCAAGGTGTGGGTGTGAGTTCTTTATGTCAAAAGTGACACTCTGCACAGCTCCCTGACAGGAGTGGGCAGCTGGGGGAAGTCGGGTTCTGCTCCCAGGGAAAACCAGACAGGATTCAAGGAAACGGCCTCAGGTTGTGCCAGGGAGGTTTAGATGGGATATAAGGGAAAATATCCCCACCCACAAGGTGATGGGTCCCTGGCACAGCTGCCCAGGGCAGTGATGGAGTCTCCATCCCTGGAGGGATTTAAAAGCCGTGTGGATGTGGCTCTTGGGACACGGTGGCCTTGGCAGTGCTGGGGGAACAGTTGGATTTGGTCTCAGAGGGCTTTTCCAACCCGAACGATCCCCTGGTTCCATGAAAGGGAGCATCACAGGGATATCAGGTTGCCAAATGTAGTTGGATGATGAAAGCAGCTGGGGCGTGAAGGAGTATTTGCATCCCTCTCCCAGATGGAAATCATTTGTTTTCCCATGTTACAAGTCCCATAAAATTCATGAGTGGGTGGCTCACAGGCACAGGGGCCTCTCAGGGTGACATCTCCCTGGTCACACTCGGCTCTTGGGCCTGTTTTGAGGGGTCAAGAGCAGATTTTATGGCTTTGACCTCCCTGAGCACAGCTGGAGCTCTCCCAATAATAAATAAAGAAAGGGAAATCCTCGTGGGATCTGCCCAAGGTGGGGGTGATGCCATGAAGGGTCCAGAGAGGGGACCCTGCACTGAGCATGGGGCTGAGCCAGCATCAATCCCAGCCCCTGGAATGCACCTGGAGTGGGGGATAAGCTGGAAGGAGCTGTACTCCATCAATTAGAGAGGTGTAATTGGCTCTCAGCAGTGGATAAATCTGCTGGTTGCCTGGATACCTCCTGGCCCCTCCGGCAGGGAATGAACACGGAACCCACGCTCAGCAAAGCCCAGCCAAGGCTTTTCCCACTGCTGCTCCCTTCCCTGGGATGCTGCTGCACCCTGGGGGCTGCGACAGTGCTCCCCCACTGAGCATCTCCCTCCCTGCAAGGCTGGATTTGGTAGGAATTTGAAAGGAATGTGCTGCCTGTGGGTAAGAAAGGGGATGGAGGGAATGCCCTGGGTACCCCACCAAACACATGGCACAGATGCAGATCCCAACCCCTCCACAAAGAGAATTTCCTCTCAACGCCACAAGAAGTGAAGGAATAACAGGAGAAACCTCCGAGGTCTCCAGATAAAACTGCTGTGAGTGGCTCTAAACTCGGGGAACTGGGGTTGGGGTGGGTTATTGGAAGCAGAATCCCAAAACACTTCGAGTTGGAAGGGATCTTAAAGCTCATCTCATTCCAACCCCCTTGGAAAGGCACACCTTCCACTATCCCAGGCTGCTCCAAACCCTGGCCTCGGACACTCCCAGGGATGGAGCAGCCACAGCTTCTCTGGGCAACCCCTGCCAGGACCTCCCCATCTTCCCAGGGCGGAATTCCCTCACTGGAATGCTCCAGCCCAAACCACCCCGCGGAGCAGCAGCACCTCTCACACCCAGCTCTGCTCCGCCCTCCCTGCAGCCCCTGGGATGTCACCAGAGCTGTCCCCAGCTGGGGTGGGACCCCAGGAGCGCCCTCCCCTCACCTTTGTTGTAGAGGGAGCCATCGAAGTAGTAGCTGCCGGTGTAGAAGCCGGTGGCCAGCTCGATCAGGTGCCGGGCCCAGGTGTTCCCGGCTCCAGGGAAGCTGGCCAGGGCCACCAACTGCTTGGCACGGCTGGGCAGGAACCTCCTGTCCATGCAGCGGTTGTCTGCAGGGAGACACAAAGGGAATGCGTCATGGAAACCTGCTTTTCCCACAGGGGTGTCCTAGGAAACGCTGCTGCTCCCAGAAAAACGCTGGGGAAGGGGCGAGGAGGTAGCTGGGCAGGGAAAGGTGCCCTGCTTAAAGCTTAGAGGGACATCCCAAAGGGTCCTGGACACCTCAGCGAGTCCTAAACACCCGAAAAGTCCTAAGAGGATTTTTTCCAAAGAGTTCTCTGTCACTCCCAGCTGTATGCTTAGGGAAGAGTGACTAACAGGGATTCCTGTGCCAAGCACGCTCCTGCTTTTTCTGTGAGTCAATGAACAGCGTTTCCAGCACCGCCCCAAACACCAAAGGATCGTGACAAGGCTGACCCAAAACCACCCAAATCTGGATCCTCACTTGCTCCCTTCAGCCCTTTTCTCTCCCAGGAACACTTTTCCTTCCTCCCAGTGCTTCCCTGGCTCCCTGCTCGTACTGCTGGAGGACAAGAGTCCTCTCAGGAATGTTCTGCGTGGTCACAGCCTTTTCCCCCCATTTTTTTTCCCTGTAGCTTGTCCCCTCTGGATAGCAGACTCCCATGGGATCTTGGAGAGGTGGGGAGAAGCCCTGGGAAGGAGGAATCCTGCCAGAGGCAGAGGGGACCCTCTGTGCCCTGCAGCTGAGTCAGGCAGCAACCATAGCTCGTCAGGGCAGCGCTGATTTCCAAAAAGAAAAGCTCGTTTTTAACGGGATGCCCCACACTCCCTGCTGGCATTCCTTGGGGAGGGGAGAAAAAAAAGGGGGTGCTGGGGAAAAGCTCACCCTGCACTTGTGTCTGGTAGACCAGCAGGAACTCAGCGGAGCCGCAGCTCTCGAACTCCTCGGCGGCGCATTTGTGGGCGCAGAGCTGCTCGTCCTCGCGCTCGTGCAGCGGGAACAGCGTGCTGGGAAAGCCGCAGCGGCACGTGGTGCCCGCCAGCACCGCCAGCGGGAATTCCTGCGGGGAGGGACACCGGGAATGGCACCGGCACCACCCCCCTCCCCCCGAATTCCTGCGGGGATGGACACCGGGAATGGCAATGGTATCGCCCCTCCCTCCCCGAGAATTCCTGCTGGGATGGCCACAGGGAATGGCGCTGCCACCACTCCATTCCCCAGGAATTCCTGCGGGGATGGCCAGAGGGAATGGCACCAACACCGCCCCCCTCCCTGCAGCAGAGCCTTGGCTCCCCGCACTCGCCCTGGCTGGGCAGTGTGGGGTGGTTGGTAACATCCTTCCAGCATCCTTCCAGACCATTCCAGCATCATTCCAGACCATTTCCAGCACCATTCCAGACCGTTCCTACGTCCTTCCAATTCCAGCATCTTTATGCCTTATTTCTTGCATCCTTCCAGCCCGCTCCCAGCATTCTTCCAGCCCATTCCAGCATCCTTCCAGACAATTTTAGTATTGTTCCTGCCCATTCCATCCCGTTCCAGCATCCTTTCAGCCCCTTCCAGCATCCTTCCAATTCCAGTTTCCTCTGCCTTATTTCCAGTATCCTTCCATTTCCATCCTCCCTATTTCAAGGATCGTTCCAGACCATTTCCAGCATCCTTACAGACCATTCCAACATACATCCTCCATCAGTTCCCACTTCCAACCTTTCCCTTCCCTGGAGGCACCATGCCCCAGGATGAAACCCCTGGACCAGATCAGAACCCCACAGTTGCTCCTTTAAATCTCCCTTTCAACCCAAACTGTAATTCTGGGATGCTCCTTCCCAAACTTCCCCAGGGCTGCTGTTGGCTCCAGTCCCTCCCGTGGCAGGGACACAAACCCATTGATCCCTTTCCCGTTCGGATACACAAGAATCGTGTCCCTAAGCTGGGTTCAGATCTCCTGGTGTGACTCTGATGATGATGATGGGAACAAAGATGAAGAAGCGAAGTTTATCCCCTGTACCTTCTCAGTGCAGAAATCCACACATTTATCCACAGACATGTTGAGCATCAGCTGGCTGGCGGGCAGGGCGATGGAGACGTTCTCCGGCCGGCGGAAGCACCCCCGGAATATTGCACTTCCATCTGGGATAGAGAGAGAGAGAGAGGCCCCGGTGACACCCCAAAAATGACACCACTGCCACTCCGTGTGACACAGACAGTGTGACACGGCGTTCCTGACCGCTCCAGTGCCTCCCAGCCCCTCCAGCCACATCGGATGACGCTCGTCTGGCTGCTGACGGAGCAAAACTGGAGCAAAACCCCGGCAGCAAAATCAGGGATTTTTTTTTTCCTGGCTGTTTTTAGCAGCTGGGTGATGGCAGGGATGGAGCAGGGATGGAGCCAGGGAGGAGAGCAGGGCCGGGTTTGGTCAGATCTTTCCCAGCACTGGAATCCCATCCCGGGTCCTCGGCACCCTCAGCCCCTGTGCGTTGCTGGTTGTTTGCCATCCCCTTTCCCATTTCTTGGATGTGAGGAAAGGGATAAAAGGAAAAGCAGGGAATGTGGGTAATTATGGAGCTGCCTAATTGGGACCCAAAGGAGGGAGCACCCTCAGCTCTGTCTGGGATTCCCACGCATCCTTCATCCTGCAGCACACACAGGAGAGGGAGGTGGTGGAGTCACCATCCCTGGATGTGTTTAAAAAAAGCCTGGATGTGGCACTTGGTGCTGTGGTCTAGTTGAGGTGTTAGAGCCTGGGTTGGACTCGACGATCTTGAAGGTCTCTTCCAACCTAGAAATTCTGTGATTCTGTGATTCTGAGACACTGACGGTCCTGTTCGGCCATCGGGAAAGACATCTCCACCCAAAGTCTCCCAAAATTCCCTGAATCCCACCAGGAATCCTTGGGGCTCCTCATTCCACCCAACCCCAGCCAACAGCATTCCCCACAAGGAGATTCCTGACGTTTGCACGAGCACAACTACCCCAGACTCAAGAACCACTATCCAAGAACCCCCACAGAGCCATGACCCGGCTCAGGAATGCCGGGATCACCCCTCCAGCACCCAGAGAATTCCCCCCGTGGCAGGGCTGATCTGGGGAGCACACAGACGCCTCCAACTTACACCTGCGGGCGGATTCCTGGGCCAGCTCCAGGCGGTAGACGGAGAGGCGGTTGATCCCGCCGCAGGTGTTGCTCCGCTCCCCCTTGCATGCCATGTTGCACTCGGACTCGCTGGCGTTGGACGCCTGGATCTTGTGCCCGCAGTAGCACTCGGCCCCAAATTCCAGCCCGGCGTACAGGTACCCCCTGCCAGAGGGGGAACAGGATCTCAGCGCATCCCCGGCACTCCCCCCGGCTCCAGGGGGTTTGGGAGGAGCGTTCCTGCTTAATTCCAGATCAGCAGTGTATCCCGGGGATTCACTTTGAGACTGGTCATCCTTGTAGGGCACTTCCAACTGAAAATATCGGATCCTACCCTATCCTTTCCATTATTCCATCCCGTTCTGCACTTCTTTCCTACCTATGCTTATCTTTTCTAGTCTATTCCATCCTATTACTCCCCTCCGTTCCATTCCACCCTATCCCATCCTACCACCTATCTTACCCTATTTTCCTATCATATCCTAAGCTATCATATTATATCATACATATCATATCATTTAATTTAATTCCAATTCATCCTATTCTATCCTAACCCTATCATATCCTATCATATAATTTAATTCCATTTCATCTTATCCTATCCTATCCCATCCCATCCCAGCCCATCCCATCCCATGGGAAAGGATTGATGGAGACAGTGCACAGGGACTCATGGAGATGGTGGGAAAGGATTGATGGAGATGTTTGGAAAGGATTGATGGAGGTGGTGGGAAAGGATTGATGGAGCTGGTGGGAAAGGATTGATGGAGATGGTGGGAAAGGATTGATGGAGCTGGTGGGAAAGGATTGATGGAGATGGTGGGAAAGGACCGATGGAGATGGTGGGAAAGGATTGATGGAGATGGTGGGAAAGGATTGATGGAGGTGGTGGGAAAGGATTGATGGAGGTGGTGGGAAAGGATTGATGGAGCTGGTGGGAAAGGATTGATGGAGATGGTGGGAAAGGATTGATGGAGATGGTGCACAGGGATTCACATAGATGGTGGGAAAGGATTGCTGGAGCCGGTGTGCAGGGGCTGCTGGATTCAGGGAGCCCCTGTCACCGTCCCTACCGCTCGGCACAGTTGTCCTGGCAGCGGAACACCGTCATCTTCTTGTAGTCGAAGAAGGACATCCCGCGCAGGGTCCTCTGCCGCGTGTTGTCCTCGTAGCAGCCGATGTACCGGGCTGGGCACAGAGAGGGGACAACGGGTCACAACCCGCTGATCACACCCCTCTGGATTTGTCCCTAAGTAGGAATGTGCAGCAGCATTCCCTGTTTTTTGCTCTGGAAACTCTGGGTCCAAACCAGGCAGGGGCGCCTTCCGCTATTCCAGGCTGCTCCAAGCTCTGTCCAACCTGGCCTTGGACACTTCCAGCCACAGCTTCTCTGGGCACGCTGTGCCAGGGCCTCCCCACCCTCACAGGAGGGAATTCCTTTCCTGTGCCGCTGCAATTCCAAACCACACTCTGGGATAACATTTCTCACCTCCTCCCTGCTTTCCACACCCTGTCTATGGTGTGCCCCACGCACAGACCCCCCCATTCCCAATTATCCCAGCACAGCACAGACCCCCCCCAGCACTGGAGCTGCTTCCCCAGCCAGCCTGGAGGCCGGCAGAGGACGAAGATGGAGAGAAACGTGCTGGAAAACTTCAACCAGCAGAGCCATCACTCCTGGTTATGCCACACGGCATTCCCGCGGGGCTGAGCAGGTCCTGGCAGGTCAGTGGGTTCCAGTGGGGGTGGGATGGCTCCAGAGCCGGTGACTGATGTGCATTACCTTCAATCCAGTGCCCCTGACATATGCGTGCTGCCACTTATTGGGCAGCCAGCCGGAATAATCAGGGAGAGACGAGGACACGAGAGAAGGGGGAGATGCTGACAGGGGGGAGGGTGGGACGGGAAGTTTGTAGGGAGAGGGCAGGGGGGGACATCTCCAGGAGGAATTTTGGAGCCTGTTGGAAACAGGGCTGTGAGCAGACACACAGATGCACCCAGTGATTGTCATGAAATTCCCCCAAACATCCTGTTTTTCCCGGAGCTGGGGATAAAGGGATGGCTCCAGCTGTCTGCCCGGGGTGGCTGCTCCCTCCCTCCTCACGGAATTGCTTGGTTGTGTATCACAGGTGGGAATGGCTGGACTTGTCCAGGAAGGCGCCAGAGGTGGATGTGGCTGAGGGTTGGGGTCTGCTTCCTTTGGCTTCACTCCCTAAAAATCCTCCCTGGCTGGAGGCAGGAGATGCCCCTTCCCCCGGTGATTTGCACTCCCATGGGGATGAGGCCGTTCCCTGGCAGACAGGGCTGTTCTCCACCCACACCTTCGCCTGACACCGCCGGGAGAGGGAGGAGGAGGAGGAAGAGGAGGAAGAAAGAGGGAGCTGCACATCACGCTCCGAAGCAGAGCTGATTTTTGGAGCAGTATTCCCTCCGGAATGATTTCACGTGGCAGAGCCTCCGCAGCCGCCTCGTTAAGCCGTCCCCACTTAATTACCAGCGCCATTAAACCCCGCCTGCTCCTGCCAGATATCCCGGTGCTCCGAGGGAGCAGGGAAGCGGCGGGGGGAGCTCCCGAGGCTCCAGGAACGCCGGGCACGGTGGGATTTCTCCACAGCATCACGCTCAGGAGCTGCCAAGATGCTCCGAGGGGAAAATGATATTCCTAGACCACCTGGGAGCAGATCAAGCCAGAATCCCCAGGCCAGCATCCCATCCCTGCTGGCAGGGCTGGGTGAGGTTAATCTGGGAGCACACAGGACATATGGCCCGGGGCACGGGCACTGCTTGGGGTCTGTACGGGGACAGCCAGCCCGGGCTCAGGGACCATCTGCTGAGGCTGCACTGAAGTCAATTTGCATTAATGGGGAGACGTGGCCACCAAAACACCCCAGAGACCCCTGGGAGCGGGGTCACAACGGGGGAACCCCTTCAGACCCTTTAGCAGGACAAAATCCCGACAGCACCACTCTTCCTTTGGCTTCCACGCCTGGGCCATGCATCTTTCCTGGAATGAACACAACCACGTCCTGCTGGAGGAGGAGGAGGAGCCCTCCCTGCCCTGGGAGCAGCCCAGGTTGGGGGGATCAAGCCTGGTCCCCTGGGTATCCCCAGTTTGCCATGGGGTTGGGGGTTCCTGCTGGAGTCCAGCCACTCAAACCCCACAGGACGTGCAGCTCTGCCTGCCTTCAGGATAAAGAGATGGATATTTCAAAAATCAATGGGAACTACTCCATTTGCTTACCCTTGATCATCAATAATGGACCCACCTGACAAGACCCCAGCCAGGCAGGATCTCCTGGCCCCAGAGGCCACAGCCCAGCCCTGCCTGCACTTCCATGGGAATCACAGCCAGCCCCTGCCTCGACACAACACCCACACACACCTGGGTTTTGTGGGGATTCAGGCCAACGGGATGTAAACTGAATTTGGCCCCTGGCAGAGCCAAGGGGTGGGAGGAAGATGGGGCACAGCATCCCCTCAGCTGCCACCCCCAAAATCTCCTCCAGCAGCAAGGGGCAGCTTAGAGCTCGGTGATGCACCAGTGGGAAGAGTGAAGATGGAAAAATAAAAGCAGATTGTTGGCACTCGGGGAGGGAGGAGAGGAGGGAGGGAAGAAGGAGGGAGAAGACCCTTCTGGAAATATCCTCTGGGCTGATGTTCTCCAGAGCGGGGTGCTGCTCCCCAGAGCATTCCCGAGGGATGAAAACCTCACTGCTCCAGCAGTGAGCGCACGTGGTTTATAAATAAACAAATAAATACACATTTCCTGGGGGGTGTGCCGTCCTGGCAGGGATACACAACCCCAAACTAGCTCAGAGACCACCGCCCCGACCCGTGACACTCCCTGGGAGAGGCAAAAAGGAGGGACCCTCTCACCTCTGTCCTCCTCCTTCTCGCGGCCGCTCCTGCCCCTCAGCGCCCGGCTCCGGGGGCCGCCGTTCTCCCGGGATTTTCCCCTGTCCGAGGGCTCCTTGGAGGTGCTTTTGAACCAGGGGCCGTGTCTTCGGCCCCCCGCCGGCACGGTGGCTGCCGCCTTGAAGCCGCGGCTGAGCTGCATCACCCCCAGGTAGGGCAGCCCCGGCCCCTCGGCGGCCGCGGGGCTGCGCGGGCTGCCCGGCACCCTGGGCTCCCCGGAAAAACCGGAATGCAGGAAAACCAAGCTGCCGGCCGCCAGGTAGAGAGCCAGCAGCGTGAAGAAACGCACGGGCTTGCGCCGAAAGTACCGCTGGAGTTTTAGCAGAAGCTTGGCCATAGCGTCTTCATCCCTTTCCCCGGCAGCCGGCGCCGCGGGGAAGCTGCTCTGCGGCTCCGGGGATGCTCCAGGGAGGGGATTATCCCGGCAGGATTGGAGGTGAATCCCGGCAGGCAGACGGGGTCAGAGCTGCTGGGTGAAGTCGTGCAAAGCCGTTGCCCTACCCTAAAAAGTCCTGGAGTGCTGGGGAGGGCGGATTTCGTGTCCCCCGCGTGGTGGCCGCGGTGTTCCAGCGCTGGCTGTCACCTCCAGCCCCCCGGGTTATTCTCCTGCCGGCAAAGCCCCCCGGCTGTGCCCCGGGGACCGCGCCGATGGAGGGATCATGTTAAGGAAATCGAGGTTTGAAGGTGATTTGAAAGCCGATCGGCTGCCGCAGCTCCTCGCTCCCGGGCGGCACCGGCTCCGTCAGGCATCGCTGAAACGGGAACGGCCCCGCCGCCCTTTCAGACAAAGAACGAGAGGTCCCTGGACGTGCCCGGAGCCTGGAATGCTGCCTGGGAGCCTTTGTCGAAGGGAACCCCTTTCAGCTCGCTCCCAGGGCCAGGAATCTCCACCTGCAAGTCAAAGAGAGAGGCGCGCTCAGGAGAGCGTCCCGGGAGTCGCTGTCCCTGCAGCGGGGGAGGAAGGACATCTCCCCATCGCCGCCCAGCCCCGCGGAGGGGCAGCTCCTCAGGTGGGTAACTGGGCGCACTGGGAGCGGTGCTGGTGGGCTGAACCCAAACCCCAGAGCCCTCGGTGTGCAGGGAGACGCTCCAGGACAGCTCTGGGACCTGGGACAATTCCCAGCTTCACCCAATTTCAGCCCCAGCAGGACGAGCCGTGCACACACACTCTGCACCAACACATCTCACCCCTGGGTCCAAACACCTCTGCACCAGCAGATTCCCAGTGAAATCCATGCGAGGTGCTGCCAGTGGATATTCCAGCGTCCCACAGGGACAGGAAAACTACATCCCTGGTGTCTCTCCAGTCCCTCATATCCCCAGGGAATGGAGATTGACACCCTCTGCCCTACAGCCAGGAGCATCCCCATTCCCACCCTGCCACCTGAGTGTCCCAGGAACACCAGGACCACCCTGGGAAGGGCAGAGAAGGGACAATCCCCTCCAGCCCTGTCAGGCTGGATTTCCCTCGTGGGAAGTCCATTCAAACCCCCCCAGCGATGGAAGATCTGCTCCAGCCCTTCCTGGGGAAGAACACCAGGTGGAGACGCCCCTGCTGACACATCTGAGAGCTGCCTGTCACGGCATCGTCTTATTTTAGGCAAGGAGACGGAAATAAATGGGAAGACAAAGTGCCATTAGTTTAATGGCCTCTATGTTCCCGCCATCTGCCTTCGGTTGATTAAATAAAAAATATCGGTGGAACATATGGCATGAATTATACATCAATATTTTAATTTGGTTCCCCGGGGTGGTTGTTCAGACACCTCCGGCTCTGCCGCGGGAATTTGATGGAGCAGTGGAGGGGCACAACCCCCAAACCAGCCCTCCCCTGGAGCCGGCACAGCCCGAGTAAAGGCTGAGTAACCTCGGAGTAGCAGGCTTGGGGGTTTTGCATGTGCAGGATGTGGCAGGTGAGGTGCAGGTGGCACCGGGGAGGGAGGGAGAGGCCGGTGGTCCCGGGGGTGCTGGGCTGCTCCCCCGCGCTCCCTGACCAGCATTTTATGGCTTTTCCTTACCCAGAACGAATCCACCTTCCCGGGGTTTGGCTGGGAGCTGGACACGGGGTGGTTTGGGGAGCAAACGGAGCGTCCCTGGGCTGTCCCTGCCCCGCAGTGTCCCCAGCGCCACCCCCTCCTCCTCCTCCTGCCCTCCGCGGCTCGGCCCCGCCAGGCTCCGGCGCGGAATATAAAGAAGGGGCTTAAATTACTCTCATTAAGCCATCTGGAGCTCATCCTTCTCCATCATGAACTGCGGAGTCACAGGTCAATTACCGCGCATTTGCATATATTCCATTAATGCTTCTGCTAATTGTCCCGAGCAGATAATGGGCTCGGATCCTGCCGGGGTGAGGGGGAGTCACAGGCGGCGAGGGCAGCGCGGGGAGCCGCCACCAGTGCTCCCAGTAAGGGCACCAGTGCTCCCAGTATGGCACCAGCCCTCCCAGTACGGCACCAGTGCTCCCAGTGTGGGCACCAGTGCTCCCAGTACGGGCACCAGTGCTCCCAGTACGGGCACCAGTGCTCCCAGTAAGGGCACCAGTGCTCCCAGTATGGCACCAGCGCTCCCAGTACGGCACCAGTGCTCCCAGTGTGGGCACCAGCGCTCCCAGTATGGGCACCAGTGCTCCCAGTACGGGCACCAGTGCTCCCAGTAAGGGCACCAGTGCTCCCAGTATGACACCAGCGCTCCCAGTACGGCACCAGTGCTCCCAGTGTGGGCACCAGCGCTCCCAGTACGGGCACCAGCGCTCCCAGTACAGCACCAGCGCTCCCAGTACAGCACCAATGCTCCCAGTACGGGCACCAGCGTTCCCAGTATGGGCACCAGCGCTCCCAGTACGGGCACCAGCGCTCCCAGTACGGCACCAGCGCTCCCAGTACGGGCACCAGCGCCCCCAGTACGGGCACCAGCGCTCCCAGTACCAGCGGGGAGCTGGGGAATATCGGGAGCTGAGGGATGGACACGGGGAGCATCCATCCCTGCATCCCACCAGTGCTCCCAGTAAGGGCACCGGTGCTCCCAGTACGGCACCAGCGCTCCCGGTACGGCACCAGTGCTCCCAGTAAGGGCACCAGTGCTGCCAGTACCAGCAGGGAGCTGGGGAATATCGGGAGCTGAGGGATGGATGCAAGGAGCCTCCATCCCTGCATCCCACCAGTGCTCCCGGTGTCTCAAGGATGGATCCACGCCGCGGGCAGCAGCAGCAGCAGCAGCAGCAGCAGCAGCTGCAGCCACCCCCTGGTCCCCACTGCCACCACGGCCCGCCCCCGTGTCCCCGGGGGTCCCATCCTGCCCCCATCCCCGCCGCCCGGCCGGCGCTGCGCCGGTGCCAGCCCAGCCCGCGGCGCGGCCGGGGGACAGCGGTGACACACTTTGCCATCCAAGCCAATGAAGCGAACGGGGACAGTCCCCGGGCAGCGCAGTGCAGCGGCCTCAGCCTGCCCCTCCGGCGGCGGCCTGGAAACTGCTGGGGCAGCAGGGGAGGGAGGGAATTGTCGGCCAGCCCCGGCTGGGTGGTGACCCGCTGTGATCCATCCCCCTGCCCGCACCCCAGGGGAGGGATCCAGCCGGTGTTGGAAAAATCCCCCCGGCTGGCAGTGCCGGGGTCGGGGAATCCCTCCCTGCTCCCCCTTTGGCACCCAGAGCCAGAGCACAGCGGGGGCGTTTCCCAGGATGTGGGTCCAGCCGGGATTGGGGAATGGTTCCCTGCCTGCATCCATCACCACACCCCCACCAGGAGCCAAAATCCTCATCCCAACACCGGGATACCCCAAACTCCATCACCACATTCCCATCAGGAGCCAAAATCCTCATCCCAGCACCAAGATACCCCAAACTCCATCACCACATTCCCATCAGGAGCAAAAATCATCATCCTAACACCAGGATACCCCAAACTCCATCACCACATTCCCACCAGGAACAAAAATCCTCATCCCAACACCAGGATACCCAAAATTCCATCACCACACCCCCACCAGGAGCCAAAATCCTCATCCCAGCACCAGGATACCCAAAATTCCATCACCACATTCCCACCAGGAGCCAAAATCCTCATCCCAGCACTGGGATACCCAAACTCCACCACCACATTCCCACCAGGAGCCAAAATCCTGGGCTGAGCATCACTCCACACCCGACCCACCTCCCTGAGCGGTGTCAGCCGTCCCCAGGCCGAGGAAATCCTGGATAATTCGCCAGCTTTATCCCGGTTTATCCATCCCCCTGCACGTGGAGAGGTGGGGACAGGTCCGGGAGAGGCTTCGGCCCGGCGGGAGCGGGGTGAACGAGGGGCCCATCAATTACGGATTTGGGGCTCGTCCTCAAATCGCTCTGCAATTATTGAGCCCCGGGGTTCGCTGGTCTTCGGGCAGCACCTCCCACCGGAGCAGGGCCAGGCACCCTCACGTGGCTCCGGCGGAACAATGGGCCCATTAAACCCGGCAAATTAACCGCCGGCAGAATTCCTGCAGGAGGAGAAGGCGACCGGGAATATCCGATTTCAGCCCCTCATTAACATTGCTTATCGCGGGGAGCGGGGGGAAGAATAGGGCTTGGAAAACAGAGGGGTGGTGACATCAGTGGGGTGGTGACATCAGTGGGGTGGTGACATCAGTGGGGTGGTGACATCAGTGGGGTGACCCCGGGCGGGCTGTGACGCAGGGAGAGACCTCTGTCCCACGACACAGGACATGGGGACAGTGGGACGTGGGGACAGCGGGACGTGGGGACAGCGGGACGTGGGGACAGCGGGACAGCAGGACACGGGGACAATGGGACATGGGGACAGCAGGACATGGGGACAGAAGGACATGGGGACAGCGGGACACGGGGACAACGGGACATGGGGACAACGGGACAGGGGGACAGCAGGACAGGGGGACAGCAGGACAGGGGGACAATGCTGCCATTGCAGAGCAGCTCCTGCAGCTCCACAGCCTCCCCAGCACCAACCAGTGACACCAGTACAATCCCAGTGACACCAGTACAGCCCCAGTGACACCAGTGCAACCCCAGTGACACCAGTACAACCAACCCCCCAATGACACCAGTACAAACCCAGTGACACCAGTACAAACCCCCAGTGCAACCCCAGTGACACCAGTACAAACCCAGTGACACCAGTACAACCCCAGTGACACCAGTATAAACACAGTGACACCAGTACAAACACAGTGACACCAGTACAACCCCAGTGACACCAGTACAAACCCCCCAGTGACACCAGTGCAACCCCCAGTGACACCAGTACAACCCCAGTGACACCAGTACAAACCCCAGTGACACCAGTGCAACCCCAGTGACACTGGGCACCCTCAGCACTGCCATCCCTCAAACCCTTCAGCCTCCATCCCAGGAATTTCCTGCAGTGGGAGCCTGGAATTGCTGCCCAGGCAGAGGCTGAGCAGCCCAAGCTCCCAGGTGGAGCTGCCATCCTCTTTTCCAGCCCTGCAGAAATGGATTTTTCACCCTTTTTCGCTCCTGAAGGAAGCAGCAAATGAGGTGCACGGGCTGAATTTAAACACCGTCATGGCTGGGAGTGAAACTGAGATAAATCTGAGATAAATTTGGGTCATCCCACCCCAGCAGGGCACACCTGGAGCACCCAGCACCTCCCAGTGCCTCTCCCAGGGGCCAGCTGAGCACAGGGAGCTGTCAGCCGCCCTCACATCAAACCCAAGTTGGTTTATTCAGCTTCTCTCTGCCTTCATTTTGCTGAGGAATGGATTCGTGCCTCCTCTCCCCTGGGGAAGCCTTAAAAGCAGCTGAGTCAGCAGCTTCCAGACTCATCCCAGGGAGCTGCACCGGGATCACATCCTCATCCTCAGGGGTGAGACACTTCCCAGGCCTGGGCTTCCCTCCCACAGCCAAACCAGCAGGAGATGCAAAGGAAAAACCTCTCATTGGGGATTTATTGGCTCAGTTTGAAAGTCCAGGGCAGGATTTGCTGGTGGATTTTTGTGGGAGAAAGAAGGTTTTCAAATCTTCCTCCCTGCTGGAGGTCCATGGAGGGGTTTGGACTGGAATTAGGGAGCTGATTTTATCTATGGATAAAAACTGATTTTTGAAATGTTCTGGGGATTTATTGATGGCCTCAGCACTCTCCCAGGGCATGAGGCACCGAGATCCAGAGGGATCCAGATCCAGAGGGCTCCAGATCCAGCAGATCTGGGATCTGTTCAGGGCTGCCCCAGACTGATTGATGAAGGTCTCTGAGAGGCTCCTCCCAAACGAGGCCGTGCTAATTGCACAGCCTCCTCTGAGTGCTCCCTGTGCTCTCCAGAGGATGGAGCCCACAGGGCACCAGCCCTGTTTCTGCCAGGGCTGAGCTATAAATAAACCCAGGAACACCAGGACGGATCCTGCCCTGCCTCATTCCAACAACTGGGCAGTGCCACAGCAGCCCAGGGCCTGCAGCCTGGCCCAGAAAGGCAGTTTTGTGGAATGGAGCTGATTTAAGGAAGTTTAACCCCATTTTTAATTCCGACATTGAGCTGCCTGGCACGGCAAATTCCTGCTGGTGTCCCAGACCTCGAGCTAAGGGGTGGTGATTCCTGCCCAGGGGATGCTGATTCCTGCCCAGGGGATGGTGATTCCTGCCCAGGGGATGCTGATTCCTGCCCAGGGGTTGGTGATTCCTGCCCAGGGGATGGTGATTCCCGCCCAGGGGATGCTGATTCCTGCCCAGGGGATGCTGATTCCTGCCCAGGGGATACTGATTCCTGCCCGAGGGATGCTTCTCCCCACCCTGAGGATGCTGATTCCTGCCCAGGGGATACTGATTCCTGCCCGAGGGATGCTTCTCCCCACCCTGAGGATGCTGATTCCTGCCCAGGGGATGCTGATTCCTGCCCAGGGGTTGGTGATTCCTGCCCAGGGGATGCTGATTCCTGCCCAGGGGTTGGTGATTCCTGCCCAGGAGATGCTGATTCCTGCCCAGGGGATGCTTCTCCCCACCCTGAGGATGCTGATTCCTGCTCAAGGAATGCTCCTCCTTGAAATATCCCCCCTCCGCCCCCTGGGCTCCTTGGCCAGCTCAGTTTCCTTGAGAAGCTTTGGAGGAATATCTCAGGGAAACAGGGCAAAAGATTCCAGAAGAGGCTCTCACCCCCTGGGATCAGTCCAAGGCTTTTTTCTCCAAGGGTTCCAGGGCAGAGAGAGACAGAAGAAGGAAGAACAGGACTTTATCTGGTCTCCTGCTCAGGAAAAGACAGCTGGACCTGAGCCAGTAGGGTCAGGATAGGGGATAGGAAGGAATGGTCAGACTCCATGGTCACAGGCTTCAGGGGGTCTCTGGGGTAAAACCACTCCCCAGAGGAACACAACACCTCCCCACAGCCATGGGTTGGCACGGGATCACCCCGATGGTGCTGGGAATTTGTGTGGGACAGGCAAGAGACCCCCCAAACCAACCCGAGCTGGGATGAGCAGGCTGCCCCAGCCCCCAGCAGCAAAGAAATGCCGCTGCCTCCAGGCTGCTGATTCCCAGGTAATCCCATCTCCGTGGCTCTGCTCCTTTCCCCGGCTGTTCTACTCCACAATGGCCCGAGCGGAGCTGAAAATGGGGAGTTTTCACCTCCCGCTCTGCTCCTCCGCCCACAATTCCATCAAAGCCCGTTCCAGGCTCTCCGCGGCTGAATTCCCCTCGCAAGTGTGAAAAGCAGCTCGTAAAGAAAAAAATGGTTTAAGGCATGAATCATTTAAAAAGCGCCGAAGGCAGGGAGGGAAATGGGGAAGGAGATAGCCGTGGATTGCGGAGATTCGGGCAGGGAGAGGGGCCAGGGAGCTGTGGGATGGTGGGAATGAGGTGGCACAGCAGGGATCCAGGACTTGATGTTCCCCCTCCCAGCATGGTTAGCATTTTCATTAATTAATTTCATTAATTAATTAATCCGCAGCAAGGCCGGGGCTCTGGGTGGGCCGGTTCTCCCATCTGCTCTGGAGCACCTCGGCTGGGGCTGTGCCAGGAGCGGGACGCTCCCTCCTTTGGGATCAGGGTCACTGAATTTCGGCGCTGGGGAGCAGGATCCCGACCTTCCCCCACCACATCCCTGCCGGCTTGCAGCATCCCTCCCTCCCCGAGCATTCCTGCTGCCGGCGCCGGCCCCATCCCTGCGTTCAGGGCTGAGAAACCTCAATTTCCCCGTTAATTCCCTGATTTTGGGTGACACACGGCGGTATTTGGGAGAGGCCACCCCGGATTGCGGGGTCTCAGGGACACCGAGGGGCTCTCCCGGATTCCCTCTGCCGTTTCTCCCCACCCTGCCGGCCCTGGAGCCCTTGGAGGAGGTGATGTAATTCCTCCGGAGGACGCCGAGTGTCCGTGACGGGGTTGAACCGAGGGAATTTTAACGCCTCACCTTCGGGGGGGGTTTTCGTGCCCACTCCGCAAAACCCAGCCGCGGTTTCCAATCAGACTTTGGGAGCCGGGGATGTGCATCCCAGGGGATGCTTTCCCGCCAGGAGGAGGAGGAGGGCGGGAGGAAGGCCGGGGCTGTTCCCCAGGGAAGCACAGCTGGATCCCAGCCAGCTGCTGGCTCAGCAAACGGAGCTGCCCGAATCCCGGAGGAGAGGGAGGTTTGAGATCCACGGGATGGACTTTTCCAGAGGCAGCGCCGGGGCTGCCAGCCCCCCCACCCGCCGGGGGGATGCACGGCCCTCCCTGCGCTGCTCATCCTCCCCAAATCCTCTGGACACCCCGTCCACGGACACCCGCACGTCCCTGCCGCTGTGGAAAAGCATTCCCGAGCCTGGCAGCTCCTGATTCCAGGGAAAGCCAGGACGCTGCTGGTTTTCTCCCTGTGCTTAACGACCGGGAACAAACCCTGCGGCAGCCCGAGGGTTTTATCCCCAGGGTTTGAGCACCGGAGCCCAGCCCTGGCTCCGGGATTGACGGGAAACACCAAAGGGAGATTGTCCCAAGGGGAATCCAGCTGCACCCGCACCAGGACCCCGCCTCGGGGTGCTCAGGGCAGCCTAAATCCCATCGAGGCCACCCTGGGGACCATCGGGGGGGATTTGGGAAGCGTGACCCCCCCAAGGGTGGGACTCAGCCCCACAGAAACCTCTTCCCACGGAAGCACATCCAGCCCGGGATGAGCCCCCCAGGGACTCCCCAGGTAGGGAAGAGCCGAATCCGATCTCCCTCTAAATCCCCCGCTCGGGTCCTGCCCCGCGGAGATTTCCCTCAGCCCTCGTTAATCCGGGATTACAGCAGCACTGGGGCAATTAACTAACGAGCTTTTCCAGCAGCAGACAATGCCTCGCACGGCCCGCGGACATTAATGGGGCGAGAAGGAGGATTTCGTGCAACACTTCCCCCTCCAAAACCTCCTTTTCCCGGGAGAGCCGATTCCTCCCTTTCCCTGCGTCCTGCCGCACCAGGGAGGCCGGGCTGGGGAGGGGATCTGCCATTCCCGGGGAGGCTGCAGCCTCATCCCTCAGCGCAGGGCAGATCCTCCCGTCCCACGCTCCCTCCCCAGCCCCAGGAGGAGCTCCCGGCTCCGGAGAGAGCCAACACATCGGGAAGCACAAATTCCCACCCCGGAGCTCCCCGCAGTGGCTGAGTCCCTGGTTGGGGGAAGCAGAGATTTTCCCGGGATCTGGAACTGAGCTGGGAATGCTGCTGAGCCCTCCTGGAGGCTGCATCTCCCACAGGGAGAACGGATCAGCCACGGGAATGGTGACTCTGGGTGGGAGCCTGGCCCAGCTTTCCATGGGGAGAGGATCCCCCAGGAAGAAAGGAGATTTGGTTTTTTTTCTGGGAGAGAAAAAACATCCCCAAATCCCCTTGGGGAAGCAGGGCTCTGTGTGAGGGGGGGTTCCCATCTGCCAGGATCCCAAACATCCCTAAAATTCAGGGACAATCACTGGGGCCAGGCTCCTGCAGCCCTGGTGCTGCAGCTGGACTCGGCTCCTTGAGCACCAGGATTTGGGAAAGGCATCCCAAAAACCAGAGCAAACCCCCCCCGGGGGATTATCCCTGGGCCTAATAACTGCTAATAATACGTGAAATATTATAACATAATGTGTTATAAAACCGTGGTAGGGACTAATAATATAAATAATAGAATAATAAATTATCTATATATAATATAGATAATTAATATATATATAATATATATAAATATATAAATATATATAAAAATAATAGCAGAATATCTGCTAATAATGTATGGAATAGATGTCATATAATCTATATAAAACCACAATGATTGCTAATAATATCTATAATGTAATAATATACATTAAAATAACCTAACTACTGCTAACAAATCCCATCTTGGAGGAGCCCCTGGAGCATTGGATGTTCCGAGGGAGAGCTCTTTCCCAAACCCAGGGAAGGGCCAGCCCCCTGTGAAGGGTCAGTCCCAGATGAATTCCCAGAGGAAGGAAGGAAGGAGGATCCAGCACTCACCGGATGAGAGGATGCAGAGGGCCGGGCCGGGTGGGAACAGCCCGGGGCTGTGGTTCCCAGTGCCAGGCTGGGATTCCCAGCTCTGGATTGCCGGGAAAGTTTTTTTTAATCCCGCCTCGGCGGAGGCCGGGGTTTGTAGGGCTCGGCTCAAGGTTACCTTCACGCCGCCCTGCAACTGCCTCTGCTCCCCCTGCTCGTTTTTACATGGAATTATTCCCCGAAGTTGGCAGCGTGGATGTGGGGAAAGGATAATAAACAGGGGAGAAGCTTCTGGCAGGGTCGCATTCCCTAATATTCCTCATCTCCCCGGCGGAGATGTTCCTGCACAAAGTCTGGGAAGGAGGATGAGGATGAGGATGAGGATGAGGATGAGGATGAGGATGAGGGTGAGGATGAGGATGAGGATGAGGATGAGGATGAGGAGAGCTCTCTCCTGCCCGGCTGCCTCTACCGAAGCCGAACCCTTCCCAAAGCAGCAGAAAGCAGCGAACAATCCCTGCCGGGATGAGGAGGGAACCATCAACTCCCGCAGAGCCGCGGGGGGGACCCGCTGCCCCCCCCCCCCCCCCAGCTTCCCGCACACGCAGCCGCCGCTTCCCAGGCACAATTCCCTTCCCAGGCGCAATTCCCTTCCCAGGCACAATTCCCGGCGGGCCGGGGTCCTGCCGACCCCCCGCTCGCCGACCTCCGTGGTCCTTTTTTTTCACCCCCATTTTTTAAAATTTTATTTTGCGCAGACCGGTGCTGTTTCTTCTCTTATTTTTCGCTTGTTCATTTGGGCATTTTGGGGTTTTTTTTCCCTGTTATCCGCGGTTTTAACGCGCTCCCCCCGCCGGCAGCTCCGCTTCCCCCGCTCCCCTCCGAGACCTTTTTTTTCCTCCCCCTCCTCCTCCTCCTCACCGTCCCCGGGCCCTGTTCGGGGCCGCCGCCGCTCCAGCCGCTCCATCCCCGGCTCCATCCATCCCTCCGCGCCTCCTCCATCCGCCCCCGGGAGCGGCGGGGCCGGGGGGGCTCCGGGCGCTGCCCGCGGCCCGGCCCCGCTGCCGGGGGATTCTGACGGTGCCGGTACCGCTCGGGGGGTGATGGGGGGATGGTTCCGGTGGTGCCGGTGCCGGCCGAGGAGAGCCCGGCCCGGCCCGGCCCGGCTGCCGCTCGGCTCTGCCCGCAGCCGCTGCCGAGCGCCGCTTCTGAATGTCTCCATCCAGCGGCTCCGCTCCCTGCGCCGGCCTTAACCCCTTCCCTCCCGCCGCCACCACCGGATCCTTATTTAAAAAAAAAAAAATCATTTATTGATTATTTCTTATTTATTTCTTGTTTATTTCTTATTTATTTCTTATTTATTTCTTATTTATTTCTTATTTCTTCTTATTATTATTTATTATTATTATTTATTTCTTATTTATATCTTATTTATTTATCATTTATTTTTTATTTTATTTATTTATTTATTATCATAATTTTATTAATTTATTATTTATTATTTCTTATTTATTTCTTATTATTTATTTCTTATTTATATATTATTTATTTCTTCTTTTTATTATTTTTATTATTTATTATTTATTTATTATTTATTTTTTATTATTATTATTTATTTATTATTTATTCCTTATTATTTATTTATTTATTTATTATTTCTCTGTTTTCCAGCCCGGGAAGCGGCTCTGGGGTTGGCCCCGGCCCCGCCGGGAATGCTGAGGGTCCCAATCCCCCCGAGGAATCCCGCGGGTTCCGTCCTTCCCGGCGCTCGGGACCGGCCCGAGAGCCACTGAATGGAGGCAGCAAGGATTAAACCCGGCATTTGAAATACAAATAAATAAATGTAAACACAGAGATAAACACGCGTACTCAATACACAGCTACACATGTGGATGTAAATGCTTATAAACAAGCTTTCCAAATAAATATATCACAGCTAAATATATCAAAATAAATAGATGTATAAATATATCGTGGGTGTGTTTGCATATGTGGATTTTTTTTTTTTTTTTTTTTTTTTGTGCTGTCAGGTCAATTAAAAATTAATTCCAAAACTTCCCGAGCCTGGGAATAAGAAAAATTGCCACTCCAAAGGGATTAAAGTGAGTGGGAATTTTTTCCCCCCACCCCTTTTATTGCCAAATTTAAGCACTGGGGTGGGGGGTGATTTTTAGAGGGTGCTGGTGGCAGCCGGGACCCGCATTCCCTGGCCAGTGCTGGTTCTGCCGTGATCCCAATCCTTTGGAATTCCCAGCTCTGATCCCAACCCCTCAGAATTCCCGGCTCTGATCCCAATCCTCCAGAATTCCCAACTTTGATCCCAATCCCTCAGCATTCCCGTCTCTGATCCCAATCCCTCAGCATTCCCAGCTCTGATCCCAATCCCTCAGCATTCCCGTCTCTGATCCCAATCCCTCAGCATTCCCAGCTCTGATCCCAATCCCTCAGCATTCCCGCCCGTGGCACATGAGTCCCTCCAGGTGGGGAGAGAATTCCAAAAGGCTCCAGAAGAAACTCCTGTGCCTAAAGCTGGTTAAGGCAGCACCTTCTCCCAAATCTTTGGGAATCTCCGCTCCCAGAGCCGCATCCAGGGATAGCGGCCGGGAGAGCGGAACTTTCCGGGTGCCGGGGGAGCCGGGGGGGGATCCAACACATCCCCAGGGATTCATCCCGCTGGGATCCCCATTCCTGGAGGCCCTGGTGGGAGCGGGAGGGACGGATCCTGCCCAGGAAAAGCGCAGCCTCGGCCGGATCCGTGCAGGATTCGGGAACATCCACGTGCCAGGAGCCACCCGACACCGCCTCGCAGGGGAGCGGCTGGACCGCGGCGCTCGTTTCCATAGGAAACCAGGCTGGGAATGCTGCCTCACTTCCAGCCCGGGGGCTGAGGAGCTGTTTTGTGATATTTTAATCCTCCCGGGATTCTGTTCCCTGGATCCTCCCTCAGGCCGAGCTCTGGGAATTTCGGGAATGAGGTGAGGTGAGACCTGCCAGGGGCTGGATCCCACCTCGCCAGGGCTTTACAAACTCTCCCATATCCCTCCCAAACCCAAGCGATTTTTCCTTGTATTTTACAAAACCAGGGATATCCCCTCCCTCCGCAGCTCCCCGGCGGGGTGCCTGCAATTCCAGCCTCCCCATGGGGGATGCACGGCATCTTTCCCTGGGAGCTCCATCTGCTGGGATAAAATTTGGCTTCCCAGGACCCTCCTGGGATGTCAGATCCATTTTCCTTATGGACCGTGGTGCAATGGAAGTGTTATAAATGCACATTTTGGAGTTGGCTTTTGGCAAATATTGACATGAATGTTATACAGATGATGTAAGAAAGTTGTATTGTATTTTCTTTTATTTGTGGAATTTAAAAATGTAATGAAGGTTATTATAAATGCAGATTTTGAAGTTGCTATACATATATTGTAAGAAAGTTGTATTGTATTTTCTTTTATTTGTGGAATTTAAAAATGTAATGAAAATATAAGGGAGAAGGGGTTGTATTTTGTAACCTCGAACTACAAGCATTCCTGAGAGATAAAAGAGCAATGGAGCCTTATCAGAGTTTGAATCTTTATGGCTAAGAAGAATTTGTGACATCTACTTCAACACCCAGACGCCAAAAAACTGATGAAGAACAATCAAGTCTTTTCAGAGTCGAGATCTTCGATACAACACCTACCCAGACTACATGGGATTTTACAGATAAATTGTATATTTAGGGGGGTCTTAAAACCGAAATGAATATTTAAAATATGTATTAGCTTATTTAAATATGTAATACCAAGACTTTTAAATACCAAGAAATCTGAAATGTGTGGGGTGTTAGTTTGCTAAGTTAGAAAACTTTCTTTTTCTGTCTCCCAATTGTCTATTTTTGTTCTATATTTTTTATTTTTCTAATTTTTATTAAATTTATAAATTAACATAAAACAGTGAAACGTTGTTTTCCACAAAGGTGTATTTCCTAATTGTAACAAAGTAGAGATGGGGGTTGTAACGAGATAGAAGCCAGAAGGGTCTTCTGACCTTCCTGTGAAAGAAAATTGCTGATAAAGAATTGAGCCTTTGAGAGTCAGAATCTTCAGAAGAACAGATTTATGACATCTACCCAGACTACATGGCATCTTACAGATAAATTGTATATTTAGGGCGGGTCTTGAAACCAAAATGAATATTTGAATCATGCATTAGCTTATTTAAACATGTAACACAGAGGTCCTTAAAACAAAGGATCTGAAGACAGACGGGGTGTTGCTTTGCACCCTCAGCTCAGTAGCTATCTTTTCCTGTCTCCCAAATGTCTATTTTTATTTTATTTTATTTTATTTTATTTTTATTAAACTTATAAATTAATATAAAAAGGCGGAACGTCGTTTTTTCACAGAAGCGATTCCCAACCCCTGCTCCCAGCGAGGCTGCTCTGCAAGGACCCAATTCCCAATCCCGAGGGTTGTTTTGATCCCAAAGACATCAAGGTGATGGATAAGGCACCCGAGGGTTGTTTTGATCCCAAGGTGATGGACAAGGCACTTCTGACCTTGGCCTGAAGCGCCCCCAGATAAATCCCTGCGTCAGGCACGCTGGGGTTTGAGCCAGAAGTGATTGTGGAGGTTCCTGGCGCCGCCTTATCCAGGGAAATGCTCCCAGTGCCCGGCACCGCGGTGCCTTTCACTGGAAAAGGGAAAATTCCGTGTCCCCACCCCCTTGGGGACACTGGAGTGACCGTCCTCTCCTCCCCCAGCACTGCAGCCCGCGTTTAGGAGCGTTTAAAAACCTTCTAATGAGCGTTTAAAAACCTTCTAATTACCCGAGGGCTCGGGGAAAAGAGGATGCAGCGCATTTGGGATATTGCAAAAGCTGCAGCCAATCTCGTTTTGGAGGATTAGGAAGTGCCAGCACACACACACATACACACACACACACACAAAAATAAAATTTAAAAAAAAAAAAAAAGCTGGAAGCAGGATGGCTGGAAGAAGCTCAGTCAGGAAAGGTCAGAATCTCCAATTTAAATGGAGACACTGGAAACGTGCCTGGTGCTGTTTTCCCGCGCTCCATCACAAGCCTTGGGATGTGGGGAAACAAATTCGGGATTGAAGTCACATTTGGGGCCTTGTGGGATAGGAAATTCAGCGTTTTAGGATTTTTAGGATTTTTTTTATTTTTGCCTGGGGTGTGCAGGGTACAGCTGAGAGGGAGCTTCTCTCCTGCTGCTCCCTGCCATCCCCAAGGCAGACGCTGGAGCAGCATCCCAGAGATTTTCCAGAGGTTTTGCCTTCTTCCCAAGGATGAGGCCTGGGTTATGAGGAATGTGACACCCAGGGAAAGGCAGGATAAGGATCCTGATTTCATTTATTGACATTTATTGACATATTTGTACCCCTGCTGAGCTCCCAGGGTGTTCCTCTGAGGGTGGGAAATGTCCCTCAATCCCGGTTTTCCCGGACTGGGGCTGAGCTATCAGGGAGCAGCTGATTAAAAGTCAATAATTAGCAAATCTTGCACTCTCAGTGCCCTTGGGGGGCAGGAAAGGGAATGAGGCCCAGGAAATCAGGAAAGTTGTGGAATAACGAGCTCCTGCCGGCCTCTCCCGCTCCTCTTCTCCACATTCATTCTCCAGCAGTGCAGCCTGGGAAGGAACAAGCTGGAATCACTGGAAAAAAAGGGGCTGAGCACTTTTCCTGACGGGTTTGAGTTGCTTTCAGGGATGAATTTTGGGACCTGGAGGGGTTGGAGGCAGGAGATCCATGCGAGTCAGCCCCAGGCAGCTGCAGGGGAATATTGGGAAGCCTCCCTTTGGAATGGGAATCCAACGCCCTGGAGCTGCTGAAGGCTTTTCCTCAGTTCCAGCGTTTCCCTGCTCCCCCGGGAGGCAGCCACAGTTCCCTGGGAATTCCCTGAGCCTCTCCCAGCAGGCATTTCCCCGAGGGGCCGCACCTCCCCTGCCCTGCTTTTCCTTAATTAACTCATTAGGATGCCGGAGGCAGGGATGGCTCCGGGGGGGTGCCGATCTCCCGGTGATGGATGAACAATTCCTGCTGCCTGCAATTCCCAAAAAACACCCCGGGGCTGCAAATCCCGGGTCGTTCCAGGGTGAAAAGAGGGAAAAAAATAGGAATTGGGATGGTGGTGATGGATGTCCAATTCCTGCTGCCTGCAATCCCAAAGAAACACCCCGGGGCTGCAAATCCTGGGTAAAAAGAGGGAAAAAATAGGAATTGGGATGATGTAATGCTCAGGGGTTTGTGGATGCTCAGGGAGCCCCGGGAGTTTGGCCACGGAGCTCTTGGTGTTGGTTTTGTGATTATTTGGAGTGGGGGGGAATTAATAAAAAACACGAACAAGAAAGAGGCAACCGTGTGGATTAAAGCTGGAAAGAAGAGGATTAAGGGATTGAAGGGAAAAAAAGTGCTGGGAATGCAGATGGAGGGGATATTTCCCCTCTCAGCCACTCTGCCTGTGGGAAAAAGGGGGGAAAAAAAAAGATTTTGATAAGCTCTTTAAAAAAATTCATGAGGTTTCCAGCGCTGTGTTTGTTTATTTGTTTCCCCAGGGATAAAATCCTGGAATACAACATCCCGTTTGTCAGCAGGGCCTAAATCTGATTGTCCTGCTAATAAATTATAAAAACCAACGTTTTTGGGGATTGTGCTGCTGGCACAGGGTGAGGGGGAGCATTTTGGGTCAGGAAAGAAAGATTTGGGGCAAGAGGGGATGGTTTGGGGAGGAGGAGAAAGAGAGGATGCTCCATCCAACCTGGCCTTGGACACTTCCAGGGATCCAGGGGCAGCCACAGCTTCGCTGGGCACCCTGTGGCAAGGTGTCCCCACCCTCCCAGGGAAGGATTTCTTCCTGAAATTCAATCTAAATCTCTCCCTTTGTGATTTTAACCGTCCCCCTTGTCCTCAGACAGCACAATTTTCTCCCCAGACACAAAACATTCCTGAAGTCAGGCAGGAATTCCCAAGCAATGGGCATTTGGCAATCCAGGGGGCTGATTTTGGGCTCAGGGCTTTGATTTCCAGAGCTGGTGAAGCCCCAAAGGTGATGGAGATTCCTGTCTGGGGTGTCCTGAGTGTTCCTGGTGCTCCCTGAGGATGGGAAGCACATCCCAGCTGCAGCTCCCGTTCCCCAGCCTCCCTCACACACTGCACCTTCCCTTTGAACTTAAAAAAAAAAAAAAAAAAAAAAAAAAAAAAAAAAAAAAGGGATCAGATTTCCATTTCTTCCCACTAATTCATGGATCTGGGTTTGCCTTGCACGAGCTGGAGTTTGCAGGCTGGAGTGCAGCAGGCACTGGGATGCCAGTCCTGCCAGGAGAATCCACAGATGGCATCACCAAACAGCTCCTGGAATTTCTCCCTGCCCTCGGGCAAACTCGGGGCTTTGGGAGGGAAAATGTTTGAGGGAGGGGGAATTTTTGGGCCCTTTGGAGGGGTGAGGGGCTTGGATCAGCGAGGGGCTCCCCAGCTGCACCCACCCTGGAAGGGCAGCGTGTCCTTGGTGTCCTTGGGATGCGGGGAAAGGAATCCTCCAGCAATTCCTGGGAGCCTCAGGATTCCAGGAATCCCATGATTCAATATCCCTGGGATAAGGGTGGTGGATGTGGGGAAGGGCTGGAGCAGAGGCAGGGACCAGGATCTGCCCCTGACCTGGGTGAGCAGCAGCTCCCTAAATCCTCGATCGTGGATGGACAGGGCACAAGGCAGAGCTGGAAATTTTTCCAGTGAAAATTGGAGTTTTGGGCTCGGCCTGAGGCTGTGGGTGCTCCTGGTCTGGATCAGGACACTCCCAGCTGGAGCAGGTCCCCAAATCCTGGTGGCAGCACAGGTGTTTGGCCGGGGGGGAGCAGAGGAACCATCTGTGTGCTCAGGGATCATCCTGACGCTCCCAGGGAGCCGCCAAGCCAGAGGCAAAGCTGCTTCCCCTGGCTTTGCCACAGGATTTTGGCTCTTCCCTCAGCTCTGGCTGACAAGTGAGCTGTGAGCTGCTCCTCGCCCTCCCCGGGGCAGGTTTGCACTGCAGAGGGGGAAAAGCTGGAGAACAGTGAGGCAAATCCAGATTTCTTCCAGTGCAGAATGAGGAAACTCAGGGAGACCTTCCAAAATCCCCGGGTTTTGCCCCATTTTGCTCCCTCGGCAGCTGCCGGCAGAGGGATTTGGATGAGGAGCATCCCAGGGCCGGGGTGAGGGCGGCGGGATGCTGGGAAGGAGGAGGAGCCACACGGTGTCACTGTGTCACCCCAGGCAGGGGTGGCATCGCTTCCCACAGAACAGGAGGGGATCCCAGGGGTGTCCATCCCCTCCATCCCCTCCAAGCTCTCCTCTCTGGATCCGGAGCCCTGGAGCACCCAGCAAAGCTGCTGCTGGCCAGAGAGCTCCCAGCACAAGCCTGGCAGGAGATTATGGAGCTTTGGAGCAGACACGTGGAATGGCTGTGCCCTACTTTTGGAGAGCAGAATCCAGTTAAAAAAAAAAAAAAAAGGGAAAAAAAAAGAAAAAGCCGTGGTTGTGGTGAGAGCAAATACAGCAACGGGCTCCTCTGGAGGGACAAAGCCCTGCCAGGGTGACATCCTCACAGCCTGGCATGTCCCCTGGGAATATGGAAAAGGGTTTGTTTGTCCCCCAGGGTCCCCTCCTCCCCGCTGGGGAAGCATCTCCAGACACATTCCAGGGCTGGCACAAGTGGGGAGTCCTCTCCCTTCCCTGGGGATGAGCAGCCAGAGGTTCTCCTTGGCAGTGTCCTCCTCTTTGTCCTTGTGTCCCTTCCTGTCCCCCAGTCCCTGTTTCTGCCTCAGTGCCTATTTCTTTGTCCCCATCCCATTCCCACCCCTCATTCCCCATTTAATCCCAGCCCAACCACATCCCATCCCATCCCATCCCCATTCCCACCCCTCATTCCCCATTCAGTCCCAGCCCAGCCACATTTCTCACCCCCATTCTCATCCCCATCCCATCCCATCCCATCCCATCCCATCCCATCCCATCCCATCCCATCCCATCCCATCCCATCCCATCCCATCCCATCCCCATCCCCATCCCATCCCATCCCCATCCCATCCAGGAAACTGGTGATCCCACTCCCAGACTGGGAGCCCTCCCTCCCCAACCAGTGCCCAGACTGGGATCAATTAAAACCCCTTAATCACCGAGCAGAGGCAAAGGGAGCTGCTGGAGCAGCAGCAGGTGCTGCTGGGGCTCATTCCCAACATTCCCCCCGGGAATTCTGTGACTCAGCCCCGGGTGTGCTGCCCGTGCTCCATTATCCCCGATCAATGGAACAGTTATTACTTAATGGGCTAAAATTGTCCTTCTGAGGGCCCAGATCTGCCTGTTCTGGCACTGCTAATTGTGGGGGGAACTTAATGAAAATGTAAATCCAGGCCCATTCATCAAACAATTATTTGGGAACCACGGCGCTGAGCCTAATTAAGAAATAAACAAAGTTAATCAGCGAGCAGAAAACATTTACTAATCAGAGAGGTGAGAAGTATCAGGCCATCACCTATTAAACATCCCCAAACCTGCTCCTCTCCTTAACTCGAAGTTCTGGCTCCCAGGAAGGCCCATCCAGGTTTATTAGAGTGTTTGTTCTGCTTTAGGGTCCGCTGGGCACGGCAGAACAGAAATTTATTACTCTGCCAGAAGAATAATTGCATCAATTTCAAATAACGGGGCCAGGGCCCCATCGGGGACAGGGGGTGGCACCTGATCCTGGGGCGGTTTGGGTTTAATTATTGGCGTTTAGAGCTCACCCAGCTCCAAAGTTAATTCTGATAAAAACAGAAGAACTGCAGAGACACCTAAAGATGGAGCTGGTGGCATTTCCCTTCCTGGAAAAGCAGCTTGTGTGGCACAATTCTGGGATAAATGGGAGGGGGAAAGGATGAATTCCCAGCCTGCCGAGCCCGAGCAGGCTCATCGCCATTCCCCGGCCGTGCCGCGCTCCCGGCTGAACGATTCAGCTCCAGGAGGGACAATTCGCTCTCTGCCGGAGCAAGGGAGGACTCGGGAAGCTCCATCCCAGGGCCAGCTCACATCCCGGGCATCCCAGCTGCTCCCTGGATCGGGGTTTGTCCCGCGGATCTGCTGCTGCCGTCAGCTCACCCACGGCGCCGGTCACACCTGCCCTGAGGAGTATCTGTCGAAAATATCTGAACAAAAAACGGGGGGCGGGGGGGAAAAGGCCAATAAATTGCTGTGTTTCCTTTCCACGCTGAGGCACAAAGCCATCAATAAATAACTGGGGGTGTTTAAAAGGCTCCTTTCCACAGTAATGCTTAAGATCTCCTCCCAGTGCATCTCCGGCCCTTCCACAAACTCACCGGCGTTTAAGGATTTCAGGAGGTGAGGATTCGGGTCAGCACATTCCCCATCGGGCAGGGACCGATTTCCCAGGAGCCGAAGCAAAGGGATGAATTCCCACCCCGTCATCCCGCAGCCCCGGGAGAACAAAATGTGGAGGGAGGGATCTGCCCCAAGTGCCCGCGGCAGCCTAAAGGTGTCAGACCCCTCTCCAAAAGCAGGAACACCCGGGCTGTAAATCCTCCCCATCCCAGGGACAGACCAGCATTCCCCGGCCGTGGCTGCCCCAAGCTCTCGGCTGGTTGGCACCGGGACAGGAATTTTTTAACTCCATTTCAGCCTAAATCCTTAAATCCTCCTCTGAGTTAAATGTCAGCGCACCCCACCTCGCCCTGCCTCGCTCCCCAGCTCCTGCGTGGGATGCCGACAAGGTTTTCGAGTCGATTAGGGGAAAAAAACTTGGAAAACAACCCGGGCTGGACGAACGCTGCGCTGCCACCACCAGCAGCTGTCCCATGGATGGGTGACCCTGCTGCCCCCACCTCCTCCTGTCACACCCACAGCACCCAGTGGCCACCTCCACGAGCACAGGAGACTTTTCCAGCACCTTCTGCTGCAGGACCGTGAGATTCCAGGGGCTGGGACAAGCTGGAGTGACCCACACGGGTCCCGACGTCACAGGTTCCCAACCTGTGGCTCAGCACCTCCCCCGCAGCCCAGGGATGATTTCCAGGGCGCCAACGCCATCCCCGTGTCATTTTTCAAACAATTAAAGATAAAGAGGCCCGGGCTCGGCTCGTGTTTCAGCGTTCACGCCGCTGCCAAAAATCATCGCGTCAGCGCCGCTGGCCGAACAAAGGGGATCGATAAGATCCCCACCCCGGGAGAGCAGCTCCGCCTCGGGGTTATCCTGGTGTGCCAGAGCCCTTCCCAGGCACCTGCTGGGCTTTGTTTTTTCCTTCTCCTGGGTTTTTAATTCAGCAGCTGGTTAATGGGCTTCGCTTCGTTCTTCTGCCTCCTCCGCGAATCCCAGAAAAAAAAAAATTAAATTGGGTTGGAAGGGAGTTTAAAATTCGTCCCGTTCCACCCGCTGTTGTTTTCCACTATCCCAGGCTGCTCCAAGGCCCATCCAGCCCCACCTTGCAGGGCTGTAAGGAGTCTGTTTTTCAGGGGTATAGCCTGCCTTGATCACACCCGGCAGACAGGCTTTCCCTCAGGCAGGTTTTCATTCCCACTTTTCCTGCCTCTCTCTCTCTCTCTCTCCAAAGCCTTGTTCCCCCTGAAAACTTTCCAGCCAGCTCGATAATCACAGCCAATTTGCGAGGCCAAGACATTTAAAACACCCCGAGAGCAGCCGGGGATGAAAGGTGTGAGCTCCAGCACGGTGGAAACTCATCCTTTTGGGAGAGTTTTGGAGATAAGGCAGAGCCTGAATTCCCCCTCTGGAAGTCCCACCTGCCTTTACAAGGCAGCAGGAGTCACACGGAGCTGAATAACTCGGATTTTCAAAGGCAAATACTCTTTGTCAGAGGCTGAATAAAGCCCTGATTTGCCGAGGCCCCGGAGATCTTGGCCGCGGCACTCAGGGTTTCCATGACAGGGCTCTTATCAGGGAGATAGCGATCAGCTCCTCAGCCCTGCCCAGCTGGCCCTTAATTAGAGATGCTGACCCTCATCAGGGGACAAAGAGGAGTGACAGAGACACCCGTGAATTTCTCAGGCTCCTTCCCTCTCAAATTCGGCCCATCCTGTTTACAAACACCCCCCAAGGCTTCTCAGTGGCAATTCCCCTTGACCCAACCTAAATTCATTTCTTTTTCTCTCCTTTTTGTCTGCCACAGCTTTTATTCCCCGGGTCGCCCAGATCAAGGAGAGCCTTTTTGTCGGGACAGCTTTTGAAAGGAGCGTGTTGGGATTTTTTTTTTTTTCCCAGCAAACCTGAGAAATCCTTTATCTCTGCAGCCCTAATGGATTCAGGGAGCAGCTCAGATCCCTGAAAGCAGAAAACTGCGGTTTTCCAGCCTGATTCCAGCTGCTCCAGCCAGCTTGGAAGGCAGGAGCAGGCATCCCACTGCCTGATCTTCCCCATCCACCCGTGCCCTTTGGCGGGGGGGGTTTGCATTCATTGCCCAGCGTTCCCAAAATGTCCCCAGAGGAGCCGTGTCCGTGTCCCCCACACCGAGGGTGCAGCCCCCGCTGCTCCCCAGCTCCCACTCTGCTCCTGCCAGGCCCAGATTCCACTCCCAGCTGCTGCTAAACCCCACCTGGATTCCAGGAAAATGCAGTTTTCCAGCTCTTGGTGCAGCAGCAGGATGGGAAGGGCTGGATCCACAGGGCTGGGGGAGGGAGCGATCCCCTTCCCCAGCCCTGCGGGATGTGGGGGTAACATCCCATCTAAACCCAGTCTGAACCCATTCCCCGTGCCCTGGACAGTGCTGCTCTGGGAAATGCAGTCCCCAGGGGAGAGCTGAGGTGAGCTGGGGTGGAGTGGTGCTGGCTGGAAAACAGCAAAGCCATGGGAGCAAAGCCACGGGATGACGGGAGCAGGGGGGAAAAGGTGGGACTTGTGTGCTTGTTTCTAATGAAATGCCACTTTCCACGTTGGGCAGGTGCACAAATTATCCCAGCTGAGCCTGGCATTGGGGCAGTTCCCATGTGCTGGAGGTCCCATCCCATCCCATCCCATCCCATCCCATCCCATCCCATCCCATCCCATCCCACCCCACCCCACACAGGGTGCATTCCTCATTCCAGCTCCATCTCCCAGTACAAACCAGTCACCATTGTGGCCCAGTTAATATTCAAGCTGTGCTTAGCCAGACTCCCTCTCCTTTCCCAGTTCCCATTATCCCGTGCTCTTTTTCTCTGGAGTCTGTTGGAATCCAGGATCCACGGCAGCTGCTGACCACTCCTCTCTCTGATTGCCCCAAGTCGTCACTCTGATATTTTAAAGTTTTTCTAAAGTCCTTTCAGCCTTCTGATATTTGACATTTTTTGTAATGGAGTTTCTCACGCGCTTTTCAATTTTTTTACATTGTTTACAAATATTGTAAATTATTAATTAATTTTAAAATTAATTAAAGAGAAAAAATTAATAAAATATGTAAATGTAAAAAATACATTATTTACAAATAATGATCGTTTTGCATTCCTTTCTGGAGGAGGTGAGGATTGATGGACTGTTGGGTTGACCAGTGTGGTTGGAGAGGACAATTTTCCTCCTCCAATCCATGGTCACTGTTGGAATTCTATAAATGTGGAGGTCTGTAAATAAACTGCCCCTTTTTTGCCTTGGACACCTCAGAGTGTGAGTGTTGTTCATTTGTGTCGTATCGTGACAGTAAGTTACACTCCCCTTCTGCAGCCTGCAATAAAAAAGGAGCTGATATTTATTGTGTGGATTTTTCTTCCCCCAAAAAGTCGGGAAATCCACGCAAGCACTGAAACACAACTTCTCATTTCACTGGCACGAGGGAAGCTGAGCACCCCCTGAGGGTCTCCAGGGGCCTCTCCCGCTCCAGATCCAACATTCCCCCTGGAAAAAACATCCCCAAAACTCAGCTTGCCCCAGGAAAATCCTCATGGCCTCCCCAGCTGCCAGCAAGACCTTCACCACTGCAGTGGCCAGCAGCCCAGAGGAGGTGGTGGCCAAGCTCTGGGCCTTGGAGCTGCAAGGAAACATTTTATTTCAGGCTGAGGACTGATGGGATGAAAGCCATTGATCCCAGCTGGTAATTACATTGTTATCTCTGCCCTGGGAGATAAAGAGATTTCTCCCTGCTGGCTTTTGGAAAAGCTGGGCTCCAAAGCGGATAGAGGAGGGATTTATTTATTTGAGCTCCTCTATTTTTTTTAAGTGAAATGTTAAAGAGGAAAAGCTCGGTTTATTTATTTTAGTTTTCTTTTCCCCCTCCCAGGAGATGGGAAGCCAGGGAAGGTTTCTCTCCTGTTCATTGTGCTCCTGATGCCCCAGGACTGGGCAGGAGATGAGGAGAGCTCCTTGACACGGAATTTTTAATGACTTATCCCACAGGAGGTGACCAGAAAACAGCTCTGCAGGGCACCAGCTGGGTCACTGGGTGCTGCTGTGACCTCCTGGAGCCATGGCAGCCTTGGAGAGGAGCCACTTGGCCACCCTGGATTTTGCAGGAGCTGAACAAGAGCCCAAGGCTTTGCCAACACCTCCATCCCATGGCTTTTCTCCAGGGATGGTCCTGGCCCCTCTCCCAGACCAGCCAAGGACCTGCCTCAGGTCCTGGCAGCTGCTAAAGGTGCTGCAGCCATCCCCATTTCCCAGCCCTCTGGAGGAAGAGCAAACTGGGATTGATTTCCCAGCCACTGTAAATCCCTGCTCCTGACTGGCCTGGCCAGAACAGGGATGAGAATCCATTGATTGCTCCAAAGGTCCAAACCCAATTAGCACAGGAGGAAAGAGAGGAATGGTTTGGATGTGCTGAGATGGAATTAAAACTGGGAAGTCACCTACAGAGGCAGGAGATCCAAAGGATGGTCCTGAACAAGCCCAACTTGCAGTCCAAGGGCTTTCCTTCTAGAGAGGCTGAGAAGAAAATGGGAGGAGAAATAGGAATTAGAGGGAATAACAGATCTTCTCTCACTCCTGTGGATTTGCACAGAATCCCTCTTTCCCTCTTTAGAGTTATTTTGTATTCAGGAATTCATCATCCATGCGGAAATGCCTCGTCCACAAACAGCCCAGCACCTTCATCCCAGAGAATCCTCATCCCAGTCTTCATCTGGGACCTCTTGGGTTGGATTTCTTGGCTGGGAGGTCCTGGATGGGACCTCTCTGCTGAGCCCTCTTGGATGGGACTGGAATTCTTCCACTGGGATCTCTCTGCTGGGCAGGAAATGAAAAAAGAGGAGGGGGAAAAAAATCAATGAGAAGAACTCAACACCGGGAAACAGAAACAACAAAAAGAAGTTAAAGCTCAATTTGAAGGTTGCTGGACTTCCTTGGGAACATTTTTTTCCCAGAGGAAAGAGCCTCAATCTTTCCCTGCCACTGAAGGTTTGGGAGAGAAGCAGCGTCAGGAGCGGGGCGCGATCGTTCCCAAAATCCTGGAGACAGCGGCGCATCCTTCCGGCACCTCCTTCCCGCTGCATCCCTGGAGCTCCAGTGACATCTGCCGCTGTCTCTGGGCATCGCCACCGGCCCCGCCACCGCCGCCTCCCGGGCCCCGGCCGGGCACACCGAGGGGCCGATGTCCCCGATGACGTCCCCGATGTCCCCGATGATGTCCCCGATGTCCCCGATGTCACCAGTCAGGGCTCCGCGGAGCCACCGCCCGCTGCGTCCAGGGGCTCCCACCTGCCCTGTTCCCCAGGGAACTGAGCCTAAAACCGCCTGAATAAAAGGGAATAAAGGGAAATAAAAGGAAATAAAAGGAAATAAAAGGAAATAAAAGGAAATAAAGGAAAATAAAAGGAAATAGAAGGAAAGAAAAGGAAATAAAGGGAAACAAAAGGAAATAAAGGTAAATAAAGGTAAATAAAAGGAAATAAAAGGAAATAGAAGGAAATAGAAGAAAATAAAAGGAAATAAAGGGAAATAAAAGGAAATAAAAGGAAATTAAAGGGAAATAAAAGGAAATAAAAAGGAAATAAAGGGAAATAAAAGGAAATAAAAAGGAAATAAAAAGGAAATAAAAGGAGGAAAGGGTTGCTCGGTTGGAGCAACCGGGCGATCGCAGCACCCGAGGGAGCGGCTGCTGCTCCCGGACCTGGGGGTGAGGGAGGGCACTGGGAGGGGAAAAAAAACCATCTCCCAGCACCACTCCTGCTTTTCCTTGGGGCATTCTCCCCCAGGCACCAAATGAGGAGGAGCCTATGGGTGGTTTAAACCTGCACGATTTTACCCAGGATATTCCCAGCTCCAGGAATTCCTGTCACCCCCGCCCCAAGGGAGCCAGGATCTCTCCCCCAACCACCCCAAATTCCTCTACATCTCGAGCCTGACTCAATTCCAGCAGCCCCAGCCCGGCAGGAATTCCCAGATCCAGGCCCTCTGCCCACCCCATGAGGTTCCCATTCCCACAGGGAATGAAAGAAGCCAAAAACCCGGGGTTTTTTTGTTCTTTTCCAATAGTCTCACTTTATTAGATACCACATCAAGAGAGGATGTTGTGCTGCATGCAGCGGAAGACTGGAGGATTCCTAATTCCTGTGTAACGTTTTTTCTTTTTCTCTTAACAGTTGTAAACTGATATTTGGCTGTAAAATCACTGCATGCGAGTCTGAATGCAAACAGCAGTAGAAGAGGCTTTTCATTTCCTTTTTTTTTGCTCTTTTTTGTTTGTTTGTTTGTTTGTTTTTCACCATTCCCAATCCATAGGTGCATGCTTTATTTACAACAAAAAGAAGTCATTCAGGGCAGGAATTACCATCAGAAAAACTGAGGAGAGGGGTGAGGGCCCGTGGTTTTGCACGATACTGAGGAGATTGGCAAGTTGCACTTGATTTTTGGAGGTGCAAAGAGATGATCTGAGTATCCTTTTCCCCAAAGAAAGCAGGCTGAACAGGGAATGGGAATACAGGAGGGGATAAGGGCAACCTTAAGTGAGTTGTTCTGCACATACAAAGGAGGCTGGGCTGCTGCAGGACTGGGAGAAATTAAGGAATTGCTTAAATAAAGATTTTTAAAGTTTTTTTGTTTGCTCTCAGCCACACACTTCCCCAGCACAGCTCCGTGCCCAAGCGCTGCTCTGGGTATGAACAGGAATGTTTGGGCCAGGTCCATCCCCCTGGGAAGGATGATGGCAGCTTAGGTTGGAAAAGGGGGAGTTTTGATCCTGGATCCCACCATCTCACAGCTCACCTGGGCCTGGAGCAGGGAGGCTTCAGCAGGGGATGCAGAGGGAAACAAACAGCCCAAAAGAACAGGAATGTTTCAGTCTGGGTCCTGGCCGGAGTGGCTCAGGGATGTCACACTGGCTGGCACAGAGGCAAGAATTCCATGAAAAAAGGGGGAGTTTTCCAGGTGTCCTCTTCCATTTCACCCCTCTGGCCACAAGCCCAATGCCAGGATGGAGTCTTGGTGGGGATGGAAGAGGATTCCCAGCTCTGGGAATGGGTTTGGGTTGGTTTTTCCCACCTGGAGATCCAAGGACGGATCTGTGTCAGGCTGGGTCAGCTCGGCACAGAGGGGTTTGTGTCACCCGGGGCTGGGGACACTCAGGGCACGCCAGCAACTTCTGCTGGGGGTGGGAGGAAAGAAAAAAATCGGGAAAACAAAACTCATCCAACTCAAAGAGCGAGAGGCTGCAGCAGAGGGTGCAGGGGACTCGTGGGCCCGGGGTGGGGGAGGTTTCACACAACATGTGCAGTGTGACAAAAAATTCCATGTATTCCATGGTGCTTGGTGTGCTCCTGTCCATACAGGGCTGTGCTTGGGGGTTTTCCAGAGCCAGGGAATGGCTCCAGAACCAGGGAATGGTTCCAGAGCCAGGGGATGGCTCCAGAGCCAGGGAATGGTTCCAGAGCCAGGGAATGGTTCCAGAGCCAGGGAGTGGTTCCAGAGCCAGGGAATGGTTCTAGAGCCAGGGAATGGTTCTAGAGCCGGGGAATGGCTCCAGAGCCAGGGAATGGTTCTAGAGCCAGGGAATGGCTCCAGAGCCAGAGAATGGTTCCAGAGCCAGGGAATGGCTCTTCTGCCCAGCAGAAGTCCATGCTCTCCTGCTGTCCAGGACAGATCCAACGGCTCCAGGCCATCCTTAAAGCACGGGCTGAGGACAAAGGTTTCTTGTGCAGAAAATTGGGAAAAAACAAAAGAAAACCAAAGCAAAACAACCCAGGTTTGGAAGATCTCGGACTGTCCCAGCTCCTTCCAGGAGCTGGGGTGGTTTAAAGCAATAATCCTTGCGCACATCAGGGGGCTGGGGGGGAAGCAGCAGCTCCCTCAGCTCCCCTCCTGAGGAACAATAAATCCTTAGGAGCAGGAGGGGTCTGAGGGCACCCAGGGACTGCCTTCAGGGCCAGGCCAGGCACTACTACCCAGCTCAGAGGTGAGGAGGAGGTAGTCACAACCCTAAAACACAGCCAGGCTCCTACAGCAGCGGGTTCCTCGGGTGAAGGAACCGACAGGAACCAACCCCGACCCGCTTCCCTGCCAGCTCCCTGAAACCCTCCCTGCGGCTGTCACTGCGTTGGTGGTGGATCTTCTCAGCAAAGGGCATGCCACAACACTGCTCAGGTGGGCCGAGCCAGAGGTGAAGCTGGAAGGAAGCAGGGGCTGGCAGGACGAGGCCGGCGAGGCCGGATTTGGCCTAACCACGACGACACGGACACCAGGCGGCGGCGACACCCACGCCAAAGCCAGGGAGCTTTGTTTTGTGTTCCTTATTGCAACTGAGGTATTGAGATCACACAAGCTGGGGACAGGCTGATGCTCCCCCGAGCCCAGGGAGGGACACGGAGAGTGTCGGGAACGCGACGGGAACGCTGCCACGGGGATGGGGGGAGAGAGGGAGAGAGAGAGAGAGAAGGGGGAAGGGTCAGGAGGGAACTATTGCTTGCCAAAATCACACACCAGGGGAACTCAACAGCCTCCCTCCCCCAGCTGAAAATAAATAACGGAGGAGTAGAAAAGATCTGGGGGAGCTTTCAGTGGAGGGGAGGATGGAGGAGGCGAGGGACCCTGGGATCAGAGGCTGTAGCAAGGCGTGGCTGCGCTGGAAGACGGGACACCAGGGACAGCAGGGACCTGCAGGGGTGTGGCAGAGGGCGGGGAGGGCTGGGCAGGGGCTCCCTTTAGTCACTGGCGACGTGGTTCTCGTTCTGCAGGGTGTGCCAGCGCTCGATCTTCTTGTCCTTGTTCTTCAGACACTCGTACCAGTGTTTCAAGCGCTCGCCCTTGGCCGTGATTCCCAGCTGGCAACCGCCTGGGAAAAGGGGAGAAGAGCAGGCTTTGGATCCAGAGGTGGTGCTGATGTTCCAGGGAATCCCACTACGGGGACACACCTCACACCCTGCAACGCTTTTTCCACCTCCTGGATCAAAAATCTAATGGAAGCGCCTGGAGATGCTTTTCCTGCCCAGAAGGCCTCCTGGGATGCTGGAGGTGGGGCAGTATGGGAGGTGCTCCCAACCAGATTCCATCATCCCACCTGGGCAGGTGACCCAGACCCCCCTCCCCATCCAGCAAACCCCATGCCAGTGAATTCAGAGTGAATATTCCCATTTATCCCAGAACTGTGCCCACACAAGCTGGTTTTCCAGGAAGGGAAATGTCACCAGCTCCATCTTTAGGTGCCTTTGCAATTCTTCTGTTTTTACCAGAATTAACTCTGGAGCTGGCTGAGCTCTAGATACCAGTCATTCAACCCAAACCCCTGCCCCAGAGGGCAGAGACTTGCAGCCCATCACTCACCGATGTAGTCGTTGGATTTTCCGATGTCGTAATCCCAGACGGAAATGTCCAGGGATTTCTTGGCCAGGTCGCTGTGTTTGATGTCATAGAAGAACTCCTGCAGAAATGGGAACACCCACGTCACACCCCAAAGGAAGACACAACCCTAAAAGCTGCAGTTAAGGGGTTGGACCTCTGTTCTCTGTTCAGCCTGCATTCAAAACCCAAGGAGAGGATGGTTAAAAATATAATTAACGAAGGAAAAGCGCTCCTTCCCTGTGGCATCTCTTTTCCAGGAGCTGAGCACCTACGTGAGCCCTTTCCAGGTGTCCCATCAAAGCAGCCCCAGTGGAGAATTTCCAATTCCCACCCCCAGGAAGGCTCATCCCACCCACATCCCCAGCTGGGATGACACGGAGCCGGCAGCGGGGAGCTTCCGGGGTGTGTGGTGCTGCCATGGCAAAGCCATTCCCAAAATATTCCTGGGCACAGGAGTGGGAAAGGAGCTCGAGCAAAGAGCCAAACTTTGGGGAGTTTGTCTTCCACCTCCTCCACACAACACAGTATTCAGTGAATTAATTCAATATTATAAAAAATATCCATCCATACCTCGTTAAACTCAGGGTTCAACGTTTTCTTCTTAATCTGCGTCTTGTGCTTGGCCTTTTTTCCCATGTCAGGTTTCAGCCAACTGGGGGGGCAACAGGAAACAGCTCAAAATTCAAGTGCAGGAACAGTGGGAGTTTATAAGCTTAAAAAAAGCGAGTTTCTGGGCTGGAAGAGATTTATTTAGGGCCAGTCTCCCTTCCCACCTTCCAGAGGATGTGGGAGAAGTGTGGGGCTGGGTTTGTGCAGCCTGGCTGCAGATCCAGAACTCAGTTTAGGGCTGGGATTCATTAGATGTCTGTTAGAAGCTGATTTAAAAATGTAAAGCCACCGTCTTCCGTTTGTAGAAATGGAGAATACAACAAATAAAGAGAGAAGGGAAATTGCTCTGAAAAGATGAGCAGAATATGTTCAACATGAGAGTTACTGAATGAGTTTTAGAGAGAACAGAGGGTTTTTTTCTGAAGGCAAAGGCAAAAAAAATACCAGGAGCAAAACCCCCACCAGGAATGGCTGCAGGGCTCTCTCTGTGGTGCAGCTCATGAGGTCGGAATAAAAATCTTATTCCACATTCCTGGGAGCCATGTGGGTTTATGGGGCAGCAAGCAGGGCATGGAGGGACATGGAGCCACCTCTGTCCTGCAGCCAGGGTGGGTCAGAGGTGGAGAGAAGAATCCTGCGTCCTCCAGACTCCCACCACGCCCTTGCTGAGTCACTTGTGGGAATCCCACTCCCATGGATCCCAGGGATTTGGGCACCTCCACCTCGGGCTGCAGCCCCAAGCCCATCCCCACACGCCCTTTGTGTGCAGACAGAAGGTGATCAGTCAAAGGCTGGACTCCTGAAGCCTTTTCCAGCCTTCAACAACTCTGGCATTCTCCAGGAGGTAACCAGGGAATTTGGGGAGCGACTGGCCCCAGGGCTGGGTCAGCACCCCTGAGCTCCACCCGCAGTGGGGCCGCCAGCACTCCTGCTGGACAGCTCCTGCCGCAGGGGAAGCGGGAGGAAGGAGCTCCCGAGGACAGCAGGTGGCACCACGGCAGCGCTCTCCATCCCGGAGCCGTTCCCGGCTCTCACTCACAGAATCACAGAATCACAGAATATCCAGGTTGGAAGAGACCTTCAAGATCATCGAGTCCAACCCATACTCTAACACCTCAACTAGACCACGGCACCAAGTGCCACATCCAGTCTCTTCTTAAACACATCCAGGGATGGTGACTCCACCACCACCCCGGGCAGGCCATTCCAATACTTTATCACTCTTTCTGTGAAAAACTTTTTCCTGATATCCAACCTATACTTCCCTTGACGCGGCTTAAAACTGTGTCCTCTTGTTCTGTCCGTTGTTGCCTGGAGAAAGAGACCAACCCCCAGCTGACTACAACCACCCTTCACTCACAGCTTGACGAAGGGATCCGAGTATCCGTTGGCGTCCATGGCCGCCAGGTGCACGCAGCGCACGATGCCCACGATCAGCCCGCCCTGCTGGGTGCTGTACATCAGCGACACCAGGATCTTCCCCCGCTCCTCCACGTCCCCGCCACGATCCACCTGCGGGAGGGAACCGCCGGGGGTGGGCACGGGAGGAGCTGGGAGGGGAAAGCGCTGGCGGGAGGAACGGGAGTTGTGGGATGGGTTGTTGTCTGGGGTTTTTGCCGTTCTCCTCTGTCCCCTTTAAGGAGTTTGTAAAAGTCTTATTTTTAACCTTCTGTGTTCTGGAGTCAGATACACTTTCGTATAAATAAGCCATTTGTTATCACAGAATCACAGAATTTCCAGGTTGGAAGAAACCTTCAAGATCATCGAGTCCAACCCATACCCTAACACCTCAGCTAGACCATGGCACCCAGTGCCATATCCAGTCTCTTCTTAAACACATCCAGGGATGGTGACTCAACCACCTCCCCAGGCTGGCCATTCCAATACTTTATCACTCTTCCTGTGAAAAACTATTTCCTGATATCCAACCTATACTTCCCTTGACACAGTTTAAAACTGTGTCCTCTTGTTCTGTCCGTTGTTGCCTGGAGAAAGAGACCAACCCCCAACTGACCACAACCACCCTTCAGGAAGTTGTAGAGAGTGATAAGGTCACCTCTAAGTCTCCTTTTCTCCAGGCTAAACAACCCTAGATCCCTCAGTCGTTCTTCATAGGGTTTGTGTTCCAAGCCCCTCACCAGCCTCGTTGCCCTCCTCTGGACACGCTCAAGCTGTTATTGTAAAATCCAGCAATGTTTACATTCTTTTCATAAGGAGAAGACTGTAGATGGACTGTTGCATGGTCCAGTGTGGTTGGAGAAGAAGATTTTCTTCCTCCAATCCATGATCACTGCTGGAGTTCGATAAATGTTGATTCTGTAAATAAACTTTTCTCTTTTCTGCCTGGGACATGGCAAGGTGTGGGTGTGAGTTCTGTATGTCGTCTGCGACATGGGTATCGGGGGAATGTCACAAGGGGTGGCAGGCGGGACAGGGATGGGGCTGGTCCTGCTCCGAGGACTCAGCTCCTCCTTGTACAGAGCCATAAGGGCTCAGCTCCTCCTCAAACAGATCCGTAAGGACTCACTCACCTCCTCCTCATACAGAGCCATCCCGCGGGAGGCGCCGGTTGTCCCGGTGCGCTTTGTCTGGGGTGGGAAAGGGATAAGGAGACAGCTGTGAGTGACAGGGAGAGGCACCACCATCCCACGGCAGAAATAAACCCCCTGGGAAGGCATGCAGCCCAGCTCCTGGGCTGGACTCTGGAGTGGGAGGGCCTCAGGAATGTTCACCTGCTCCATCGACCCCCACAGAGTCAACAGGGGACAGAGCAGGCTGTCCCCTCCTCCACGGTGACAGCCATCCACAGGGTGCATCCATCCAACTGGAGCACTCCCTGGAATCACTTCCCATGGATTCCCACCAGGCTCTTATCTCCTGGCCTTGGGATGTCCCATCAGCCCAGGCACAGGTGGGGATCCAGCTCCTAAAGGTGCTGGGGGAGTCAGGCACCTCCAGCCCCTCCAGCCCATCCCTGCATCCCTCAGGTGCCGTTTGCTCACAATCCCAATGGAAACGGAAGGAATTTTCAGGGGCACTCACTGGTATGACTCTCTCCAGGCAGATGTTGAAGTTCTTTTTCTGGTTGGCTTTGAGTTTTTTCAAGGCAACTCTGGTTTCTCCGATGAACTCGTTGTGGCCGAACTTGTCCTCGTCACACACAGAGATCCTGGAGGGAGGAGGGGAAGGGGAACATCAGCCAGGCTGGAGCAGTGCCCGACTCCAGAGCCAAACCCACCCCTGCAAGGCACTGCTGGGGGGAGGGAAAAGCAAAGCAAAGCCCTCCCCAACCCCAAATCCAGGTCAAATCCTCGACCTGGATTTCCTCTGACCAAAAGCAATCCACCCCCAAATCTCTAGCTTGCCAAAAAAAAAAAAAAAACAACCCAAGAAAACCAAAACCACCATATATCTATAGATATCTATAGATATTTATAGATATCTATAGATATATATCTGTATATCTATATATCTATATATCTATATCTATCTGTATCTATCTATATCTATGTCTATCTATATCTATCTATATATCTATCTATATCTATATCTATATCTATATCTATATCTATATCTATATCTATGTATCTATATATATCTATATATAGATATATATAGATACATATATCTATATATCAACATTTTATATATTTGCTTTGTGATGGGGCAAGAAATCAAGAGGTGGAAGTTTCTTGATGGGGGGAAAAGAGCCATAAATTTTGAGAGAGATTTATATGGATTTTTTTTTCTATTGTCAAATCAGTAGAGATACGAATCTCTATGACAATAAAAAATTATAATCGTTAATTTACTATTAAATGACAAGGCCAAAATGCCAGCTTTCCTCTCTTAAAAGAACCACCCAAATGAGCAAATCCACGCTGATTTTAACCCAAAATTGCATTTCCCAACCCCCTTGCCCCTGCACTCCTGGGGGTGGTGCTCTGAGCGAGGGGATCACCCACATCCCCAGCCCGTGGGGTCCCCGGGCTCTGAGCGAGGGGATCACCCACATCCCCAGCCTGTGGGATCCCTGGGCTCCTGCCGGGCTTGCCTGAGGGTTTTCCTCTGCATGTCCTCGTCGGTGATGCCGTGGTACACCAGGGTCTCGTTCCACACCGGGTTCCGGGTGTTGCGCAGCGTCTTCGTCCTCAGCTTGTTGGACTGTGGGGGTCAAAGAGGCACAGAGGAATCATACTCTGGGATTCCTCCCTGCCCCAATCCCAAAAAATTCAAAAGCTGTTCAAAAGCACATCAAACAATTACAAAAAAAAAAAAACTAAACAAAAAACCCCACAACAACAACAACAACAAAAACACAAAAAAAACCAAAACCAAAACAAACAAACAAAAAAAAAACCCATCCAAAAAAAAAACCCAAAAAAACCCAAAAAAACCACAACAAAACAAAACAAACACTTCAATTAAAATAAATATCAGCAAACAAGAGCAACAGAAATCAAAGCAATTCCCAACATCACGCCTGGATTTCCCCCGAACAGGACCAGGAATCCCCTGTGCATAAAGCAAAGCTGTAAAATCAATCCAATGATTTTATTATCAGTTTTTTCCCCTGGTTTTACTCGTGCTTCCTTTGAGCAAAACTCTGCTGCACCCTCTAAGCAGAGAGCCAGCACTGCTGGTGGTCATTCCTTCCTCAAGGTTTGCCCACCAAGATCAGCTCAGCTGGGCTGTGGAGGGAGATTTCCAGGAATTTCCATGATGGAGCCAGAGTTTCCCCCGTGGTTCTCTCCCCACAGCTCCAACAAGAACGTGCTGCAGCTTCCAAGCAAATGGATAATTCCAATCCTGGCCATAATTAGATTTTTGGGCAGATGTTTTGCCATGCATTAACAGCAATGCCTCCTCTGGCGCTTCCCTCCATCCCTGAGCAGATTCCTGCCTGCAGGGTGAGCTGTTCCTGGGGTCTGGGAGAGCATCTGGGTTCGGAGAAACCCCCGGGGAAAACAGCAGCGAGCAGGGAAATCAACAGGGAAAATGTGATCGGAGGGAGGGACCTGAGGGGGGTCTGAGAAACCTCTGCTCCATCCCCAGCACCCAGCCTGGCAAAGCCTCACCTTGCTGGCTCCAGGCAGGAGGTGCAGCTTCACATAGGGATCAGCCAGCCCGTTGGAATCCATTGGTTTTAAGCCCTAAGAAAGGATAAAGGAAACACAGTGAATCCTCCTTCAGCAAAGCCAAGGAAGAGAAAAAGAGAAAAACCTGCCCATTAAGAACTCAAAGAGAAAAATGTGTCCAGTGACCTCAAGAGCCCCAAGTGGCTGTGGGTGCCAGGATGTGCTGAAACATCCAACCCACCCCTGGAAAAATCAGAATTGTAGAGTCACAGGATGATTTGGGTTGGAGGAGACCTCAAATATCCCCAAGTTCCACCCCCTGCCATCAGCAGGGACATCTTCCACTAGCCCAGGTGGCTCCAAACCCTGTCCAACCCGGCCTTGGACACTTCCAGGGGTGAGGCAGCCACAGCTCCTCTGGGAGAACTGTTCCAGGGCATCATCACTCCCACAGATCCCTTGGAGCCACGCAAGGAAAAGGCTCCCAACCCTTCCCAGGCAGCAGCAGCTGTGCCTGGGCTCTCCCCAGGGAGCAGCCTCTGCCAGCAGCCACACGGCTTCCATCCCCTTGCACCAGAGAAACTGGGAGCCAGATGGGTTGAAATCAGGGGGAGAGGGTTGGGAAAAAGAGGAGCTCTTGCCTTGGCCTTGATGAGGGTGCAGTGCAGGGAGCTGTTCTCCTGGTCGTAGAGCAGGCTGAACTCCAGGGCTCCCAGCGTGGCTGACAGGGAGGGAGGAGGAGGAGGAAACAACCTCGTTAAAACCCCAGCCAATAACTGCATTTATTCATCCCCGATTAGCAATAATTAGAAAGATTTGCGGGTCAAATGTAAAAGCTGTTTAATGCCGTGGGACTGCGCTGGCAGCGGCCAAACCGCCACAAATCCGGGCGGATTCGGGAGCTCTGCAGAGCAGGGACTGCCCAGGGAGGCTTTGGGGACTGCCCAGGGAGGCTTTGGAGCTTCAATATTCACCAGGAAAAAGGAGGAGTAACCCCACCAACCCTTCCCAGGGCAGTTCCACCCTGGACCACCCCGAGGACAGCACGTCCTCCCAAGGCTGGGGCTCAGCGCCTGGCTCCTGTTTTGGCTTGCTAGAAACCAGCTCAGGCTCGTGTTCCTTCATCCCAGGGATGAAGAGAAGGCACAGAGGGCATCAGCTGCTCCCATCCAAGCACCTGCTCCCGGCCCCGAGCAGCTCTTCCCACCCAGGATGCTCCACCACAGATCCTCAAATCCCCTCCCCAGCTCCAAGCCCCGCAGGGAAGCAGCATTCCCCAAGGACTTTCTGTGCTGGAGACCCAACTGCCCTCCAACGCGTGTCACTCCCTCCCAGCCCCCTCCTCCAAACCCCGCATTTCCCAAAGAAAATCCCTCCCTCCCAGCCCCCTCCTCCAAACCCCGCATTTCCCAAAGAAACTCCCTCCCTCCCAGCCCCCTCCTCCAAATCCCGCATTTCCCAAAGAAAATCCCTCCCTCCCAGCCCCCTCCTCCAAACCCCGCATTTCCCAAAGAAACTCCCTCCCTCCCAGCCCCCTCCTCCAAATCCCGCATTTCCCAAAGAAAATCCTTCCCTTCCAGCCCCCTCCTCCAAATCCCGCATTTCCCTAAGAAACTCCCTCCCTCCCTCCCTCCCTCCCTGGCTACGTACTGCCTTCATCCGAGTCGTAGCTGTTGGCATCCTCCTCCTCTTCCTCGCGGGGCTGCTGTCGCTGCGGGGCCGCGGCTGCGGGCGGGGGCTGGGCGGCAGCGGGGGGCTGCCAGGCCGGCCGGTCCTCCCTGCCGGGGGCTGCAGCAAAGCCCCCTCCCCGCTCCTCCCTGGCGGCGGCGGCGCGGGCCGGCTCCGGGGGGCTCGCTGCGGGAGGGAGGGACCCCGTTAGCCCCCGGCCCGCCCTGGCCCCCAGCCCCCCGCAGCCAGCCCGGGGTTACCTTGTCTCTCCGGGTAGCGGGCGGGGCTCGGCCTCGCTGCTGCTGCTGCTGCCGCCGGTGCTGGGGACAGAGGTGGCACCGAGCTGGGACACTCCCCGCTGCCCTGTCCCACCGCTCCCTGCCCGTGGGGTGTCCCCAGGGACTGAACACCTCGGCTGGGACATTCCCCGCTGCCCTGTCCCACCGCTCCCTGCCCGTGGGGTGTCCGATGTTGTGATTCATTTTTCCTAAATGGTTCTGTTCTCCCCCAACGTGTATAGTTCATTACCAAGTTGTTGTAAACCACCCCCTAAGTTGCCATTCATTGTAACCCCATTGTTACCCAACCCCTCCTTACCCTCAGTATCCCATTGCTCCAAGCCTTGGGTCTGGCCCCCTGGTTGGAAAAGCCTATTTAAGCTGAAGACATGAGGGGGAAGACCTCTTGGTCTCTTAGTCTCTTGCCTCTCTTGCCTCTTGCTGCTCTTGCTCTTGCCCTTGCCCTCTCTCTCCCGTCTTCCCCCTTCTCCCCCTCTCTCCTGTGGGAGTCATGCCGCTCCCCCCTAGTGTGGGACCCCCAAATAAACCCTGTCTGATCAACACCCTCCAAAGCCATGTGGTGTCTTTCCTGCCTGTGTACTGCCATGAGCTGCCACATGCTGCCAAAAGAACTTTCCCTGAAAGCGCTGGTAAGGCTCCTGTACCTCACCTCCCTTCCAAGACCCAGCAAGACTTGTTGCCACTTCTCCTGCAGATGCTAGCTGGGCAGAGGAGGAAAAGCAGGAGAAAGCAACAGTCCCCAGGGACCGAGCTCCTTGGCCACACTCCCATCACATCCCCCCTACCTGTGGGTGCTGTTGCCGGGGCAGATCCAGCGGTGGGACCGGCGGCGGCCGGCGGGGGTGGCCGCTGGCCTTGCAAGGAGTTGGTTCTCTTCACGCCTGCCAGGAGAGGGGACAATCTGTTGTATTCCTCTGGGGAAAATGGTTTCTCCCAAGAAACCCCCTGATGTCTGTTGTACCTATTAGTTTGACCCTGTTCTCCCTTTATCTCTGACCTATTGGCTCAGTGCCAGCTATCTGTCTTGGGACGGTGACTAGATAAAAACCCATGTTCTTCCTTGTTCGGGCTCTCTTTGGCCTCCGGTATCCTTTCAGAATAAAGCCTTGGAATGATCCCCTGAGGTAAGGGCCTCTTTTGAATCTTTTACCCTGTCCCCTGAAGCATTCCTCCCAAAAGCTCCCCAGAAACGGAGCTAGCACAGGAACCCAGGGGGGCAGGGGGAAGAAGTGCTTCAACGATCAGCAGGGACCACCCGCCGATGGCTCCGGGCTTTGTGTCCTGCCGTCTGTCCTTCCAGGGACGGAGGGGGACGGCTCTCACCGGGGCTCCTGCTGACCCCGCTCTCGGCAGCGTAGTCCCGGCTGTCGCTGTCCCCAGCGGTGTCCTCGCTGCCGCACGGACCGGGCCGGCCCTCGGCCGCTTTGCGGCTCCCCCGGGCGGCCGCTGTGGCATCAGTGCCTGCAGGGAGAGGGGAAAAAGGAGCGGTGAGGCTGGAAAGGCGAGCTGCCATCCCCGGGTGCCGGCAGAGGGGGGACAACGGGTACGGCCACTGCAGCAGCAGCACCTCCGGGCGCTGCAGCAGGAGGGCTCTGCACCATCAAACCCGCACACCGTGCTCAGGAAACCCCCAAGGACACGAGAGTCCCATGGGAAAACAAGGCCTGAGGGATCCGTCACCTGCTCCTCAGCACCCTGATGGCATCACAGCTCCACATTCCTGGGATGGGACAGGGGGAGGGTCATATTTTCCTCCTGCTGATCATCTCCCATTTATTAAGGAGACAGCCGTGGCAGCTGCCTCTGCCTCTCCCTTCCATCACCCAGCAGGGGCTGTCCCAGCGGATAAATCCCAGCCCGGCGCTGCGGGGCTGATGGATTGCAACCCCCACAGACGTGACGGGAAAAGGTCTCCTCGGCGCTCACCTGGCTGCTGCTGGAGACGCCAGGGATAAATCTTTGCCGTGACATAAATGGGCTGTTTCTCCTTGGCTGGGCTCTCAGGGTCACCGGGCGCCAGGACAAGCGGGAACGCAACAGATTGCGGGGGGAAAAAGGAGGAGGGAGAGAGGGAAAAACGCCGGGAATGCTGAAGAGCAGGGGAGGTGGGGCAGGAGGAATGAGCATCCAGGAGCAGGAGCCCCGCGGTGCAATAAATAATTTTTCCCAGGGAGCTGTAGGAAAATCATGGGCACGGCAGGAGCATGCTGAGCACCGGCGGGGACGTGCGGAGCTGGCCAAGCCTTCCCGGCTCCAGGAGCCGTCGGATTAATGAAAGCTGCCCCTGGGGCTGGGAAGTTTAACGGCACCAGCTAAGGGGCGTGATTAAATCACCTTAATTAAGAGCTTTTCACAACTGCTGCTGCTGCACGGGAAGAGGGAGATCAGAAGTTGGGGGCGTCAGAACCCTGGCTGAAGGAAGGGTGGGATGGAGGGGACTATTCCAGGTGGGAGCTGTCCCCTCAGCCCCTCTTTGCCTCTTCCACAGAGCCAAGGAAGAGGAGGGTTTGCAGCCTCCCGACTTCATGGTCACTCAAATGAGGAGCAGATGGTGTTGGAGGGGGATCAGGGATCGTCACCCCCTTGGAATCCCATGTGGAAGTGTGAAAATGGGGCCTTGTTCCTCAAAATTAACTCCCAGAGAGACCTCCTCACTCTCCACATCTCCCTGACAGGAGCCACATGGGGGTCGGGCTCTTCTCCTGGGAAAGAAGCAGCAGGACAAGAGGAAACGGCCTCAAGTGATGCCTGGGGAGCTTTAGGTTGGAATGAGGGGAAATTCCTTCCCTGGAAGGATTGTCCAGCCCTGGCACAGGCTGCCCAGGAGTCCCCGTCCCTGCAGGGGGATTTAGCAGCAGTGTGGATGTGGCCCTCGGGGACATGGGTCAGTGGTGACCTTGGCAGGAATGTTTGAACTCGATGGGCTTTGAGGGCTTTTCCAAACCGAATGATTCCATGACTGGAAGTGCTGGAGGGCGCAAGGGATAACCAGAACAAGCTGCTGCTGCACCCTGGCCCTGCACAGCACAAGGCTTGGCTGCTCCATCCCCCCACAGACAGGCACAAGCCCCCACAAGCCTCCTAAACTTTCCTCGGGAGGTTTTCCAAGGACTGCCGTTAAATAACCAGGGAAAAAAAAAACCAAAAAAACCCAAAAAACCAGCAGCCCCTCCCAGCAGGACCCACCACCCACGGAGGCGGCTCTGGAATGGCAGCGGCTCAGCCCCGGCGTGTGCGGGAGGCGGGGAAGCCCCGGAATAACCCGCGGGGTGGGCGGCAGCAGCGAGGAGAGGTCCTGCTGCAGCATCCCGGGAGGAACTGTGCGGGAAAATGCCTTGGGAGCAGGAGGAGGCAGGGACGGGGCTCGGCACAGGCAGGGGACAGAGGCGGGTGCTTACCCTCGGCGTCCTCGGCATCCGCCTGGCCTTGGGGGCACAAACAGAGCGAGAGGGGGTGAAGCTGCAGCCCACACACTCCCAACCCCATCCCGGGACACGCTGCTGCTGTTTCCACACATTTCCCAATTTTATCCCTTTTTTTACCAGGCTTCTCCATCACCAAATCCCTACCCAAACTCTCAGCCCCTGATCCCCCACCCAGGGCTGCTTTGCTCGAGGATGTCCTGCAGCCCCATCCATCCCCACTTGGAAATCCCGGATAAAACATCTCCAGGCTCCCTTAAGGATGCGGGCAGCAGCCACATGACTGCTCCGGATGATTTTCCCCCCGAGTTTTCCCTTGCTGAGGATGGGAAGGAGCCCCAGAGCCTGGCTGGCAGTGCTGAGGGGGCAGCACCCGCTGTCACCTACCTCGGGTGGGTGCCCTGGAGGAGAGTTTGGGGTCCGGGGCGGGTGGCTCGGCCGGGCGGGGCTCGCTGGGGGTCTGGGGTCCCTTCTTGCTGACGGGCATGGGCTGCGGCAGCATCTGCTTGGGCAAACCCTTGAAGAACCAGGCACCGGAGCGTTTCCACACCTGTGGGAGCAGGGACGGGCCTCTCAGGGCTTCACCCCCGGCGCTGCACTCCTCCTCCAGCAGGCAGCGGATGCGCGACCCCACATCCCCACCCTGCAGCCCAGTTAATTAATTAGTCAATTAACTGATGCCCGGCTCATGCTGCAGCAGCCAATCTCTGCCCACAGCATCCCCTTGGACCCGCAGACCTTTGTTTTCACGAAATTGGGGAGGGAACAAAACCACACTGTGAAGAATCACGCTCAAACAGCGGCTGGGTGGTGCTGGAGGTCCCTGGGAGGTTGGGTCGGTCCCACCTCAGAGGTTTGGGGTGGGGACAGAGGGGACAGAGGGGACAGAGGGGCCCTGCACGCACCTCCCGCTGCTCGCTGCAGATCTTGCAGAGCCAGATGGCCTGGGGCCGGTTGTTGGTGGTCTGCACCCCGCACTTGGTGCACACATTCTGCGGGCAAAACAAAGAGCCGGGGTGACACCAGAACCTCCCCAACACCGGCAGGGTCGGGAGACCTCTGCCTGCACCACCAGCAGCGACCCCGGCGTGGCTGTGGAGAGGGGCACCCAAACCCTGCTGTGCTCCCGGGGTGGGGGGCGGCCCGGGGGGCTCGGGGGCGGCTCTCTCACCTTCTTGCAGTCCTCGCAGACGACGCAGGCGGAGCCCCTGGTGCCCAGCTGCTCCCCGCAGAGGATGCAGCGGTTGACGCCGTCCCCCAGCACGCTGCGGCGCATGTCCTCCAGCCGGGTCATCAGGCGCCTGCCGTCGGGCACAGGGTGGGTCAGGGAAAGGTGCTGGGAACGCCAGGAAAAGGGCAGGACGCTGCCTCTGGTCTGGGTGTCGCTCCCCATGGAGCCTCTCCCTCCCCAGCTACGGGATAAAACCCCATCCCAGCGGGAAATAAGATTCCAACAGGTTTGTATGGCACAGCATCCACTTCCAGGCATGCTGACACAGAGCTGACACCAGTCCGAGCTCCACGGACATGGAAAATCCATCATCCAAGGCAGCACCTCTGCGTGGAGCAATTTGTTCCCTAGATGGAAACCTTTCCACCCAGTCCCAGCAGCTGCCTGTGAAGAGCTGAAGGAGGAGATCCTGGAAGGGCTCTAATGAGGACTGAATTAAATGATTAACTGTTTTCCATCTTATTTGAAGAAAAACGTTGTGTAGATTGGATGGAAAATTCTTGCACCGAAATGCAAGCCCACTGGAGATAAGGCTGTAAAAACTGTAAAAACACCTGCTTCCTGCAAAGGTGAAAAACCAAACCCAAAACCAGCTGAGGAAGTTTTGGAAAGCCAGGGAGTTTGGAAAGCAGGAAGGAGCTGCCTGCGAGCAGCCGGGAGCTGGCGTCGGCATCGCTCGCTCAGCTAACCCAGAATCCTGGCCCTAAAAATAGCACGGCCAGGGGACAAAAAAATAAAAAAAAGCTGCATTATTTATGCCATTCAGCGAGGAAGGAACGAAGGGAGAGAGGAGGAGACCTGAGCCCACCCGAGAAAGCAGCCCCCCGTGGCAGCCTGACCCAAATCCGACGGAAAATAAAACCACCCGGTGCGGAAAAGGCGTTTTCCCACGAGTGGTGACGGCTTCAGATCTGTGATGACTCGGCTGCCAGCGCCTCTGAAATGCTCACAAACCCTCCACAAGCTCCCTGCACACCAAATGCCTCTGGAGTTGGGGTTGGATGGCCAGAATCCCACGGGTTCCGTGGGGAGAAGTGGCCTAAAGGAACAGCAGCGCAAGGAGGGGAAATGACACAGGCGTGGAATGGTTTGGGTTTGGAGGAGCCTTGAAACCATCCAGTTCCACCCCTGCCATGGGCAGGGACACCTCCCACTAGACCAGGCTGTTCCAGCCTGGCCTTGGACACTTCCAGGGATGGGCAACCTCTGCCAGAGCCTCGCCACCCTCCTGGGGGAGGAATTTCTCCCCAAAACAAAGCATTTTGGGACAGCCCATCACAGCCCCAAAGAGACCTCACCGCACTCAACAGGAGCATCTCAAAGCCACCAAGCCCAGCCACGCTGGGGGATGTGGATCCATAACCCCACAAACCATCCAAGCAAAGCCACATTCAGACATCAGCTCTGCCCAAAGACCCCAGGGATCTCCCACTCCTGCCCAGGCAGGAGCCAACCCTGCCGCGCTCCGGGTGCCTCCTGATGGGCCTGCAGCCCCTTCCCAGCTGGGAGCTGGGCTGGGTGGGCAGCAGCAGAGCCAGACAGAGCCAGCAGTGGGGACAAGGCTCTGCTTTCACAGCTCTGGTGTCAGCAGACAGCAGATGGGAGAGTTCACGAGGTTCCTGACAGCGCCAGGAGCGCGGGGGCTGGGGATCCAGCAAATCCTGGTTCTCATCCTTGTGCTGACACAAGCTCCATCCTCAGAACCACAGCGAGGGGATTTTCAGGCTCCCTGCCAGCCTAACTCCCTGCTCCAAGTGTGGGATGGGGCTTGGAGCAAGCTGGGCTGGTGGAAGGTGTCCCTGCCCATGGAATGAGAGGAAATTTGAGGTCCTTCCAACCCAAACCATGCTGGGATTTATTTGAGAGGTGCCGTGGTCCATCCCTGCCCTTCGCATCCATAGGTGGCTCCTTCCTAGAGAACAGCCCAGCTCTGGAGCCACCATCCTCCCCTGGTGCCTTCCCAAACTCCAGAGCCTGTGGCAAACACAGAAATCCCAGGGACTTCAGCAGAGCTGCACCACCCCATAAGCACCCAGCCAGCAATTCCCATTAAAACCTGGATTCTGGCTGTTCCCCAAGCCAGAATTGAAAGGAAATTAAATTTAAAAGGAATTAACCCCAGCCTGCACCCCATGGAATACACAACCCCCACACCATCCAGCTTTTGTCATCCCCAGCCCACCAAGGGGGAACATTTGGGGGGAAAAAAAATCTCTTTTTTGTAAGGAGCCAAGCACATGGACAAACCCCACACCCCCTGCAATTCCTCCCGCTGCGCTGCAGGAGCTCCAAGCAAAGCAGCTTCCAGTTGGAAATCTGCAAGCCCAAACAAACTTATTATAGAAACTGGAACAAATGGCACAATCAAAGAGAGGGGGGAGAAAAAAAATAAAAAATAAAAAAGAGGAAAAAGCCTTTGCATTTCAAGAGCTTCGTTATTTAGCTGCAAAAAAATCTCTCCCAGGCTCTCATTTACAAGGAGCTGGGCCTTAAGTGGGATTTTTTTGAACTGCTGGAAGAGCTCAGCAGCCAGGACACACCTGTGGCACCACTTGCAAGCCAAGTACATTTTCCTAATTAAAACATCCATTCAAGAGGGAGAAATTGGGCTTTTTTTTTCTTTCTTTCTTTTTTTTTTTTTTTTTTCCCATGACTCAAATGCTGCTGGGAGAGATCTGTAGGAAAAGCTCAATTTAGAGTCCTGGTGTGAACCTGGCAGGAAGAGCCCTGGGAAAGGGGAGGTTATGCACAGACCCCCTTGGTTGGGGAGCTCCTGATAAAGGCAATAACTGGGAGGAAAAAAAAAACCCCAGGTTGGTTTCCAGCTCCATCCAGCACCTCCAGAGATCCAAATCCATCCCACCCTCCCATTTATTAACCCAGGGAAGCCCTGCCCACACCAGGGATGAGATTTCTGCCTTCCCAAAAGCTTTTCCCTCCTCTGGATATCATTTCCTCCTCGCTTTTATTGCACATAACCAGCCCTTCAGCTCATCCCCCTCCCTTCCAGGGCTCCAGCAGCATCTTCCTCCCCATTATCCACCCTTCAACTCCCCATCCCTCTGGCAGAGGCCAAAGAGCAGGAAATACCATTCCAATTGTTAAAACCAGGGAGAAAAAATCCGAAAAATCCGGGGGTGGAGCAACTGGAGCCCGAAAAATCCGGGGATGGAGCAATTGGAGCCCGAAAAATCTGGGGGTGGAGCAATTGGAGCCGGTGTCAGGGAGCTGGCACAGCCCAGCCCTCAGGGACAGCCCCGGGGATGGGGAGAGCATCCCTGACCTGCCATGGAAATGGGGATTGCAGGGATTAGGCTGAATCTGATATCTGAACTGTCCCAGGAGCACCTGAGATAAATGAAACAGGGCCCTGGTGATGGGAATCAGCCCAATCCCAGGAATTAGGTTTGGAAAGGGGGAAGGTGAGCGGCCCCAGGGCAGTGAGGGACATCCCTGGGTGTTCCTGCCCTGTGCCAGAGCCCTGCAGCAGGCAGGGAAGGGCTCAGAGGCACACCCAGACATTTCCCCTGATCCAGGGCAGGAAAAGGATCCCACAGGGGTGAGGGATCCCCTTAGGCTGGGTCCAACCCTGGATGGGACAGACCCGGTGGTGGCTTGGGCAGGGTTGGGTTCAGAAGTGTTTTCCACCCTCAGTGACCCCATGGAGCTCTCAGCACTGCAGCAGGAGGAGAGGGATGGAAAGAGGGACAGAGTGACCGGAATGAAGCGCTGGTGATCCCGGGAAAGGAGACTCAACCACGGAGCAGGAGCCTGGGGTGCTTAAAAATTCATCAGCACTGCAGGAACAAATGGCCAAGATGCCCTTAATGGGCTTTAAATTGTGGCAGGGAAGACTTTTAGTGCAGCAAAAAGGGTGGGAGAAGGACCTGGTCCATGAGGAAGGACCTGATCCACCAGGAAGGATCTGATCCACGAGGAAGGATCTGATCCAGGCCACCATGATCCACGTGCTCCTCAGTGCAGGAAGCAGCAGGAATGGGCTCAGCCACCACATCCATGGGGAAAAAAATTCCAGTGAAACACAAAGGAGGTCACCAAGAGCCTCCAGGATGAAGCCTGGCCTCGTCTCTGTGGGGAAATCATGTGCCTTAAAGGGCTGGATATGAAATTCAGGCTGATTTTCCTGGTGGGAAAGGGACAAGAAAAGCAGCCAAGCTCCAGGTTAAGGGAAACGTAATTAAAATTATGGGATGAGAAACGAGAAGCAATTTTCCTCCCCTCCAAGTGGGCAGGGAGCTCGAGGCAAAGCACCCACGGGGCTTTTCCAGGCTGAGCCCTCACCCACAGAGGGAAGACTCCCACGGAGTTTTTTCCAAGTATTATTCCAATATTCCATGCTTGCTGAATGAGCTACAACAGGGTGGTAATTTTTGCAGTCTTGGAAATAAGAGAGAAGGGGTTTTTTGGTTTGGTTTGGGGTTTTTTGTTGATGGGGTTTTTTGTTTCTGTTTTGGGGTTTTCTTGTTTGTTTGTTTGTTTTGGGTTTTTTTTTTTTTTTTTTTTTTTTTGTGTGTGTGTGTGGTTTTTGGGGTGTTTTTTTGTGTGTGTGTGTGTGTGGTTTGTTGTGTTTTTTTTTGTTGTTGTTGTTTTTTTTTGGGGGGGGGTTGGGTTTGGTTTTTTTTGGAGGGGAAAGCTCAACCAAACCCCCAGAAAATCTCAAGCAGCACAAGCTGTCCCCTGGTCACGACTGAACCTCATCTCCTCCAGAAATTTTCATCCCAGGAGACATTCCCAGCTGCCTCCAGCAACCTCCCTGCCCTGCCTGCAGCCCGGATTTTATTACTGTGCTGCCTGCAGACAGGGATGAAGATGCCAGGCTGTGGTCCCCAGACAGGCACCGAGGTTAATGACTTAATCCCCGGGGATCCCATCTGCTCCCAGCCAGGAGCAGCCGAACTAAAACCCAACCCCGCTGCAGAGCTGCTCCTCTCAGAGCAAAAGGTGGCACCCACGGGGACACAGCCAAGCCTCTGCACTCTGAGAGGGGGGCACAGGGGACAGGCAGAGCCAGGAGCCAGCTGTCACCTCCCCTCTGGGAGAGCCAGCTCTGCTCTGCAGAAATATCCATTTCTACCTCGGGATGCTTTCAGATCTTTCCCTCAATGCCAGCAGCGTGCTGGAGCTCATTAGGCATCGGAGCAGCCTGGCTGGGTTATTGATGGCCCCCAATTAGAGATGCAGAACGGAGTCAATTAGTGCCTGCAGGTGCTGCTGTGGCAGCTGGGAAACAGGATCCTCGTGGATGGCAGCTGGGATGGCACCACAGTCACCAGAGTGCCACCAGTGCCAGCACAGGGATCCTTGGGTCTGTCCTGGGGCAGGACAAGAATGGATCCATCCCTGCCCACATGTGAAGCACTCCCCCCTGCCCCCCTGGGTTCCTGTGCTGGCTCAGTTTCTGGGGAGCTTTTGGGAGAAATACCTCAGGGATGGGGTAAAAGATTCAAAAGAGGATCCTATCTCAGGGGATCATTCCAAGGCTTTATTCCGAAGGAGTCCCAAGGCCAAAGAGGCCAAAAGAGGAAGAGCATGGGTTTTTATCTGGTCTCTGTCTGGGATAGATAGCTGGCACTAAGCCAATAGGTCAGAGATAAGGGGAGAACAGGGTCAAACTGATAGGTACGGACATCAGGGGGTCTTCTGGGTAGAAACCATTTCCCCAGAAGAATTCAACACACACGGATGATCCCTTTTCCCTAAAACTTCCAGCCCTGTGTCCCTCACCCTAAAGGATGCTCCCAATCATCCAGCAGCTCTGAAGCCCAGCAGCTCCAGCCCGACCTGCTGCTGCTGTGTCACATTCTGTGTCACATTCTGTGTCACGTTCCAGACGATTCCAGCTCCTCTAGTCCTTCTCTGCGCCACCAGACAAAAAAAAAAAATCCCCCCCAACACGAAGCGTCCCCGTCCTCCAGCCCTCATCAGCATCCAGCTCACGTATCCCGCAGGATCCTGCCACCCTCGGAGCTAAAAATACTCCTCCACGGGATTAATCTGAGCTGGCGTTGACACCCAGCCCAACTCCACAAACAACGGCTCAACAAGAGGCATCGATTTGTTCCCCAGGCTGGTGGGATGGAGGATACAGGAGGTGGAGGGCAAAAAGCTGGGGAGGGTTTGGGGCAGGAGGAGGTTCAGCCACAGCAGGATTCCCCAGGATTGGGTGTGAAGCTCAAATGAATCCCTCAGACATCTCTCCACCTATTGAGGCAACTCCAGGTATTGGCCAGATGTTCCCCCTTTGGAATCTCACTCTGAGTGAGTTATTCCCTGGATTAACCAAAAGTAGTGTTTCCATGGAATAATAGCATGGTTTGGGTTGGAAAGGACCTACAGCTCATCCCTGTCATGGGCAGGGACACCTTCCACTGCCCCAGGCTGCTCCAACACAGCCTTGGACACTTCCAGGGATGGGGCAGCCACGGCTCCTCCGGGTGACTTTTAATGGATTTATTTTTCCCTTCACAGGGATAGAAAAATCCCAGAAAAAAATCCCAGAAAAAAACCCCAGAAAATCCCAGAAAAAAACCCCAGAAAATCCCAGAAAAATCAGGCTTTCCAGGAGCACAGCTCCCTAAAGCTGCCTGGCCAACCGAGGGCCAGCCGCCACCGCTGCCTCCCTGCCAGAGGCCAGCCTGGCAAACCCGGATTATTTTGTCACAGAAGGAGCTCTCCTGGATAAGGTCCGAGCCGCTCCCGAACGGCTGATTCCCCACGAGGCTGATCCCGCCGCTGTCCCACATTCCCGGGGCTGAACATCCTACAGCTCTTGTTGTGCAAAGCCAACAAACACAAAGGGGCTGGCACGGCTCCCGCTTACGCCTCCACGCAGGAGAGGGAATCAGCTGCGGCTGCACATCCGCCAGAATTCCCGGCTCCCGGCCCCTCCGCCCGGCTTTTCATGAATGAGGATGAGCAAACCTCCTCCGGATCGGCACAAAAAATAAAAAAAATAAAAAAAAAAAAATAAAAAAAAAAAAAAAAAAGAGGAGAGTCGGAAAACAGCTGCACAAAATAAATCTCTGCCCAGGATGATTTACGCCTCGTCCAAGGAGCGTGGCGGCGTTGGAAAGGGATTCTTAGCGGGCTGCAAAAGCCGGGAAGAGCTGTTTGCGAGCACTTCTGGGGCGTGAATCGCCGCCGCTCAGAGCCACTCTCACCTGGCTGCTGCCAAAAAGCCGCCAGAGGGAAGGGATGTGTGTCGGAAAGCGATGCCGAGCGCCGGAGGCAGCTCCAGCCTGAGGGAGCAGCACATCCATGGGGCAGGAGCCGAGCCCAGGCGGGGAGAACAGCCCCTGGAGAGGAAAAACCTTCCCAGGGTGGTCACGGGCCCTCCTAAGCAAGGATTTCTAAAAAAACGAGGAAATAAACCCAGCACTTCCCCGCAGCACCCCGTGGCTGCACTGCAGCCCGATGTTTAAGGGACAGCAAATTGTCCCTGAGCTGTGAGAGGGAATTTGGGGCTCCCCAAAGCAGTGGGGAGTGGGCCTGAGTGTTTTCCCTGCTAGGAAGAAACAAAAAGGAGCAATGGATGCTTAAACCCGGCAAGAAGCAACTGCTCCTCGGACAGGAAAACAGGCGTGATCCCAGCGGGATTGTGGAGATCTCTCTGGAAAACCATCCCCAGCACAGCATGGGGATGGATACCTCGGCATTGGCTGCTTTCACCCGGCAGGAAAGGAAACACGGGAATGCCCCCGGTGAAAAACGAGGTGCCAGAGGCTGTGGGGGAGCCCCCAGCAGCCCCGAGCCTCACACACAGCCCCTTCCAGAGCGGGATGAACGCCGGCACGGATCCATCACCCCTCCAACCGCATTCCCAGAGCAGGAGCAAACTCCTCTGTGCTCTCACTCAGCACTGGACGAGCTGTGAGCTGCTTTCAGTGATCCCTTTCCGACCAAAAAACCCACCGGGGTGAGAGCAGAACGCCCGGCTGTGGCTCCGGCCCCGCACCCGGAGCCGCTCCCTCCTCCTCCCCTGCCCGCAGGTTCCTCCTGGCCGGGGCCCAAAGATCCCCCGCAGGCTCCTTTCAGGAGAAGCACCGCAGTGCAGAGGCTGCTGCTGCCCAGGAAAGCAGCCAAGCAGAGCCTCCTGCCGCGGCCCCGGCGGGCTTGGGGGGTCCCTCTGTCCCTCTGTCCCCCGGGTGTCACCGGCGCCGCCGCCTTACCCGATGCGCTCCTGCTCCATCTCCTCCATCTTCTCGGCGCGGGCGATCACCCGGTTGATGATTTCCTTCTCCTCATCCGTCAGCTCCTCGCCCTTGCGCTGCCGCTCGGGCTGCGCTGCCCAGCCCGCCGGGAGCCTGCGGGGACAGCGGGGACAGGGATCCAGCCACAGCAGGGACAGGGATCCAGCCACAGCGGGGACAGGGATCCAGCCACAGAGGGGACAGGGATCCAGCCACAGAGGGGACAGGGATCCAGCCCCGGATCGATTCCCAAACCCTGAACCTCCTCCGTCCTCCAACTCCCATCCAGCCCACCGGGAGCCTGCGGGGACAGCGGGGACAGGGATCCAGCCACAGCGGGGACAGGGATCCAGCCACAGCGGGGACAGGGATCCAGCCCCGGATCGATTCCCAAACCCTGAACCTCCCCCCGTCCTCCAACTCCCATCCAGCCCGCCGGGAGCCTGCGGGGACAGGGATCCAGCCCCGGATGGATTCCCAGCCCTGGCTGTGCCCGGGCACCCATTCCCAAACCCTGAACCTCCCCTCCCCGTCCTCCAGCTCCCATCCAGCCCGCAGGGAGCCCCCATCCCGTTTTTAGGGGGTTTCATGTGGGAACATTGGTTTCATGCAGAGGGACAGCTGCTTTTCAGAAATATTCCCATTATTTCCACGTTTCCTGTGGCAGCCTGGAACACCAGGTTTGCCTAGCAGTTGCAGGACCGGGGCGGTGGCGCAGGAGTGGGTGGCTTTTTTTTTTTTTTTTTTTTTTTTTGGGTTTTTTTTGGGAACGTTTCTCCAAACATGGGAGCATTTCTCCCTCTACCATCACTCCCAAAGATCCTCTCTCCCAGCCTGGGCGTCAGGCTGGTGACAGGGTAACGTCTGCCACTCAGGGGTGCAAAAAGGCAAACGTTCCTCACCTCCCTGCTCATCCAAAGACCTTTCCTGGCTCTTTTCCCCTCTGGAGTGAACAGACCCACGTGGCCTTGAGCCTTAAGCTGATTAAAACCCTGTGTGACACTTCCCAAACTTGACTCCTTTTTTGCATCCAAACCCATTTTTTTTTCCTGTTCTCGGGCCATCGAAGCAGCAGGAAAAGAGGAATAAGTGAAAAATAACATCAAGGGAAGATACTTACTGATCCTTCTCACTGCTGGGAAGCACAGGGGAAAAAGAGGGAATAAGGATCAGGTGAGAGCAGGGATGAGGAGAGCCCAGCCTGGCACAGCCAGTGACACCTCCCAGCTCAGTGTGACAGTCCCCAGCCCCTGCTCCCTCCCCACGGAGCCCCACTGCTCTCAAAGAGCCCCCCCAAACCTCCAAGCACCAAACCCAGCCCCAATCTGGGCTGGAGATGCGCTCCAGCGTGGATGTGGTGTCACCTTGCAAGGGTGACAGGGCAGAAGGGACAGCGCCAGGCCCCTGCTCTGTCCCCACCACCGTTGTCTGGGGTTTTGCTGTTCTCCTCGCCTCTTCAAGAAGTTTTTCTAAAGTTCTATTTCAGCCTTCTGTATTTACCTTTTCCAATGGAGTCAGACACGATTTTACATCAACAACTTTTCTTGTTATTGTGACCATCTAACCACGTTTACATTCTTCTCATAAGGAGGAGGATTGATGGGCTGTTGGGTTGCCCAGCGTGGTTGGAGAGGAAGATTTTCTCCCTCCAATCCATGGTCACTGCTGGAATTCTATCAATGTTGAAATCTGTAACTAAACTCCTTCCTTTTCTGCCTTGGACACCTCGGTGTGTGGCTGTCATTTCTTTGTGTCATGTGTGACACGCCGCCTCTCTCAGGGGCTTCAGGAGCAAACACAGCCAAACCCACCAGCACAGAACCAATTCCTGGTGTCCCCCACGGGAGGAACTGTGGTAATTCATTTTTCCTAAATGGTTCTGTTCTCCCCCAACGCGTATAGTTCATTACCAAGTTGTTGTAAACCACCCCCTAAGTTGCCATTCATTGTAACCCCATTGTTACCCAACCCCTCCTACCCTCAGTATCCCACTGCTCCAAGCCTTAGGTCTGCTTCCTTGCTGGAAAAGCGTATTTAAGCTGAAGACATGAGGGGGAAGGTCTCTTGTTGCTCTTGTTGCTCCTGCTTGCTGCTCTTGCTTGCTCTTGCTTGCTCTTGTCCCCTCTCTCCTGTGGGAGCCATGCCGCTCCCCCTGGTGTGGAACCCCCAAATAAACCCTGTCTGATCAACACCCTCCAAAGCCATGTGGTGTCTTTCCTGCCTGTGTGCTGCCATGAGCTGCCACATGCTGCCAAAAGAACTTTCCCTGAAAGCGCTGGTAAGGCTCTTGCACCTCACCTCCCTTCCAAGACCCAGAAAGACTTGTTGCCAGTTCTCCTGCAGATGCTAGCCGGGCAGAGGAGGAAAAAGCAGGAGAAAGCAACAAGGAACCTGTGTCACCCCCCCGCCCTGGGGGCCCTGCTGGCTCTCACCTGGCTCGGAGGGACATGGTCCTGTCACTGGGGCACATCCACCGGTCAGAGGAGCCGCCCAGCACCGCGTCGGTCATCGCCGGCCACCCCGGGCACCGGGCTGGGGACAGCAGGGCCCCGCTGGCCCTCACCGACCTGGCACGGCAGGGCCCTCAGTCACTCTGCTGCCAGCTGCCAGTGGGGAAATGGAGCTTCCAGCCAGGCTGTAGGGGGAAAAAAAACAATAAAAGTCCCTAAAAATCACGCTGGGGAAGGTTTAGGGATGAAGAGGGTTTGGAGCAGGAATGTCACTGTAGGGACGGTTGGGATCAACCTGGCATGGCAGGGCCTGCAGTCACTCTGCTGCCAGGTGCCAGTGGGGAAATGGAGCTTCCAGCCAGGCTGTAGGGGGAAAAAAACAATAAAAGTTGCTAAAAATCACGCTGGGGAAGGTTTTGGGATGAAGAGGGTTTGGAGCAGGAATGTCACTTTAGGGACTGTCGGAATATTGAGATGCAGGAGCCTCTCCAGTCACCTCCTTCTCAGGAGGGCAGCACAGCCAGGATGTAATTAATGAATCCCCAGCCTCACATTAATTATGAGGCTTCAGGAGGGAAGAGGGGGATCCGTTCCAGAGAAATAGCTGCAGACAAGGAAACTTTCTCCCCAGATTCCAGCACGCCTGGTTGTCCTTTCCCAAACCACATTCCCTCTGGGAAAAAAAAACAAAAACCCACCCAAAACCCAAAAAACTTCTTTTTCATTTGAAGTTTTTGCCAAGTGGATTCAGGAAGGAAAACACAGTGCCAGGACTCAAACAGGAGGGTCTGTCCACTCCTCTCCAAAGGTTCATCCAGAGAGGGTTCTTCAAACCCTTCTCCTTAAAATGCAATTGGCTGTCTAATCCACAGCCTGACTGTTGCTTTATTCCCATTTTTTGGAGGGGTTTTGCCCCTCCACCCACTGCTCCTACTGACTGCAGGAGGATGGGGATGGATGGATCCATTCATCCGTCACCTCTTCTGAGGGAAAACCAGGGATTTGATAAATTTGCCTGCAGCAGAGCTAAAAAATTCACCAAAAAACCTCTCTGCAGAGCCCAGCCATGGACAAGGAGGCTGCTCCCAGCCCGTGGATCATTCCCCTTCCCATCCTGCTGCCCTGGGATGATGCTGCCTTGGATTCCTCCCTGCCTGGAAAGGTCCCCTCATCCCACCAGGTGCCAGAACCAGCATCCCAGCAGGACCAGAGCTCTGCCCAAACTGGTAAATGCACCTTTGTAGGGCACGAAGCACCTCCAGCAAAACTCCAGCAGAGAAATTGAGGAGATGATACCAAGGAAGTGATGGAAAACGGGAGCTTGCAAAACTGCCCCAGCGAAATCACCAGCTCCAAGCCAGGAAAAAACACCCAAATTTCCCCCCCAAAAAAGAGGGGGGAAACGCTCTGCAGTATTGCAGGGGTTTCTCATCGCCCCCTGAGGAGTCAGTGGAGGCTCGAGGCTCACCTTGGCTCCGCGGAAAACTCGGGGATGTAAAAAAAAAAAGTAATTTTGGAGAAAGCAGGAGAAGCGAAGCAGGCGGGTAATCAGCGCTCTGCTGATTCACACGGCGCCCGGTCCCGTGCCAAAGCAGACGGCTCCCATTAACAAGGTCATTAACGAAGCAAATCGCTCATTTAAATCCCCCCCGGCCACCTCCAGCATCCGCAGTGCAGCAGAGAATTCCCGCTGGGAGCCGAGAGTCCCGGCACAGCCCGGGGGTCCCGGGCTGGGCACGGACCGAAGAGGGGGGCAAGGGCAGCACCACGAAGCCATCCCACATTTTTTGGGAGATTCGGGTGGATGAGGGGCTCTCCCAAGGTCGCACGGGGCAGGAATGTCCACCCCAACCCCACAACTGGGGAAAATCCCTGGTTTTTCCTAGCAGAGAAGGATCAGGAAGGAAAACTCCTTTCCCCAGCTGGAACTTTCTGCTGGTGGCAGCTCTGCTGCGGAGCCCGGGGCCGGTTCCTGGAGGAATACACCATCCCTTTCTCCGCCTATAAATAATAGATCGGGAAAATCTACTTTGCATTACTTCCAGCAACTACCCCCGCTTGCCCTAATGCTTCCTCCAGCGTTTTTTAGCACACGGGAAAGAACAAAACAACAGCTCAGGGTGGATTTTCCTCCCCCTGCCCCTGCCCCTGCCAAATCCTGGCTCCCCAGCACCGGGATGTGGCCATCCAAGCAGGGATCGATGGGTTGCAGCAGCATTTCCTTAATGAAGTGGAAATATCCCAAGCCAGGAGGGTGCCAAGACCTTCCAGGGTTTGGCTGAGCCCGGAGGGTCCCGGCTCCGCTGCCCTGGTGTCGGTGGGGATGTCAGGAGCTGTCTGATCCCGAGTTTTTCCCGACGGAGGCCGGCAGCTCCGGGGCAGAGCCAGGAATAGCAGTGAGGTCTGAATTTCTGGCCTTCAGGAAGGGCCACATGACTCCAATCCTGCCACCCCGTTACTGCTGTGCCTGTGGGTTCGGTCACGATTTAACAAAGGGGGATTGAACGCCTCCTGTGGATCCCTCTCCCGGAGCTGCCACACCTCCAGCAGCCAAAATCTGGCAGGTGAAGTGTCAGGAGGCAGCAGGTGCCACTCCAGCAGCCGTGGGAAGGCAGTGGGATCCCCATGGAATGGGCTCATCCCGCCCCACAGCTGATGCTGGCTCACTGCAGGGCCACCCAGCACCCGACACCTGCAGAGAGCCCAGCACAAAGGGGCTGCCCCAAGGCGCCCCTGGAGCCAGCTGAAAATGCCAAGCCATTGGGAGGAGAGAGAAAAATTCCATCTTTTCCAAGCTCCCAGGGGCCAGGGTGAGGTTTTTCCGGCGAGCTCCACGCTTGCCAGGCGATGCCTGCAGAGATTGTCTCCAGCAGCAGACACTGACACAGGCAACCTATTTCTCCCTCCAGCCTCCTGAGCTCTGCAATGCAGCTTTCTTAAATATTGAATAAGTCTGCTGCTCTCACCACCTGCCAGTGCCAATGATGAGGTAATTTTTCCATTGACAAAGCCTGATGCCATTAATCCGGGTGGGAAAAGGCAGATTTTGGGGATCATCCACTCACCTGGAGCACGGAGCAGCCAGACCCCAACCAACCAACCCACGCTGCTGCTCTGGTGCCAAGTGGGAGGTTGTTGGGTGTCCTCAGCAAGCAGGAGGTTTGGGAGCTGAATGGATCCAAAGTGGATCCTCTGCTGGGATGGTGGGGTTTGCACCTTGGCACCGGAGCAGGTTTGTGCTCCACAGCTGGAGCTGGGGATGGAAAAATAGGGGATGAGGTTGGGATTGCCTGAGAGGGCTCATTTTGGGGTGACAGGGACTCACCCAGCTGAGCAGTGTGAGGAGCCAATGCCAAAGCTGGGATGAGCCGGGGTGGAATTGTCTCCTCAGGGCAACACATCCCAAAACACCAAGTTTGGCTGGAAACCTCTCCCAGCTCCTGGAGACATTCCCAGCCATCTCCCAAGTCCACCAGGACCAGATCCTGCCCTGCTCCATGCCTGGCACCCAGGAAGAGCTGCAAACCACAGGGAATTCCAAATCCTGCCCAGACACCCGGCACGGACTCCATGCCCCACACCCAGCTGTGCCCTGAGCATCTCCCAACATCCAGGCTCATCCTTTCCCAGGAAAAGGAGTTTGCCCCCTGCACATCCTGCACCATTCCCTGTGGATGACATTCATGGCCATGGGGACACGTCCTCGCTGTCCTCTGGCTCCAGGCAGGACTTGGTACAGCTGGATTTACCTGCAGAGGTGGGGAAAAAGGGAAAAAAATCCCCCAAAATATCTGCAGGAGCAGCTGTGTGACACTGCAGGAGGATCAGGGGGTGACAGGGAGGGGCAGGAGGGCAGCCCAGCCCCGCAGGGCCCCACAGGCCCAAACTGCCCCAAATCCCAACATTCCAGCATTCTCATCCCACCTGCAAACGGCGTCAGGAAGTTGGGGCAAAATTGGGCAAGCTGCCCGTGGGATGGTGCTCAGGGAACAGCCCCAGGCCCAGGCTCCCTCTGGAAGCAGGAAGGAGGGGGGCAGAGCTCAGCTGGCAGGAAGCTGAGGGGCTGCAGCTCCTCCTGGACACCTGGACAAGGGACAGGACGATCCCAGAGGGAGCAGCAGGTGACAGAGCTGTGGCAGCACAGGCTGTGTGTCCCCACATCCTGGGGGGGATCAGACCCTGGGCTGCCCCACAGCAGCTGAGGGGTCCTGGGAATGCAGCTTTTGGGAAAGCCAGCCCTGGGGTCACCACATCCTTCAGCCCTGGGAATGCAGCTTTTGGGAAAGCCAGCCCTGGGGCCACCACATCCTCCAGCCCCACACCAAAGCCTTGCAGGGACCAGCAGCCCCACAGCTGCCTGGGTCAGCGTGGTACTAATTAGTTAATTAAAGCTCAGTGTGACAGGCACAGCCCACAGGTGACAGTGACAGAGCAGAGACAGGAAAAGCAAATTGATGCCTCCACTGCCCTCCAGTTAAATCCACACCACAGCACCTTTGGGAGCCTTTGGGAACACCAATTCCTTCTGGCCTGGCTAAATTCCCACAAGGTGCTGAGAGCTGCTTTTGTTCCACTCCCCCCAAATTCCCAGCCTCCTGTCATCCCCCAGACAAAGCTGCATCCCAAAGGCAGCCGAGCAGCAGCTCAGTCAATTTTGTTTAAGCAGCACGTTGACATTTCCTCCAGCAGCTCCCTCCTGAACCAAACACCGTTAGGATGCTGTGGCAGGGATTTACTCCCCTCGGTTAATTACAGGAAAGACAAGGGATGGGGAAAAAAAAATTAATTAACTAACCCACTCCTGGGTGTATCCCACCCACCCGGGGGCAGATCCAGGTGAGGTGTGAGCACAGCCCGAGCCCACCCGGTGCTGCCGTCGCTCCTCAGGAGCTGCTTAGCAACGGGAAGATCCCTGCAGGGCTCCGGCACCGCGCCCTCGGTGACAGGGACAGGGACAGGGACAGGGACAGGGACAGGGACAGGGCCAGAGCCACCCGGATCCCGGCTGGGATGCAGCGCTGGGCCCCTCCGGCAGCGCCTGCGGGAGGTTCAGGGTTGGAAAAGGCACCAGCCGGCTGAGCTCGGAGGTGGCAGCTCCTGTTCGCTGCCAGGGGAGGGTGACAGCCCCCACAAGGTGCCCCAGGGATGGTGGAGGGCCGCGGTGTCACCACGCAGGGCCAGGACAGGTCCCACTGGTGTGAGGACCCCTCAGCACCGCAGCGCGACCGTCCCCAAGGGCCACGGGCAGAGAGGAGCACACGGCCACCGGCTCAGGGTCTGCACCAGCCTGGGACACGCTGGGATCTCGGTTTCCCCAGCTCCTCTCCACCCCACAACCCCCTCAGTACCTGATTTCACGGGGCCAGGCGTGCCCCCATCACCGGCACCCCAGACCCAAGGCGGAGAGCTGGATCCAAACCTCCCCGGGCTGGAATTGCTGCTCCCACCCACCACGGGAACCTTTACAAACCAGCCCGGCCTCACCCCCTCCCTCCAGCCGCCCCTCGGCCTAAGGCAGGCGGGGGGAATTCATCAGCCGGGCCTCGGGAAGCAGAACCCCCTCCTTCCTTTCCTTCCTCCCTTCCTTCCCAGCCCCCGAGCGCTGGGCTGGGACCACCTGGAGCGGTTCATTACCAGCAGCGCTAATTGGCAGTGACTGCAGTGACGGCGTCAGCGGGCACCGAGGGCACCGAGCTGGCACGGGGGTCACCGCAACCCCCGGGGGGGACACGGGGGTCACCGCTGCCACCGCAGCCCCCACGGGGGACACGGGGGCACCGCTGCCACCGCAGCCCCCACGAGGGGCACGGGGACCGGCTCGCTGTCACCCCCCACAGAAAGTCCCCCCAAACTTGCGCACAAAGCGGGGTTGAGAACCCTCACCACCCCCGCCTCAGCAGTTTTTTTCCCCCCCTCGCCCTTTCCGAAGCTTGAGAGCGTCGCACCCCACGCGTTCCGCGCGGAGCCCCGCAGCGAGCTCAGCTCGCTGGCAAAAGGCACCAAAAATCCGCTTTTCCCGCAGCAAAGGGAAGTCCGGGAAGGAGCAGGAAGCGGAGCCGAGCAGGGGACGGGGTTTGTCCCCAAGGCCGGTGGGGCTGGGGCTGGCTGGATCCCCAGATCCGCTCCCACCGCATCTCCCGAGGCTGCTGCGGGCGAGCAGCGCCCACCCAGCGCTGCCCTCCCGCGGGATGCCCGCGGAGCGCCCACGGGATGCGGCAGCAATTGCCAGCAATTCCCGGCCCCACGGCTCCGCGTCCCCCGGGCTGATCCCTCCCTCCCCACGGAGCCCCCGAGGCAGAGATCTGAGTCAGCCCTCCAGCAGCTCGCAGCTCGCTCGATGCCTCCCGGATGAATGATGCATCATCAAATAGAGCCCAGTGTCACAACATTAACAATATTTATTTTCAGGCTAAGCTGCAGCCTGGGCTTTTGATACCAGTAATTAAAGCAAATGGTTCATCTGTTCTCGTCTCTGCATCCCCGGAGCCAACTGGCCGTGTTTGGAAGCCTTGTGTTATATTTTTTCCCCTTTTTTTCCCTGTTTTAATTTTTTTTTCTTTCTTTTTTTTTTTTTTTTCCTTTCAGCCCCACGGGAGGAGGGGGATCAGGCTGATCCACACACGCTCCCAGGATCCCGAGAGCAGCGTGGCACGGCCCGAGTCCGGAGCAGAGCCAGGGCCGGGGCAGCTGCCTTTGCTCCGAGCCGGGAAATGAAGGCGCGTTCATCACCGCACAAAGACAAATCGCTGCTCCGGCTGATAACCGGAATTATTAGAAAGACACGAGCAAGAGACACGATCAGGTGCCCTTTCTGGAAGAGACAGCTTCCAGCAGCCTCAGCCTCGCTCCCGGGGTGGTTTTGCCTCCCGGAGGTTCCAGGCTACTCCAGAGAGGATTTCGATGCCTTTGGCATCACTTTGGTCCTGCCAGCACCTGCCAGAGCTCGCGGGCCACCCCGAGCCGGGCGGTGATGCCCTTGCAGAGCCCCAGCAGGGAGCGGAGCACCCCAAAATGTCCCAGCAGCGGGGTCAGGGCGCTCCCCACACCCCCAGGATCCCGGGAAGGGGCTCAGCCTCGGTGCCCCCGCAGCTCCCGCCGGGCACGCTCCGGGAACGCGGGGGAAAAAAATGCCGATTTTGGGGACTTCGACCCCCGCAAACGCCCGACACACTCCAAAGTTGCCCGCGCACGGCCAAGACGAGCAGCAGCACCCAGAGCCTCCCCGCACCCGCACCCACGGGCGCTGCCAGCCCCACGCACCGCCGGGGACCCGCGGCCACCCACGGGCGAGGCGGCGGTGCCGGGGTGTCACCCACCGGGGTGCTGCGACTTTCCCCGGGCCCAGAGCGGGAGCCGGGAACACCCCCGGCTGTGCATCCCGATCCCCCCAGAGCTGCATCCCCATCCCGGAGCCCGCAGCATCTCCCGAGCCCCCTCCCCACCGCTGCCGCTGTCCCGGTGCCACGCCCCGCTGCGGGGCCGGGGGACCCCTGATCCCCCCCTTACCTGGGTCGGGGATTTTGGGGTGCCGGGGTCCCGGGGTTTTGGGTGCCGGGGCCGCTCCCCGCGCACGGCCGCGCTGGCGCTGCGCGGCTCCGGCGGCGGCGGCACTGCGGAGGGCGAGGGGAGGGGACACGGGAGGGGACACGGCCGGGGCCGCCCCGCTCCGCGCCCCGAGGAGCCGCCCCCCTCCCAGGCGCGGCCCCTCCGGCGCTGCCCGCCCGCAGCCGGCGGAGAATGGGGGGGAGCAGCGGGACCCCCACCCTGTGCTGGTCCTCTCCTCCAGCCCAGCCCCTCTCCGTGTCTGTTCCATTCATCCTCCTGCCCGGCCCTCTCCCACCCTCATCTTCCACTTCCCACCCCATCCCCGGTGAGATCCCAAACCTGCAGAGCTGCCCCTGCTCTGGGGTCCCAGCACAGGGAGCCCCTGGAGCGAGTCCAGAGGGACACAAAGGTGCTCCAAAGGCTGGGAGAGCTGGGAATGTTCACCTGGAGAAGGGAAAGCTCCAGGGAGACCTTACAGACCCTTCCAGTGCCCAAAGGGGCTGCAGGAGAGCTGGAGAGGGATTTGGGACAAGGAACGGAGGGACAGGACACAGGGAACGAGTTCCCATTGCCAGAGGGCAGGGCTGGATGGGATTTGGGGCAGGAATTGTTCCCTGTGAGGGTGGGGAGGGGCTGGCACAGGGTGCCCAGAGCAGCTGTGGCTGCCCCTGGATCCCTGGCAGTGTCCAAGGCCAGATTGGACACTTGGAGCAACCTGGGAGGGTGGAAGGTGCCCCTGCCCATGGCAGGGGGGTGGGATGGGATGAACTTTATGATCCCACACCCTCCCCACCTGCAGCACCCACCGAAAGCTGTGGGAGCTGCTGCCCCTCCCAGTTCCCAGTCCCTGCAGATCCCACAGCCTGGCAGCCCTGCCCAAGCCCCAAAGACCCCCAGGCAGACCCCAGCACCACGCTGCCCCTGCCCCCCTGGAGGAGGAAAGCCCCTCATCCCTCCAGCTGGATTTCACCACCTCCCTATCAAAGGTTTTGCAAGTAACCCCCTCACAAAAACCCTGCTTTTTAGGGGGGGTATTGAAACAGAAATCCTCGAAGGATGGAGCTTTCTCCTGCCCTCAGCCAGGAAATATTGCAGCACTGAAGGCTGAGAGTTGATTGGCATCAGCCGGATCCTTGATGGACATTTTTTCTCTTCCAGGCCCAACTCTGTGTTTTTATTTAGCAAAAGAATTGCCTCACTTATGCAAAACACTCGGAGAGAGCAGCGCAGGGACTTTCAAAGCTGATCTGTCTTGACACCTTCCTCGGAGATTCACCAAAAAAAAGCAGCAGCAATTTGAAAATCAGATCTAAAAGTGGCTTTCCAGAAAGGAAACAAAGCAACACCTGCACTTGTCTGTTCTAAATCCCTGGCACTTCCAGTCTCCTTTTTTTAGCCCCTCTTCGAAAATAAAAGAGCCAATTGGAATTTTTTTTTTCTTTTGTGGAATTGGAAGTACAGCTTGGCAGTCTGGCAGATCCTCCAGCAGATCAAAGCAGGGAGGGGTTATATATTTATTTCTATACTCATTTTTATATTCATTTATACATTCATTTATTTATTCATTTATATATTCATTTATATATTTATTTTTATATTCATTTATATACTCATTTTCATATTCATTCATATATTCATGTGTGTATTTATTTAGATATTGATTTATATACTCATTTATATATTTATTTTTATATTTATTTTTATATTCATTTCTACACTAATTTTTATATATTTTTATATTCATTTATATATGTATTTTATATATTCATTTATATACTCATTTATACATTAATTTTATATTCATTTTAATATTCATTTTAATAATCATTTTAATATTCATTCATACATTTATTTTTATAATAATTTTGTATGTTAAATTATATTTCCTCCCTGCTTTATCTTCACATTTGTTGGCCCTCTGGCTCTCCAGGAATTGTTGTGTTTCCCTTGGAAAAGCACGGAGCTTCCCACTCCATTTGACCCCAGACCATCCTGCCCGAGGCACAGCAGATCCTGCCTGGATCTGCTCAAATCTCAGTGCAGAGGCAAAAAATCCTGGGAATCCTTCGGGCTGTGCAGCTTTTCCCTGCTCCAGGCTGGATGCAGCCTCCACCCTGTGGTCTGGGGTTTACCCCTGCTGAATTCTGTGGGAATAATTGAGGGATCACACCGAGTTCCAGCTCCCAGCATCCGGTCTGAGTGGGCTCTGCTTCACCCCCAGCTGCCTGGGGGTGGGGATGGAGCCAAGGATGGAGCCAAGGATGGAGCCAAGGATGGAGCCAAGGATGGAGCCAAGGATGGGGATGGAGACAAGGATGGAGCCAAGGATGGGGATGGAGACAAGGATGGAGATGGATCCAAGGATGGGGATGGATCCAAGGATGGATATGGATCCAAGGATGGGGATGGAGACAAGGATGGATACGGATCCAAGGATGGGGATGGAGACAAGGATGGATCCAAGGATGGGGATGGAGCCAAGGATGGATATGGATCCAAGGATGGGGATGGAGACAAGGATGGATATGGATCCAAGGATGGGGATGGAGACAAGGATGGATCCAAGGATGGGGATGGAGCCAAGGATGGATCCAAGGATGGGGATGGAGCCAAGGATGGGCCAAGGATGGAGATGGAGACAAGAATGGAGATGGAGCCAAGGATGGAGCTGGGATGAGGCTGGGAACCCACCAAGAAACCTCTTCCCTCATTTACAGCATAATTAGCAGTGTCTAATTGAAACACCAGACAGGAGATGGGGAGGGGTGAGCCAGGCCAGGCCGGGATTATCCCTCTGCTATCAACAGAGTCCCGTGGAAAAGGGAGCGTGAGCTTGATACAGCAATTTTTCTTCTGTTTTTAATTAAGATTAAAAGAGTTCCAGTGGCAATGGGTAAACTCTGGGAGCTCAGGCACACGGAAACTCTGGATAACAGCTGCTGTCTCTGGTTCTGACACAGGGAAAATAAATCAGGAGCACGTCAGGCCCTCCCTGAGCAGCTCCAAGGAGTTCAATGAAAAGGATTGATGGCAGCTCAGGCACCCAGGGGAGCGTTTTGCACTCCTGTAAATCACTGAGCTGCTTCCCCCCTGCTGGCCTGGCCACAGATCCCGATGGATTTGCCTCCAGGATCTCCCTGGAATGTGATAAGGGCTGGCTGCACCCTCAGCATGGGCTGCCCATCACACCCACTAAGGGCTTGAGAGGGATTTTATTCCTGGAAACAAAAGGGAGATGGGGAAGGATCCAAATCCTACCCCAAATCCATCCCCAGCCTCCCAGAGCAGCTGGGGGGTGACCCTTGGGAAAGGACAAGGAGGAGAAAAGAGCAGGAGGAGAAAGGAGAGGGAGTGGTGGGCACAGCCCAGCTCTCCCAGCAGCAGGAGCTGAATCCAGCTGAATCCCAGAACTTCAGGGAGCGCAGACTTTGCATCTCCTTTTTCCAGGAGAGAAAATCCCAAGCCCAAGATTTAGGCTGGAGCAGGAGGAAACCGTCCCTGGGATTCTCCCTGGGGACCTGAGAGGGAAACAGCTGCATCTCCCCGTTTCATCCACACCTCCAACCCCTCCAGCCCACCCTCAGGAAACAAGGCACCAGCCAGAGGAGACATCCTTGATTCATCCCTCCAGTGAAAAAAAAAAGAAGTCATGAAAAAAAGAAAAAAGGAATTTTTCCCCCCTTGCCCCCTGGTTCTGGTGGTGCCACAGGGACTCGAGCTGCTCCAAGGGCTGGGGAAGGGATTTTCTCCTCTGGAGAAGCCGAGGAGGAGCAGCAGCACCTTGGGAGGATCCCGGGATGTTTTTAGCCACCCCACCCCCTGAGCCTGTCAGTCCTCTCTGCTCCCGACCTGCTGGGGATGCCAGGGAGCCTCACAGCGAGGCAGCTCCAGCGTCCCACCCTGCTCCCTCTCCTCCTGGGTGACAATCCCCCCTTCCCAGCCACTCCCTGCCTCCCCCCAGAGTTGAAAAAACCCACAGGGACCCCAAATCCCTCAGCAGAACCCCCCGTGTCCCCTCCCCGCGGTGGCACAGGCAGGATCCGGCATGGCCCCGAGCTCAGCAGGCCCAGCTCGTTCTGTCTGCAGCTCATTACAGCCTCTTAATGAGATCTCTGCTGGTTTTACATCCATTTTCCCGTTCCTGATAACGCCCTGCCCTATAAAACGGCGCCGTTATCCTCGCCGAGGTGAGGGGGAGAATACATCTCCTAACAGACTGCCTGCTGCATTAATTTTGCAGCCAGTGCCATCAAAGATTTAATCTCCAGCTCCTCTTTTTTGTTAATGGGATTAGGAGAACTTATTTACTGATTTAATTAATCGGCCTGGCTGGCACTCAGCTGAAGGCTCGGAACCTCCCCGGGTGTGGGGCTGAGGGAAGCTGGGCGTTGTCCCATTTTGGAGGCTGCGGGGAGGAGCAGGTACCTGTGAGCTTTAAATAATTGAAATTCCTCCTGACAGCGCATTAAAAAGAGGGGAGGAAGGAGCTTTCTCTCCAGCTCTGCCTCCCCTCCCACCCCTCAACGAGGAGCTTCACCAAACCCCTGCTGAAATATTCCACGGATACCTCCCACAGCCCTCCGGAGTGAGGGACCCCCAGAGCTGCTCCTGCTCCTTGCAAACACGGGGATTTCTCTTTTAAAAAGCCTCTTATCCCCCTGAAACCCGCAGGGATGGTGCTGGGAGGGTCCTGAGCTGCAAACCTGGGGTTGGGGGAGCAGCACCCCCAACACCTCTCCATGATTTCATTTGTGGGGGCTGCACCCCCAACATCTTTCTATGGTTTTATTTATAGGGGTAGCACCCCTGACACCTCTCCACGGTTTTATTTGGGGGAGCAGCACTGCTGACACCTCTCCATGATTTCATTTGTGGAGGCTGCACCCCCAACATCTTTCCATGGTTTTATTTATAGCAGTAGCACTCCTGACATCTCTCCACGGTTTTATTTAGGGGAGCAGCACCCCTAAAACCTTTCAATGTTTTAATTTGGGAGAACAGCACCGCTGACACCTCTCTACGGTTTCATTTATGGGAGCAGCACCCCCAACACCTCTCCATGGTTCTATTTGGGGAAGAGCACCCCTGACACCTCTCCACGGTTCTATTTGGGGAAGAGCACCCCTAAAAGCTTTCAATGTTTTTATTTGGGGGAGCAGCACTGCTGACACCTCTCCATGGTTCTATTTATGGGAGCAGCACCCCCAATACCTCTCCATGATTTCATTTGTGGGGGCTGCACCCCCAACACCTTTCCATGGTTTTATTTATAGGAGTAGCACCCCCAACACCTCTCCACAGTTTTATTTGGGGGAGCAGCACCCCCAAAAGCTTTCTATGTTTTTATTTGGGGGAGCAGCACCCCTGAACCTCTCCATGATTTCATTTGTGGGAGCAGCATCCCCAACATCTTCCCATGGTTTTATTTATAGCAGTAGCACCCCCAACACCTCTCCACGGTTCTATTTGGGGGAGAATACCCCTGACACCTCTCCATGGTTTTATTTAGGGGAGCAGCACCCCAAAACCTTTCATGGTTTCATTTGGGGGAGCAGCACTCCCAACACCTCTCCATGTTTTTATTTATGGGAGCAGCACCCCGACACCTCTCCATGATTTCATTTGTGGGGGCTGCACCCCCAACATCTTTCTATGGTTTTATTTATAGGAGTAGCACCCCCAACACCTCTCCATGGTTCTATTTGGGGAAGAGCACCCCTAAAAGCTTTCAATGTTTTTATTTGGGAGAGCAGCACTGCTGACACCTCTCCATGATTTCATTTATGGGAGCAGCACCCCCGACACCTCTCCATGATTTCATTTGTGGGGGCTGCACCCCCAACATCTTTCCATGGTTTTATTTATAGGAGTAGCACTCCTGACACCTCTCCACAGTTTTATTTGGGGGAGCAGCACCCCCAAAAGCTTTCTATGTTTTTATTTGGGGGAGCAGCACTGCTGACACCTCTCCACGGTTCTATTTGGGGGAGCAGCACCCCCAAAACCTTTCAATGTTTTTATTTGGGAGAGCAGCACCCCTGAACCTCTCCACGGTTTCATTTATGGGAGCAGCACTCCCAAGATCTTTCCATGGTTTTATTTATAGCAGTAGCACTCCCAACACCTCTCCACGGTTCTATTTGGGGGAGAGCACCCCTGACACCTCTCCACGGTTTTATTTGGGGGAACAGCACCCCCAAAACCTTTCCACGTTTTTATTTGGGGGAGCAGCACTCCCAAAACCTTTCATGGTTTCATTTGGGAGAGCAGCACCCTGACACCTCTCCACGGTTTTATTTATGGGAGCAGCACCCCCAAAACCTCTCCATGTTTTTATTTATGGAAGCAGCACCCCGACACCTCTCCATGGTTTTATTTGGGGGAGCAGCACCCCCAAACCCTTTCTTTCCCTGTTTTTATTTTGGGGGGAGCAGCACCCCCGACCCCTCTCCCGTGGCTTTATTTAGGTCACCCCGTGCTCGGCGGCCCCGCTGGCAGCGGGGGAGGTTGGACTTCACACTCCTGCTCCCGGAGCTGCTTTTCTAGGTCACCAACCCACAGCGGTGGTTTAAAATAGAGCCTTCTCCACTTCCCATTCCCACGGCCGGGGGCTGCTGCCGTGCCCGGCCTGTGCCAGCCGCCAGCCGGAGGGGAGAGATGGGGGGACAGGGCGGCTCCAAAATCCCGGGATTTGGTGTGTGGGATGCCCGGGGGGGCAGCGCTGCACCTCCCCAAAATTCCCAGCCCCAGGGTGGGCACAGCAGGGTGTGTGCCAGGAGGTGCTGCTGTCCCCAAGCCCGGCCCCATGTGGCATTGGTGGCACCTCCGTGCCAGACTTGATCTAAAGAGATCCCAGATCCCGGCTCAGCCCGGGAGGACTCCAGCAGCGTGGGGGTTTTTTGGTTTTTTTGTGGTGGTTTTTTGGGGTTTTTTTTTTGTGGGTTTTTTTTGGGTTTTTTTTGTTTGTGTGGGTTTTTTGTTTGTTTTTGTTGGGTTTTTTTTGTTTTGGTTTGGTTTGGTTTTTTTGTGTGTGTGTGGGTTTTTTTGTTTTTTTTTGGGGGGAGGGTGGGGTTTTTTAGGGTTTTTTGGTTTGTTTTTTTTGGTTTTTTGTTTTGTTTTGTTTTGTTTTTTTAGTTTTGGGGGGTTTTTTGGGTTTTTTGGGTTTTTTTTTTGTTTGTTTGTTTGTGTGCTTGTGGTTTTTCTTGGTTTTTGTTTTGTTTCGGGTTTTTTTGTTTGTTTGGGGTTTTTTGTTTTTTTGTTTTTGGGGGTTTTTTTGGGGGGGGTTGGCGGTTTTGTTTGTTTGTTTTTGGGTTTTGGGGGGGTTTTTTGGGGGGGTTGTGTTTTTTTTGGTGCTGTTTTGTTTTTTGTTTTTTTTGGTTTTGTTTTTTTTTTTTGCTCCATCCACATCAATTCCCAGCCAAAGCCGTGCCCGGGCTGCATTCCCGGCCGGTGCAGAGCGCTGGGAGCACTCCGAGATCCGCTCTGCCCAGCAGGGAAGCATCGCCCTGCTCCCATCTCACTCCCCCCAAATGGAAATTTTACACTGGGAAAGAAAAGCCCAGCACGGCAGGTGCCTGCCGGCTCCCCAACCCCACTCCAAGAGTATCCTCCCGTCCTGCCAGCACAGGGAAGAAGAGGAATTTCAGCTGGCGAGGCTCCCCCGCCCCTCCGAGGCTGCCAGGCAGAGGGGATGGCAGTGCCAGGACCAGGAGGGCTGGGACCAAGGATGGGTGGAATCCATCCTTGTAACAGAATTTCTTAGGGAACGTGGCCGTGAGGTGTTTTGGGATGAGATTTGAACCACCCCAAACTGGGCCTCAGTTTCGGGCCTGTGTGGAGGCCTGTGGCACAGCTGTAATTTCATTTTAAGGTGTGTTTAAGTGTTAGATAGCTGCCAGGCAGTGGGGATGGCAGTGCCAGGACCAGGAGGGCTGGGACCAAGGACGGGTGGAATCCATCCTTGTAACAGAATTTCTTAGGGAGCGTGGCCATGAGGTGTTTTGGGATGAGATTTGAACTACCCCAAACTGGGCCTCAGTTTCGGGCCTGTGTAGAGGCCTGTGGCACAGCTGTAATTTCATTTTAAGGTGTGTTTAAGTGTTAGATAGCATAGTCATAGTGTGGTTGTGGTGCCTTCCTTAAGGGCCAAGTTATTTACATTCCTTTTTGCACTGAATACCAATTAGAAAACACCTGTAACTGTAAACTATCCGAAACTGTATTTAACCCCCCTGACAGGAAGAATAAATCGGAGAATTCATGATCTAACCATGTTGGTTGTACGTGTGTTGCTCCTGTCCAGCTTCCCATTTTAATTAAGAGTTCCCTGGTTTCACATCCTCTCCTGGATTTGCCAAGCGACCATCATCCCGTTGTTATCCCATCCAGACAATCCCTGGCAGCCCACGCGGGGATTTGGGGTCCATTTGTTGTTGTTTCTCTTCTCTCTGACGTTTAGAGGGTCCCTTTGCCCACCTGGTCCCTTTGCCCACAGCCTGGGCATTCTGCTCTGCCCCTGCTTTCCCAGAGAAGCTGTGGCTGCTCCATCCCTGGAAGTGCCCAAGGCCAGGCTGGAGCACCCTGGGGTAGTGGGAGATGTCCCTGCCCGGGGCAGGGGGTGGGATGGGATGGGATGGGGTGGGATGGGATGGGATGGGATGGGATGGGATGGGATGGGATGAGCTTTATGGTCCTTTCCACCCAAACTGCTCTGGGATCCCATGAAAATGTCACTTCCCCATGGAGGAGCGGGGAGAAAATCCCTGTTGGATCAGGAGCTTCCAGCAGCACACACTGTTCCCACATGGGAAGGAGTGAGCAGAACCTTTCCCAGGCACACAAGCTGTTGAACAAGCTCTGGGATCGATGCTGTCACCAGGATTTGGCTCTGGAGTCTTCCCAGCACGGAATGATCGACCCCAGGGGCAAATCCCAGCCTGGCCAGGAAGGCCCAGGGCAGGCAGAAGGTCCAGGCTCTGGATTTGGGTCCCCAGCACCCCATGGGACACACTCAGAGCAGCCATCTCATTCCAAGGGCTGGTTCCTGGCTTGTTTTGTTCCCCAGCAAATCCTGCAGGATATCGATCCCTGTCCTCAGGCCGCTGCTCTGAGGAATTAAAGCAGCAGCAGCTGAAATCCCCACAGGAGAAGGGAAAGGTTGCTGGGCCTGCAGTACAAGGCTTTCATTTGGGAGCTGGGTTGGAGCTGGCAGGATGTGGGGTGGGATCCTTCCAGCTGCCAGAGTGCCCTGTTTTTGGGAATAAACTCAACAGATATCCCTCTGGGATGCTCCAGCAAGGACAAGTGTCTCCTCACAGAGCAAACCAGAGTCTCTGCAATCCCCCAGCCCCTGGAAGGGTTAAACCTGGAGTATCTCTCCATGAATATTCTCTCCAACACCTGCATCTCCTCTGCAGGGGAGGGAGAGGCGAGGGTTTGAGAGATGCCAGAACCGTGGCTTTGATCTTCAGGAGTCATCTCTGCTGCTGCTTAAAGGAAAAACAACCTCTGGGCTTTGATATCCCTGAATACACAATCACAGGGGAAAATATCCCTGAATGCACCAACACTGGGAGAAAGCAGCACTTAAACAGTGTGTGCTCCTGCTGGATTCTGGATGAGGAAGGCTTTTGTGGGAAAACATCCAGAGCATCCTCCCAGGAGGGTGTTTGTCCCTTCCCTTTTCCAGGAGAAATGTGGAGAAGGTCAGGGGAAGTCACCCAGATCAGCCCAGCAAATGCAGGTCACCCCTGGCTGGGCAGCTGGGCTGGGATTGATCACTCCCAGGGCTCCTGCTGAGGATGAAATGCTGCCCCTGGAGCTGTGAGCCAGGAAAGGGGCCCAGCACTGGGATGGACACACGGACACAGGGCCAGGATCCCCCCTGGATGCAGCAGCCAGGGGTCGATGGTTGTGTTGCAGCCCAGCATTCCCATGTGGGCATTTCCAGGCTTTTTCCCATCTCCTCAGCTCCTGCTGCAAAGGCAGATTTTCCCAGCTCCCTGGCAGCAGGGGGGGGTCATAGGGAAAGGGTTGAGGCAGGACACAGCTCAGTTGGACAGATCTCAGTGATGCCATCCCCAAAGGATCTGAGGACACCCAGCTGGGTTGGCCGCAGAGCCACGGGCAGCACCTTCCCACTCCAGGCTCCAACAGGGCCCCAAATGCCCCTGGAAACCCTGACCTGAATTTCCATGTGGAACCCAACCACAAGTGGCTGTTCCCTCCCAGAGGATCAGGCCTTGGGGTTTGGCAAATCCCATCTTTTCTCCAGCAGACACAGCCAAAACCAGAGATGGATGCTGCGCTCCAACTCCTGCACTGGGACAGGATCAGAGATAATGAATAAATCTCTTCTGTTGATAACTGAGGAAAGAAAATTACTTGGCAAGAGCTGGAGCCTGCATCCAACCACAGGGATTTGGCTGGAGGCAGCACGAGATCCCTGGAGCAGGGGGCAGGGCCAGGAGAAGGCACCTGGTCAGTGCCCATGGATCAGCCTGGAATCCTGTGCCTGTAACTGCACATCCACAGAGCCAGGGCTCCCAGGTGGGAATCTGACCCATCCCTGCATTCCTGAATCCCTGAATTCCTGACCAGGAAGGGAGATCCAGCAGGAAGGAGCCCAGGGTTTAACACCAGGGAAGGGTAGGAAGGGTGAGCAGGACATTGTGACACATCCCAGCAGGATCCCTGGGGAGAGGCCGTGCACCAGCAGAACCAGCCTGTCCCAGAGCTCCTCCTCTTAAAACAGAAGGAAGAAAAAAAGATCTTAAAATAACCCAGGAGGAGCTTCTCTCCCTGGACACCCCCCACTGCAGCCCAGGACCGAATTTCCATCCGAAATTTGGAATTCAGCAGCCCTGAGCAGGGGGGGTTGGTAAATCCAACCTTTCTTAGGCAGTGCTGCTTTTCCTCATTCTCTGCCACAGTCCCCACGCCGTGGGTGGCTCCCTGTCACCCCCTGGCACCCCCTGGCACCCCCTGGCACCCCCTGGCACCGTGTCCCAGCCCCAGGGTGGCCCTGGGGACAGCAGGATGAAGCACAGGATCCAGCACCAGTGGATCAATAACTCCCATCTGCATCACTCCGTGCCTTTGCAGGGGAATAAATCCAAGGTGTAGGACAGGGAGCAGCCGGATCCAGGTCCTGTTCCAGGGGACAGAGCACCTCCTGATCCATCTGCTGAGGGACAGAACAGCCCCGGCCCATCCCCACAGCACGAGGTGTGAATCCAAGCTGAATCCAAGACAAGGCACAGCCAGAACTGGATGTCATCCCAATCCTGCCCTGCTCTGTGCTTTTTTTCCCCCCTGGATTTTCTTCATTTCCTTTGGTTCCTTTGGCTCCTGGATCCCACACCAGGGGACCTTTCCCCAGCTAGGAGAGATCCTGTCCTGCTGAGGGGTGGGGAAGGGCCTTCCCAGCCCATCCTCAGACTTTGGCTCAAGCAGGAGAAACCTCTGGGATCACCTGAGTGGCTGGAGATGGAGGGGAGGCACTGGGAAGGTCCCAGCTGCAACCTGGAGCAGCCACTGGAGGGGTGCAAAACCTTCCTGCTGGGAAAAAAGGGAAGGAAAGGGGAGGAAAAGAATAAAAGCAGAAAAAGCAGGAAAAGAAGAAGGAAAAGAAGAAGGAAAAGAAGAAGGAGGGAAGGAGGGAAGGAGGGAAGGAGGGAAGGAGGGAAGGAGGGAAGGAGGGAAGGAAGGAAGGAAGGAAGGAAGGAAGGAAGGAAGGAAGGAAGGAAGGAAGGAAGGAAGGAAGGAAGGAAGGAAGGAAGGAAGGAAGGAAGGAAGGAAGGAAGGAAGGAAGGAAGGAAGGAAGGAAGGAAGGAAGGAAGGAAGAGACCCAAATCCCACCCAAATCCCTTCCCAGGACCCTCTCCAGAGCTCCAGGCAGCCTGAAAACAACTCCTCTTTCTCTTTTTCCCAAATCTCTACCCCAGGAGAGAAGTCAGGAATGGTGCCAGCCCCTTCCCAGCCACCCAAGCTGAGCCTGTTCTTTTCCAGGGCTGTAAATCCTGACACAGAGCTTTTGTTTTTTTTGCCTTTTTTTTTTTTTTTCCCTGCTTTTTCCCATCTGGCAGCCATTCAGGTTGTATTTGTGTTTTGGCTGCCAGCAATGCAGCATTTACAAACCTGCCCTGGATTTATCTGCTGCAGACTCGGGCACTGAACTAACAGACACAAAAGTTTGGGATGGGTTGGGAAAATGCAATTTATGAACAGCCAGGATGTGCTGCCCGGGCCTCTCCCACCCACATGGTGCTCCTCCTGCCTCAGCTCATACCCCAAAGTGGATTAAACACACGTTTTCCAGCTGATTTTCCCCGCTGTGGCATCCTCCAGCAGTGATTCCCCACAGCTCAGCCCCACTCCTCTCCAAATTTGGGGGTTTTCCTGGGAGAACTCAGATTTTCCTTCCCGTGGGGCACTTCTGTGGGGTGCTGAGTGACACAGTGACACAGCAGGTACCCTGGAAGGTGCTGGCGTGTGTGGCCCCATTCCTGGTGGTCCCCAAGCCCTGGGATTCCCCTGGAGAGGGCAGCAGGGCCCCTCTGGAGCTGAGGGAGCTCCTCCCATCCTCTCAGGCAGAGCAGCAGCCAAGGTGTGATGACAGCCAGGGCAGGTGCTGCTGGCAGGTGCCAAAGCTCTTCCCAGGGGATTTTCCTGTGACAGGGGCGCTCTGCTCCTCTCCTCAGCCTGGCAGGAGCCCAGATGGCTCTGGAGACATCCCACCTGCCCTGGGGTGGGGATAAGCATGGCGCTCCAGCAGTGACTCCTGAGTGCATGGAACAGATCCCAGAGGGATCCAGCACCAAGGAAGGGCTGAGGGGCACAGCTGGAGCAGGGATATCCCTGCACCATCCTGGCTGTCCCAGACCCTGTCCCAGGCCCTTTTTTTTTTTTTTTTAAACACTGAACATTTATTGTCTTTCACAGGACAAAATGAAGTTTTCCCCAGCCAACAAAAACTCATCAAGATGACCACAAAGGGGATAGGGTGCAAAATCCCAGTGTGCAGTACATGCAACAAATTACCTTCCTGACTACCCTGGAAGAAAGGTGATTGATCAACCTCACTGTAACTAAAAAAACGTGATTATAAAATATTTACAGGAAAAAAAAAAAAAACCAAAAAAACCCAAAAACCCAAACCAAACCAAACCAAACCAAAACGAAACCAAAAAAACAAAACAAAACAAAAACAACCAAAACAAACCAAAAAAAAACTCACAAAAAAAAAAAAAAAAAAAAAAAAAAAAAAAAACAAAAACAAAAACATAAAAACCCAAACAACCCAGAACAGAAAATAAAAACTGGATAACCATTTGTGTATGAAATGCTGCTAACACTTTTCTGCCTCCTTAAAAACCTGTTCCATCACCCTCAGCAGAGCACTCAGGGTGTGTAAGGATTCAGGCAGAGAATGATCATTCTCCCCTGTCCCCAGAGTGTCATTATCTCACTCCAAGGAAGGGGGAAGGCTTGTGGGGAGCAGCATCTCCTTCTTTACTGCAATTTCCTTTCACCAAGTGGCCTTGGTGGCTCTGACAGGAGGTCCCCAGGCAGCTGCAGTGGCTTCTATTCACAGCACACTGCCAGGTTAACCTGTGGGTAGGGAACTGTTTCCAGTCCTGCCCTTTCACTGCTTGCAGAATCCTGCTAAGCCGAGCCTGAGGATTAAACTGAGGATTAAACTCAGTCACTCCGAGTTTTTCTCTTCCAGTGATTCCGTCCTGTGCTACCAGAACTGGCTGATAAAGAGGTTTCCTGCTCAGAACTGCCAACAATTCACCCAAACAGTGCCTGGTGACCCCAAACCAGAGGGTTTTCCAGAGTCAGGGCTGCATCCAAAGGTGCCACGGGGAGTTTGTGGCCAGCCTCCCCCTGGGTTTAATTGCTCCAGGGGAAAAACCAGCAGCACAATTAAACTTAACAGAGAGAAAATCATGCTCAGAGCAAAGAGCACAGCTGAAATTTCGGGGGTGAAGCGTTCCTGAGCTCCCAAACTCCCAGGACAAAGAGAACATCAACAATCCCAGAGGAGCTGGCGCCGTGCAGGAGCCTGGCAGGGAGAATTGGCGCCTCTTGTTCCCTAATCAGAGCTGATGGGGACTTCAGAGCAGGAGTTTGGTGCATTCACCTGCAGGACAGAGACCCAGCCAGATCCTCTCTGACTCACAGGCACCGGCACAGGCTGAGGTGGCCCAAAATGAGGCATTTGGGGAGGGAATTTTGGGAGCAGGGTGATGCTCAGTGACACCCTTGGTTTCCCAAGGGACTGGAGTTTGGCATCTCCAGCAAATCCAGTTTTTAACTCCTCTCTGAGCTTCCAGCTCCCCTCTCCCCTCTAGGATTTAACTTCCCCAGCTCCCCCTGCCCATCCATGACCCCGCTGGTGGGAAAAGGAAGGATTTGGATTGAATTCTGCCCCAATCTCTCACCAGCAGCCCCAACCCAACGCCACCATTTCCTTCCCCCGGAGCGACTCCTCGTTTCCCTCGGCATAATTGATATTCTGGCTCGTTAGGTTTTAACGCGCAGCTTCCAGAGCTTATTTAAAATTCACCGAGGCTTCCCCGCTCCAAAAGGATTTCAGAGCCGGGGGGGAGGGGATGGTGAAAATAACTCCGAAGGGTTTTTGTGGAATTCTGCACAGCCCCTAGGCAAAGGACGGAGCGGCTCCATCGGCTCCGCAGTGCAGCGGGAGCAGGGATGGAGTAAATCAAGGGGCTGACGCAGCGATCCCTCCCTCCCTCCCTCCCTCCCTTCCCTCGGCAGCACCGCCGCTCCTCTCCCGCCGGGCACAGGGAGAAATCCCCTCCGGCAGCGGGAAAAATCCTGCCCCGTGCTCTCGGAGAGGGAGGGCGGCAGCTCCAGGGGACTGTCCTGTGAAAGGAGGGGACAGGGATGGACACTGGGATGGACACTGGGATGGGCCCAGAGCAGGGAAGAGGGAAATAAATCCCAGTGCCTTGCCTTTCCTTTCCTTTCCTTTCCTTTCCTTTCCTTTCCTTTCCTTTCCTTTCCTTTCCTTTCCTTTCCTTTCCTTTCCTTTCCTTTCCTTTCCTTTCCTTTCCTTTCCTTTCCTTTCCTTTCCTTTCCTTTCCTTTCCTTTCCTTTCCTTTCCTTTCCGTGTTTATCCTTCCTGATCCATTGAGGAAATAAATCCCTTCCCAGGGGATTCTCGCCAGGGATTTGGGATGGGCTCAGCAGGGCTTGTCCCTGGCTGGCTGATCAATGAGCTGCACAGCATCCATGGAGGAAGGAGAGATCCTGTGAATTTTCCTCTCTTTTTTCCCTAATTCCCACTGAGCCCAGGACAAGCTGGGAACTACTCCAAAACCAAGAAAGAGCAGACAAGGAGCAGGAGGGGAAAGCAAATCGAGTTCTTCTGCTGCCTGATACTTCTCTTTTTTTTTTTGCCTTTCTTCTTTTCTCCTTCCGTTTTTTATCATCCCTTTCTTCTTCTATTTCCCCTTCTCCTTCCCTTTACACCCCCACCTTTTTCATCCCTTTGTTCTTTTCCGCAGACTCATTAAGGTTGGAAAAGGCCTCTCTAAGATCATAGGATTCAAATTTGCTTCCCTTTCTTCTTATTATTCCCTTTCTCCTTTTTTATTCTTTCTTCTTTTTTTCCTCTCCTTTTTTCTTTCTTCCTTTTCTTCTTTTTTGTTCTCTTTCTTATTTTTCCTCCTTTCTTCGTTTTTCTTCACTGAATTCTTTTTTTTCCTTGTTTCTTCTTTCTTCTCCCCTTTCTCTTTTCCAGCACTTTTTTCCCTTTCTTCCTCCAGCTTCCTCCCAACAATCCGGGGACCTCCCACCCCACAGAGCCAAGAACTGGAGGCTTCAAGCGCGAGGATGGAAAGGGGAATTTAAAGGATGTTCAAAATCCTCAAGGACAATCACGGATTGTGCATCTTCGCCCCCAAGGCTGGGGGATTTCTCCCTCCTCTTCCAGCTTTTTTTTCCACTCCAAAAGAAAAGGAAAATAAGCCGGGAACAAAACCGAGTGAACATTTGAGAGCGAATCCCTTCGCTCGGAGCTCTCCCGGGGATGGAGCCTCTCAAAGGAGATGGGTTTTCACTCCAGAAAACGATCCGCTAATGGCATTCCAGGGGCACCGGGAGAATCTAAAGGCATAAAAACCCTCGCCAGAGGCAGATTTTATGGGATGTGTTTGTCAGCAGCCCCCCCCGCTGTGCCCACCCTGCCCTGGAATTGCTCAGGGAATCAGGGAGGGGGATGCAGCTGCTCCCCCCAGAACCGTCTGGACACCAGGTTGGATCCCTGTGCTGCTCCCCATCCCAAAATCCCCACAACCCTCAGCTTCCCGGGAAGTCCAGAAGGATGTCAAGGTCCATCTCCGTGTCCAGCCTTTCCCAGGGCTGCTCCCCACAAGCTGGGAATCGAAACAGCTCCAAAAAAGCAGATTTAATCCAAGGAAACCAAGAGGGGAAAAAAGGAATCCGAGTACCCCGGGATGATTTGGGTTAGAAAGGATCCCAAAGCTCATCTGATTTGGGTTGGAAAGGACCTAAAAGCTCATCTGATTTGGGTTAGAAAGGAAAGGATCCAAAGCTCATCTGATTTGGGTTAGAAAGGATCCCAAAGCCCATCTGATTTGGGTTAGAAAGGATCCCAAAGCCCATCTGATTTGGGTTAGAAAGGATCTCAAAGCTCATCTGATTTGGGTTAGAAAGGAAAGGATCTCAAAGCTCATCTGATTTGGGTTAGAAAGGATCCCAAAGCTCACCTGGTTTGGGTTAGAAAGGATCTCAAAGCTCATCTGATTTGGGTTAGAAAGGATCCCAAAGCCCATCTGATTTGGGTTAGAAAGGATCTCAAAGCTCATCTGATTTGGGTTAGAAAGGATCCCAAAGCTCATCTGATTTGGGTTGGAAAGGATCCCAAAGCCCATCTGATTTGGGTTGGAAAGGATCCCAAAGCCCATCTGATTTGGGTTAGAAAGGATCTCAAAGCTCATCCCACCAAGGGCAGGACCAGCTCCCACTGCCCCAGGTTGCTCCAAGCCCTGAGTTTTATTTGGAGTTAAGCCCAGGATCCCTCAGCTCTCCTCTCTCCCAAGGCCAGAAGAGAAGCAGAGAGGTACCCAGAGCCTCCCAGCAGGGATCCCGAAGGATTCTGCCTCTGGAATCTCTTTGTGGAGTTGAGCTGGGACACAACAAAGGCAGATCCCACAAAGCCTCTCCTTTTCTGCTGAGACACAGAAACGGGAGGTGCCAGCTTGGAGAAAGGATTGAATGGAGAACGGGGAGAGCTGGGCACTGCTCAGGGACAGTTAATTATTGTAAAAGCCCCGCTGAGGAGGCAGCTGTAATCAGGCTTAAAAGGATTGATTTTAAAAAATAGAATAGACAGGGCAAAATAGTTGCTAATTCAACAGGGAGCAAAAGGAGTGAGAGCAGGAGGTGCTCGGGAGAAATCTGTGGTTCCTGTGCAGCTCTGGAGCCAAGAGGTGCTGGAAATGCTGCTGATAATGCGGAGAAATTCGGGTTATTTAATTCAGGAGATGAAGATTGAGTTGATGCCTTTGTGCCAAAGCATGATGAGATGTTTTGTGTTGCAAAACAAACCGAAATAAACCAACAAATGGAGATTATTCGTGCCAAACTTCTCAAAAATCAGCAAGATCTGGAGCAATTGAATTGGTTTGAAAGCGCTGGCCAGGGAGTTATTTCTAGATATTATTTTAATTTTTTTTCCTGCTTTTTAAGGTCTTTTTAAAATCCCACTTTGAATTCCAGTGGGATTGTTTATTTCCTTGTGGAGTCAAACAAAATCCAAGTTGTTGGGCTGACACCGAAGCCAGGCAAGATCTGAAACAGGACTGGCTTAATGAAGCAGCGGGATTTAATTAGTGCCAATCAGGGCACGTTTCGGAAAAGCAGATTTCATTATCCCCAAACGAGTTTGGTTTGACTGTGGCTGATGTTTGAATGGAGAAGCTGGGACAGCCTGAAAACCACCAGCAGGAGCTGTTTAAAATCTCCAAGCAGCTGCTTCCCAAAGGCCAGGGAAGGGAGCAATGGATGGGAACAGCATCCCGGGATTACAGCTCCTGGAACAACGAGGGCTGATGGTGAAAGCAGATTTGGGGTGGAAAACTCCTTAACACAGAGGGCTTGGGAACGGGGAGTCAGAGCTGGAGGTTCCCTCTCCCTGCTCCCTGTCTGGACGGACACACGCCTGCAGGCTGGGGTATTGATGGTCCCCGCGGCTCCAATCCGGGCTCCATCCCTGGATCTGCCCGCTGGCCGTGATTTTCCAGGCTGGGTTTGTGCTCTGGCTTTTATTCCTCTCCTGGGAAATCAGCAGCGAGCTCTGCAACAGGCAGCCAAAAAAGAAAAGGAAAAAAAAAAAAAAAGGGAAAAAAAAGAAAAAAAAATTCACTGATTAGGGCAACACGAGAAGGGAAGAGCTGGGAATTGGGATGGATCCAGGCTGGGAGTGAGGGCGGCATCGATGCAGGGGCAGAGATGCTGCTGATGCCACCCCTGGGAAACGGGGATGGAGGGCAAGGAGGATCCCAGAGCCAGGGGGATGGGGAGAGCAGAGGAAGGGCAGCGGCTCCGCGGGCAGGCAGCGGCTCCTTCCTGCTCTGCAAACCCCTCACGTCTCCGCAGGGCGAGCGGAAAAATCCCTGCTGCCCATGGCTCCCGGGCCGTGCTGCTGCGCCTCCGGGAGGGATCAGGGACAGGACAGGACAGGACACCCCGAGCCGGGCGCTGCTGCAGTGTCACCCCTGGGCAGGGCAGCGCCGGGGCTCGGCAGCGTTCCCGTCTCCCGGAGCCGTGACAGGACCGGGAATTAATTCATCCTGGGAGCTCCGCGGCACCGCGGCTTGGCGGGGTTTGGGAGCTCAGGGAGGCTCCGGCGTTCCCGGGGCGATGCATCCCTGTCCTCTCCTCCTGCCTGGGGTCTGCCCCGGCAGCGATTCCCGCTCCAGAGGCCTCTCCCAAGCCGGGATGGATTTCTGCCCGTCAACAATTCCCCCAGTGACACCTCCCCGGAGAGTTCCAGGCTCAGCCAAGATCTCCCGGTTCACCTCCAGGCTGCGGCCACCCCTGCCCTCCCCCGCTGCCCCTCCTGCAGGAAACAGCAGGAGAGAGGAGCACGAAGGATGGATGCCAGCAGGTCCCTGGTGCTCAGGGACACGAAGCCAGGCTGTGACAAAGGCTGGATGAAGCCTGCAGAGGTGACTCAGCCCTCGGGAGGGCACCCAAGGATTCACATCCAGCAGCAGTGACCCGTGGGTCCCAGCTCTTCCCAAAACCACGGATGGCTGGCAGCAGCTTGGCTGGCTCGAAAGCAGCACAGGCTGAGCTTTCCTGAGCTCCCCGAGGATTTGCTGGATAAATGCGTGCAGGGGACACACGGCAGGGAATTCCCAGCCAGCAGCACCCATGTAGAGGGATCCCAGCAGGAGCTCTCCTGGAGAATGCAGGGATGAGCTCTGATCCCTGCAGGGGAGGAGAATTCCTGTGATCAGGACTGCCCAGGGGGGAGAACATTACACCAGATATCAGCAATTATCCCATAAACCCAAACACAGGAACGGCTGCAATTAATAGGATCCCACACTGGTGCTAATTACCCGTCTGTGGGAGGGGAGGAGGGAGCCTGGGACCCGCTGGAGCAGCAGATCCCAGCACCAGCTGGGAATATCACTGGGAATCCCAACATGCCCAAATAGAAGTGACTGGGGGTGCTCCAGGGGTTCTGCTGCCTCCCAGAGCGTGTCCAGGGCCTTCCACAAAGCTCATTAAAGCTCTAGGAACCCAAACCCTCTCCTGGCAGCACCAGGGCACACTCCCAGCCCTTGGATGTGCTGTCACCCGGGATTTAATCCACGAAAGGGGCTGATCCCACCTCCATCCTCACCCTCCCTGCCTCAGGGGGTGCACATCCCCCCAGGGCCATTCCAAGGGTGTCCCGGTGTGCCAGGAGGATCCCAGGGAATGTGTGGCCTGCAGAGAGCTCCGTGCCTGCTCCGTGCCTTGTTCTGGGAGTGTGAAAGCTCAGGGACACCAAGCACAGCCGGACAAAACAACCACCCAACCCTTTTTCCTTCCTGTCCCATCCCCATCCATCCCATCCCGGGGATCCCAGAGCTGCCTCCCCTCATGGGTCTGAGCTGCTTCCTCACAACTTTTAGCTCCTCCAAGAGGGATTTTTCCCCTCTGACAACCACTTTACTCCTTGAGTAACCTGTTGGTCCCTACTCCCAGCACGCAGATCGGGCTGAGGAGGGCGAGGCGGCGCAAGGGACGGGATGTCAGGAGGAATTAAATCAAGTGTCAGGAGGAAATTCCAGGGGGGAAGGCACTTTCCTGACTCATATTGCCGAGCAATTATCCCGGTGACAGCCCGGCCGGCAGCGTTTTACCGCGGCTGGGAGCTGGGGAAGGGAATTCAAAGGGACCCAGAGCTCCTTTCCCGAGATCAGCAGCACACGCTGCCCCTGCCAGCCCCCAGTGACACACCGCAGCTGATGGATTCCCAAGGAAAAGCTGCTCAGCCAGGGAAAGTGTAGAAAACGTGGTTGTTTGAGTCTAATGAGAGATGTCCTGAGACCGGGGTGCTCTCAAGACACGTGGTTTATTAGTCGTGGGGGGCAGCCTAACCAGGGGAAGGGAACAGCAGCAGGAAAAGTCTAAAGGGACAGAGATCCAGGGCAGCGAGAGAAAGAGTTTACCTGTTACATTCCATTTTAACCCTTTCTATCATGAATATTCTAATTAGCACCAACCAATCACCTCAGGATACAAAACCTACAGAATTTACATACAGCCTATGGGGACTACTATATTACCATACTAATTTACATATTAAGAACCTGAAAAACCACCTTTTCTTTTGATACCTGAGAAGGTCTAATCCCCTTTTGTTTGGGGAGTGGAATGCACAGCTGATTCAATCACCGTCTTCCTGCTTGACATTCTATAGTTCAAATCTTGCTTTCAATTCTATATCTCTGGCAGGTTTTACACTCTTAAAATCTTTTACTAATAAATCATCTCTGCAGGGGCTTCCTGCTTCATCCTTTCCAACGGGAAAGGCTGGAGATTTTTGCCTCCTCCCACCCGGGCTCAGCCATCCGTCCCGGCTGCTGCCGCTCGGAGCAGCTGAGGCGCGTCTGGGGCAGCCGGGTGGAAACGCCAAGGTCGCCGTTCCGTGGGGAGCACAAAGGGATTCGCTGTGTTATAAATGCAGATTTTGGAGTTGGCTTTTGGCAAATATTGACATGAATGCTATACATATAATGTGAGAAAGTTGTGCTGTATTTCCTTTTATTTGTGGAATTTAAAAATGTAATGAAGGTTGTTATAAATGCATATTTTGGAGCTGGCTTTTCGCAAATATTGACGTGAATACTATACATATGATGTGAGAAAGTTGTACTGTATTTCCTTTTATTTGTGGAATTTAAAAATGTGATGAAGATATAAGGAGGGGGGGTTGTATTTTTTTTTAACCTTTCAAATAGATAGAAAACAGAGGAGAGGCCTGGCATTCCTGTGACTGATAAAGAGCAATCGAGTCTTTCAGAGTTTGAATCTTTGAAAGACAGATTTATAACACCTACCCAGACTACATGGAATTTCATAGATAAATTGTATACTTAGGGGGATCTCGAAACCAAGATGAATATTTAAATTACGTATTAGCTTATTTAAATATGTAACACAAGGGTCCTTAAAGGATCTGAAGAGAGACGGTGTGTCGGTTTCGCACCCTCAGCTGAGTAGCTATCTTTTCCTGTCTCCTAATTGTCTGGTTTTATTCTATATTCTTTTATTTTTTAAAAAAATTTTATTAAACTTATAAATGAATACAAAAAAAGTGAAAAGTCGTTTTTCACAGGTGTCTCCGGGAGGTGGAGAGCGCTGCCCCCGGGTGACAGCTGCCCCCGCAGCGACACCGACGGTGCCACCGAGGCAGCACTAACGGGCTCCAGCCAGGCTCAACCCACCCCCGGTGTCTCATCAGCTCCCTGGGAGGCTGCAGAGCCTGGAGCGACCCTGGGAGCCCAGGCAGCCTCTGGGGTGGGGTCAGCACAGGACGCCCTGGAAATACCCCCCCAGAGGGAGATTTGGGGTGGGAAAATGCAGCAAAGGAGCAGGGAGGGAGTCAGGGCACCAAACCCCGACCCAAGGGTCCGGCGGGATTTTTCATCCCTGGCACAAGGGCAGTGGAAAGCAAAGGAAAATCTCCAGAGGTGAAGAGCTTCTGGAGAAGGGAAGGTTGTGGAGAGACCTCAGAGCACCTTCTGGTATCTGAGGGGGGTACAAGGGAGCTGGAGAGGGAATTTTGTCAGGAACTGGTATGGTTTCAAACCAAAAGAGTCAGGTTTTAGATAGGATTTTGGGAAGGAATTCTTCCCCAGGAGGGTGGCAAGGCCCTGGACAGGTTTCCCAGATGTCCTGGGTTATGGAATCAAAAATGTGTATTCTATTTTCATCTGCTGAAAGCAGTTGGGGAATTGTTCTTTATTTCTTGTAACTTTGGAAGGAGGGGGACGGGGGGGAGGGGCGGGTGCCTTTTGGGTAATGGGCCATCAACAGACTATACCCCCGGACTATACCCGCTCCCCCCAGAGCCCCATCTGCATGCATGGTCCTATTGTGGGATGCCCCGCCCAGTGGGGGGAGTCTACAATTGCTGCCGGGAAAACTGAGCCGGCTGGGGACAGACTTCACTTGCTTCACCCCGATTCCTGGGAGGAAGACGGCACCCCATCTCATCTTCGCCAGACCCCATCTCATCATCGCCGGACCCCATCTCACCATCACCTCACCCCTGGACCCCTCCTCATCACCCCTGGACTCCTCCTCCTCACTCCTAGACCCTTTTTGGCTACAGGATCGTCCCTGCTCCAACAGAGCCACGTCTGTCATCCCAGGACTCACTTCTGGACTGCTTCCAACACCCTGACTAACAGGGTGCCAGGTGGCAGCTCTGATTCTATCAGGGCTTTCCCAAATTGTTGTTGTTTGTTTGCTGGTTTGGTGGGGTAGTTTTGTTTCCTACCACATTTGTATTATTGATATTCCTAGTAAAGAACTGTTATTCCTATTCCCAAATCTTTGCCTGAGAGCCCTTAATTGAAAATTTATAATTTGGCAGGGGTGGGGGGTTTGCATTCTCTATTCTAAGGGAAACCCCAGTTTCCCTGGCAGACACCTGTCTTGTCAAACCAAGACAGATTTTGGCGCCCAACATGGGGCACAAGGGCATTGAGACAGAGGAATAACAGTTCTTGTGTACTAGATAGAAGTCTACTGCTCAAAATCATGTGGTCCAGCTTTCCCTGGTTTGGCTGGCACGTGGTTGTGGCTGTATTTCTGCCATTTGCTGGCCCTTATCTAAACATGGGCCCTATAACCAAGGCTACTGTGGCTGGCATCCAGTTTATTTTGTGGGTTAATAAGGTGAGGAATTCGTGGATTTTTAACTTCCTTTGGAAAGCAGGCACATGGATTCAGGGCTATCATAGACTAACTCTGTGTTTCTGGGGTTACTTTAATAATGGTACATATTGTGAGGAAATGGCACCTGGGGAAATTTTCTCCCAATCCTTCACTCAGTTTTTTGGGTCTACTCCACCAGCTTTTCAAGGGTTAAATTTCCCTCTGAATGCTAATGACGTCATACAGTGGTTGGTGCTGCTTATAGGCCTATTCTATTTGGTATTCAGAGATAAAGGGAGACTGGCCTGGGTAAGCACTCTGATAACTACCCCAAAGAATAATGATGCTGCCCAAGAGCCCACCCCTGTCCCACAGCCAGCCTCAGGCATAAACCACCCGGTTTGGGTGAAGGCTCTGATAAAAGAAATGCATGAGATGAACCAGATGCTGAAAGAGTACATTTCCCCAGCTGGTGAGAAACCTTCGCCCTGCCCTGACAAAAGAGAATCTGATACAGAACCCGCAGACATTACAACTGTCCAGGTTCCAGCTGACACACAGGGGCAGTCACAGCCAGCAGCAGTTGCCCCTGTGGAAACAAGGAAATCTAAAGTGAAAACAGCAAACCCAGAGAGTAAAGATAAGAAGGGAGGGCCCTCACAAGACACAAGGGAATCACATGTTCAGATCATCACTGAGTCCCTGTCATATGAAAGTCTCCGTAATTTGCAAAAAGATATTGTACGGCGGGGACGTGAGGCTTACACTGCCTGGCTACTTCGGGTTTGGGATCTTATGGGCACAGGTGTCCAACTAGATGGTGGGGAGGCCAGGAATTTGGGACCCTTGACCCAGGACTCAGGTATAAATCAGGTATTTGTAAGGGAGCCTGGACCTCTTTCCCTCTGGCAGCGGCTTTTAACGAGTGTGAGAGAAAGATTTGTCCACAGAGAAAGAATGCAGGAGCACCACCATAGAATGCGCTGGAAAACTCTGGAGGAGGGAATCCAACAGCTGAGGGAAGTGGCAGTACTAGAGGTACTTTTTGGGAGGAGTGGACAGCATGATAATGATCCTGACAAGGTTAGATGCACAGCGCAGATGTTATGGAACCTGGCAAATCTGGGGCCATCTCAGTATACTACATTCATTGCAACCATTAATGCTGAGGACAACCGAGTGACAGTGGGGGCTGTTGCCAATAAGCTTAGGAATTATGAGAGCATGATCAATGGCCCGCTGCAGGCTCATATCTCTGCTGTGGTGAAAGAGCTCAAAGAGGAAATGAGGGAGGTGAGGGAGGAGATGAGGAAGAGCAGTTCCAATGTGGCACCGGTGCGAGTCACAGGCCCCAGAGTCAGAGCCCAACGACCCCCAGCCAGAGAGAGGGTACACCCCGAGAGCTGACCTGTGGTTTTACCTGCGTGACCATGGGGAAGACATGGGAGTGTGGGATGGGAAACCCACCTATGTCCTGGCAGCACGGGTGCGTGAGCTCAAGGAGAGGAACACTCACCAAAAGGGTGCCACTAAAATGAAAGTATCCTCAACCTCCTATGCCCAGGCTGTCAGTAGTCAGGATGCTGGAACCTCTAGTATGTATGCTCAGGGAGGGAATAACCAGTGCTAGAGGGGCCCTGCCTCTAGCCAGGTAGAGGAGAGGGACAATCGGATCTATTGGACTGTGTGGATCCGATGGCCTGGCACATCTGACCCACAGAAATACACGGCTTTGGTTGACACTGGCTCCCAATGTACCCTGATGCCATCGGGGTATGTGGGAGCAGAGTCCATTTCTATTTCTGGAGTGACAGGGGGGTCCCAGCAGCTGACTGTATTGGAGGCCGAAGTGAGTTTGACTGGGAATGGGTGGCAGAAACACCCCATTGTGACTGGTCCAGAGGCCCCGTGCATCCTTGGCATAGACTATCTCAAAAATGGACATTTCAAAGACCCAAAAGGATATCGTTGGGCTTTTGGAGTAGCTGCTGTAGAGACAGAAGCAATCAGACAACTAAATACCCTGCCTGGTCTCTCCGACGACCCCTCTGCTGTGGGACTGCTGAGAGTTGAAGAACAACAGGTGCCAATCGCCACAGCAACAGTGCACCGTCGGCAATACCGTACTGACAGAGACTCTGTGACTCCGATCCATGAGATGATTCGTAAACTGGAGAGCCAAGGGGTGGTCAGCAAAACCCACTCACCCTTCAACAGTCCCATTTGGCCTGTGCGTAAGTCTGAAGGGGAATGGAGATTGACTGTGGACTATCGTGCATTGAATGAAGTGACTCCACCACTGAGCGCTGCCGTGCCGGACATGCTGGAGCTCCAGTATGAGCTGGAGTCCAAGGCAGCAAAGTGGTATGCGACCATCGATATTGCCAATGCCTTCTTCTCCATTCCTTTGGCAGCAGAGTGCAGGCCCCAGTTTGCTTTCACCTGGAGGGGCGTTCAGTACACCTGGAACCGACTGCCCCAGGGGTGGAAGCACAGTCCCACCATCTGCCATGGACTGATCCAGGCTGCACTGGAGAAGGGTGAGGCTCCGGAACATCTACAGTACATCGATGACATCATTGTGTGGGGAAACACGGCAGTGGAAGTTTTCGAGAAAGGAGAAAAGATCATCCAGATTCTCCTGGAAGCTGGCTTTGCCATCAAGAAGAGTAAAGTCAAGGGACCTGCCCGAGAGATCCAGTTCCTGGGAGTGAAGTGGCAAGATGGACGGCGTCAGATCCCCACAGAGGTCATTAATAAGATCACCGCGATGTCTCCACCGACCAGCAAGAAGGAAACACAAGCTTTCCTAGGTGCCATAGGTTTCTGGAGGATGCACATCCCTGAGTACAGTCAGATTGTGAGCCCTCTGTACCTGGTTACCCGCAAAAAGAATGATTTCCACTGGGGCCCAGAGCAGCAACACGCCTTTGCCCAGATCAAGCAGGAAATCGCTCATGCGGTGGCCCTTGGCCCAGTCAGGACAGGACCAGAGGTAAAGAATGTGCTTTACTCCGCAGCTGGGAGCCATGGTCTGTCCTGGAGCCTTTGGCAGAAGGTGCCTGGTGAGACTCGAGGCCGGCCACTGGGATTCTGGAGCCGAAGCTACAGAGGGTCTGAAGCCAATTACACTCCCACGGAGAAGGAGATCTTGGCTGCCTATGAAGGAGTTCAAGCCGCCTCAGAGGTGATTAGCACTGAAGCACAACTCCTCCTGGCACCCCGACTACCAGTGCTGGGGTGGATGTTTAAAGGAAAGGTTCCCTCCACCCATCACGCCACCGATGCCACCTGGAGCAAATGGATTGCCCTCATCACTCAGCGCGCCCGTATTGGAAACCCGAATCGCCCTGGGATTCTGGAAGTGATCACCAACTGGCCGGAAGCTGAGAACTTCAGTCTCACCGAGGAAGAAGAACAAGAGCAGGTAACCCGGGCTGAAGAAGCTCCACCATATAACCAACTGCCAGCAGAAGAAGCACGCTATGCTCTTTTCACTGACGGTTCCTGTCGCATCATAGGGATGAACCGGAAGTGGAAAGCAGCTGTGTGGAGCCCCACAAGACAGGTTGCACAAGCCACTGAAGGAGAAGGTGGGTCAAGCCAGCTTGCCGAACTCAAAGCTGTTCAATTGGCCCTGGACATCGCTGAAAGAGAGAAGTGGCCAAAGCTCTACCTCTACACCGATTCGTGGATGGTAGCTAATGCTCTGTGGGGCTGGCTGGAAAGGTGGAAAAAGGTCAGCTGGCAGCGTAGGGGAAAACCAATCTGGGCTGCTGATGAGTGGAAGGACATCGCCACCAGAGTAGGGAAACTACCTGTGAAAGTCCATCATGTGGATGCCCATGTTCCCAAGAGTCGGGCTAATGAGGAGCACCAGAACAACGAACAGGTAGATCAAGCCGCAAGGATAGAGGTGTCTAAGATAGACTTGGATTGGCAACATAAGGGAGAGTTGTTCCTAGCTCGGTGGGCCCATGATGCCTCAGGTCATCAGGGCAGAGATGCCACCTATAAGTGGGCACGAGACCGAGGGGTGGATCTAACCATGGACAGTATCTCTCAGGTTATCCATGACTGTGAGACGTGTGCTGCCATCAAGCAGGCCAAGCGGGTGAAGCCCCTCTGGTACGGTGGACGGTGGTCCAAATATAAGTATGGGGAGGCCTGGCAGATTGATTACATCACCCTGCCCCAAACCCGCCAAGGCAAGCGCTATGTGCTGACCATGGTGGAAGCCACCACTGGGTGGCTGGAGACCTACCCAGTGCCTCATGCCACCGCCCGGAACACCATCCTGGGCCTTGAAAGACAAGTCCTGTGGAGACACGGCACCCCTGAGAGAATCGAGTCAGACAACGGGACCCATTTCAAGAACAGCCTTATAAACACCTGGGCTAAAGAACACGGCATTGAATGGATCTATCACATCCCTTATCATGCACCAGCTGCCGGGAAAGTGGAACGGTGCAATGGACTACTTAAGACCACTCTAAAGGCACTTGGCAGAGGGACCTTTAAGAACTGGGAAGTGAACTTAGCAAAAGCCACCTGGATGGTCAACACCCGAGGCTCCATCAATCGAGCTGGTCCTGCCCAGTCTACCCCTTTGCACACAGTAGATGGAGATAAAGTCCCTGTGGTGCACATGAGAGGTATTTTAGGAAAGGCTGTCTGGATTAACCCCACCTCAGGCAAAGGCGAACCCATCCGTGGGATTGTTTTTGCTCAAGGACCTGGTTACGCTTGGTGGGTAATGCAGAAAGATGGAAAAACCAGTTGTGTACCCCAAGAAAACCTAATCCTAAGTAAGAACTGAGTGTAGGGGTTCATTCTGCTAGTAGTTCATTGCTTTAGGTATGATGCAGATGATAATAGAATAAGGGGTTATGGATGCAGATGATAATAGAATAAGGGGTTATGTCCTGGGTTATGGAATCAAAAATGTGTATTCTATTTTCATCTGCTGAAAGCAGTTGGGGAATTGTTCTTTATTTCTTGTAACTTTGGAAGGAGGGGGACGGGGGGGAGGGGCGGGTGCCTTTTGGGTAATGGGCCATCAACAGACTATACCCCCGGACTATACCCGCTCCCCCCAGAGCCCCATCTGCATGCATGGTCCTATTGTGGGATGCCCCGCCCAGTGGGGGGAGTCTACAATTGCTGCCGGGAAAACTGAGCCGGCCGGGGACAGATTTCACTGGCTTCACCCCGATTCCTGGGAGGAAGACGGCACCCCATCTCATCTTCGCCAGACCCCATCTCATCATCGCCGGACCCCATCTCACCATCACCTCACCCCTGGACCCCTCCTCATCACCCCTGGACTCCTCCTCCTCACTCCTAGACCCTTTTTGGCTACAGGATCGTCCCTGCTCCAACAGAGCCACGTCTACCACCCCAGGAGGACTCACTTCTGGACTGCTTCCAACACCCTGACTAACAGGGTGCCAGGTGGCAGCTCTGATTCTATCAGGGCTTTCCCAAATTGTTGTTGTTTGTTTGCTGGTTTGGTGGGGTAGTTTTGTTTCCTACCACATTTGTATTATTGATATTCCTAGTAAAGAACTGTTATTCCTATTCCCAAATCTTTGCCTGAGAGCCCTTAATTGAAAATTTATAATTTGGCAGGGGTGGGGGGTTTGCATTCTCTATTCTAAGGGAAACCCCAGTTTCCCTGGCAGACACCTGTCTTGTCAAACCAAGACACCAGAGAAGCTGTGGCTGTCCCTGGATCCCTGGAAGTGTCCAAGGCCAGGTTGGGCAGGGCTTGGAGCAACCTGGGATAGTGGAAGGTGTCCGTGTGGGACATGCAGGGGTTGGGACTGAATGAGCTTTAAGATTCTCCCTCTTATTAAACCAAAATCCTCCCTGGGACTTGAACACTCTCACCAGGTGCTCTTCCCAAAATCAGGCAGTTTTGTTCCCAAGGTGTGCTCAGGACACTGCTCTGAGCTGGGACAGGGAGGTCTGGGGCTCTGCCTGGCAGACGGAGCCAGGGGGCCCTTCCCTCCCCTGGCCCCTGCTCCTGTCACACGGAGCCTTTCCAAGCACGCCGGGCAAATATTTGCATCCTGGAGAGCCAAAACCAAAACGAATCCAGCACCAGCTGGGGCCCTGAGGAAGTTTCTCTTCTCTGGGAAACCTGTCCATCCCTGCCCATAAACCCCAGCTCCTGGCTGAGCCGGGATCATTTGGGAGAGGTGTTTCATTGGCCCGGCTGCAGGAGCTGTCCAGCCCCTGCAGAGCTGCGATGGACAACGGGGGGAGCAGCAGCTGCTCCTGCTCTGCTTCCAACAGGAGCTGGGAGCAGCCCCAGCCCCGGCTCCTCCCGGACACCCACTGTTGTCTGGGTTTTTGCCGTTCTCCTCTGTCCCCTTTAAGGAGTTTGTAAAAGTCTTATTTTTAACCTTCTGTGTTTTGGAGTCAGATACACTTTCGTATAAATAAGCCACTTGTTATTGTAAAATCTAGCAATGTTTACATTCTTTTCATAAGGAGGACACTGTTGATGGACTGTTGCATGGTCCAGTGTGGTTGGAGAAGAAGATTTTCTTCCTCCAATCCATGATCACTGCTGGAGTTCAATAAATGTTGATTCTGTAAATAAATTTTTCTCTTTTCCACCTCAGACATCGCAAGGTGTGGGTGTGAGTTCTTTATGTCAAAAGCGACAACCCACCCCGCTCCCCCAGCTCCCACAGCCAAAAAGGGATTTTTTCCCATCTTTTCCCTGTGCCAGACCGAGCCCGTGGAGGATCAGGCTGCCGTTCCCAGCCCTGCTCCACCCCATAGGGTCAGGAGCATCCTCCTGCCTCACCAGGGCAGCTCCCAGTGGGGCTGGAAGCTCTGAGAGCACAGGGATGAGTGCTGAGCTGGGAAAGCCGCGTTCCACAGCGGGACAGGCATCCCACAGCAGATCCCTCGGCAGCTTTGTGCCACCGTTCCCCGACCTTTCGGGCATCCAGAAGTGCTCCCATCACCACAGCCCCACGGAGGAGGCTCAGGGTGTCCTTCCCAGCCTCTCTCCCACCTGTTATAAATGCAGATTTTGGAGTTGGCTTTTTGCAAATATTGACATGAATGTTATACATATAATGTAAGAAGGTTGTACTGTATTTCCTTTTATTCGTGGAATTTAAAAATGTAATGAAGGTATATTTTTTAATTGTAACAAAGTAAAAAGGGGGGGTTGTATTTTTTTTAACCTTTCAGTTAGATAGACAACAGAAAGGAGGCCTAACGTTCCTGTGACTGATAAAGAACAATTAAATCTTTATGGCCAAGAAAGATTTATCCATCTACTTCGACACCCCAACGCCAAGAACAGATAAAGAAGTTACAATACTTAGGACCCTTGAAACTGGTAAGCTACACAGATGTTTCAATACGCATTAGTCCCTTTTTGAATATGTAAGACCAAGACTTTTAAATACCAAGAAATCTGGACTGCGTGTGTCGGTTTTGCACCCTCAGCTGAGTAGCTATCTTTTCCTGTCTCCTAATTGTCTGCTTTTATTCTATATTTTTATTTTTTTTAATTTTTTATTAAACTTATAAATTAATATTGTTGGGGAAGATGAGAAAGGAAAGCCTTATAAATATGACTGCTTAGGTTTTTGAGAATATGAAACCTATAAGTGAAATAGAATTGAAAGCAAGTTTTGATGTTTAGAGCCTCATTTACTGGACAACTGGAGAACAATAGATTGGCAGGCTGAAGGTAATTAATCCCCTTTTGATTAAACAATGCCCTTCTCCTCACCGAAAGTCCAAGGGTCAGAGCAGACCCTACTAGCTTGGCAGGAGGGGCCCAAAGAGTCGTTTTTAGAGTTTAAAATATAACACAGTATGGTAATGTAATGATTCTTATAGGCTGTATGTAAATGCTATAGGATTTGTATCTTGTATTAGATTGGTTGGTGTAAGTTAGAATATTCAGTATAGAAGATTTAATGTGTTGTAACAGGAATTTCGCTCACTTCTTCTCTTCAGCTCCCCTCTTACCTCTCTTGCTGCTCTTACTTCTCTTACCTCTCTTACTGCTCTTACTTCTCTTACCTCTCTTACTGCTCTTACTTTGCTCTCTTGCTCTCTCTCTCTCTGCTCTGAGCTGCAGCTGGCAGCTCTTAGCAGGGCCCCTTCACCCACGCCCTATGCAATGAACCACACTCTCCAAGACCAGCCTTGACTCCAGAAATCTCTCATCACCGTCCACCCCGGTTCTCACAAATATAAAAAAGCGAAACGCCGTTTTTTCACACACCCCTTTCCGAGGGGTCGGATCCTCAGCAGGGAAGGATCCCCCGGCGCAGGGCTGGCGGTGCCACATGACACAGCATCCAAAGGGCCTTAAAATAACCTCGCCCTGCCTGCCGAAATTCCCTGCGGGGAGCGGGCGCCGGCACGTGTGCGGCCGCACCCCCGCGTGTGCCACCGGCATCCCTTATGCTCCACTCCCCCCCGCCGCCCCAACCCAAAAAAAAACACCCAAAAAAAGCGTTTTTAAACCCTCTCAGAATTTAGCAACAATCGCCATGGATACCGATCACCGAAATCCCTGCGTTGCCATGGCAACGCCTTCCCCCCCTCCCCATCCCTGCCTGTTTATCCTGGAACTGACACGCCGTTTATCGGGAGTGATAGGGAGGGAATCTGAGAGCAACCTTCCCCTCCGAGCGCACGGAAGCAGAAAAATCCTCCGTGAGGAAATCGCTATTAATAGAGATAAAACAGCTCCGGCACGGATCAGCCCCGGCCTGGAGAGCTCTGTGCCTGTGCAGGGCTGCTAAATCCCAGGAAAACTCCGGGAGAACGCAACCTCTAGCCACGGGGGGAGGCGGGCAGGGGCAGGCAGAGACGGAGAGCAGGAACTCGCAGCGATTTCTGCACGTTTAAAGCGATTTCTGCACGTTTAAAGCAATTTCTGCACGTTTAAAGCAATTTCTGCACGTTTAAAGCGATTTCTGCACATTTAAAGCACAGCTAATTAACACCAGGGGCTGTAAGAGCGAGGCTGGCTTGCAAAGGAATGGGATCCTGGCACTGGGATGGTTTGGGAAATGCTGCTGGAAGCTCTGCTGGAGTCTGTGGGTGATGCTTGGGGCTGATAACACCAGAGCCCAAAATAATCTCATTTTTTTTCCCCCAAAATTGGAGCTTCCAGGGGAGTGGGTTTGGCAATCCAGCACTTGGATGTCTCACTCAGGTTCCTGTGGTGTCCGCTGGGGTAAGGAGAGAGGCTTTAGATGGGATTTTGGGAATATCCCACCCTGTGAGGGTGGTGAGAATCCCCTGGGCTCAGGGTGCCCAGAGCAGCTGTGGCTGCCCCCAAATCCCTGGAAGTGTCCAAGGCCAGGCTGGGCAGGGCTTGAAGCACCCTGGGATGGTGGAACCAGCAGGGGTTGGGACAGGATGAGCTTTAAGGTCCCTTCCAAGCCAAACCAGCCTGGAATTCTCTCTGAACTACCATCCTTGTGATGGGAGTCACCACTCCAGGCCCTTTGATTGACTCAGCTGAATTCCAGGAGCTGACATTCCTGGGTGGATCCTGGCCTGGGAAATGGACCAAAGAGAGCAGGAATTCCTGCAGCCACTGCTGATTTGGGCAATTATGAGCTGCTGTGGATCAATAAGATTAACTTCCAGCTGATCCTCGTGGGAGAATCCTTAGGGATTGATTGCAGGCAGTGTTTAGTCCAAGCTCTTTATTTGGGACAGCAGCAGAGCTGCTGAGGAGAGGGCAGGACACTGGGAATGGCAGAGATCCAGCAGGGATACTCCAGGTGCTGCCTTCCCTCGGCTCAGGAGCCTTGAGGGATGGGAATCAAGGTGCAATATCCCAAATCTGTGATGGGCAGGAGCCTGGAGGGCAGGAGCACATCCCACACCCACTCCACAAAGACAGAACATCAAACACACAAAGATCAGTGGGATCAAGGAGTTTGGAAAAGCCACCTCTCATCCACATTTCTCTGTCCTGGTTTTTGTACAGCACTTTGTATCCCTCAGCTGTCATCCACAGCCAGAAACATCCATGGGACTGGCACCAAATTAAAAATTCCAGCCAGGAAAACAATCCTAAGCTCCAGCTCAGACATAACAATGTTGAACAAAAAGAGCAGAAGGAATCACAGCACAAGAGAGACGAGGGAGTTCCTCCCCCTCCCGTTCCCAATGACACAGATAAGGAGAGTGAGAAAAGCGCCAAAAACCCAAAGATTTTTCCTCCATCAGGAGCAAACCTGCACAGAGTCAGGAAAAGCAGGGAGCTGTCAAGATGAGATGTGCTAAAAATGTCACAGCTCTCCCAACACTTGAGGCACTCCTTGGGAGAGCTGGGGTTTGTTCAAATCAAGCGTTTTGATCTCGGAATTGTTCTGCTGCCTGGGCTCCGTGGGGAAAAGGGGAAGAGAGCAGCATGTGAAGGATCCTTTGAAGGTATCCTTCCCAAGATTTACCAAAGGGAAAACACAGAGACACAGTCGAGCCTCAGGCCCCTGTTAAAGGCAAAGGAAGATTTCCAGGAGTTGAGGCACAAGAGCCACGTGCTGAGCTGCAGGGTGAGCCTGAGAAAAAGTGAGCATGGGAAGGCTGCAGAGGCACCACCAGGGACAGGAAGCAGGAATTGCCACCCTGAAAACAGAACCTGGTTTGCACCAGCTCTGCCAAGAGGGTTGGGCTGGAAAAATGATTCCTTAGGTCACAGCAAAGCTGTGGATTGAAGGACACCTTCCCTTTTCCTGCCCTGGTCAGGAGAGCACCCGCATGGCTCAGAACTCCCCCAACCCAAAGCACGCAGGAATTCATCCTGGAGAAAAGTCAGCCAAAGTTTCAAGGGCTTGGAGAGATAAGAAAACCTGTCCTTGAGCAGTATCTGATCACCTCTGTTTGTCCAAACACCGAGAACGCCAGGAGAATAAATGGATTTATACTCACCTACGTGGGAGACACGGGGAGCTGGGAGCAGCAGGAGGGGCTGGAAGTGCCACCACAAAGCAGGAGGGGCTGGAAGTGCCACCACAAAGCAGGAAGGGCTGGAAGTGTCACCACAAGCAGGAGTCAAAGCCAGGAGACACCAAGTGTCACCCCAGCACCATCACTTTCAATCTTCACCAAAGTTCTCGGATTGGGAACAGTCCCTCCCCTCCTCTCCTTCCCTTCTCCCCTCCCTCTCTCCCTCCCCAGCCCTGGCAGGGATTATAAAAACTCCCAGAGATGGATGCAAACTGTTGGATGTGTTCATAAAAACAAATCAATCAATCTTCCTCTGCGGGATAATCGCCTTAGAGCCGAGCTGCTGCTCCAGAGAGCTCCCGGCCTCGTTCGGATGGCACTGCCAACCCCGGGGCTCTTCCTCCTTCCTGCCACAGCCCTGGATTATCCCCAGGATGTGCCTTTGCTGGGAGATTAAAGCTTGTTTTACTCCAGATTCCGCTGCTGTTCGACCAGGCTGAGCTGATTTATTCCCTGGAAAGTTCCAGTTCCGTTTTTTTAACGCTCGGCCCCGAAAGCGGGATCGAGGGAGAGGCAGCACTGGCTGGAATCTCCCTGGGATTCAAAGCCCTTCATGCAGGCTGGCTTCTGGGATCAACAGCACCAAGGACAGCCCCAGTGAGAACATTCCCAAGGGATTTGAGGAGTAAAAACCAGAGGAACCAGAATTGATGGAGCTGAGATACAGAAAACCTCAGGGCAGGCATTTGCTCCTCTTGGGAAGCTGACATTTTGGGAAGGGTCTGGCTCCAAGTCTGAGGGAGTCAGGAATGCTGAGAGCTTTGGAAGCGTGGCAGGAGGAGCAGCTGGCAGAGGAGCCTGGGACAGGATCCAGCTCCTGCTCAGAGCACCAATCCCTCCCTGGAGTCCCTGCACAGGGCCAGTATTGATGGAGCTCGGAAACAGCAGAGCCCCAAAAACAAACGGAGAAAAAGGGGAAAGGAAGGAGCAGCAGGAGTAGGAGCAGCAGCTTCTCTCCCTCATCCCAGGAGAGCAGGATGTGGAGAGAGAAAGAACAGGATTATCCTTCCTTCCCTCCCAGTTCCAACTGATCACACATAGAGCAAAAGGAGAGGCCAAGCCCCATCCGGCTTTGAGCACGGAATCTTGGAATGGTTTGGGTGGGAAGGGATCTTAAGGATCATCCAACTCCAGCCTCTGCCACCATCCCAGGCTGCTCCAAGCCCTGTCCAACCTGGCCTTGGACTCTTCCAGGGATGGGACAGCCACAGCTTCTCTGAGAATTCCACCCCAGTCCCTCCCCAGGAATAATTTCTTCCCAATATCCCACCCTTGGTGCCTGCAGCTGGAGAACACATGGACTGACAAACCATGGTAAGAAAATGATTTTTATTTCTTTCTTTTTTTTTTCTGTTTTGAATTTCTTTTTTTTCCCTTTTTTTTCTTTAATGGAATTTCTGCTGTTTACAGATATGGTTTATTCCTGATAACACAGCTTGGCAGCAATTAAAAAAAAAACCAAAAACCAAACCCACTGCAACTGAATTAAACCCCATAAATACCAGCCCAGAAAACAATGGACAACCACCACTATTTCTATACAGGAACTATTATTTAATGTCACATTTTGACAACTGTAAATGGGCTACAGACTGTGGGCAAAAGGCAAGAGGTGAAATCTTTTTGAAACACCAGATGTAGAATAAACAGCTCATTTCTCAACATTTACATGATTCACATCAAATTGATGACATCCTAAACGTATTCCTTTTAAAGGATAGAAATTTTGCAATAAAATATTACATTTCATTTAATACTCTGGTACAATACTTCATACATTGCAGGAAAAAAAAATAAATGCAAGGCCTATTCCACCTAATAAGATCCTTTTTCATTAGTCTTTAGTACTGCAATAAAAAAAAAAATCACAGTAATGTCATAAATAAACAGGCTTGAAATTATTCATTACCTTTCACTATGGAAAAGGGAGAAATGAACAATTAATTTGAAATAATGGAGTTATGGGCAGAAAAATCAAACCCTGACAACACATCTTAGTCCCAGCTGCGAATTTCCTCAGCCCTACAACAAAAAAAAGGGAACAGGTTGGATACCTTTGTTAGCTGTGTCCTGGTTAATCGTGTCTCAAACACATCTTTTAGGAGGAAAAAAAAGGAAAAGTTTGGTCAGGATTAATAAAACCAATCGGGCCTAGCGGGAGTTAGCTGAAATTAAAGTTTGTTTCTCTAAAACATTCAGTAAATGAAGTCTGCAGCAAATTCACACTGGCATCAATCACTGTGCCTTGGGAGGTGGGGTAAACATCCCTTGTGGGACAAAGGCTACTCCAAGAGAGCCCTGGGATCCCTTTTCCATCCCTGCTCCAGAACCAGGCCCCCAGCACTGCTTCCAACTGAATTCCCTAAACTGGGAATCCCTGAATGCCACCGATCTCCCCTGAACCAAAGGGTGTTTCTCTTTGTTGCTTCATCTCTCAGAACCCCAAAGTTATTTGCTGGATTTAATGCTTTAAGAACCCTCCCTGCCTCTGGTGACAGATTTTAGGGTGCAGGGTTCCCCTCTGGTGCCCACCAGGACCCAGCACTGGTTCAGAAAGGAGAATTTCTTCCTTGACTCACAATCTTTCAGATCCTGCTCTCCCCTCACTGCCATTCCCCCCACCACGTGCTCCCCAGGATTCACACACATTCTGCAGCCAGAATTCTCTGCTTCCAAGGAGAACAATTCCAAATAAACTCCTCCAGAGGCAGGTTCTGAACGAGGTCAGGAGGCAACGTTGTGCTGGCCATGGGCTGCCTGCTGCTTACACAGGCCCAGCTTTTAAGACACTTCACAGCAACTGAGTGCAGAGAGCTGAGATTCCTTCAGGATCCTCCCCTCCTTTCCCCTGACTTTCCCCCCCCCTCTGACTTCCCAGTTTGGAGCAGAGCAGCTCCAAACCCCACCTGGGTGTGTCCCCACCTGGCTCCAACCTCTGAAGTGCAGAATTTGACTGTGCACAGAGTTTGAGGCAAATATTTAATGACTCCATGCAAATCTCAACACTTCCAAGTGATCCCTGCTCAGCAGGAGGGAGCTGGGAGCAGGGACAGGCTGGCAGGGGATGGGGAACAGGAATCTCACCACCAAATCACCACATCTCTCTCCTCACCATCTATTCCCATCTAGGAAGGGCACAAGGATTCAGGGCTGGAGCATAAGGCTGTGGCAGTCAAACACATTTGTGGTGTGCTGGTGACAGGAGTTCCAAAAAAATCAAATCCCAAAGCCCCGAAAGACAAAAAGGACAAGAGGCAAAGGAACAAGATTCTGCTTAACATTAATGAAGCACCTTCATTCAGCTCAAACAAACTGCTCAAATATTGGAATTTGCAAAGCGCTCTGAGGACCAGGTGATGGAATCTCCCACTTCACCTCTCACAAAGCTGCACTAATTACATTCCAGGCTCCAGCAGAATCCCACCAGGAAGGCCAATAACCCCATTCCAGTGACACAGGAAGGTCAGGCATCCTGTGTGAGGATGGGAATCATTCCTCAGCACCACTCAAGTCACAGAATGTCCCCAAAACCAGGGACAAGGTGCTGGGGAGACACCAGGCCCCCTCCTCAGGCCTGGTCCTGCCATCCACGGCTCCAAGGGGAGCTGCTGGTGCAGGACAGAGCCAGGGGAAGGAATGAAGTGGAAGCTCACCAGATCTTCCCTTGGGGAGTCTCTGGAAGGGGCTTTGTCCCCCTGACAATCACAAGTGGCTCCAGGTGGTTTTCCATGGCATTGGGACAGGAAGGTCCAGGCAGCTCCCAAAGGCACTTGGGGTGGGACAGTGCCCCCGGTGTGGCCTCACTGCTCCCTGTCCCACCAGGAATCCTGGGATCCCTCCTTCCCTAAAAATCCAGGAGGCTCCTCCACAGCTTCCCCAGCACAAGGGGAGGAGGGCTCCCTAACACCAGCAGTGGGTTACTGGTTTAACTGGTTTGAACATCCTGCAACTTCTTAATTAAATCTGAACTCTACTGGTTCAGTGTCATTTAACTGAGCACAAAGTCACCACAGAGTGTCCTCACAAACCACCCCCAGGTCACTGAGTCTCCTGAAGGACACAGGGAATTCCTATTCTGGGCAGAGACCACGGGAAAGAAACTTTGTTTGATGTAAAAGCAACTTTGCATAAATTCCTCCAAAATAGCCCAGCCAGCCACACAGCAAAATTGGAATCAAAGCCACCAATTATCACAAAAAAGCACCTTCATCTCAAGAACTGCTCACCCCAGGAAGCTCAGTCTGAGTTTGAAATGTATCAGGACTAATTTGATCATGCACTTGGTTCTAACTCACGCTGGTGATCCACTGTTTTCCAACAATCCACATTGTTCCCATCAGTATTTTACATTTCACGTCACGGATTTATCCATGGCATTGCTCTCCCAACACCCACCCCCCTCCCAGTGCCCCCCCAAAAAACCCCACAACTGCTCAAATAAGGAAAAAAAAAACAACCAACCCCACTAACAGCCATACTGTGAAACCAAAATACTATTTAAAAAAAAATAAACCAATGGATGACAGTCCAACAGTTTGCAGGATTTGAAACTGACTCTACAAAGTAATTGTCTACCTTGTAGAAAGGATTTCCTTTTATTTGGAAAACGAGCAATTGGAAATTGGAGAGAAGAGATAAAAAACAATCTTTAGATGCTCTGGAGTTCTGCCTACTGAAGGATTAAAACCGTAAATAAAAAGGTACCAAGCCCTCAGAGTTCACTGCTCACGTGAAGCTTCTTCCATCTCTTTCTTGACCTTTTCAAAAACCATTTTCATGTCTGGGAAAGGAGAAAAAAAATGAAGAATTATTGAGGAAAAAAATCCCAGCAGTTAATTCTTATTCAGGCATTGTAGAGAAGTGCTCAGTTTGGACTCAATAAAGCTGAAATTCAACCCAAAGTCTGAACTCTGGCTTTGAAACTGTGTGGGTGCTTTGGCAGTAAAAGGTGAGATTGAGCACAGAGGTCATTAAAATTAAATTTAAATTAGCTTTTGGAACTCAGGCACCCTGTGGGGATAAATTCCAAGTATTTTGGGCATTCCTGGGTACATTTTCTCCCAAGCCAGGCTGGACACAGCCCCTCCTCTGGCCATACACACCTGCCTTGGCCTGGAAGGCTCTGAACATCTTCTCATCTGAAACTCTTCTGCTGTTGCATCAGCCCCACATTTTCATATACTCTAGCACTATCTTCTCTCATTCTGAAATGAAATCAGGATTTAGAGTCCCACCAATCTCATTTGAGACAAAAAAAAAAAATCCTATTATACACACCACATAATTCAGGGACAATTTATTTCACTGATTTATTTTCAGAGGAAAGCCCAGGACAACAGGGCAGGTTCTGGGGTAACTCAGCCTCATCTGAGGTCTCTGAAGATGAGACAGAACAGCTCAAAAGTGAGAGCAGGACTGAACTTACTCTGGACACGTTGGGGTTGGGGTGCAGGGGGGGAGAGGGCTCTGATCCCCACTCGTCTGGTCCGATAACGAATATTTAATGTTTGTGTACTCGTGACCTTTCCTCTTGCTCTTCTGTCAAGCAAAACACACAACAAAAAGCCAGGTTTGGGGTTAATCCCAGCAAACAATCATTGAGACAGTGCAGCAGCTCCAAGAGGAGGTAACCATGGGTGTTTTTAGGTTTGTCTGTGAGGAGAGAGCTCAGTGAACACATCACTGAGCACACCTAAAGCTTGGCTCCAGCAATTGGTGAGACAAAATCTGAAAATCCCCATTTTCCCCCATCCCACCATCTCCAGCACGACACAGCAACCCATCTGAACGTACTCAATCCTCATCTCCTTGGCAGAAAACTCCCCATTTCATTCTTGAGCAGCCAGTGGGCTTCCCACTGACCTTATTTCCAGCTTGGAGCTGGGGCCAACGGAGCGACACCGTTGTTTGCAGGAGCTCTAATAAAACAATATCTGAGCCCATTAGGTTCGATATAAAAAGCAGCCAAGCTGTTATTTGGATTCTGCACATATGCTCCAGGCTGCAGCCAATTGTGCTGGCACCCAGCTCCAGATCCTGCCAGGGAAACACGCCGGGAAAGAAACGGGAGATGGATTTTTCCTTTTTTTCCAGGCGTTCACAACGCCTGAAAACACTGAAACCTACAAGGCAGAAATGAAAGTTTTGCAGGGAATTGGGGTTTGGGGAGGGGGTTGTGGGGTTATTTGGGGGTTTTTAATGCTGCAACAAGTCGTGAGACTCAATCTCACAGCAGAAGCTGGCAGAGCCTCTGGAGAGTTCTGGCTCCTGAATTTCCATTAAGAACATTCCTGGGATTGAAGCTTTTCCAAGATGGTCTCCTGAAAGTTGTTCAGCTCACTCTGGTGTTTCTCAAATCACTCTTAGCCAGCACTGAACAAAGCTGTCCTGAGCAGTTTGTGGGAAAAGTTTTGTTGAGCAAAGCTGGATTTGCTTCAGTGGACAAAGTCTGGGACAGAAAGATGGATTGGTGGACACCTGGAACGCAGAATTTGTGGAATGGACCACAAGGATATTTTGTAGGAACCAGCTGATAAAAAAGAACTAACTCAGTACATGTCAAAAAGTTCCCAGCAGGGAAAGAGATACTAAAAAAGAGTAAAAATATGGACTAATTAGCATAGAAAGCAAAAGGTACAAATCCCAGCTGCTCTGAGGTCAGGGCAGGGAGCAGCAGGGACAGGGAGAAAACACCAGCTCTTTATCACAAAACCAGGAAACTGCTGTAAAACCCCCCAGAACTGGAGTGCAAGGAATTCCCTGAACAGGAAGGCGGAGGGGAAGGCCTTGTGGTCACCACCACCAATTCCCAAACATTTCTGATCCCACCACACTCCTGGAAGTGCTTTTTGCTGGATCACACTTTCGTTTTCCACTCCAATAGACTGATTTCCTACCAATAAACTCCCCAAACTGGAATTGGACTGAGCAGCACTTGATTTTCCCCTTTCAGGAATGCAGGGAAGGAGCCCTGAAATCTCTTTAAAACACAAAGATTACGAGGTTCTGCTTTAATTAACAGACCCTTATCTTTTATTCTTCCTCCACAGGAAATTCCATAATAGGAGGGAAAATTGAGATCTGGGAGCAGGGGCTGGTGACAGGGAGGGTGGAAGAGGATTCCACTTAATTAAGGTGAGAATTCCACCTAATGTTTTAAAGAGAAAACTCCACTTAGCAATTTAAGGAGAAGATTCCACTCAATATTGTAACGAGGGGATTCCACCTGATAATTTAAGGAGAGGATTCCACTTAATCTTTAAGGAGAGGATTCCCTTAATTTTAAAGGAGAGGATTCTACTCGACAATTTAGGGAGAAGATTCCACACAATCTTTTAAGGAGAAGATTCCACCTGATAATTTTGGGAGAGGATTCCCCTTAATTTTTAAGGAGAGGATTCCCCTTAATAATATAAGGAGAGGATTCCCCTTAATAATATAAGGAGAGGATTCCCCTTAATAATATAAGGAGAGGATTCCCCTTAATCTTTAAGGAGAGGATTCCCCTTAATCTTTAAGGAGAGGATTCCCCTTAATCTTTAAGGAGAGGATTCCCCTTAATTTTTAAGGAGAGGATTCCACTTAATTTTTAAGGAGAGGATTCCATCTAATTTAAGGAGAGGCTTCCACTTAATAATTTAAGGAGAAGATTCCATCTAATTTAAGGAGAAGATTCCACCTAACAATTTAATTAATTCTTAAGCATAATGAACTGAAATACAGGAGACAGTTCACACCTTCAGACCCAGCCTTCCCACAACACAATTCCCCCCAAAATCCCCACCAAGGCTGCTCCCTGCTGGAATTCCTGTTGGATACTTGGGCTGGACCCACCTGCTCCTCCTCGATCCTGCGCTGGAGGGTCTCGATGTAGTGCTGCACTGCCATGTAAATGAACCTGTACTGGGCCTCTGTCTGCACCATCCCTGAGCGCTGGGACCTCACCATCTGGATGGTCTTGGGGACATCGATGTCACAGTCCACCCCTGGGGACATCCACGGTGATGGGAGGAGCAGGGAGATAAGCACAGTGAGGGTGGGGCTCGGGTGGATCCTCCCTCAGCATTGCTGGGGTGGATCTGTGAGCAGGCAGGGAAATCAAAGAGGGAAATTCACCTTTCTCTCGGATGATGTCGATGAGGATGTCAATGACAATGAAAGTTCCTGTTCTCCCAATCCCAGCACTGGAAGAAAGGAAAAAAAAAAAAAGGGAATTTAATTGTTTTGCTCTTTCTGGATGAACACCAAAATCCCAGCCAAAGGGAGTCCGGTGTTAGGAGACAGGAGGTTTCCAAATTATAGCCAGAGGCTTCCAAATTACAGCCAGAGTCAAACCAGAGACCTCAGGGAAGGGATAGAAATCAGCACTTCTGTCCCTCAGTGTTTATAAACACCCCGGAGTCAGAAAAAACCTGTAATGTCAGATTGAACATTTCCTTGCCTAAAAAGCATCTCATTTACAAGCTGAGAGCAGCCAGAAAGGACAGAGCCCTCACAGGTGGGATGAGATGCCAGAATTCCTGTGATCCTGCACTTGTAATGCTCCAGCCAGGACTGCTCCCATCTTCTCATCCAACAGCAGAAATTCTCATTTATACAAAGGTTCCCATTCTGAAATTCCTTCCCAAAGGGACCCTGTGCCACCCACCCAGAATGTGACATTGTACAGAGAGAAAACAGGGAATTCCGAGCAACTCCCAGGGAAAGTTGTCCTTTTTAAAGCTCTCAGCTCCCCAGGCCAAAAGGAGGAGCGGCAGGAGGAGCCCAGCCCATCCCACCCCCTCACCTGCAGTGGACCACGACAGGTCCTGCATCAGGAATGCTCTCCTGCTTGTGGTGCACCTCCTCCAGGAAATCCAGGACGCCGCCGGGGTCGCTGGGCACGCCGTGGTCGGGCCAGGTGCGGAAGTGGTACTGCCACACCGTCCTCTCCGTGTTCCCCTGCAGGGACATGGCAGCAAAAGCCTCCAGGTCAAACCTCAGCTCCTTAGGGAGCACAGCTGAGTCTGATGGGGAGGGGGCACATCCCAAATCCAACCTGAGCACAGTACCCACAGCTCCACAACTCCCAAAGCACAGAACAAGCCAGGGCCCTTCCTGGCCTGGCACATCAGTCACTAAATTTGCTTCTCCTCCCTGATCCAAACTGTTCCTTAACAGCAAGTGCCATTTCCACCCTGTTTTCTCACCATTTTATCCCTTCAAGTGAATTTTCCACACCCTGGACCCACACAAAACCCTTCCTTCCAATGCAACCATTTCCACGAGGGAGCAAACGCCTGGCTGGATTGAAGTGTCCTCAGTTAAAAGCATTATCCCTCCTCCCAGATTCCCTGCAAGCTCTGCAGCAGTTTCTCTCCTGCCAAAAGCTGCTTAGGTAGGAGAATCTTCAATTATCCCAAGGGCAAAGAGAAAGATGGATGGAACTGAACGTGGAGCTTCAAAGAAAGACAAGGCTCCATTTATTCACCTCCGAGCGCTTTTATTGATTCCAGAGGAATGGGCTCACCCTGCCATTTTTCCTTTGGTGATCCACGAGCTGAACTAAAAAGGACAGAGCTCCTCTTGTACTCACCTGGCCAACTTTGGAAAGTTTCAGCTCTCTCAGGGTGTAATCGTGTGCTGCACTCTCCTTCACATTCCGGACACGCATCACTCCGTACTCCTTCAGGGAATATTCATCCGGCCAGTACTTGACACACTTACTCTGCAAGATTTCAAAATGAAATAAAATAAACAACAAACAACAACAAAAGGAATAATCAGGCAGGGGGGAAAAAAAAGGCTGCTTTGCAAACTGGTTCACACAACCCTGAAGCTTTCATTTCAGAGTCCGCAGAGGACAATCAGCTGAGGAGGTAAAAGAACATTTTAATGGGAAGTTTCTCCTCTCCACTGAATAATTTTAAACAGGTACAGGCCACCTCTCCTCTTAGCACCTTTTGGGGTATTTTGTGCCTGGATATTTTCAAAACCTGGAGATTAAAATCCTGCTTTTTGTCTCAAAATACAGAATTCCAGCAGAATTCAGCCCCACAGGCTGCTCCACAACCCAAACCCTACAGGCTGCAAAAAAAGTAAAGGGCAAAGGTATAAATCATTTCCAGTGGAAAGAAAACTTGGATGCTTGCTTTTCCATGGCTTGCAGCAGGAAGGGCTGACACAGCTCTGGTTCTGTCACCAAAGAGGGTTCAGGCTCATGCAAAGGGAGAAGTTCATGGGTCTGGAGCTTCTAAAATGCAGAGTTTTTGGTGTGCTGCTTCTCCATCAAGATTCTCTTTGCCCAGGGATAAATCCCATCCACTGAGGAATGGATTCACCTATCAGCACTTGGATTTGGCTCCTGTGACAGATCAGGAAAGAGCAACTCCTGGGAATGCAGCATCAAAGCAGAAAACATTGTAGGAGCAGCTTCCAGCAAGAGCAAACACAGACCAAACACCAAGTCCTACAGAGCAAGAGGGTCTATTTGCAGTTATTCTGAATATTCAGGAAAAAACAGGAGACAGGGAAGCTCCTTGTGCCAGCCCAAGGCAGAGTAAGGTGGCTGAACACATGCCCACACAGGCAACAAGATGCTTTCCTTCTATTTTTGCCCTTCTTTCCCTGTCACAAGGGGAGAAACTGAAGCAAATACACTGAAACTGAAGCAAATACATTGAATTTGGGGGGTGCCAGCAGAAATAACTTGCAGTTCTCAATGCAGGGCTCTGAGTAGTTGGTAGAACTAGTCTGAACAGCAACACGATGTTAAAATAAGCTTTACTCTGCTGGAAGGGTTGCTGAACTGCTTCCAAAACCCCCAAACTCTTTTAATTTCTAAGGATTTGCTGCTTCTGCACTTTCAAAGCACATCCAGGACTCGATGCAGGGCTGGGATGTTCCACAGTTCCTCCCTTCCTCAGGCTATGAGCTCCTGCAAAGGGTTCTCTCCCTCCTGCAGGTCTGCAAACAGCTTGGCCTGAGATAAAAAAGCTTTGATTTGCTATCAGGACTGGTATTTGCAATTCTTAAAGAAGTGAAATAGGCATCACAAACCAAGCAAGGGCAAAGAAAGAATAAGCAATGCAGCACTGATGAATTAAAGTGTTTTCTCCAGCAATGGGCTGAGCAAACTTCAGGAAGAATAAAGGAGAAACTGCAGAGGAGCAGAGGCCATTCAGGAGGTTCTTAAAAAAATAATAAATAACTCGAAGGAAGAAAGGTGTATTCAAGTCAAATCTGCCAAAACAAGTCCATAATTTTATTTCTCCTCTTCCAAAACAAAGATTATCACTGGGAAGGGGGAGCTTCTCCCTCCTTCAGTGAATTCTCAGGAAGGAAACACAAATCCTGTCCCTTTATCAGGGTGATGAAGTGGCAGAACTTTGTACAAAGACTAAAATAAATCCACAAGACAAAGTCAAAGACTAAAAAAAAAAAAAAATACACAGGACAAAGTCTAATGGCTCCAACAAATAGCACCAGTGGCAGCTTTGACACCTCAACTAGGGAAAGAATCCTGTAAAATCTTCTGTTATTTGTCTTCAGTCCACACACACAAAGTTCCTGGGGGTGAGGAGCCCCTGCAATCATCAGTCACCCACAGAAAAACTCCAGTTTTTGATTTTTTTTCCACCAGTGATGCTCCCCTGACAAGGCAACAGCTTTCCCTTCAGAAGCAGATAACGGGAATATGGAAAAAGGTAAAAAAGGTGGACAATAGTGTGTGGAAGAAGCAGAGAAACTTTAAAAGAAAACGAGAGAGAACAGAAAGTGTTTATCAAACGAAAAAAGATCAGAAGCAACAAATACCAAAGATAAATCCATACAATCCCCAGGAAGCTGTGTGTGGCTGCTGCCAGGATATCAGTGTTCAACTACTCCTATTCTTTCCTGCCTTGTGTCATTAGAAACCAGAAACAAACTGAAATATCCCCAGGTTTGCCAGAGGCCAGCGAGCAAGACAAGATCCCTGTACTCCAAAGGTAAATAGAGATTTTTGGGATACACCATTGCAGGGAAAATTCCTCTTTGAGAGCATTAAATCCTGCCAGAGCAGTTCCCAGGTAAGAAGCAACATCCCCACGTTCAGTCTGGTGATCATAAAATCCCATTATTCTGCTTTTTTAGGGGCTTGATGAGCTAAAATAAATGGCAAGACTTTTGCTCCAGGAGAAGGGAATTTTTCCTTTCAAGCACCCAGATTTCCAGCTTGGCCACATCTCCCATCCCAGTGCCTCCTTCCCTAGGTTCAAGATACAGAGATTCACACTCGGCAGCTAAAATTTCAGCAGGCAAACCTTAAGAAAAGGAGGCTGGATGTGACAGGAATCTATCCCCAGGCAGCACCTCCCAGAGCTCCAAGGAATCCAGTGCCACACCAGATTCCAGCCATAAATCCCTTTCTCCCAGTCAGTTCAGTTCCTACTTGTACTCAAATGTCAGCTGGAGTCTGGTTTTACCTTTCCTCTTTCCACTTCTTTCGTGGTCATGACAATAACTCGGGAGTTCTCCTGGAACACCATCCTCCAGAAATCATTCACCGTGTTCTGCAGGCAGCCCTGGGTAGCAATGTAACTTTTTTTTGGCTTTGAGTTGTTGCACTTGGTTTCAAACTCAGGCTAGAGGGAGGAAAAAAAAAAAAAAACCCAGCAATTTAACAAATGGTGACAGGATGCCCTTGGATTTAGGGAAGAGGAGGTGGGAATGCACTCACCATAATAATATTAGCATTGATATAGTCTGAAACAGGTTCGTTGGGATCACCATCGTGGAGAACAACTCTGGTGTGATCAACTGCAAAAACACACCTGGGTGTCAAGCACGTGCATTCTACAGTTGTGAACACACAGCAGCTATCAATTAATTATCAAACTTAGTAAATTAGTGATTAGAATATTCCAAATTGCCTCTTTTGCTTCCTTGAAAGAAGTGGCTGTGACCAGCTGGACCAAAACATGTCCATGCCCTGGGAATTCAGGAACACTGGGACACTCAAACACTCAAGGCAAAGCCTCAGGAGCTGCATGTTGCAGTTCTGTCTCCCAAATTAATCCTCTGAAATTTAAGCATTCCAGCCTGTTGAGTAACAGCTGAGGGATATGAGGCTTTTAAATGAAAGCTGAAGATAAAAAACAATATTACAAATATCTACAAAGTGCAAATGTGTGAACCCAAATTGGAAATTGTGGCATAATCCTGATAAGAGGGGAAATTATCATGACAGAGAAGCCAAAGCCCAGTGGTACTTAATTAACCCTGTATTAATGAGGAAAATAAACCAGGGTAACATGAAATGGCAGTGAAGGGTGGATACTTACAGGGTAAAATGTTTTTGTATCTATTTTTGTTCTTGTTTTCCTGGCGCTGCCCTTCCTTACGGCTGTAGAGGAGTTTGCATTCCTGCTGCTGCAAGGTCTGAGGGGAAAGCACAGACAGGGGGGCTCAAAAAAAGCAGGGTGGACTGGTCCACCCTCACAGCAATCCCTTCTCCCAGAGAAAAGGGAGGAGAGGGGATTAGGTGACTACAAATGGGTCATCCATAAATTATCCCAGTGAAGGAACAACTTGGGGTGGGGATTTCTGGAACAAAATGTCCCAGGGACAGCCAGGCTGTTTCATGGCAGATCTCCCTTCTCCCAAAGCTCCTTGGAGCTGGAGGCACCAGGATCCCAATGCTTTGCTCCAAGTTTTCACCCCCAAAGCAGTTCTGGCCCCACTAAAAGGAACACTCAGGCTTTGGAAGCTGCTCCCCTCATCGTTCCCACCCACCAGATTCTTGTTTTTATTTAACTGGCACATTTGCTCACTCCTGTCTCAGTCTGATACTCCCTCACTTAATGACCTTGGGTAATTAGGCTCGTCCTAAAGCCAGGGAAAGCAAAAGAAATGTAAGAGGTGCAAACTTTCAAGCTTGTGACAAAGGACAGAAAACAGCCCCCAAAGCATTGCCTGTGGAATTCCAGGCAAAAGGACTGAGAGCTAAACTTTCCCAGCAAGTTAAAGAAATGAAGCAATTAAATGTGTGGAAACCACATCTTCCTTCCTAGAGTTAATTATGATTGCTTGGAGCATCCCTGAGCAGAGATCCACGAGCAGCAGCAACTCCCAACAAGCCCATTCAGAGCTGGAAGAACACAACCATAAATCTGGAATATCCTCCTCGACTCCACTGCAACATCCCAGCACTAAGCTCAGAAATAGCCATTTTTCAGAAGGAGAAAACATTACAAGGACTGTCAAAACTCCTGTCTGGTGGTTCCTGGGACAAGAGGCTCATTCCTGCCTGGAGACAAGTAATTTAAATTCACCATCTGGGCTGGCAGCTCTTGAACAGCACAGCCAGGGATCCATAGACAACCTGGAGTGTGTTCCCCCCTCCTGCCACCATGCGGGACAGCTGGAGCTTCCCTGAGGGGAATGGAAAAACAGGGCACTGAAACTGCTAGGAGAAGGCTTCATTCCCAAAAAAATAAAGGTTAGAGCTGACCTCACTGAGAGCAGCAAAGGGGGAAAAGAAGTACAGTGTCTCACAAGTAAAATCCTTCATTTATTGGCTTTTCTTGCTAGACTTTTCCTTCTGTAAGGAAAACACTTTGCTTCTAAGGCCACACTGAGAAATCCACTCCAAGAAATATTTCTTCAACTTGTACCAGAGGTCAGGAAAGAACTGTGAATTAATTGCTCAGTTATATTTTGCCAAACCAATGATCCCTTCCCACACACACGACCTCTGCCTACTTCCTTCCTTGTCCAGATGGAATTCTGGCCATTCTGACCATTCAGCAGCCCTGTCCCCTCTCTCTGGAGAGAGAAAGGAGAAAGCTTAATCCTCATTTTAGCATTTCCCAATGCCACGACCTCACCATCTGATACTCCCCTCACACACCTCTGTGCTAATTCCTTTTCATGGATTAATTTTCCTTCTCCTGGCAATAATCAGAGCACACTGGACAGTGCATTCAGCTGATGGGTATTTCTGATCAGGTTGTAAATCCATCACTATTCAGGAAGTTTCCCAAACCAGCCTCTCTGGAGCTCCCTGAGCACTTCCCAGTTTCCTGTTGCCATCTGCTGGTGGAATTCCAGACTCCACTGGTGGTTATGTGTGTGTGAGGTATAAACCAATCCATTAGATCCAGCCTGGAGTTGGACAGGGCTTGGAGCAACCTGGGATAGTGGAAGGTGTCCCTGCCCATGGCAGGGGGTGGGGTGGGATGGGATTTAAGGTCCCTCACAACCCAAATCATTCCACTATCCCAGGTTGCTCCAATCTGGCCTTGAACATTTCCAAGGATGGGGCAGCCACAGCTTCTCTGGGAAGAGTTTCTTCCAAATCCTGGAAGGATTTCTTCCCAATATCCCATCTAAACCTCTTCTAGTTTGAAACCATTCCCCCTGTCCTGTCCCTACACACTCCTTCTGGAAGAAAATTGGAATTTTGCCTGCAGAGAGAAATGAAACACCAAAACAAACCAAAAAATAAATCTCCACAAGTCCAAGGAATGCATATAATCCATGTTGCTTCATCCCAGAGCTTTCTACCACTTCCCAATGGCTTTAAGATCCCCAAAAATGAGTATCAAAAAGCCACAAGGGCAATGGATGGACTGAGAAATGGAAGTTTCCCTAAAGAAATGGTTCCCAACTTCCCAAACAGCAGAAGGAATTGGAAGGATTGTCCTGGTGGGACAGACACAGGAGTACATGAGGCTCCCTCATGGTGGGGAGGGTATCCAGGAGGGATTGTGCCAGGGTCTGGATAAAAAGCACTCAGAGAATCAGGAAAAAAAGGCAAATATTTCAAACCACAAGAGTGGAGCTGGCAAAGCCCTGGAGATGGGAGCAAAACCAGGGATCAGAAGTGACGGAGAGGAGGAAACGCCAGGAAGGCAGAACCCAACGTGACTTTGGCAGTGTGAGATTGAACACTGACGTGGGAAACATGACTTGGAATGTCAGGAATTACCTCAAACTCTTCCCAGAAGCCCTGCTTGACTTTGTCCGTGGTCTCTGCCAGTTTGCTGAGCTCCCTGACTCGGCTCTCGATCTCGGCAGCGTTAATCCGGGTGGTGTTGAGGGGCTGAGCAACACAGACCCCAAAGAGCACAGGGTTAGCAGGTAACAACCATGGAAAGGCACTTCAAACACAAATCCCCCAAGGTAAGGATATTTTAGCAGGAATTTTAGGATCCAGGCATTTTTTTGGATGTCAGGATTTTGGAATTCAAGCAAAGGGCAGGGAGGAAGGGGATGCTGAACAATTGCTTTTAAAGTCTCACAGGTTTTATTTAATTTATTAAATTGTCTCATTGCTGAATCTGTATGACACCAGGAAATTCTGCACATCAGAGACAACACTCTATCCCTCCACAGAACAAAAACTGTTCTCATTTAAATTACTTTGTCATCCATTTAATGAAGTTTAACTCCTCTTTTTTTTGCCTCAGAAAAGAAAAAGCCCTGCAGAACGTACAGAAAAGCTGCATTTCAACAGCATTATCTGGAGGTGGCAAAGCTCAGGGGTGGCCTCTCCTCCTCACCTGTTTGAGCTGCAGCACGGTGCCCAAAGTCTCCACCATGGGGTTCTTCTTGTAATGCTCCACCAGATCTGTCAGAGAGTCAAACTTCTCCCCTCCACCAACGTCATATTTGAGGTCCTGGGGAGACAAATGCTCCTCAAAACAAATGCACTTCCCTCCACCACAGCCACAGCACCTCTAGGCCATGCCTTGCACCAGAAATAAACTCTGAAATTATGTGTAGAAGACTCTACTGAAATCCTTCTGCTAAAGGATGGAACTTTAATAAAAATAGAAACACAGCCACACTGCAGGACATCCTGGTTTTTTGGCATCTCCTTGAAAATCCATTTATCTGCTTTTTTAGAGAGCTGATTCCCTCTGAACTGGGGTTCAGGCAGCTCAAGTAGAGCTACAGGAGGAGAATCCAGGAATTAGGGATTTGAATTGATTTCTTACACTCAGTGTATGATTGGGTTCTAAAAGGCTGGTACTGCCTGGCATCATCCTGATTTTAAGGAAGCAATGCCAAATTGCTTTCCTCAAAGACATAAATGCTAACTGCAAATCAGAGAGGTTTTCTTGAAAATATAAACATAGTCTGGTAGTTCAGCATTTACAGTCCTGGTGGGTTATTTCTACCTCCAAACTACTTCTGTTACTGCATTTTAGGTGTTTTTATAAAATTTAGTCATTGCACTGGCTTTGGGCACAACAGAAGTAAAAGAGAATAACAAAAAATCCATGTTGTTTTTTTTTTTTAAATCTATGATTCTTTTTAAATAGCAACCCATGGAGACAATAAATATAAAAACTGCAATTTAATAATATTTCAGTGAAGAACTACCTTATACTAAATGGAAGGTTTAGATCTCAGGGCATTCCTTGGAGTGAACACTTGTTTTCACAGACTGTTGATCATCCCTCAGGTGTAACTGCCTGAACTGACAGGAGACAGACATCTGTGGATGGATCTCCATTCATCCAATCACTCCCATTCTGATAGAATCCATCCAGGAGACTGCATAGGCTCTCTGAGCACAGCAAAGTGTGATTTGAGCCAGAAGGCCCTGACCAGAGCCAGACAGCCAAGCAATACCCCCCCAAAATTTGGAATTTTGATGCCATCAAAGGAGTCATTTTGATGAAAGGGATGACCTGCAGCAAGCCCAGGGAAAAGGGGAATGTATCCAGAGCTCCTGGGCTCACGGGTTCCCTGTTTTTCCTACCTGGCAGTGGATCATGACGTGTGTCACTTTGGATTTGCCATCGTTGCTCTCTCCTTTGTCATCCCCTGTCCTCACGGAGAGGACAAAGTCCCCAGGGTGGCTCTGGCTCTCCCTCACCAGGAAACTCCCATGTTTTCCTTTCTCTGTCAAGAGTTTCTCAGCTTCTCTCCCGGAGAGATGCCCGTGAAACCACCTGGAAATAAAGTGACACATCCTGCTTAGCATTCCAGCTGAATCCACTTGTTCCAGGTGTTTATTATGAAATTAAATCCTTCTGTTCACTCAGCAATGGCCAGGTCTAGGGAAAACCTCAGCTGGTAAAGACAATAAATAAAATAAGCCTTGCAAGTGTCCAGGTGCACACCAGTGAGAAACACTTCAAAGCATTTCCATGGAGTTTCCTACAAGCTTCCAGTGAAGCTTTGATCTGGATCTTTCACAACAATCCCAACGGATTCCAATAAACACCAGGTTACACTCCAACCTTCCCCTCAGTCAAGGCATTCATTCTGCTTTTATTTCCTTCAGGAAACTGTCCTGATAAACTTTTGAGACCTCACCCCTTAGGAACTGGAGAGGATAATCCCAGCAATCTCAATTCTTCAGGAAATAGGGCCAAAAAAGCATCGATCCTCCCCAGCTCTGTTAAAGCATTCTGAGGAGTGACAGAACTTGTTTGAATATTTTTCCTCGTTTTTTCACTTCTAGGAATAAACAGGTATCTGCTGGTTTAGTTCTGACCCCTGAAATTTCCTCAAATCCATAGTCCCAAATTCTCTTTATTAACCACGCTCCTCAAAACAGGAGTTTGAGGAATCTGAGGATTTGTATGGCCTTCACTTTCTACCCACTGCTATGAAAAACACAGTTATGCCCAGAAATATCCCTGGGAACTCCTTGCAGCAACAACAGTATCAGGAGAACTTCTCCAATTACACATTCTCCCAGCACAAATAAAGGGAATTATCCCCTCTTTTCCAGTCCTGTCCCACCCAAGGAAGAATGCTGAAGGTAATAGGTCCTGAGGCCTGGATTGCTTCACCTTGAACCACATTTATTCATCTGCTTTGCAAGGAACCTCCCTGAAACAAATCCAAGGTTGTGGCCACCCTTTTCCCAGATGGAGGCTGAGTGTTAGGAGGGATAAACACAGCATTTATCAAGGAGCACAGGCACATTGAGGTTCCACCACTTCTCTGACCTTTCTGACGTGGGATCAGCACAGTTGAGGGGATATTTCAGCTCAATGACATCTCCATTCTTTTCCTTCAGCTGCCCATGGTGTTCCATGTAGTACTGGACCAGCTCAGCCAGCGTGGCAAACTTCTCTCCCCCGTAGAGGTCATAGTAGTCACCTGTGTTCTGGATCTTGATGTGGGTGACAGCTCCAGTTCGTCTAAGGTTTGAAAGAGAGGACAAAAAAAAAAAACAAACAAACCCTTCCCAAGTCAGCTGATCAATCAATCAGTTTTATATTTGGTGATGCCTGAGGTGGAGAAATCCACACTCACAATTGCAGCATGGAACTACTGAAGAAGAGCTGAGCTTCTGCCCCTCTGCTTCAGCTGCTCTGCCCACCAGCCAGGGAAAACAGGAAAACAACTCCCTGCTGGAGGGATCCTTGAAGGCAGCATAAACCCTGCAGCCTCAGGAGCCCCACCAGAAACCCTTCAGATCCAGACAAAATTCCACACACAAGCACAAGGGTGGAGGGTGAGTGGAGTTCAATATTCTGGAGAGACCCAGCAGAGCTGGTTTTCCCCTTTCTCCAGAATTCCCACCAACTCCTGAGATCTCTCCCTCAGGAAACATTTGCCTTTGCCTGCTGCCACAGTCTCTAATAGTAAGGAAGAGCAGCTCCCAGCAGGAATCCCCTCCTGTGCCACAAGGCCTGTTATCTCACAAGTATCCAAGCAGCACAACTCTTATCACCAATCCCACTTTTCCCTTTTCCTTTATCTACTTCCTCTTGCTGTCTTTTCCCCATCCCTACCACGCAGTGTCAGGGGACAACTGTCACAGAAGGCCTATTTTGGAAGCTGAAAAAGCCACAGTTGCCCTTAAAAACTTGCTGACTTTTCCTGTGCGAGGAGAGTCTGGATTTCCTGCTGGATCACTAATTCCCAACACCTCTGCTCCTTCCAGCTGCTTATCAAATGGATTTGTAAAGGGCTAAAAGCAATGTTATTATCAACCTATTTCTGCTCCCCCTGAACATTTTTGTCCTGCTGTAAAATCAGAATTCACTCCCCTCCAACCTAGAGCTGGGTAGAAGTATTTGAGAAGCTCTTCAGGGAAAATGGGAGAAAAAGAAGAGGGAAAAGTGAATGACACTAAAAAGTGATCCCAGCATTCTGTCACCTCTTTCAAGGAGTTTAAACACAGCTCTTTCCCCACAGGACAGCAGCAAATTAAGATTATTACCACCCTGGGACAAACTGGAAAGACCCAAACTCACCTAACAGAGAGTGTGAAGTCTCCTGGGTTACTTTTGCTGGGCCGTGCCAGGAAGCTGCCATCGACTCCTCTTGTTAACAGCAGGTTTTCTGCCTCCACCCCAGTGATATTTGGATGAAACCATCTATAAGAGGTTAAAAATAAAGAATGTTAATAAATAAACAGCAGGTTCTCAGAGTTAACTCACACAGGGCAATCCGACAGCTTCCAAATTGAGTTTTGCACTTAAATTAATAAAATTTCTGTTTGTTGTTAGTTTCATATTGCAACTTTATACATTGAAACTTTTTGTAAGCTGAAGAATTACACTTATCCCTGGATCAAAATGTTATCAAAGGTACACAACATAAACACAGACCAGAAGTGGTATTTCCTTATTCCAGCAAAACACAGCACACAAAAGAAACTGAAAGACAAACAGGAAAAATACCTAAAAATAAAACAAAACATCCAAAGTGACACTTGACAACATTTGGAAGGTTAAAAACTGAACAAAACCTCATGGTTTAGGGCACAGCTGAGGGGGGTCAGGAAGGAACTCCCTGCATGGACACCCCACTGCTCTTCCTCCCAGGAATGTGGAGCCGGGGTCGGATCTGTCCTGCTTAAATCCAAGCCCAGAGGAATCTCCTATTGATCCTCACCACCCACAAACTGCCCTCAATGACTATCCCAGAGCCCAGGCAGAGCTGGGGCTGGGCTGTGGCCAAAAGCTCCGTGTCCCCACCTCTGGCATTGACTTTGGAGACTTATTTGGAGCCACTCGGTGTCACCGCTGCCTCTGCTCTTATCTGGAATTTCCCCATTTTCATTGCAGCCTTGGAGGAGTTCTGCATGAAAGGACTCAGTGAGGATTTTAGAAGGTAAATTCTAAAAATAAACCATCAGAGCAGGGGTGTGAGCACCCCAAGCTCGGCTCTGTCACCCTTGTACTTGGCAATTAAAAATCACCTTTAATTTTCAGGGTTAAATCCTCATTCTTGTGTGCTGAAAGAACTCAGCCTGCTCCTCTTTGTTCACTTCTGGATTTTTCCAAAGTAGAGCAAAATATATCCAAAGAACCCCACAGCCAGGCTCACCACAGAGAGAGGAGTGTTATATCCAGAAAAACTGAACAGCATTCCTGATCCTTCCTGATCCAGTCAGCATTTCAGGCTAAATTGCTAAATCAGCAAAATATGAGAGCACAGGTCTAAATTTAGGGTTATTATTTCAATTGTTGCAGCAATTCGTCCTCTACTGAAAAGCTGCCAATATTCCCATCAAAGCCTTCTCCAGACCATTCTCTCCAGAAATGTTCTGGAGTTTTGAGACTCTGGAAAATCCAAATCTCTAGTACAGCATTCAAATGGGAATTAGGATCCATTTCAGAAGTAAATTGTGAGAATCTTCTCCCCCCTACTTCATAATATTCTACTTGCACCATGAAAATCTAGTGAATAATCCCCATCTTTCACTGAAGAACAACACAGAAAATATCAAATTTATGCACAGAACATGGAAAAAACCATATAAAAATACTTCCAAATTACCACAGCAAATGGGACTGAACTAATTTATAATGTTACATTCATCTAATGATTATTCAAAGGTCAAGGAAAGTTCTCATTAAAAAAAAACTGCACAAGCAGCAGCACCTGGGATGAACTGAACATTAAATAACACATTTCAGCCCACAACAGGTTGCCTGGAGAAGGTGATCATATATTTACCACATTTCCACTCCCAAAATTTTACTTCCATTAGGAGAAAAAAAAAAAAAAAAAAAGAAGCTCAAAGAAATGCACAGTAATAATTTGAACAGTTGGCAAGCTTTTTAAATATGCACAGGATTCAAGAGAAACCTTGGTAAGTCTTGGAGTTTATAGCAAAAAAATGTCTAAACAGACAGAGGAGAAATTATTGGGATTGGTTCTTGAGATTTATTATACTGACATTGCATAAATTCTCAACAAAGGAATATCCTCTGTATCCCACCCTGAACCTTAAGGAAGTAGCTGCACATGAGTTGTTATAATAAAGAAAAAAATAATAATTTATGTACAGAGATGACTACAAATAACCTATTATTTAACCAGCATTTAAAGGAGAGGTTAAACACACAATAGATGGCTCAAACCCCAAAACCTCACTCCCACATCCACGCAAAGACGCCAAAAGCCAAGCGCAGCAAAGCCAAGCTACACCTTGGGAGGGTTTCTTGCACTTTTATGTAACTCTGGCTCTGCTGGCACCTCGTCCTCCTGCTCCCTCAGCTCCGTATTTTTGGCTTTGAGTAGGAAGCAGCATTTGTCAGCCACCCCAAATAGCAGAATGGGGGTGTCAGTGATCCCTGCCAGCGGTTCCGGCCGCCGGGAGGATCCTCCTTGAAGTGCTGCCATCCCTTGTGCTCCCAACCTTGGGGCTTGCAGCCCTTCCAAACTGGGAGGGGACAGAGCTCGCCCCCCTGGCCCAGGACCTGCTCTCAACGCTTCCTTTTATAGGGATGGAATGCATTTTGGGCTTTTTTATCCTGCTTTGCCTCCCCATCTCCGTGGGAGCAGGTGCAGAGCTGCCCCGGCCAAGGGCAGTGAATGCAATCGCAGGAGTCACCCAAACCCACACACTCTCCTCAAACTGGCTCCTCACCATCCTTCCCGCAGCAATTCCCACTCAGGGGCCTGGAACACACCATTCCCAGTTCCACAATCTGTTCACAGCCAGGTGGAAATGTTGGTAAGAAAGTGACCAGTGAAATAGCAGGGGGTCATGGACAAAACCAAGGGGGTGTCAGCAAAGCAAGGAACCTTCTGATAAAACCCACCCTCCTCAAAAAAAAAAAACCCACCATGGTGGAAAATCCATCCTTCCCACAATTATCCTTTTTTTGTTCTCATGGTCCAGCAGGATCTGTGCTCCCTAAGTCACACACTGCCAGCACATTTCTCTCTTACCAAACCCAAAGAAATAAATCAATATGATTTTCCATGCAGCGATTGGGTTTTTTCATCACCTTTGCAAGAGCAAAGGAGAGATGAAATCAGTTCTGTCTCAGCTGTCATAACCACAGCACAGGGGATGTGCTGACGGGTACTTTAATTACTCCTATTTATAGGCTCATCAGTTGATATTTCCCAGCTTTTTTCAGTCTCCCTCACAAGTTACAGGGCTCTGAGCAGAGTAACAGGATTATTCCTGGCAAGGAGGAAGTTAACAGTGTGGCCAGAAGGTAACTTGTAACCTTGTTTCCAGCGTGAGCACAGACATCCAGAAACCCCAAAACAAATTAAAAAACCCTCCACACAGTTAAAAAAAATCCCCAAATCCTACTAGAAATGGACACGGATTGAAACCAACTCATCCAGATTCACCATCTTGAGCAGAAGAAGAAAGAGGACAACTTAACCTTGGAGAAATTCTAATTTAGTAGGTATTACTTATAGAGGTGAATCAATTGAAATTGTGGCTGCCCCATCCCTGGAAGTGTCCAAGACCAGGATGGATGAGGTTTGGAGCAGCCTGGGATAATGGAAGGTGTCCCTGCCCATGGCAGGGGATGGGAGGGGATGAGCTTTATGGTCCCTTCCAACCCAAACCATTCTGGGATTCCATGAACCTCAGAATAGGCCTGTTAAAAATGATAAATACGTTTATACTCCTTTCTATGACAATAATTCCGCTAAAGCGCAACATTCACCCAAAGCTCTGAGACAAAAAGGACAGCGGGTACCAGACCAACATCAAAATACACTAAGGACAGGGAGAAGCTACAACAAAGAAATGGGTTCGGCTGTTTGTGGTCGTGCTTCAACAGTGCCACAAGGGTTTGAATTAGAATGAACGCCGATAACTGGTTAAGAATACAGGCGTGAGGGGCTCAGGAACACTGGCAGCTGGGTCATGTTTTAGGGTCGGTAAATCAGCGGTGCTAGCCCTCGATGGAGCACGAACCCTGGGCCTCGGTACTGAGCAGGTCCCACACAGGAACAATTCATCCCTCGGCTCCGGCGCTCCATGGGGACACCCACTCGAACCCCCCCAAACCGGGGGCAGCTCCGGCCGCCAGCGGGACTCGGAGAGACTCGAAGCCACCCGACCCCTTCACCCCCGGGAGGCTCCCCTGGGAACGGGCGGGGAGCGGGATCCGGGAGCGGGGACATCCCCCCGGGAATGAGCGGGGTGGGGGCTGCAGGCGGGGAACATCCCCCGGGAGCAGACGGGAGGGGGCTCCGGGCCATCTCACCCGGGAACGGGCGGGGTGGGCGCTGCCGGGGCGGGTCCCGGGGGTCCTGCCCGCCCGCAGGGAGCAGCCCCGTCCCCGCAGCCCCCGGGAGCGGGCGCGGAGGCGCCCCAGAAGCAGCGGCCCCTGCCCGATGCCCTCCCCGCCGGCGCGGCCGCCGCTCCCGCCTCACCTCCGCGATGTCATCTTCCCCCGTGGCCCCGGCGGGTCGCGGTGCGCCGGCCCCCCCGCGCCGCCCGCCGCTCACATGGGGGTCCCGGCGGGGCCGCGGCCTTCGGGCGCTGCGGGGAGCGCGAACAACGGCGGCCTCAGGCCCGCGAGCGCGGCGCGGCCCGCCCCGCGTCACCGCCCGCGCCGTCATCGCCCGGCGCCGCGCCCCGCCCCGCGCCGCCGCTCCGCCCGGGGGGCTGCGGGACCCCCGGCACCGGAGCGCGGTAGCCCCGGAGCCTCTCCCGCCCACGGGGCAGGGTGCGGAGCCGGCCGAGCCCCGAGCGGACATGGGTTAAGCGACGGCGGCGCGGCGGTGCCGGTCTCCCGGCCGGGGATCCCACAGCCGCCGGAGAGAGCGCGGGGTCCGGTGTCCCCCTCGCTAGTCACCCGGGGCTGCCCCGGGCAGTGCTAACCCCACCGGACTACAAGTCCCGTGGTCCCCCGCGCGGCGCGCTGACGTCAGACGCCGCGCTGTCCTTAGCCCGCGCACCCGGATGTGAGTTCCTTTTGCTCCCCCGGAAGGTGAGGATGGCGGAGCTGCTGCGATCGGCGTCGGGCCCGCCGCGCTCCATCCGCCGCCATCCGCCCGCCGGCGGCTCTCCCGCGGTCACAGGCGCGGCTCGGCTGCCTCGGGGAGCGGCGGGGGGAGGCCGGATGGGCGCGGGGGGGGGGGGCAGCGGGACTGTCGCGGGTGCGAGCGGGCCAGGCCGTGGCGGGATGCGGAGGCCGCGCCGGAGCCTCCCGGGAGCTGGGCTGGGGCTGGACGGGGGAGGCCGCTGGGGCAGGGCCCGACAGCTCAGCGGTGCCGGGGCAGTGCTGAGCCGGGACAGAGGCGGCTGCAGGTTCCTCTGCGCCTCTTCGGGCTTCCCACCGAGGAGCGCTTGGATGTGCCTGGAGCTGTTGTAACCAGCGTGCAGGAGCGTTTGAAGTCACGTAGAGGCGCTCAGGGTGCAGGGCTTGGTCAGCTACGGCTGGAGGAGGTGGCTGACAGCTACTAGAAAGGTGTGAAGGATGGTTTGGATTCTTCTGTTTTCTCTGCTCTGTAACGAGCCTTAAACCCTGCTGTCTGTGATCGCAGATGGCGGGCGAGAAGGCGCCGGAGAAGAAGCCAGCTGAGAAGAAGCCGGCCAAGAAGAAGGCAGGGGAGAAGAAGCCGGCGGAGCAGAAGCCAAGCCAGAAAGCAGCAGGGGACAAGAAGAAGAGGGTGAAGAAGTACCATGCCAGCCGTAACCCCGTCCTGGCCCGCGGCATCGGGAGGTATTCCCGCTCAGCCATGTACGCCAGGAAAGCCCTGTACAAGCGCAAGTACACGGCCCCAGAGACAAAGGTATGGCGGGAAGCACCGGGGGAATAATCACGTTTGTCGTGCTGCCTTTGGTGTGAAATGTGCTGAGTTCTCCTTGTTCTTTGCACGCAGATAGAGAAGAAGAAGAAGGAAATGCCCCGTGCCACCATCACTAAGCCAGTGGGTGGAGACAAGAATGGAGGCAGCCGGGTGGTTAAAATCCGGAAAATGGTACGGAAAAGCACCGGGATGCTCGAGGTTTGGTCCGGGGAGCTTTAGGCTGGGTGATGAGCCTCGTGCCTGAGGTGATGTAGGGGCCTCAGCCTGTGCTGTGCTTTCTTGGAGTCCAGACCCAGCCTTCCTGGGAGATGGTGGGAATTGCATGTGTTGCTGTGCTGAGGTAGAAGCACACTCTAATACAGAGCTGGACACAAAACATTCCAAAATACTCAGTGTGTTCCCAAGCACTGTCTGCAGCAGAAATCCTTCAGAAAGCTGAACTTCAGGGAAATGGGGAGAACCTTTTTGAGGGGTTGCTGTCCTGTGAGACACAGGTGGTCCAAGGTGTTTGTGCTCTGTTCCCAGCCCAGGTACTACCCCACAGAGGATGTTCCCCGGAAGCTGCTGAGCCATGGCAAGAAGCCGTTCTGCGAGCACAAGCGGCGCCTGCGGGCGTCCATCACCCCCGGCACGGTGCTGATCCTGCTCACCGGCCGGCACCGCGGCAAGGTGGGCACAGCTCCTGGCACAAGGCTTTGGCAGCATTTCAGACACCCTGAATCTCCCAGCTGGTTTCATCTGACCCTGCTCGGCCACTGGGTTTAAATCTGTGATTTCTGTCTGGGTGTTTTCCTTGCCCAGCCTTTAGGGGAGGCAGAGGTGAAATGTTTGTTAAGTGAAGGTTGTTCTGCACAGAGGTGGAAGTAAAACAGGCACAGCCAGTTGCTTGGACAAAATACAAGGAGTCTTGCTGCAGTGCAGAGCCAGTGCCCGTTTCTGTTGCTGCTCCTGCAAAGACAAAACTTTCTCCTACAGCAGTTACTGCAAAGGAAAAATTAAGAGTTTCATTATTAATCTGTTTATCAGGGATTGTTATGTTAGGTTCTCCATCCTCAGGATGGTCACTAACACAACTGTCATCCTTTATTTTCTTGAATTCTCTGTCTTTGTTGTCCTTCATTCCATAAAGAATGCTGTCAGAGAAGGAAACCTTGGCCAGAAGGAACAAAGCAGAATGGGGGGATGGCTCTGACTGTGTGAAGTTATAGGGTCCTTGTGGTGTTTATCCAATTCCTGCCTGTAACTCATACAAAGGATTTGGGTGCTGGGATGGCTGTTGCCATCCTGTAGGATGGGGGAAGAGTAAAACTGGAGTAATTGGCTTTGATCAGCTTTGAGAGATAAAGAGAGTCACACTCAGTTGGAGAGGAGGTACCTGGAAGTGCTGGAGCTTGGATCACAAGGTGGTACAGCTGACCCACACCTGGAGCGCTGTCAGTGCTTGTACCAGTAACAGAGGCACAATCCCAGTTTGGCTGTGCTATGGGAGTACTGGGACCTGAGGATTGATGTCCCATCTCATTTCTTTACAGCGTGTTGTGTTCCTGAAGCAGCTTGATACTGGCCTTCTGCTTGTTACAGGTAAAACATTTTATTTAAACACAGTATTTTTGTTTAGGGGTTCTTTGGGTTTTTCAAGTTCAAGTTTGTCTCTGGGGTAAGTAGCACAACAGATACGCATATGTTTGGTTTGGCACATCAGTGGGGAATCACATTTTCTGGAGAGTCACCACCCCTGGAGGTGTCCAAGGAACAACTGAACGTGGTATTCAGTGCTCTACTCTAGTTGACAAGGTGGTGATCAGTCAAAAGTTGGACTTGATGATCTTGGAGATCTTTTCCAACCTTAATGATTCTGTCATTTGTGACTTTGCAGGGAGGTGGGAAGGGGAGATAATTAAGCTTCAGTATCTGACTATCTGGAAGAGCTCAGGAAGGAGATTTTTGTATTTCTAGAGGGCTTTGACTGAGATTTTAGCTGTAGGCAACTCTGAAGGAACTGGTCATGATGTAGACTACAAAAATTCAGCTTCAAGGCAGTGGTTTTCACCAGAAAAGCTGACATTGTTCTCTCTTGTCTTTACCTTCAGGCCCCCTGGCTGTCAACCGTGTCCCTCTGCGCAGGGCCCACCAGAAATTCGTTATCGCCACATCCACAAAGGTGGATCTCACTGGGGTGAAAATTCCCAAACATCTCACTGATTCCTACTTCAAGAAGAAGAGGCTGCGGAAGCCCAAGCACCAGGAAGGAGAGATCTTTGACACTGAGAAAGAAGTAAGGGACAGAGTGGTTCTTTCTTAATGCTCCAGGCTAGGCTGGAAAAGGGGGAATTAGCAGGGATAAAAGGTGGATTTTAAGAGATCATAAATAAAGTGAGGTGATGCCACTAAAATGAGGTAACACTCACCCCTTTTAAGTTTGGGGAATTTTGGAGTTATTATTCCAGTTCAATGTCTTTTTTGACCAAGAAATGCTGTCACTGTGTTGATTCCAAGATGTGCTTCAGTGCTCCACCACCTTCCCATTATTGAGAACAAATGGGGGGAAAGATCTTTAAAAATCCCAAAATTCAGGGCTTGCCCTGAATTTTCTCCTCTCTCTAAAGGGTTCTGCAGTTGCTGCCAGGATTTTACCGTTGTTCTTTGTGCTTTTTGTAGAAATACGAGCTGACGGAGCAGCGCAAGGTTGACCAGAAGGCCGTGGATTCCCAGATCCTGGCACGGATCAAGAAGGTCCCTCAGCTCCGGGGGTACCTGCGCTCCACGTTCTCTCTCTCCAATGGAGTTTATCCTCACAAATTGGTGTTCTGAGCCTTCTGGAAGCACCACATTAAACTCCAAGGGAAAAAAAGCAAGGGTTTGTGGTGTGTTAATTGCAGTCTGTAACAGCAGGTGTTGCACGGCCCTTGCAGTGCTTGTTGCTGTGGGGTGGAGCTCTGAGGGGCTGTCGGTAGTGACCAGAATTTGGAGTGTGCAAAGTTGGGGTGTAGGAGTTCTGGCTGTTCTAGTTTTGTGGTGATTGTTGGATTTCTTTAAGTATTTAATATGAACAGGAATTCAGCTTTCTTAACTCTGAACAAGCTGGGAAGGGATCCTGAAGAGATCTTGCTTCGGGAATAGCAGCTAATGCTGGGCTGACACAGTGCAGGATAAAATCTGGATAAAATACGTCTGTGCTGAACCTCAGCAAATAAATAACTTTTTAGAGGTATTTCAGGAGCTACGCTTTGATTTTGAAGTGGAAATGCTGGGAATACTCCACAATTTTGCAGGATAAAAGTGTCTGAAAGTGAGTGGAGAAGGTGAGTGCTGTGTTGAACTCAGCAGAAATCAATGCTCTTACACAAACTAGAGATGTACAGTTCACCAAGTCTGGCACTTTGGAGCTCTTCCTTAGCCAGACTTCTGCAGGAATCCAGGTTTATGTAACTGCACCATCTGTCTGCCCAGTAATTCTGAGCTGAGGTAGCCAGCAGGGTTAGACATGACAAGAAATAGAGGTTTCATCAAAATCATCCAGGCTCTATGAAAATGGGATAGGAAAGAGCAATAAAACCTTCCCTGAGGTGGAAGCAGTGGTCAGTGGGAAAGAGGAATTGTACTTGGAGTGCTCCAGAGGCAGTGAGAGAACTTGGACACCTGTGGAGTACCTGGTTTACATCAAGAGGCTGCAGTCTGGTGCTGGTGGGTGTTAAAATTTGTGTCTGGAAGTGAAAGCACGGGGCACTCCCACCACCTTCCTGTTGGTACTTAACAGGCTGGGAGAGCTGTGGGGTGTCAGCCTGGAGAAGGGAAGGCTCCAGGGATACTTTAAAGCCCTTTGCAGTGTCTAAAGAGACTCCAGGAGAGCTGAAAAGGCACTTGGGGCAAGGCCTGGAGTGACAGGACACAGGGAATGGCTTCCCTCTGCCAGAGGCAGGGTTAGATGGGATATTGGGAAGGAATTGTTCCCTGTGAGGGTGGGGAAGCCCTGGTCCAGTAGCAGTTAGGTGCCTTCCAAGCCAAACTACTCTGGAATTCTCTGAAATGCCGGTGAGGCTCAGCAGAGGGAGGCAGTGAGCTGGCTGTGTCCCGTGCAGAATTCCCGGCCTGGCTGGGAGGTGTGTCTTGCTCTGTGCTGTGCTCTGCCCCATATTCTTTATTTTCCTCTCCTTTTGGAGTTTTATCTGTTATTGGTTACATCTTCTCTTGTGTGTGGGATTAATCAGAGGCTTTTAAGTTAAAGGGAATTTTTCCTGCAATTCTGGGAATGGCCTGAATTGACATAATTCAGCTCTAAAAGCTTCTAGAAGGGTTGTTCACATCTCCCTAAGGTAAGGTTGAGAAAAATCTTAACCAAATATGCTTAGAAAGTTCACTTAAATTAAAAACTATATGTAGGAACACTAAATTGAGGAAAGCCCCATCCAGGAAGGAGAATCAGAAGAGTTTGTATGAGCATGTGGTATTGTAGCCTGCAACCCAAATTCAGTCCCACACTTGTGCTCTTGAGGGAAAACTGCAGGACGTATCAATGCTCCAGTCATTCCCTTCCCTCTGGGAGTGGGGAAGTTGCAGTAACAAAACAACCCCAAAACCAGTCAGGTGTGGAGATCCAACGGTGTTCCCTGGAATTCCTGGTTGCTCTGACACATTCCTGCTTTGTGTATCAGGAGACACCTGGAACCCTTAACCTTGTTTGCTGGGTGGGGAGGCTTTGTCTGCCAGTGTGCTGTCAGGAAGTGATTTGGAAATGGGAGTTGGTTATCAGCAGATGCTGGTCTGGAGCAGTGGCCTCACGTGCCATTGCCCTGTTCCTGTCACCTGTGTGACGAGGTGGTGACAGTAACACACCCTGCAAGGTGGGGAGGGAAGGAGGAAGGGAGGGAAGGAGGAATCTCTCTGCTCCTGTCAATCCCTGAGCTGAGTCACTGGCCCAGCGGGATGCCAGTGTCACGCCAAGGGATGTGGGAGCAGGGGAAATTGGAACACCAAATCCTGCCTTCCCAAGGCTGAGCAGCAACTCAGGCTTTGCTGCAGGAAATGGAGATGGCAAAACTCTGTATTCCATAAGGAGAGGCAGCCAGTGATCAGCTGTGATGTGTCTGTCTCCAACCTCACAAATATTTTCCCTGAGTTCTGTGAAGTCTGCCTTCTTTCTGAAAAGCTGCAGGGTGAGGGATGGAAAACAGGAAAAACGAGGCCTGTGCAGGTGACCAGCACAGAGGGATTTTTTAATCCAGATAATGCTGGCTCCTACCTGAGCACAACTTGCAGCACATAAAGAGCCTTTGTGTGTGTTCTGGCTGTCCCCAGCATTTCCCATTCCCAGCATGTGAACAGATCTGCAGCTGGGCTCGCTGAGTCACTGCTTTTTCCTGGGCAGCCCCCACAGAAGAAGCCAGAGACATCCAAAGCCTCCATCACCCAATGAAAAGTGCTGGAGATGTGCAGCTCCAAAAATAGTGACAGCCTCAACCACAGCAGCACTTCATTAGCATCAAATGTGCTCTTTGCTTCAGCTGCCTAATAAAGTGATATGTAATTATAATAAAGCATCCTTTGGAGAGGAAAGAGAGGGATGGTGGCTTTCCCAGGGAATTGATAATAAGATGTGATGCCTTGTTATCTCCAGGCACCTATTTTTACCTGTCAGCTGTGCAGTGACCTGGTGGCTGCAGTTCCAGTCCAGTGAGGCTCTGTCCAGCTGCCACACTGGGCTCAGGGGGGCACCACTGCCTTTGCCTCTGGAATGAGAATCTTTCTGAGACCAGGATCCTCAGGAGAAACTGAGGCTGATCTGCAGGACAAAGTCCTTTCCAGTGCCAGGTTTGTTACCTGTGGCATTTCAGCTGTGGCACTTCAGGTTTAACCTTAATTAAGGGAGGATGCGCTGCCTGGAGTGTGAAGGTGCTTTTATGTGACTCTCACACTTTTTGGGCAAAGTGGTGAGGAAAATTTCCCAAATTCCAAGACGTCCAGGGACTGGCTGCTCAGTTCACCTGTGCCTTGTCATGAAGGAGAGGCTGAACCTTTTTATCCCAGCGTACTTCCACCTGATCCCTGCCCTCCCTCTCCTCAGAGTTCAGAACTGTTACAAAGAAATTCGCTGTGGATATCCCCACAAGCTCAATAAAGAATAATCAAATAAATGCCAATCCCATGGATACACCATAAAGAGCTCCTGTCCTGGTTTGGGAAGAGGAACTGAAGTTCCCAGCCACTATTTACCTGTTAATTGGATTTCTCCAGTCCTCCTGCATTGCAGTCTGCACTGAGCACTTGACAACTCATTGCTTAAGCAATTAGAGCAATTAAATCGTTATTTTTATAAGGATCTTCTTCATAATAGTCCTTGTTATGTTTTGTTCTGGAAGCCAGTGGTTGAGCAAAGCCAGGCAGAGCCTGAGTCACTGCAGAGGGTGGGTCTGGGATGGCTGCATGTGGAATTTGACATGGGTGCCACGCAGCAACCAGGACATTTTTCTTTATTTAGTTACTTTTTAATTACTTGTTTGTTGTTTGGGGTGTTCAGATAAGAGCAATCTTAACCTTCTCCCAGATAATCAGTCAAAACCCCCCATTTTTGTCAGCTGGCTGGCTTTTTTTTGCTCACTTTATCTATTTTCCCCCCATTATTTCAGTGTTTATCTCAAGGGAAATGACTTTGCATGATGGATTGCACACCCAGGCAGCAGCTTCTCTGACCTAAGCATGGTTCACACTCCATCAGACATAAACACTTATTAGTTGTAATAGGGATGAGGAGAGAGGAAGCACAGTAGTCAAAATAGGACTTGAGATGAAAGAAATTCAATGGTTTTTCCCCAGCAATATTGATTTTCTGTGTGATCCTGAGCAAGTCACTTATTTCCAGAGATGTCTGTGCTCACATACTGCAGAAAGCAGAAATACTTTCTCATGTCTGGTCTCAACAAGTGTTTTCAACTTCAAAGATGGAAAATTTATGTCCATTTTCTGAAGTACATAAAAGAATAAGCAGTCTCTGCTTGGCTGGCACTGAGAGGGGACCTGATCCATTAATCTGATCTTGTTCTATGAGATCATACCAACATTTCAGACTAAAAAATACAAAAGTTGTGCTGTGTTGAAGGCTGGCACAGGTGGCACAAAGAAGAAATGTTCTCCAAGTCCTATTTATCAGTTTTAATGTCATTTTTTTTTTTGCAGAATTTAGGCTGTTTTATTTGTACAGGGCAGCAGAGCTCAGAGATTCAGAGACCCTGGAGCCATTAGGTGTTTCTGCAGTTGCCCAATTAGCAGTTCCTGGTGCTTTGCCTGCAGATTTATTTTTAATGATGATCATAACCAGCTTCTCATATTTTACATCTGCTGGGCACTTGGGCCTTGTGACACCCAGCACAGGTCAAAAACTGCCATGAGAACAGCAAGAAACCACACAAAGGTAAAATGATTTCTCCAATCCATTGGAACAAGCCAGTGGGATGCAGAGAACCACCCCAAGGAGCACAAGGACAGGCTCTAAATCTCATGGAGAAAATCAAGACTAAACCAGAAGCAATTTCATCTTCATCTATTTTGTCAGTCCTAGCGGATGTAGAGATTTTCCACTGGCCTGACAGATGCCTTAGGATGTAATTGTTTTTAAAATTAAGGCTTTCAGCTATCACCATGTGCTGTACATGGCATCCTATTGTTCAAAATGGCCATTTTGACAAGAGGAAATAAAACCCAAAATAAAATGCACAAAAGCAGCCCTTGGTTCACAAGGGAGGAAGGGCATTTTTCAGAATAAGGCCCTAAAAAGAGTGAGGCACCCTTACTACGATGGCACCATTCAAATTTCTGGTGAGAGTGTCCTGCTGAGCTGAAAGGAAAACCTCTTTTGTGGGATTTCATAGGAATTGGTGGAGGACCAGACTTCTTCCTTCAAGAAAACACCAAAAAACTGAACAAATGTCCCAGTGGAATGAGGGAACTGAAAGCACAACAATTCCTGCTCAAAGGAGAGGCTCATGGCAGTGCTCCTGTGCACTGCACATCATCCACATGGCTTCCCTGGGGCCTGACAAAGTGCAAAAAGGCCCCTGGAAACCTGGAGCTTTGTGTTTGTGGAAGAGAAAAAAGCTAAACACATGCTCAGAGCAGGGGCACTGAGGGAGAAAAAGGAAAACTGCCTTTTGAGGCTGCTGATGCAAGAGAAACTTCGAGAGGGTTGGGGTTTTTTTTGTTCAAATCCTGGCTTTGGTCAAAGCACTGAGCATAAAAATGTGTGGTTTATTTAATCCAACACTCCAGGAAAGACTTGCCTGCTTTGTAATTAAACAGAACTTCATCAAGGCAATGTCTCACATCATTCTGTAACTGCCTTCTAACACAGACAACCCATTAATCCCCAAACAGCTTGAATAAAAAAAATAGCATTAAAATAATACAAATAAGAGCACAAATTGTGTGGTTTGGGCTCCCTTGAAATAACTGCTGATTTCACAAGTGCCTGAGAAGGGTGTCCCAGTGTGAGCCAGGCAGTGCAGCTGCTCCTGGGGATTTATAATTCTCATTAGAATTTCTATCACTCTTCTCATCCTGTCACCCTGAGCTTCAACGTTTCATGTCATTCAATTGCCACCACCCCGAGCCTGGGCAGACTGGGTAATCAAGCCTAAAAAATGGCTTTTTGATGTGTTTGTCAGGCCCAATCAAGAGCCACATGATAACAGAAAGGAGCTCAGCACACAAAATGTGGTCCCTGTGCTGCAGGAGGAGGGCTGGGCTGATGTCACCTGTCTGGGAAATTTTAATCTCATGAGGAGGGTGATGCTGGTGGCTTTGGGTGACTGACAGCACTACTCTGGTTCTCCTGTTGATTAATTGATTGTTTTGGGATTATTTTAGTTGAAGTTTTGTTCTTCCTGCTTCTCTGTAGGCTGCTGGTGATGTTCTTTTTAAAGAAACACTGTGCTGTTGTTAAGCATAAAGTGAAGGTTTATAAAACAATTCCTATTCCCTGTCAGGACCAGGGTTTTATAGGCACAGGACATTCCACTGCAGCACCATAAACTCACCTCTACCACATCACAAATGAAGAAACTCTCCTGCCTGTAGCAGCATGAAAAGATTTTCAACCATCCTGGCTTCACCCAGGGGCCAGTCCAGTCTAAATGTGGAATGATGAATTATTTGGCCTTTCCTGGTTTGTGCCATCTGTCTGGGAAAAAAAAATAGGGAAAAATAGGTGAGTCAGAGAGAGCAGAAGAGGACTGCACCTCTCACGTAAATCAGCAGCATCCCAGACCACAGCATGCACCTCCAGCCTCTTCTGTTTGTTTCCCCTGTATTTATATCCTGTCAACTTCTTCACTCGCTGGGACTTTACTGTATCATAGTTATTACTCTTCTTTTAAAAGCAGATTCTTGGCTGGAAAAAGAGGAAAGAGACACTGGAGAGAACAAGAGAAATGCTGCAAGAAAGAAAGGAAAGGGAGGAAAGGCTCCATGGGAAGAACACCTTTGGAGATGGGGGCGCTTAGAGTTGCAAGACAGCACCACACAGAGAGCAAAATTGTTCTTCCCAGAGGAAAACCATTCCACTTATTCCACTTTGCACAGTTTGGCTTCAGTTCTCAATTAGTGGCTTTCAGTTCTAGCTTTGTTTTGAACGCCTGTCACCACTGAAGAGAAAATCAGCACAGACTAACATTTGCTCAGGCCAGGGATTCACTGCCCTGCCTTCCTTTGTCAGGAAAAGGGGTTGGTAGTGCTGCAATGCTGCTGCAAACCTGCTAATTAGGAATTCACACTCTTGGATCTGATTTAAGAATTGCAAGTAAAAGACAAAGATGATGGAAGTTCAAACACCACCTCATTTAAAATCCTGCTTTCCCTCTTTTCTTTGGTGTCCTGTTGGTTCAGGCTCTCCAGGGACACCCTCCACTGTCCCAGGTTGCTCCAAGCCCTCTCCAACCTGGCCCTGGACAAGGAAATTGTCCCAATTTGTACTTTTCCCCCTGGAATGTTACATTGCAAATGTCAACATTTCAGCTTTTTATTCTGATTAGGATTGAATATTTTTAATAAACATTCTGTGAAGCTCTGCCCAGATCTCAGCTTTGACCAATGTGTGCATGGAGCTGTCCGGGTGGGGAGAGAGAACTTTTCCAGGGATATCAGTTCTGGGAGTTGGCCATTCCAGCTCTTGTTCAGGGTGAAGAAACAGGAATTTCCCCTGTGTTTGAACCAACCCCTGTTTGAGGGAATCTCTCAAACACAGGGATTGCAGGATTAGTATTTCAATTCCTGAAATACAAATGTAGACACTCAAATTATTTCTTGGTAGGCTAAGAGAAAAACAGCTTATGACACTTTGTCTTTTCAAGGGTTTAAAATGAAACTTTAAGATGGGGTAAATCTGAAACCAGAGATGCCACCTTGTCAGGTTTTTATGTTTACAATATTGAGCAGAATATTGCACCAGATTCTTTTTTCATTTATTTATCCCTCGTGTTACTGCACCAGTTTTCAGAGAGGTTGAATTTTAAAACAGCACAGAATAGCTGTATTTAAACCTACCTATTTTTGGATAGTAATAATGAGTCTTCTGAGACACATAAGATTCAAAAATTCAGGACAAACACTCAGGGATCTGCTCAGCTCCCAACCACTCTTCCTCACTGATGGGAAGCATTTAGGTACTTCCAGAAAAGGCTGCTGGAGTAAGAAAATGAGACCTGAGATTAGGGAGAGCACTGTTAAATGCCAGCACCTCAAGGGAGCAGGGAATCCCAAAGAAAAGATCAGGCTTCCAACTTTGCAATTTGGAAAGGACAGAGATGATTTAGTGCAGAGGTGGTGGGGAGGAAGTCTGGTCACAGCCCTCACGGGTGAAGACAACAGGAGAGGGAGGGAATAAACTGTTCTCTGTGTCTGCAACAGCTGGAAAAATAAATGGAAAGGGTAAAATTGCAATAGCACAGGTTCAGTTATGAATTAGGAAACTCCCTAAAGGTAAAGACAATCCAACAGTAGAAGAGACTGATCAGAGCAGCTGTGGCTGCCCCATCCCTGGAAGTGTCCAAGGTCAGGTTGGACAGGGCTTGGAGCCACCTGGGATGGTGGAAGGTGTCCCTGCCCATGGCAGGGGGTGGAATGGGATGGGCTTTGAGGTCCCTTCTCACCCAAACCATTCCAGCATTCCCAGATCCTGTGAATCCATAATTTACATTTGTTCCCTGTCCAATTTAAGTAAGGCCATGTTTGCAAGGTGGTGATTCATACTCCTGTTTCCTATAACCCTTATTCATTTTAATAAAAAGATCTATTTGTTCTTCCTCCCTCAAGCCCACCTTACAATCGTCAGCAATTATTGCTCTTCTAAATGAGAAAAAATGTGAATATTTCCCTTTGCAATTAAAATACATTCCTGTGGTTTGGAATCATTTGATTCCACTGTCTAGTTTCTTCCTTCTCCTCTGTCAAACACTGATTTTTTTTTCCACTTCAGTCCTTTCTAAGTTTTACTTGGAGAAACTGTATTTTTTTAATCCCAGATAATGTGCCAAGAAATGCCAGTATTCCTTAGGTAGTGGCCTTATTAATGATGGCATTTGGGCTCCCTAAATAACAAGTACCAGGCACAGGAGCCAGGATTCAGGGTCTGGTTAGTGGAAATCTGGTTAGTGCAGACCACGTAAAAATAGCAACTTGTTTTTCTTTCTCACACATTTCTTAGTGCCACAATGGTCACTGAAACTCAAAGTGTCATTTCTAAACGAACAGAAAGATGCACAGCAAAGCCTTGGGATGAAAAGAGCTCTCCCCACACATAATAGCTGTTAATGGAAAATTAAACTGAAGGGTGAGACAATGCTGCTTTAAATCCCATTACATAATAGGCAAATTCCAAGCAGGAATAGGGAATTTCCATTTGCAGCTCACAGGGGTGAATTTTTGCCCACAGACCATGAGCACCTTCTGCTAAATCTCAGTATCTGTGATGTCCAGAGAAGCACAAGGACACGGGAGACCTGCACAGGAGGGAGATGATCTCAAAATCCTGCCACCAGAGGCAGAGGCAACCACAGCAGCTCAAAGAAAGCTCAACATCTGCTCCAAAATAATAGGAAAAAAAGCAAAATAAAGGAAGCAAAAGAGTGGTTTTCTGTAGGAGCCTATTTACAAGTTGAGGGTTTTATTCCTTCAGCTTGATGATCTGTGTCACAAAGTTATTCTGGTCTATTTTTTAAGTCTTCCCATAAAGTAGTCCAAGACTTCTTTGTAGTTGCTGCTGTACCCTTCTGACTGCACATTGAAGCTGCAGTGGCTGACATTTGTTGGTGACAGGCAGAACACAAATATTATATTTTTGTCATTCCATTACACAACATCTTCTGCAGCAGATGCCAGGCAAACTGCATGGAGTTTGCTGCACCCAGTACAGCCCTGGTACTGAAAATTGCATGTAGGAAGCTACACCAGCATTCCATGCTATGTAAGTTTATAGATTGTACAACAGACCCCTAATTCATGAATGGCAGGCACTTCAAATAATTTAGGAAATTACATTTGCCAGTAATTATTTTATTTACCTGCACTGAGGCAGGACAGGGTACATTTCTCAGTTTTATTCCATTGCTTTCATTCAATAACTGCTTTTTGAGTTTGAATTGTCAAGTCAATAGAATCCAGAACTCCAAATAAGCAAATCAATAACTATAAAATGGTGAATACCCCTTCTGTTCAGCTTGGGAAGTCTTCACACAGATTTGGCTAAAAGGAGGACTTCCAAAACATCAGCACAATGTGCAGGTCAGAGCCAAGGGGGCTGTTTTCACTGGGGGCAGCTCAGGTTACTTCCCACAGAAATGGGATCAGGATCCTTCCTGGGAGAAACTGTCACCAGCCCCCAGACAAAGGACAAAGCACAGCCCCTGCCAGGGAATAATGTGGCCACACACCTCCTTCAGTGCCTCACCTGCTGTGGAAGCTTCCAGAGCTTCACTCGCCTCTCCTGGCTCTGACTCAGCTCCTCATTCCAGTCAAAGGCCTTGGCTTGCATCCCAAGGCAGTGGATTGAATCCACAGCCATCTCAAACACGGATTCTCCATCTGGGAGCTGCTGTGGCAGCCACATTCCTCTGGGATAAAGCAGCCCAGGAGGCCTTGGAAAGAGCACAGGAGAGCTGCAGACAAAGCATTTTCAGCCCGTGGCTGTGAAATATCCCTTTGGAGAACAGGTACATCCAAACCTCTGGAAAACACTGCCAACCCCTTCTGCTGATGTCCTTCACCTTGCTTGTGAAGGGAGCACCCCGTTATGACTCCCAGCTCTGCTGTTTGCGTGGATTTTGTGGAAGATACCTCACCTAGCACCATGATAGTACCACAAGATCTAAAGATGGAATGTTTTTTTGGTGGCATGTTACTCCCACTAAAAGGCACACCACGCTTTGTGTTTCTCTCCCTCTATTCCTCTCAAGTGTGGATGAAGGAAAACAATGTCAAACTCCCACTCTGGGAACAAAACAGTAACACTCGTGCCTGTCTCCCCAGGAAATGTTGTGACTAATCCAACCCCAGGAGTTTTTCCCTTGCTCCAAGGAACATTCGGGAGTCTGGCTTATCTCCCCTGCCAGAACTCAGCTGCCACATCCCACCTGCCATAAAATCTTCCAATCTCAGCATTCCCTCTCTTCTGAGTCCTCCCAGGGCTCCCACGGGAGGATCAGGGTCTGTCTGCAGCCTTTGTTCTGTCACGTCTTGACCAAAAATAACAGATGCCCATGAAGCTTCTCCCTCATAAAAACTTTTTGATAGCAGCTCTGCACACTCTCCCTGTTCAAAAATTACTGCAGCACAGAGGCAAATAACATCTATTTCTGGAATAAAACCAAGCCTGGAGACTCTTCTACTCTCCAGCACATGAATAGCAGGGATGTCCTACCAAACAGTGCACAGAGCTATCACACAGATCTCTAAATTACTGCTTGTTTGAACTTACCTGAACTCTGTGTCAACTGAACTGGCCTCAAAAACAAGCTACACAATGGTGTGAGTGCTCACACTGCTGAATCAGTGCTACAGAAGGGCTTTGCCTGGGTCCTATGTTGAGTGGTCATCCATTACATGGAAAAAAAAAAAAGCTTCTTCCCAACCAGATTTAATAGGATATAAAGCACTGGTGGTAGATCTTGTTTTACTCCAGCTCTGAATAAGCTTTTCCTGCAACAGCACAGCGCATTTGTTATAATGCCCTAATATGTTAAATAATTTAATCTGATCAAACAGGTAAATAAATGCACAGAGCTCTATCTCTGCTCAGTTGTGCGCAGTCACCGTTCCATGAAAAGCAGACACTTGCAATGGGAATCCCCACAGCAATTATCCACTAAAACTATTTAACATTTATCACCACATCTCTCTCATTAACATGATTTGTCTCAGCAGCACGTCCTTTGCTGAACATCCAGGTACAGCTGCCTGTGACACTTCATGCCTCTGAACGGGCTCAGGGCAAAGGTCTGAGGGAACTGAGGTCTCCCTCAAGGTCTGAGGGAACTGAGGGTGAAATTAGGCTGAGAAAGAAGGATCAATTTTCCTTTGGATCCCCTTTTTTCCACACATACTGATGTGTTGCAACCCTTTTGCTTTACACTCTCTGGAATCCATAAATGCAGAAGCACAGATTTTAAGGGACATACCTGCTTGCTCACGAGTCCTTTGGGAAAAGCTCCTTGAGAGGTGAAAGGATTACTGTGAGACTGTGACAGAGGGGACAAGGGGAAGGGAGAAAGGGAAATCACTGTGTGAGGGGACAGACAAAATAGGGGTGAGCAGAGGTTCGGGAGAGGAGAAACAACCATGTTTCTGAACGTGAGGGACCAAGAGAGATCAGTCCTAGAGGGAAATGGGGGGTCTCAGAGGGGCCCAGTTAGTCAAGACAAGAGGGTTGAGAGGGAAACTGAGGAGAACAGCACTGAGGGAGCAGGTCTCGGTCTCGGCCGGTGAAGGGCTGAGGGAGCGGCCATTACATGAGGGTGAGACCCCGGGGCAGTGCCAAGGGAGTGAGGTGAGGCGCTGAGGGCACCGGGGGAGCAATCCCGGAGGGATGAGGAGAGGCGCTGAGGGGAGAACACCCGGTGCGAGCGATCCACTCCCCTCATGAGGGTGAGGTGCTGAGGGGAGAACACCCGGTGCGGTTGATGCACTCCCCGCTGTGCGGGCGATCCGCTCTCCCTGGCGCGGGTGAGGCGCTGAGGTGCGATGTGAATGGTGAAGAAGGTCTGAGGGGAGAGCTCCCGGTGCGAGTGCGGCGCTGCGCCCAGTGCAGGTGACCCGCTCCTCCCGGTGCGGGTGAGGCACTGAGAGGAGCACACGCGCTGCCGGTGAGGCGGGCGAGGCGCTGTGCCCGGTGCGGGTGCAGCACTGAACGAGACACACACGGTGCCGGTGAGGCGCTGCCGGCAGCGCCGCCGCTGCGGGCGGAGCGGCCCGGGGGCGGAGCCCCGGCGTTGGGGGCGTGTCCCGGCGCTCGGGGCGGGGCCCCGCGGGCTGGGAGGGGGCCGGGTGTATTGTTCCCCGCGCGGTGCATGCCGGGCGCGCCTCAGCCCCCAACATGGCGTCGCGCTGTCAGCGGTGTGTGTGAGGCGGGCGCGGGACGCGGGGCTGCGGGCGGGCACGGCGGCTCCCCGAGCTCCCCGGAGCGCCGCCGCCGCGGTGGCAACGCGCCGCTCCTCGCTGCTGCCCGCCGCGCCCCGGCTGTCCGGCGCCCAGGCCGCTGGGGACGCGCCTGCCCCCGCCCTGCCCCCGCCATGGGCGGGTAGCGGGACCCGCCTCGCCTCAGCCCTGCGGAGCCCCCCCGCCCTCCGCGCCATGGGGTCCCCGGCGGCCGCTTCGGCGGCCGCGGCCACCGACTCGGCGCAGTGGCTGTCGGTGAAGGAGGAGACCATCTTCCTGCACGACGGGCTGATCCGGGTCACCGACCTGGCCGAGCTGCCCAGCGAGATCATTGGGGTGGCCGAGCCCGGCGACACCGAGCTGGAGGTGAGGCGGCCCCCCGAGCTGAGGGGAGGGACGGGGCAGGGCCAGGGGGTGAGGGGGAGGATGCCCTCGGGAGAGGGGCACTGTGGTAGCGGAGGCCTGAGGCGAGGAGGACGGGGGGATGGGAGATGGGGGTGCAGGGAGGATGACTAGGGGAGGATGGGGGTTCGGGATGGAGGATGCTGGATGCGGATGCCGGGTGAGGGATCTGGAGTCGGGAGCCAGCCGGTGTCGAGGCGTTCTGCTTGTCTTGAGTCAGTCTAATTTATTTCGGATAATAAAGTGGAGCTGGGCAGGAGGATGGTGAGGTGCTGATGTAAATGGAGGGTGAAGTATTGGTGCGTCCTCCTTGTTTTGGCTCCGTAAGGTTTGGAAATCAGAGCCGCACTCAAGGATTTCAGCGTGGCCTTTGGCCCGTTTATTTTTATGGAAGGTTTTGTGCCTTCTTGCTGTTACTTTTAGCCGGTTTGTAATCCATCAGCCTTACAACGACATGCTCAGGGGTGCCCGGGTGTTTTATTCAGCTGTTGACAGTGATGGTTTTGAAGGAGCCAGGAAGGCAGCCCAGATTTTCATCCCAGCTTTTTACCTTCTCAGAACTGCCCGTGGTGTTGGCTGCAGGCAGGCGGTGCAGCTGTTTTATCTTAGGAGGAGCCGCTGAAGGACTGAATGTCACGGATTATAGGTTGCATCTATTTTGTAGACCGCATTTTTTTTTTTTTTCCTTTCCCTGTGTGCCTCCCTTCTCCTCTTTCACCCCACCCTCCTCCCCAGCAATGTGGCTCGCGATGACACAGGGGCTTTGTCACCGGAGCTGAGCAGACAGGGGACGGTCCAGCCGGAGCTTTATCTCCGGGCTCTGTTTGCTCCCAGGCATTTTAGGCCAAAAAACACCTTTTGTCGCTGAGAAGAACCCCGGGGCAGTCCTGACAACATCATTGTTCCTCGGGTGACGTGGAATCTTTATGGGCTGTGGGGAAACTTCCCCCAAGCCTTATCTGAGGAAAGATATTTTCTGCTGAATGTGCGTTTTCTGTCCCGTGTGTTGGGACACTGGGGAACGGCATGGGAAAATCAGCTGTTCCCGTGAAATGGATGTTGGCAAATATCACATGAACAGAAAAAGGGAGATTTTTTTTAAGGTGGCTGACTTATCTCTGTGTGTGTAAACATGGAATGATTCTCCCCTGTGATCAGAGTTGCTCTGGCCTTCAGTGCAGCTTGGATGCAAGAAAATATTTTGATTCCGTGGCATAGTTCTAGAAGCAGCATTGAGTTGAAAAACTGTGCTGGAAAAATAACGTGCTCCCATTGCATTTTTTGTGTTTTACCATACGAAAGGAGGATATCCTTTAAAAAACAAACAAGACCTTATTTTAAGACCTTGCCAGCCAGGCCAGAAGTGTGTTCCAGCCTGGAACTTGACACACAGCTTTGCTTGACAAACACTTCAGCTCTGGAGAAAATTTTTTGTTAGTGTTAGGAATGTTCTAAAACTCCAGTTGGTTGGGAGAGATAGGAATGGAATTGGTGCTACTGTGTCTTGTGCTTGGTGGCATTTATCATAATGGGTGTTGCAGTAATCCAGTGCCTCTGATTCACATCATTTTTTCCTGCTCCAGAGATTCTTTTCCTGTTGTTCATGTTTGCAGTGCAAAACTTTTAAATAAATAATTAAATACGATTTTTTTGCCGTGGTGTTTATTTTTGATAAGTACTGATTTTGACTTATTTTGACCTTTATTCTTAAGTCACAGCATATTAAAGCCTTTTATTTCCATCCACTGATAGAATTGATGATCACAAGCAATCAGTTTAATTTTCAGGTGTCTTCAAATTGGTTTAGAGTTTGGTATTGAGGGGGAAGGGTTTTTTAAAAAATGAAATTTCACATGGTGCAAATGTAAAATATTTAGCTCCTAACTTTTCTCTGCCTTTTTTAATGCTGTTTTTCTTTAAGTAAGGGGTACTTTGGTGATGAGGAATGGCTTTGAGGAGCCATTTTGTGCAAATAGGTGCACACATCTGATTGAAGCGTGGCCATGCAATCGACTGCTACACAAGAGCTCATTTACACTCTTTCTACTCCTACTTGCAGTGTAATAAATATCTTTGAAAATGGTCCAACCAGAAACCTCTTGGGATGTGCTATTGGCCAAGGGTAGGAGATGCTGCAGCTGCTGCTTTGATTAGGAAACTTCTTTAATTCACTTCTTGTGCTTCATCAGTGGTGGTCAGAAGCCTGGCTGAATTTCTGAGCTGAAGTGCTTAATTAAAAATGTATAATGTTTACTACTTTAATGGATATTTTTTTGGGGGTGGAGAAGTATCATTCTGGTCTGTTTTGCTTAAATATCCCTTTAAAGAGCGTATTGGTGACTAATGTCAGCGTGTTTGGATGTGTTTCCTTTGTCCTTCTGTTCAAAGGTTCTGTCTATTTATAAAAAGAAAAGCAGAGGAAAAAATGTTACAGAGCTGATGTTATGCCAAGAAAGGCTTAGGAAAAGTTATTATTTTGTTATTTTGACTCCCATGCAGCTTTGATTTTATTTTTTTGTATATTTCTATACGCTTGTATTTATACATATATATTTAATAGTATATTACAAGAGCCTTCATATTCTCTTTCAATTTGTTCTAGGAGTATGTTGAGTTTTAAAGGGTGTGGAGGCTTTTGCTCTGTTTTTATTTTTTTTGTGAGATGTGTGCCAACTTCTTAGATTGTTTCAGTGTATTTACAAAAAATGAGGGCTTTTTTTTTTTAATTTGATAGAATTTTGTAACGATATGCATGAACCAGCTACTCCTGGTGTGGGTTTCCAACTAAAATCCTCTAGTTAGGAGAGACCTGGATTAATCAGTGATTACAGAAGCCTTTGGACCTTTATTTTAAAACCTTTCACACAGAGAAACCTTAGAAAGAGCAAAGTCTTCTCCTTCTTGCAGACAACCCTCAGTGACAGAGCTGGAGGTGTTGCTGTGACATTTTGGTTGGTCAGTGCCCACCCAGGAGGGACATCCAGTGCAGGAAGAGCAGTGTGCCCCAAAGGGAACTGCAGCACTTCCAGAATCTTCCCAGCCACGCATCTTCCCTGGAGTCCAGAACACTGGGAGCGTGGTCAGGGTTTGTGTGAGGGAGGGGAGGTCCCTCAAACCAGGGAGGTTTGATCTCCCAGCTCTGCAGAGTCACCACAGAATCCCAGAATGGTTTGGGGTGGAAGGGACCCTAAAGATCATCCAGAATCCCCTCCTGCCAAGGGCAGGGAACCTTCCTGTGATTATCATGGAGCTGGGAGTGCAGCTCCTCCCTCAGTAGCTGTTGGGATCATGTCTGTCCTCATCTGATGTTTGGACTCTTGTTAAGCTCTGTTCTGTAGGACAGAGTGAGGTGCCACTGGGCAGGTGTGGCTCTGTGTTGAAAATAGTTACCTTTAATCAAGGGGAAGGTAAAAAAATAATCAAAATGAAACAAATGAGGAAAAAGTGGTGGCCTTTCCTCTTTCCCCAGTGTGGCCTGGGCTGGCCCTCCACAGAGAGGTGGAAGAGCTGAACTCCAGTGCTCCTTTCTCAGCATGTGCCAGTCCTGTGACTGGCTTGTGTTTGCCATAAAACGATTTAGACTGGGAGGTTTCTGCTAAACTTGGAAGTTTTCACCCATTTTCCTCCCAGCCCAGAGAAAACATTTTGTCACTTTTCCCTGATTGCTGAAGGAGAGAGCAGTTCCCTGCAATTATCTGGGTCAGTGCTTCCCAAACCTTTCTGCTTGTGACCTTACTGCCATCTACAAGCGTCACCTCTGTCATGCTGCAAGTCCCTAATGCCACCATCAACAATTGACTCCTTCCTAAGTGGGTGACCCTTCCTGGGGTTGTGACCTCTGACTGGAAAGCTGCTGATCCAGGCATGTGGCAGGCTTGGAACACCCTCATCCTGCCTGTGCCTCCCCTTCCAGTGCTCCAGGGTTCCTCTGCCAGGACTTGGACTTTATTAAACAGCTCTAATACGGACCACTGTGCCTCTGACTTCTGATCTTTGAAATCGTATTTTAGGTAACCTTGTAGAGAAACATTAGGGAACTTCTCAAGGATGATTTTGCAAATCTGTTTCCCAAATATAGATCTTGTTACCAATTGCTGCTGATTAATTCAGTGATCTGCACTCTCTGATGTTTAAATCACATAGATTTTTCTTTACCTTTTGCAGCCATTTTCACCTAGGAGTAAGAGCCAAAGAAATATTTTAATGTACAAAGAAACAGCACTTTATAGCATTTTATTTATTTACAGCTTGCTTGTTCTCTGTAATTCATCTCAGGTATGAAGGTTGTTTGTATGGTTACAAAAATGATTTGGGACAAAATTGTAAAAGATAGTGGTGTCTTAGTGCTTATTTCTGAGCAATGAGATTTCCAGTGTTTTCACAAAAGAAAATAGTTTCTGCTTTTAGCTGAGTAGTTAAAATCCTGCACTGCTCCACTCAGGACTCAGCAGAGACTTTGGACAAGAGGATAAGGTTAAAATTTCTTGGAGCAGAAAAAATTGGAACAACCTTGAGACTTGTAGTTTTTAACTGCAACACTAAAGCGTGGTGTAAAGCGCAGCAGCTGCTAAAACATCAGGGAGGAAATGCTTGCATATATTTATATATTTGGCACGTGGTGTAGCAAGGAAAAGGTCTTAGAGAGGGGTTAGAAAACGTTTTAGAAGAAATTAAGGTGAGTTTTGCACCGAGGCAGCTTCGTGCTGGATGTCCCAGAAAATGCCAAGAGCAGGGATGGTGTTCCCCCGCAGAGTGGGAGACAAAGAGCAGGGGCACAGGGTTCTTCATGGAGCTGGTTCAGTTGGGATGTGTATTTCAATCCTCAGGGTACCTTTAAAACTGTCACTTGTGCTCTTTCCCTTACAGAATAATCCATACTTTTTGTGATTCAGTCTTTTTACATTGTTTTATTGGTGTTTCTGGAGACAAAAGAGCCAAGTAAACAAGTGGTGCTGCTTCTTTGTTAACTCTGTACAAGAGGAATGACCTTCTACTTGTAATGAGGTGGTCAAAGTAATAGAATTAATTTTTTTCATGCTGCTTTTAAAGATATTTTATAATTTTGAGGTTGTTTCAGTTTTTCTGTCTGGTTTGTACCTCCTGTGAGATGGGAATAATCCATGTTTGATTCTCAGGGGGCTATTAGGGATGTAAGTGATCCTGATAGATGTTCCACCATCTTCATCTTCACATGTGAACTTCAGCCAATTGAACTCTGGAGAGAAAGAATTAAATGTTATTGGGGAGATTTAGAGGTTTCTCTTTCCAATATGCAACTTTAGGATAAAAACCCTTCTTTGTGCACAACTTCACTGCTCCTCAGTTCCCTGTGTAGCAAAATTAAAATACACCCCCCATACAGGCACCAGTGCCAGCACCAGGGAGAGGACAAGGGGCAGGAATTGTAGCCAGAGGAAAAAGCTGCCTTTCAGTGACAGCTCACATTTAAATTTACTTAATAGGGTCATAAAACCTCAGGCTAAAGCTCTTCATGTATATTAGTGTGTGTTAATTGCACTCGGTCTGGTATTTACTATCTGCAGAGAAACATGTTGCCCTGAAAATAAATAGGGAATGTCAGCCACTCCTTTCTGGAGCAGATTTGGCAAAAATTCTGTTTAATGGGAAGAATTACCTGGGTAAGGTCATGTAGTAGGATGCAAAAGGACAAATATTGGATACAGTGGGAAAGATGACACCTCCTCATAGTTCATTTAAATCAGATACTTTTTGTGCTTCTCGGTGTTGAAGAAGATATCAAAAACCAATTAGAGTGATTGAACTTTGGCTCTACCATGTTCTAATTAAAATATTGACTAAAATTGATTTAAAAGATCAAACAAGGAAATAATGTGAAAGGATAAGATACTGTCAAATTAAAATAGTGACAATTAAACTATTTAATAACAGTTTTTAGTTATATGTAAGTAGCTACTTGGGTAACTCATTCTGTGGCAAAGTGATGTGTTTGTTACATCCTCTTCATCCTCTTTGACTCTGTTCAGGCCTTGTTAGTCAGGAATGTTTGGAGTTGGGAAGTGATGGATCTGGGTGGATCTGATGGCCTGGTTCAGGTGAAGTTTGTGTGGGGCTGGGTTTGGTGCCTGCCCCCAACACCTCCCCAGGTGTTGTATAGGAAATATCAAAGCACCCCCAAAGGGCGTTGGAAATCAGTCCCAAATCAGAGCTGAAGCTCAGGTGTAAATCCTGAGGCAGCCCAGAGGCAGCAGGAAAGGGAATTTTACCTTTCATAAACACTGTTGTGTTGTCTGCATCAGAATTTGTGAAAGAACATAATGGGGGTTTTCTTGCACTTTATTTTAACTTGTTTTCACTTCAGATAGTTTGAAGATGACAAGCTTTGCCTGGAGATATGAGAACCCTGGCAGGGTTTGGGATTTCTGTGTGGAGTCTTTAATGTATCCAGAGGGAAACACTGATGGATCTGGCAGGGACCAAGTGAAGCTCTGTCACTGTTGGGGTGGGAAGGGCTGGGTTTGACTCCCAGGGAGAGCCAGAGCAGTTCCCTGGGATGTGTCTGAACCTTGGAAGCTCCTGGGAACATTTGGTCTTACAGCTCCTTTTTGGAGGTAGCTCTGAGTACTGACCTCTACTCTAGTCAAAAGGCTTTTGAGGAAAACAGCCTTTAATTTAATTTGCTGGAGTGTCCTGTGTAGCAGATGACCTCACACCTTTCTTCTAATATCCTCTTGTTTTCTGGAAGTGCAAATGCCTGCTTAGACCCTCAGATGAAGTTGAATAATTAAGGGTTTTTTCCACTGGTTCCATAAGCCATGTATGAAAATCTGATGATGTAAACTGCATTATCAAAAGTCTCCAAGTCCCATTTTGGGATGATCTTGTAAATCTGTTGAAGCTGATGTACTTCCTGTATCATTTACCCAAATTAGTGCTCATTTCCCTTATGAAAGACTAAAGTGAAACACTCTTACCAATCCCAGACAGACCATGCATGCTTTTAAAGCAAATTGGCAACTGTGAGATCAGGGAGAAACTAAAACTTCAGCAGGAAAAAGCTTTTCATCAGCAAAACTGCACATATTTGACACTGACTCGTCCTGATTGCTACAAGACAGGCTCAGAGCTGTAGAGCCATATCAAAGGCAAAAAAAATTTCATTTTCCTGTTAAACTGTGGGATTTGAGGAGCGAGACATGTAACACCATGTACACCACAGCTTGTCTTTCATGGTGCTATCTTTGTTATTAACAAAGACCACATTTAACCAGCATTTAACTCTCAAAATGCAAACATTAATTCTCTTTTTCTTCCATTTCTGCATCTCATTGTCAATGCATCCAGTTTAGTTCAAGAAAATCAAAAGCCACTGTTGTGGAAAGTGGTTCCATCTAGAACAGGAAACAAACTTATTTTTGAGACAGCAGAACACACAACAGGAGGTGGTTATTTTAAATGTATAATATGTGGTTTAGGAATTAATATTCATAATCTCTTGGAGAAATTAATTAAAGGCGGTTTATTAGGTGTAAGGAGCTCAATACAACATCCATTCAAGTGTAATTACAACGTGAATTCCTTTGGAGTGAACTTTTCCTGGCTCTAGTGGTGAATGTCCTACTGCAAAGCTGTTTGCCTTTAGTCAAGGGCTGTGTGGCACTGGCAGATGTGATTTGTCCTGCAGCATTTTAACAAGCTGTTCAGGAGTCTGCAATTAGCCAGAAACATTCATTTCATGATCTCTGTGACTGCTGCCTGCAATTAAAAAACCCCACAAAACAAACAACCCTGGATGCCATCCCTCATGGCAGCTTTGTCTCTCACGTTCCCTTTCCCACATATATATTTATTTATGAAATGAGAGGAGGACAGTTTTACAGCAGAAAGGATGGGCCAAAGATTGTGTTTGAGGGTGGATGAGATGAGGCACTTTGGAACGTGGCCAGAAGCCCTTTGGACACCAAATCCCTTTGGATACTGGATCCAGAGTATCAGAAAATGCTTGGCTCATGGTTTTCCTTGAGCTTGCCACAGCTTAAGTGACTTTGCTGATCTCCACTGTTGTTGTTTGCTGGAACGAGAAAAGTTCCCTGTAAATTACTTAAAACTCTTGAGTTTTCCAGTCCCAGGCTGGATACTAAACCATAAATATATTTTTGTGTCGTGCTTTACTTGTTTTCTGTTGTTCCAACTTGGTCTCCAGTTTTATTTAGAAGTGCCAAAAAAGCCTCTTTCTTCTGTCTGAAATGATGAGGAGGAGACTTTTAGGGTTTTTAACTACAGCAGCAACTTGAAGTATTTTGAGAAAGGTGTAGCTAAGTGCAAGATGATAAAATTTAAGAGAGGGGAAAAAAAGCAGAGAGAGAGTGTAACAGAACTGTTGGGGAATTGGAGAGAACTGGTTGGTTGGTTTGTTTGTTTATCTGAAGAGCTCCAAAACTAGAACAAGCATGTTCTTATTACACAATATTAGTGACCTATTAGTTTTCATAGAAGAGCTCCAAACCCCTGGGACCCTCCAACCTCGCAGTTCTTTTGAAGTTTTTAGCAAAATTGCCTCGATTACAGAAAAAAAGCTCCAGAGGAAGGGAGTGTTTATTTTCCAAGCTACTCTTTTATGTGTGTATTTTTCTTTACAATCTGTGTTGTTGTTGTTGTTTATTGAAAGCTTAAAAATCGCTGTCAGCAGCCCCCAAGCCTGGGTCTGGTGAGGATGCTGACTCAGCATCAACAGGCTCACAGAATCCCACAGCTGTGGGGTGGGAAGGGATCTCTGGAGATCCCCCAATCCAAACCTCTGCCAAGGCAGGGTCACCTGGAGCAGGTGGCACAGGAACATGTCCTGAGAGGGAGACTCCACACCCTCCCTGGGTGCTATCCCAGTCCTTTGTCATCCTCCATGGAGAGAGGTTCCTGAGATTCCATGTGTTTTAGTTGATGGCCATCACTCCTCACCCCAAGATGGGCACAACACCACTCGCCTGTTCTCTGGCCCCAGAAATTAAAAATAATATCCCTCCATCTGCTGTGGAGAACAGCTGATCTAAAAAATCACACCAGAGCCACATGGGATTTATTTTTTTTTCCCCTCTATAAACACCCACTTTACCCACTTTCCCCTTCCCCAGATCCTGACCTTCGAGACCAAGAACCCGACGGAGCTGGCGGAGCGCTTGCGCTCGGTGTGCGGGAACCAGAGCAACGCGTACGCGCGGCTGCTGGAGTACCGGCTGAACGCCCTGCGCGGCCTCTGGAACGCCCAGCGCCAGCTGGCCCTGGAGGAGCAGCACGACCGCGAGAGCTCCGGGGACGAGGAGGCGCTGGCCCTGCTGAAGCGCCAGGGGTTGTTGCAGCAGCCGGAGCAGGCTCCCTTCACCTCCCGCATGGGGCTGCTGCTGGTGTTCCCGCTGATCCAGTCGCAGAGCAGAACGGACCCTTCCCTGTGTAACATCACTGCCGAGGTGCTGCTGAATTGCCTTCGGGACTGCCAGCCCCTGAGCCTGACCAAGGAGCCGGCTGATTGCCTCAACGGCATCGAGGCCCTGCTCTGCTCCTGGCTGGAGGACGCGGCGCCCTCCGGCCAGCACATCCCCTACAAGCAGAAGGAAAATGCTGCTGCCGCCCTGGTTGCCTTGGCTTGTGCAAGGTAAGGGAGCTGAAATAACAGAGAATCACGGCGTGGTTGAGGTTGGGTGGAACACCCTGGAATGCTTCAATTCAAGGGTTAAACTGAGGTTCCTGAGGTTTAGGCGAAATCACCACCAGATGTTTCCAAGGGGTCACAAGTACACAAAAGTTTACTGGCAAAATAGAGAGAATTAAGGAACTTTGGCAAAGTCCAGCCATGATTCACCATTAACCATATCCCCAAATTCCACATCCATGGTTTTTGAACACTTCCAGGATGGTGACTCCAGCACCTCTGGGCAATGCTGTGGTTGGTGTTCACTCTCTCTTTCCACTGAAACAAATCAAAAATGATTTGACTGCACTGGTGATACTTATTTTTAGCTTGCACCAGCCTTCTCTTTCTGGTATTTAAATATTGGGTTGGAAAGGGTGAAACTGCTAAGCATTTCTCTTTTGCATGTGTTTAGCATATGCAGAAGCAGAAGGATCTGGGTTAGCAATGCCTCCTCGTGTGCATATTGCTGCTTCTGTTGCTCTAGGAATGGTTCCAAATGTGTTTATCAGGGAGAGAAGGTGTCTCCTTTTCCCTTTGTCCTGCCCTTCTGTGCACCTTTCTTCTGTCTTGAGAAGGTGGATCTGCCAGGTTTCAGGGCAATTCCTTTCAGATTCAATTTCAGTGTTGTCTCTCAAATGTCTGGAGGTATTTTTTCATTTTGTTGCCAGTGAAGAGTTCAACCATTGTGGGTTAAAATACCCCTTGTCCTGCATGGGTTTGGCATCAGGTGGTTGAGGACAAATTGGTCATAATTGCTTTTAATCAAAACCTACTTCTTTTAGAGGATGGGATTTGGGGAGAGGGGGAGGAAATACCAAACCTCTGCAAAGCCCCATGAATGTGGCTTTAAAGTCCCAAGCAGCCTTTTGGAAATGTTGGCTTGGATGTTTCTCCAGGTCACAGCCTTGTCTGTGGAGTTTAACTCTGGTTTAAGATGTTGCAGTTCCCAGGATATAGCATGGTTTGCTTTAGGAAAAGGTTTATTCAAATGAAACCTACTTAATTTCTAGTGCACTTGTTTTAATGAAGTCAATGAGAAATTTATGGTATGTGGCAAATTATTCTGTCCTGACAACTGCCTTATCTGAAAGGCAATGTACTTGAACATAGCTCAGAGAAATTGGATTTGATAAACACAATCTCATTTTTTTTTTCCCAGATGTCAATTTGCAGGAAATATGAGATGTTCTGTTGCAGCTGAGCTAAATTTCAAGTAGAGCTTTTGAACTTCAGGTTGATCTTTTATTTTCTTTGCAAGTCTGCCTTGCATTGCTTAGAGAGTTGAAATATCCCATTGTGCTTTGTTCACCTCTGAAAGCCTCACACTTTTCCTTTAAATATCTAAGTCATGTTGAAGAAAAAAACCTTGAAAATGAGAGTATTATTGACATTCCTAGTTGCAATCTTGGGTGCTTCTTACTGCTAAAAATAAAACAACAGGGTAAATATTGCTTTAAATAATTAATTGAGGTGCTTTAATATGTTTGGTGTCAATTTTCTCCAGGCTGAGGTTTATCAGTGAAAGCAAAGAGCTGAAGATGTCACTGGGGAAAACAGGGATTGGGGTGTGGAGGAGGAAGGTGTGGGAGCTGACTGACCACATGTGACAGCAAAAGGTTGGATTCAGCAGAGTGCAGGGCAGGGATCTCTGCAGCTGATCATTCCTGTTTGTGAAGAAAGCAGCTCATAACTGGCTTAAAACACTGCCAAATTCTACTTAGGTGGGCTGTAATACCTGGAAATAAAGCTACCACATCTTCCAGACAATTGGGGTTGTGAGGGGAGACCTCATCCCAATGCACAACTTCCTCAGGAGGAGCAGTGCAGGTGCAGCCCTGATCTCTGTGAGCAGGGACAGGACCCAGGGAAGGGCTGGAGCTGTGTCAGTGGGGTTTAGGTTGGATATCAGGAAAAGGTTCTTCCCTCAGAGGCTCCTGAGCACTGCCCAGGCTCCCCAGGGAATGGGCACAGCCCCAAGGCTGCCAGAGCTCCAGGAAAGCTTGGACAGTGCTGCCAGGGACAGGCTGGGATTGTTGGGATGTCTGTGCAGGGCCAGGAGCTGGATGATGATCCCTGTGGTCCTTTCCAATTTGGGATATTCCATGATTCTGTGAAAAGTGATCAGAATCTTGATAAGAAATGGTATTTCCTATTGGAGTTAGGAAAGGCATCTCCAGGTGGGAGTGCAACAGCCCATGCTCACACTTGGGCTCAGCCAGGAAGATCCACAGGCTGTGCTGGAGATTTAAACGTGATTAATCAGCTACACAAAGTCCTGAAAGAGCTGCCTCAGCAGCAGTGTTGAGGGGTTTTATCAGGTGCCTGGATTGCCTTTATGAACCTGCTGTTGATGACCCAGCCCATGGCTGCTGCTCTCCCTCCCTGCTGGGCCTTCAGCCTCCTCCAAAAACAGGTGGTGGAATTTAGGCCAGAGAGGTTCCTGCCTGTCTGTCTCCCTCTCTTCCTCCCTCCCCTTCCTCCCCAAAGAATGAACATCCTCCAGGAAAGAGATGCCAGTTAGAAAAGAAGCTGATGCCATATCGTGGCTGTGGCTCTGGATGTTCTCCATGGCTGCTGTTGTGTGTGTTCAGTCTGGCTTCAATAGACATCTTTAATTCATGTTTTTCTTGTCCTTTTAGAGGGTCGCTGAAAACCTTTGTTCATACAGTGCATCTATTACAGAAACAGACTGAGCTGGGGTCCCTGCCTGTGGCTGATGTTCTCTACAGGTTTGTGGAACTTTTCTCCTTACAAACTTTTCCAGCAGCTCTGAAAATGTGTTAAGTGTGTGTAGGGAGGAGTGTCTTTAAAAGTGATTAAAAGGCTTTAGAGTTATTGAAAGCTTTAGGGAAGATTGAGATTTAGTCATGTGCAGGAGACGTTAGAAAATCAAATCTAAAAGCATTGATTGGGTTTGGGGTGTTCTGTTTTTATTTTTTCATTAAATATTGATGATTCCTTTAAGTAGCTTATGAACTCTGACAGAATAATTACTTTAAATACATCTTTGTCTTAGCTTTTAATTTAGCTGATTTTTCCTACCGCTGTTCTTTACAAAGTTTTATTTTATTTTCTGCTTAAAGGTTGTTGCTTTTGGAGGGAGGCCCTGGATCCCCCTCTTGCCTGCTTGGAGGGAAGCACATCGTGTCCTGGGGCTTTGAGGACATGTTACCTGCCCCTGATGCCAACACTGGTGCCAGCAGTGAGAATAAAGGTGAATTATTTCATCCCTGTCGCTATCAGCAGAGGATGCTTGAAGTGCTGATAATTGTTTAAAGATGAATGTAAAACTTCAGAGTTGGGGCTCAAAAAATGTTGCTGTTTGATTGCTGAAGAGCAGCTGCTGGTTTAAACTGTCAGGTTGTGGGAAACAGTCCAAAGCAGTTGATCCAGTGACCCTTCCTGACTCCAGTGGGAATTTTTCAGAGGGGTCAGACAGAGTTTGGGTATTATCCCCTCATTAGAACATAATCACTGCCCTGCACTATCCCTGTGTTCAATAGCCAGCTATCAGTGGCACAGCAAGTTTATTTTTAGAAGTACAAGTTCATTGTTTTTTTTTTTTTCCCTCTTCCCTATTCAGCTTTTGTTTCTACCCAGTTGATTTTCAAGTTCTTTTTTTAATGCTTTCTTTTGTATTTCTTTTCCTGAATTCATTCTCAGTTTTTACTGCTTTGTTTACTATTTTTGTAATAAATAAGGGTTCACGTGATTTTAGAAATAGTAGTGCAAGCTTTGATAACATTTAGTGCAATCCATAGGAATTCAAAAATCTGAGTTGTTATTTTAGGCTACCTGCAGATTTATTGGAGACATCTCTTTTTAGTTGTTTAGGCAAGAGTGTGAGTGGACTTTTCCTTCCCAAGCTGAGAGTCCAGATCCTGTGAACTTCAATAGATTGACTGGACTTGTGTCCCTTCTTTATTACTAATAATTACTGCTCTGTGTTTCAAATACATTGTGTCTTAATTGAAATGTTCAGAGGTGGAAGGATCTGAGCAGCTTTAGGAGAACCACAGAGTCTGGCAGAAATTAGATCAAGGTTCAGTATTAGATTCTTCTTCCCTCTCCCACTGTGTGAGACCATCTGGGCACCTCTGAGGCTTGAAGGAGATGTGAAAAAAACACTGGATCTCCTGGGTGGTGCCTGTGTTACAGCAGCTCTTAGAGCACCAAATAATAAGTTCAGTATTAAAAAAAGGGTTGGTAGTGGACCTGCCATGAGCACCTGCTGGTTTCCATGGGGGTAACCCCAGGGAGAATTCCCAGCTGGAATGTTACAGGGGTGCTCTCTGCTCTCCTTGCTCCTGCTCCAGATGCAGACCTGGGCCGGTGCCTTGCAGCTGATGGGCTCTACCTGTACACGACCAATTCTGTGGGCAGGGGAATCAGCAAACTGGGATCAGGGCTGCACGGAACTCTCAGGTAAGGGACACTTCAGTGTTGGCTGTTCTGCAGAGCTGCTGAAACCCAAAAGTTCCTGTTTTGGGAAGGCTCTCCCAGATGTTGGGAGTAGCAAGACTGGAGGATATGGAGCTTGGAAGGAGATGATCTCCAAGGTCCCTCTCAACCCACACCAGTCTGTGGTTCCATGATGTTGTAGATTTTCATTAAATGCTATTTTAATGTGTTGGGTTTCTCATCTGAAACTCTTCTTGAGTGTATTTTGTCTAAAATTAAAGAACAAGGTGAGGTTGGAAGGAACTTGTGGAGGCCATTAGTTCAACCTCCACAGTAGCAGAATTTTTGATTCAATTTTATTTTTAATGCCTAGTAAGTTGGTTGATTCTTTTCTGAGAGGGATATACTACAGACCAGTTGTGTGACATTTTATTTATAGCTGAGTATGTGAGTGTTTGTTTGCTAATTATGTCATTCATTAAGTAATTAGTGCAGCTGTGACTCACTGTACCTCCTTGCTTCTTCATCGCTTGAAAACCGCGAGGCTTTTTACGCTTAAAGCCTTTCACAACTGAAATTGCTGACTTGAGCGTAAGTTCAGTCAAAGTTCAGCACTGTGGTTGCGAGTTGTTATTTGGAAAAAAAAAAACCTCAAAGAAACAGGGCAGGGTTGAAGGAGTTTGAACATCCTGGTGGGTTTTTTTCCAGGGGGTTTGTGTACTGCCGGAACGAGGAGCTGGAGACGGGCTGGGTGGCTTTTGGCAACGGCAAACTCCTCCATCGGCCCGTGTCTTTTGATAGCAAACCTCACTACCTGTTCCAGCTCGTGGATCAACATACCCTGCAGGTAAAGGGGGCAGGGTTATGGGACAGGAACAAAACAGGCTGAGTGAATCACACACTTTTTAGCTTTAATTGGTTTGGTCCTTGAAGTTTCTTATTTTGTGGAACTGCGTTTTTCTGACCCCGCCTTGAAGTGACTGTGTAAGTTATGGTAGAGATGTTACTGTTTCAGTATGTCTTACATATAAATGTATGTATTTATCTATAATTACACTGTTCTGTATTATGGGGTACTGATAGAGCTTGTTCAGCCTGGAGGAGACTGAGAGGAGACCTCATCCCAATCCACAGCTTCCTCAGGAAGGGCAGCTCCGATCTCTGCTCTCTGTGAGCAGGGACAGGACCCAGGGAAGGGCTGGAGCTGTGTCAGGACAGGGTTAGGTTGGATATCAAGGAAAGGTTCAGACCCCAGAGGGTGCTGGGGCACTGCCCAGGCTCCCTAGGGAATGGTCAAGGCCGCCAGAGCTCCAGGAGCGTTTGGACAACACTCCCAGTGTTGCGCAGGGTGGGATTGTTGGGGTGTCTGTGCAGGGCCAGAGTTCAATAATGATCCCTGAGGGTCCCTTCCCACACAGGATATTCCATGATTCCAGTGTGGTCACGTTTTAAAGCAATCAAACAACAGCAAAATGGACTTTCGATTTAAATCATGAATGTGTTCTTCCTGAACAGCTCTTTGTTCTTCCCCTGTCCCAAAATTCAGGTGTTGTTTCAGATCTGGTTGTGGTTTGTAGATAAACAACTGTTGCCCTTTGTAAAACTGGGGTAGTTTGTTTACTTTGGGGTTTATCCTGCTGTGGTTTTAAGGATGGATACACACATTTATGCCCAGTGTGTTTCCTGACACTGAGAATGTTTAGATTCCCCTTCTCAAGTTTCAAGCAATGTTTGAGAGAAGTTGCAGGATGTAGGTGATTCAATAGGATGTGTATTTTCCTTGTGGTACTGTGCATTTGTTCTCCATCATTAGAGAGGAGATGATCCTTTTATTTTTAGGTAGGTTCAATTTGAGATCTATGAGCTGGTTTGGATATTTGGCAAATACCACAGAATAGCTGTTGGTAATAAATCAATGTAATGCTGCTACTAAGTCCAATATTAAGCCTCTTGTGCACTAACTGCATTTGATCTCTGTTTATTTTTCATACTGTTCATACTTGTAAGGCCAAACTGCAAAATCAGACCTGTTAAGATGCTTTCTGTCTCATAGGTATGTCAGATAATCCCAATGCCAGTAAATCACTTCCCAGTTGGCAGCACTATGACCACCGTGCATCTTTCTTCAGATGGCACCTTTTTCTACTGGATTTGGTCTCCTGCAAGCCTCAACGAAAAAACCCCCAAAGGCCACTCTGTCTTTATGGATATTTTTGAAATTATAGTAAGCAAATCGTGTGTTTCCTATGCCTGATGTTGGTAGCATAACCCAGTTTAATTAAATGTCAGCATTTTCTAATTGATATATTAGGTTTGGATATTTATGGGCGTGATCTGAATGGATTTATGTGAAATAACTGAACAGAACAGGAGGTGAACTGTCCAATTCCATGTCCAGAGAGTTATTATATTTAGCAATATGAATTCTCTTGTAGCATAAAGTGTATTTTTTTATGTCTGTATTTCTGCTCAGCAGAGGAGGATGGAGTGGGATGGTGGAACTGGAATTGGGAGGCTGTAGTAGTACAACTTATGGAAAATCCCTAACACTCTAAATCACATCTTCATTAAGAGATGCATTCTGCAGTAAAACATCCCCTGAAATCATGGGCTGAAGAAATCATTGCTCACACTTTTTGCCTGAAAGAATGATTCAGAGCCAAATGATTTGCAAGTGAAACACCACTAAGATAAAACAAGAGTATTACAAAATTTTAAGCAGAGTTTCCTCAATAAACTCGAGTTTATGACAAGCAGTTCTGTCTTTAAGAACAGGTGTAAATAGAAGATATCCTATTAAATATCTCAAAGATATTAGATGTCTTCTGTTAAATTATTCTATTGAACCATGAAGTCACAAACAAATACTCCTGTCTTGCTTTCAGAACTTTGTTTTTGCAAGAACTTCTGTCAGCAAAGTTTCACTTTGTATTCCTCCTGCCTGATACAATTCAGGTGATCTCTCACTGATGGATTTCAATATCTAAAGTATTTTTTCCCCATTTTACTAGGTAGAAAATGGCATTTGTATAGCAAATCCTCTGCAGGAAAGAATTATCCTGATGAGGAAAGAGGGGGAATCTGCCAAGAGCATCAATGAGATGCTGCTGAGCCGCCTGTCCCGGTACCGCGCCTCCCCCTCGGCCACCCTCGCTGCTCTCACAGGCTCCACCATCTCCAACACCCTCAAGGAGGACCAGGCAGGTCAGAAATGCTTCACTTTTCACTTCTTAACACACACAGCATCCATCCTGGTTATTACTGACCTCTTAGGACAGATTTTTTAAAAGAAAAACCAGCCTGTGATTTTTGTCTTTTTTCCCCCCGAATACGTAGTTGGAAGATCTGCACAGTATTTGCTTAATGCTGGAATCATCAGTTCTTTTGCTAAATTAGGATTGTGAGGAAAGTTTAGAGATGGAAAATGGGAAGCACCCTTTTCCAATTCCATTATTGGGCTGGTTTGTGGAATCTGATAGTTGCATTTTTCTGCTGGCAGCTCAACTGGGCTTCTAATTGGTGTGTAAAAATGACCTGCAGGTTAGAAAATGGAATTACTGCTTCACCAGTCACTGGATTATTACAAGTCTTACGTGACGTTGCACTTTTTGAGGTCATCTGCACAATGTTTGGGTATTTTTTTATGGAAACAACCCAAGTTAATGAGGGAATCTTGAATGAACTGCTCTGATGGCTCTCAGGATGATCTGGAGCTTTGTTAGATTTGTCTGAAGATTTTACTCAGTTTACCTTAATTTATTTCTCTTCCTTCACAATTACGTGAGTTTTCTTTCTTCAATTTGAAACAATTGAAAGTATTTCCATAAAAATAAATTATACATGAAATGGCTCTGCTTCCAGGGAATTTGGCAAGGAGGTAGCTTGGAGAGCTATTTTAAAGGTTGTGTTTTGCCATTTAACAACTCAAGTGGTTCAGAAAAAGGAGAGTAAGTGGCTATTCTTGGCTAATTCTTGAGTCAGCACTCAAAAAGTGTTGATCAGCTGTTGCAGGAGGGAGATCATTTGGGCTGTCTATGTTTCATGAGGAGCAGGAGAACTTAAAATAGTAAATGCATAGTGAATCTCAAGTGATCTCTGTATGCGGGGAGATCATTTGGCTCCAAGTGCTTTCAATGTCATTATCACCACACAGTTCTTAATAGTTTAGGTTATACCTAATTTTTTATTTATTTTATTTTGAAGTTGTTTTCTTTAGTTGAATAACCCATGAAACTCTTTGTAGCCTTATGGGGATTGATGCTGAATGTGTGAGGCTGAGAGGCCACAGAGAAGTCATGGATGCCCCATCCTTGGAAATGCTCAAGGCCAGGTTCATGGAGCTCTGAGCAACCTGGTCTCATGGAAGGGGTGTCCCTGTCCACGAGGTTGGACTGGGATGGTCTTGAAGGTCCCTTCCAACCCAAACCATTCTGGAATTCTGCCAAAACTTCTTAAATATTGATTCCTTTGAAGCCCCGAGCAGAGCTCTGCCTTGTTCTGCAGGAGTGCAGTTTGTGACCTTTCTCTGGTGCACCTTGCAGCTGCCAACACCAGCTGTGGGCTGCCCCTGAAGATGCTGAGGAAGACCCCAATCTACACGTGTGGGACGTACCTGGTGATGCTGGTGCCACCCCCAGGGGGCTCGGGCAGCTCGGCCACGCGTTCGCTCTTCGGGGGCACCAGCGCTTTGTCCTCCTTGAAAAGTAAGTCAGAGCCACTCCTGGCAGATTGGGAGTCCTTGGCTCTCTGGAATGTGTTAGACTTCTCAGGAATTGACTGGAGCTGTGTTTCTGTGCAGTTCTTGCCTCCAGCCTGGTGTTCAACATCTCTGACGGGCAGTTCACCAGCAGGGCAGATCTCATCGATGCTGCAGGCAGCTCGCTTGGACGGGGGGCTCTGGTGCCAGGGCTTGGTAAGGAATAAAGCAATCCCTCAGATCCCAAATGATCCATCTGGGTTTGAGTTTGCAGTCAGCAGCTCTGCAGTGGGGTGGGGTTGTGTGTCCGTGGTGAAATATTACAAACTTTTAAAGCAAATAGTTTGGATTTATGGTGCCTATAAAGATGCTTCAGTCTGGTTTTCTACTAAATTGATGTGTGAAATATTTTCCTTCTCTTAGGTGCCTGTTATGATACAATGAATAACATGATCTGGACGTGCTCCAATGATTATATTGATCAGTGGTGCAATCCTGGGAACCAGGCATTCCACTGTGTGTGCCAGAGGCTGGGAGTGAGTCACGTCATTGCAGAGCCCAAAGGTGAGGGGAGCCCAGAGTCAGCACTTTGTACAAAGGGAAAGTAAAACAGAGGAGTGGCAGGGAATAATCAGACATAAACTGCCTTGCTGTTAAAAGCTGAGTTAATTCCTGAAAAGAGTTGTAAATACTGGTCATGGCTTAGCTTAGATTGAAGAGAGGGAAAAGTACAAAGTGAGATGTGTGGTAGATTGCAGATTCTTGCTGCCTTCAGCACATTCAAAAGGTGTTTTGGGTAATCCTTCTATGCCCTGAAGTTGATTTATTGCATTTCTGAAGCAGCCAATGAGCCAGTCTGTGTTTATAGACAACATTTGAACTCCTCTCCTTGCAGGGGATGCAACAACCACAAATGAGGTCATTAACCAGTTACTGCACCATGTTGGTGCCATGTGCATTCACCAACTCAACCTCCTGGCAGCCAGCAACAACCTCCCCATCAGCAATTTTCTGGGCAAGCAGCATCCCATTGAAGCCCATCACCTGAGCAGCATCTGTGACATTATGGAAAAGGCCATGGTCAATGGAGACACCTGCATCATCCGCTGCATCCTCGTTGTCTTCCAGGTACAGAAACTTTAAGGGACTTCAGAATTCACATGGAAAAATGAAAAACTTGGTTTGGAGTGCAGGCAACCACTGGTTTCATTTTTATTTTATTTTATTTTATTTTTTTCTCCATTGGAATCCATGTAGTGGAGGTTGATTTAGCAGTGGCTTTGCAATATTTTATGTATTTGTTTAAAAGCCCTAATTTAAATATAATCTATCTTTACAGAATAAAATAAAACACAGAGAGGTTATTTCCTTCTTTCTTTGTGTTTCCCCCCCTCCATTTTTTGATTCAAAATCAGATTCTGACTCTCAGATTTCTAGACCCACACAAATAGTTGGAGAAACTGACTGCAGAGAATAAGTTAATGTAAGTAATGTTCATATTTTTAATATTAATATTGTTGTGTTTAATTTTTCTTAGGTGGTTTTTAAATTTTTCTTCAGCCCCCAAACTGAAAGGAACAGAGACATTGTCAGAAGGTCTGGGCTGTTACTGTGGCAGTTACTGATGGCCCCAAGGGATCAGATCTGCTCTGAAATCCAGAAGGAAGTTTGTCTGGCTATTAGGTGAATATCTGTTTCATCAAGTTCAACTTAACTTAGATTTTAGTTTCTTTGAAATGTAGTGACAGATGAACGTTTACATTGTATTCAGTTTAATTTGGCATTAATATGAGAAAATGTAGTGTGATGGATTTTAAGACATAATATGATAAAATTATTACAGTTTGTGTCTGTGGAAGAAGAGAAATACAATGTGTTGGTCTTGATGAAGTAACAGGTAGTAATTACTTTCCTTCTTTTAAATTTTAACACTGAAGGGATTAAGAGCACTGGAGGGATTAATAATACTTGAGCAACGCTCTGAAACTGAACGCTTGAGGGGGGAAAAAGTGTGTTTGTGTCTCCTGAAAAGGAGATAATGGAAACCTCAGGGCCAAGGAATGCTGGCTCCAGCGTGCCAAGGACAAACAGAACCTGCACTTTGCAGTGGGAAGTGCTCCAGAGGTTGAGAACAAAATCTTTTGAAGATCAACCTGCATTTTCGTGGTGTGAATCACGACATTCCAAATTTCTGTGGCTCTGTGCAACTCTGAGTGAAGAATAGTTTGGCTCAGGAGGATTACCTGGCATTTTCAGGGTTTTGCTTTCTGACAGGGGAAAGTTTCTCCTGTCACCTGCATGGATGCCTTGTAATACCTGAGTATTCCAGTGCTTTGTTAAACAGCTCCAAGGTGGGCACTGGGTGATGTTTCCTTCCTCATGTTTTCTCCTTGGGGGATTCTGGTGCCAGTGGAGCCCTCAAAGAGAGCTGGCAATGTGTTACAACTTTTCCTGAGGTTTCCATCAGAGTGGATCAGCATGAACCAGAGAGAAGGAAGCTGCAGTAATCTCTGCTCTCAGTGTGAAGCTGAAAAACATCCCAGTTTTCTTTGCTCTTACTGAAAAAGAAAAGGGAAAGGAAATGGCAAAGTTGCATAATGATTTCAGCACTTCAGACAGGCATGAAGTGCTCCTTTGAAGTGATTGTGATCTCAGGGGGGGAATTCACATAGAAAGGACAGAGTTCAGCACAAGTTGGAGGGAAAATGTCTCCACCTGGAATGTTTCTGCTGAGCTGGGGTGTTCCTGAAATGCTCCTTCCAGAATCTTCTGTGTAGCTTAAACTAAATAGAGCCAGTCTCCAAAAAGTGCAAAATAGTAGCAATTGTGAAAAAAAAGTGATTCCTTGATTATTGTATTTGTGTTTTCCACTGTTCTTGGCACAGAGAAGCCTCAGCTCTTACCCCATCACCAGAGCTGTTGGAGTTTTCCTCTGAGCCATCATCATTTTTCCTGACATCTCTTGTTTCTTAACAAACTGATTGTGCTGCCCTGTGTGCAAGTGATGAATGGGGAGTTTTCCAGAGGGAAGCAAATAACTCTTGGAGAAGCTTTGGGACCTAAACAATAAAATATAATTGATTACAAGAGATTCCTGGAGAAAATAGCTGCTTATATCCTAATACTGATGTTAAAATGTGGAGGATGCTCTTCTAAGCCTGTGCAAAGACATTGTAAATGTTCCATCATGATGGATGCTGAGTCTGTGGTGCCATTTGTCACATGTCCATTGAAATGGTTTTGTTCATTTCTAAATCCATCAAGTAATGCATGGTTTTATTTTTTTCCTTAGCTCTGGTTTAAATATCCTGTATCCTGGAGAAGCAGAAATCAATAATTTATTGAAATTGGTCTTAACTGAAGGTGAGAATGTCTTACTGCCAGGTGAGAGTGAGGTTTTTTTCTGAGAACAAAAAATCCAAGTACATCTCAAGCTTAGAGGGAGAACAATTTGGGATATTGGGCACTACTCTGCTTTAAATCCATGCTTGTCTAGGAAATTATGGAATGCTTCAGCTTCCAAAAGGCTGCATGGCCTAGGGTAGGTCAGGTGGAGAAAAGGAATATTTGCAGGTACCCAGTAATCAGAGGTGATGTTAGACCTCAGTGAAGGGGGAATAATGTCCTTGAGTTCACCAGGAAATGGGAATCTGGCCTTAGAAGCAGCTGATGCTCAGTGATTTATTACTTCCCAGGAAAGTGTTGGGAATTTCCAACAGTGCCATGGGCAGGGAAAGTGCTCCCAGTCTGGGACAGCAGCCCTGGGCACCCTGGGAATGCAGCCATTCCTGAGCTGGAGTCTATGTTAAATGAGGTATTGGGGAAATAAAATCTATTCTGTAAGATGCTGCTCTGCAAAAGTTTTTTATTTCCCTTTTAGGAGAGAGGAACAGTGGCCTCTCACAGCTCCGGGATGTTATCCTGACCAATTTAGCTGAGCAGCTGCAGAACAACAGATTTGGAAGTGAAGATGATGATCATTATAGGTAAAAAGCTTCAGCTTGTAGGGTATTTTTCTGTTATTTGCTTGAGGTGAACTTGCAGGAACTTCTGCTGGAATTGCTTGGTGTGTTCCTGCAGTGTGACCTGAGTGTTGTTTGTGTCTGTGGGGGAAGGTTTCATTAGGGTGAGGGAGAGATTTGATGTTTTAGGGCAAACTTTGGATGCTTCTGTATCCAGACTGGGTTTGGAATTCCTTATTTCTTGCCATGTTCATGGTAAATTTAAATGCTAATTTCATAAATATGATTTTATAGCATTTCTCTGTGTATCATAGGTGACTTTCCAGCAGTAAAATTGCCATTCTCAAGTACCTGTTCCAGTTGGCAGGAGTCTTTTATAGGAGCCATAAGAAATCACAGATTTACATCAGCACAGTGCAGCAAACCCCTGGAAATCTGTTGTACTTGTTAAACATTTCAGCCTTGGGGTTTTTTGTGTCTGAATTTGAAGTTTGATCCTGGTTTAGGTTTCCCATAATCTGGGATCCAGCTTGCAGAGTGAGCTGAGCTGTACAAAATGCACAATAATTAATGATTAACAATTTCCACCTTTCTTGCCTCTCTTGAAGACTCAATGATGAGCTCTTGCACTACATCCTCAAGATTGTTGTCCGAGAATCTTGTGTCTTAATCACCAAGTGCCAAACTGTGTCTAAAGATGACTTTCAAAGGCTTCTTTCAACTGTGCCTGTAAGTAAAATGTGTGTGGATAAAAGTATCTCTGCCCTTGGCTTCTTTTCCTGCTTGAATCCATCCTCTTCACTGAGGACAAGGAGGTGAAACTTTCATAGTCGTGTCTAAACAAATCCAGAAGAATTGTCTTTTGTTTGTGCTGTGCAGGGAGGAAAAGGATAATTTCTCACAGCAAAGGGAATCATTCAGTAATGCTGGAATGGGTTGATACATGGATTTATTTTCCAGTTGCTCTGGTTGCTGTTCAGTTTAAGGAAAGTTTGTGGATCTCAATATTCAAAGCATTACAACAGCTTAAAAAAATCAAACATGCAGTTGTGTATTGTGGTTCATACAGACTGAAAGTGTTACCAGTGACAGCCAGAAATGAGTTTAAGCTGACATTTGATGGTAAATCTATGGACAGGTATTTTCAGCAGGATCAGCTCCCTGAGAAAGGCAGGTTGAGCTTCCATAAAAAGAGAGGACAGGATGTCCTGGCCTGTGGGGAGGGAGGAGTGGCATGGAACCATCACCTTCAGGAGTGTGAATTACATTGATCTCTCTGGTGGCACGATCTTTTCAGAATTAATTAATTCTTAGAGTTCCTCAATATTGCTATGGTGTTCCAAACCTGAACAAAGTTGGAATTGTCTATGCAATTCCATAGCATAGCACTATGCTCCCTCTATATTTGTGAGTTATTTCACAAAATGCAGCGTTTTGCAACCGATTTCTTTTCTTAAATACATTATATTATTTCTTTGTTTTCTTCTTCCTCAACCTTTTTTTTTTTTCCTTTCTCCAACTTCCAAGTCTGAGGCTTGCCTAACTGAAGGGCTGCTGAAGGGTTTGGATAATGCAAAGTTTTACTTATTTGTGTTCAAGGCTGCGTCCTCGTGCTTGCGGTACCTGATGGCTGTGCAGAACCACCTCCTCAGTAACACTATTTTGATTAAACCTGATGACAATGATGACAGTGACAGCTCCTTGCAGGGAGAGACATTGAAGGTACAGGTAAACACCAAGTTTTTATTCTAGTATGGCTCTCTCCAGTCAGTGTGCCTGTGACACCTTGGTCCTGCAGTGCATTTGCTGTTTGCTGGTGGTTGTTTTCCTTTTGATAGAGTTAAATAGCTGGAGAACAGGGAAAAAGAGTCCAGAGTAAAATCTGCAGTTCTTCTGTATTCAGGGTTCCAGCTTGCATTCCCTATACAGTGAGAGCAGACACTGCCTAAATATATGTATAATGAGATTTTAAATAGATTTTAATTAATAGGTGCTAGTAGGATTCCTGGCATGGGAATTTCCTTTCCTGGACACATTACCCCAGATACTTTTTCTTCTCCAAATCACTCAGGTGATCCTTGAAAAAAAAAATTAAATAAATAGAAAAGGGGTTTATTATTTGCCTTACCTGACTTCTGCTTTGTTGCAGTTTTAACAAAGCTTGGGTAGAACCACCTCCATCAGTTTTCTGAAATAGAATAAGGTTTGTGGCAAGGAAGCTGTTAGGGGGCAAGGTGTGAGGACAGGCTTTGGTTGGTAGAAGTTTATTAAAATGCTGCATTTCACTGCTTCATCCAACTCCCAGGTTTGCCCTGGAGTGCAGGTTGTCTGCTCACAGTAGTTTTGGTAATAATTCTTCCCTAATAGAATTGATTTCTGAATTTCTGGTATTTTGCTAAGCTGGTTTTCTCTGCTGCTCTTTGAGGCTGTGTGTGTTTGTGAGCTGCTGCAGTTGGGAGTGATTTGTTCAGGCTCATTGAGTAAATGCTAAATATTGGAGTATTTTTCCTGTCTCACTATTCACGCCGTGTTCATTGTTCAGTTTCTCTCTCTCTGCAGTGCTCCTCATCCCTGCTAGGACATTGTGTCACCAGTCCTGTCCCTTGGCTGGCTCTCAGCTCTCTCCTGTGCTGGACTTGGGGCTTCCTTCCCTCTAGAAACTGGATGTGCATCCTGTAAAACATGCACCTAGTTTCTCCCAGCACTTTGGGGCTTAACATTAATCAAATTTAAGTCTTGGATGAATCTCCTGCTGCAGGCCTGCCAGGTCACATTATCATTCTTTTCATTTGGAAATCCATCTTTTTGTTCTGTTGTCCTTTTTTTGGGGGGATTCTTTAAGAATTTAAGTATCCTGGAACTCTTTTTTTTTTTTTTTTTTTTTTTTTTTGACTTAGGAACTCAAGACCAGCATTTTGTCTCTCGCCACACAAATTCTGACAGGATGTGATGAAGTCTTAGAAATGCTGCAACAAGTCACTACAGCACTAATTAACAGTGACATTTCTGACAGGGAGCAAAGGTAAGACAAGTGGGAGGATCCTCATTTGGAACCAGGGAGCTGCTGCTCTTTGTGGCTTATTGTACAAGCACAGTTAGCATTAATTATTCTTTATCAGTTTATATTTGAGCTTTGAATGCACAGGAACTGTTTCTTCCTGTAGCAATTGTTTAGCACTCAGCTGGTGGAGAATTTAGAATCACTCTCTGTGTGGCAGTCCTGATCATCTGTAGATTGATGTTTCTGTAGGAACCTCAAATGGGGAAGATTTTAGTCAGTTATAATGGTATTTATGAGTAGGATACCTGGAAATAAACTGTAATTAGCTGGGAATGCTCCTGTAAGCTAGAACAGTCTATTTATTTTAAAAATCCTGATTATTACATTCCTAGTAGCTGAATTTGGTATTTATGCCTGACAATCCCTGGGTTGTTTTGATATCCCACATATTCCATCACCTGCCCTTCCCTGTCTCCCCTCCTCTTAAAAATACACCTTGGGAATGAGGGGGAAACAAAAGCTGTGAACTTTTCTCTCCTCAAACAAACAGCTCCCTGCCTCAGCTGCGTTCCAGGTTTCACTTTCTGCTTCTCTGTGCCTGCAGGATTAGTTGTGTTTATTGACAACACACAATTCCTGGGTGATATTTTCAGATGAGTTCGTGTTCAAATATATTTTTGTAGCTGCAGATCCTTTTCAAGTCCTTTGAGCTCCATGTGCTGGGAGCTGATATCCACACTGGTGCATTTGTGTTTGATGGGGACTTTCATCCTGTGCCCAGGGGAGCTTATCCTTCTCTGAGTAATTATTAAATTGTTGATTTACTGTCTCTGCTCTCAGATTGTTCAGTGAGAATTGTCAGCAATTCAAGGTCACTGACACTTGAGAGAAATTGCAGTGGTTTCAAGATTGTTTTGGGGATTTTGTTAGTATAATACAAACATTCTCTGCTGAATTTTGAATTGCTTTTACAAGATGAAACAGAAGTGACTAAAAGCAGAAGTGCTGCTCCATGCAAAGAGTTGCTCCTGTGTAACTTTGGCTCTCCTTCCAGGTTAAAAGGCCTGGAGCAGATCACAAAGGCCACCATGCTTGGCCACCTGCTGCCTGTGCTGCTGACATCCCTGATGCACCCAAACCTGCAGACCCTGACCATGGCTGATGCCCTGATGCCTCAGCTGGTGCAGCTGGTCCTTTACACCAGCCAGGTATGGACTCTGTGCCACCCCAGGGCCAAACCTGGGGCCTGCAGCCTCCAAAATGCTGCTCAGCTTCCTCCAGAGACTCATCCACACACCAGAGTTCAGAGTTTCTCAACAGCTGCCAAAGCTGCTGATGCTGAATATTAAATTTGGCTGCTCCAGGAGCTACTCAGTAATGATTTGTTGTCAATAACAACAGTGGGATTGTTAATTATTTCAATAATGAGCTCTTAAAATGCTTTACAGTTTGCATGTCCCTAACACTGTGTATTTTGGGCCACAGACTGCACTGCTGCTTAAAACCCAGTCTCCAGTTTTCTCAGAACTGAACAGTTCCCCCAGTTGTGCTCCAGAGCAGAAAGGGAAGCAGTTACCTGATGAGAGGTGATTTTCTTTACATTTGGGTCTTTTCATGGGATAAACTGAACTATAATGTCTATTTGACCATTGTTGTGGGATAAAGCAGCAGTTTTTATTTCAATTAATTTTTAAAAGCGTGCTGGAATGATTTCTAAGGCTGTCTCAGTTTTATATAAGCTTTTGCAAAAGGCAGTTAGTTCCAAATTTTGTTCTGTATATAGAATTAAACTATTAATAACTTCAGGTTGTTTACACAGAATGTGGTTTGTTTTGGTTTCTTTTCTCACCTCAAGCATTAGAAATTAATTCTAAATGTTCCTCTCACAATAAATTAGGCTAAGGAGGACCATCAAGAGAAAATGTAAATTGCTCTGGCAGCATGAGATACAGAATTAAAACCATTGCAAAGCTGTTAAATGGTTTAATTTACAGAGAAATAACATTTTTAACTCCTGCATTTAAACGGTGTGTCTCAGCTCAAAGTTTTCCAGCTCCTGCTTAGGAACAGAAACAAACAGCTAAAATCAAATCAAAATGCTTATTTGCAGCATTGGAGAATTTGGAATACTAAAGAACTTGTGCTAATGGGATTTTTGTGAATAAGAGTATATGTAATGTATGAATAATGATGATAATATATATAATTATATAATGATAATAAAATATGTAATACATTAATTCCCTCAATACAATCATGCCTAAAACCAGGAGTCAGTTCCTTGTCTGTGTGTGTCAGTACTGAGAGGTGATTTTTAAGTCCTTTATACCTTAATGTCCGAGTGACAGACATCTCCAGGCTGTATTTTAGGCCCAATTTCTCACTCTTAATTTCAGGATGCTGGAAGAGAAGGAAGAGCCAGGATTCCTGACTGGTTTGAAGATCCCTGCGCCCTGGGCTGCTGGGAAGACTGTGGAGACAGTGCATCCTGTCAGGGATAATTATAAATTTAAGGAAACTGTCCACATTCCAGGAGCCCGCTGTTTGTATCTTAGATTTGACAACAGATGCTCCTCCCAGTATGATTATGACAAGGTAAGCAAGGGCCAGCTCAGCACCTCTGCAAGGAGGGAATTCCCTCAAAAAATGTGGGAGTTGGGCCATGGGACAAGTGTGGGAGGCTCTGGGGATTGGGGGTGGTTTGGGTTGTTTTTTCCCCTCAGAAATTCTATCAGTTCTGGTTTTTTAAACAATAATTTCACGTGGCTCAGACTATCCAAGTTTGACTTTTCTCATTTTTACTCATGTTCAATTTTCCTTATTTCCCAAATTTTAATCCAGCTGCCTCCTTTGATCAGCACAGTTGGTTTAAACTGGGCAGAGCTGGAGAGGTTCCTTTTCCCCTTTATCAAGAGCTTGTTTACCTGGATTCATAGGAACAAATACTTGAATTTTAAGAAAACAACCAATAGCACTTATCCACTTTGTATTATCAGAGAGCTGCTTGTGCTGCTTGCTGAGTGCTGCTGTTTATTCTTATAGAGCAAGTCCTGCTGCTCATAAATAACTAATGGGAGCATCTTCAATATTAATGTCACCCATTACTCTTAAACTCCCCTCAAAAAACTCTGATCCCACCAAAGTCACTGACAAAACTTTGGCTTTGCTGGGAGCGGGATCACTGCGAGGGAAGGAGATTGTTCTCTGCCTCAGGGCTGGCAGTCAGGATTGCTCCTGCTCTGTGAGCAGGGACCAAATCCCCTCGAGTCCCTGCGTGCCTCAGTTTCCCCATCTGTAAAATGGGGATAATAATACTTAACCCTGCTGCCCTCACAGAGCCTGTGAGGATTGGTTCACGTGCATGGAGCGCTTCGAGAGTCGAAAGCGCGGTGGAAGTGCTAAGTATTATTATTATTATTAGGTTTTCTTGTTTTTCTCTTACAGTCTAACAGTGTATTTTATGTTTTGAAGTTGGTGATCTATGCTGGTCCTAGCACAAACAGTAGGAAGGTTGCTGAGTATGGAGGCAATACACTGGGATATGGCAGCCGTAGTGTCTTAGGAACGGGGTGGCCCAAGGACTTAGTGAAGGTACAGTATTTCTTATCCACCACTCTTTCCCATAGAAAATTCCCTTTGGAAACCATGCCCCAGCCCATTTTACCCTCCCAGCTATGCATTCCAAGCTTTTAAGTGTACAGTTATCCATGATGAGATCCCTGCTCAGTGAGCTGTTGTGTTCTTGGGGGAGAGCTTTAAACTCGGCTCTGTGTTCTGTGTGATGCTTCCCTTGGAGTTTGTTTTGTGTCTTCCTGGAATTCCTAATGGAGATGTTTAAGTCCTGGAGTCTCTAATGGCACTGCTCTTCTCATAAGTACACCCTCCTAGGAGAAATTCTATGCAGATTGTCTTAAACTCAGTTTTTTGGTTAATAACCCCCAAATATATCAAGTAGCAAATAAATAAATTCCAACCATTTCTGTTGGATTTTAAGATTTCATTGGGTGCTTTTGGCAGTAAAACTAAGAAGAATCTCTCAAAGTTCTTGAAACCTCAGCATTTCAATGCTTTGGGAATGTGTCCCCTCACGCTCTCTGCAGTGTGATTTTATTTTTGTTTAATATATATTTGTGCTGCTACATTGTCCTATACCAAAACTGGGCTAATTTACATAACAAAAACACGTTGTGAAAAGAAATCGAGAGGTAGTAAAACTAGAAAGCAATTTCAGACAAGAACTGCATTGTTCTCAATTAAGGGAATTTGATTTATTTTTCACACATGGATTTTGATACTGTTCTTTTAGCAAGCTCCTTGATTAATTTGTTGTCATTCTTTTAATTGAAGAGCTTGTCTGTCTTCCTTCAGGAAGAAAATTATTAATTATTGCCTGGTTTCTCGCAGACAAACAATGAAAATCAAGGCTAAGTAACACACTGATAATTTCTGCTTTTGATTTTACAGCTATGGTGGGGTTTTTTTGTTTTACTGTAGCCAACCAGCAGCAAAACTAAGTTTTCAACTAAAAGACACCTTTACAAAAAGGAAAAAAATCTTGAATCAGACGATCTCATTCGAGATAAAAACAACCCCCAGATAACTGTCATTAAAAGCATCCATCTATAAAATAACCCACTTGTGTGAAAAGCCTGTTTCTTTGTCTCCATTATTAAATACATTTTCTCTTTTTCCCTCCCTTTCCTGCGGTGGATATTTGAAGGTGGAAGGAGACACAGTCACGTTCTCCTTCGAAATGCGGAGTGGGCGGGAGCACAACACTCCGGACAAAGCCATGTGGGGCTTTGCCTGCACTGTCCGAGCACAGGTATTCCAGGGGGAGAATCCCAGGGCACAGCTTCAGCTTCCACTGCCTCCTGCCTGCCACACATTCCAGATCCATGGAAATGTGCTTCCAGCTCAGGAACGGAAACCAGCAGTGACTGGTTTGGGCAGTGAGACAGATTGGGTGTTGGCAATGAAAAGAGCTGGAGTTTGGGATGCAGAGATCCCTGTGGATGGGCTGGCACTTAGGGATTCATGGAGATAGATAAGACACATCTGATAACAACTATCTCCTTCATGTCTCTATCATCCCTTGCTGCTTGTGGGTCAGGATTTCTTTGTAACAACCTAGAAATCAGAGATGTCCTGAGGAAATAATGATTCCAGCCCACAGAGAGGAGAGGGGGAGGGATTCTGGCATCAAACACAGGGAATCTTGAATCCTACTACAAATTGGGGTGACTGAACCAAAAATAACTTCACCTGTTCATTCTTGGTTCAGGAAAATAATGTTTAGATCCCTTACTTCTTGTCTTGAGTTGTTCTTACAAGTTGCTGTTAATTGTTAAGGATTTTTTGTGTAAGAGTTAAGATTGATATTGAGCTATATCTTAAATGTAGAAGATTATATATAAAATCTCCTATCTTGAATCTGTTGGAAAGGACTTCTTGGTGGATTGCTTGTTTGAACTTCTCCCTGTTCCTGCTGCAGGAATCCTCAGAGGATGTGTCAGGAGGTTTGCCATTCCTGGTTGACCTGGCCCTGGGCCTCTCTGTGCTGGCCTGTTCCATGCTGAGGATCTTGTACAACGGGCCAGAAATTACCAAAGATGAAGAAACCTGTCAAGAGCTCTTAAGATCTAAACTCTTACAAAGGTAACAAAAAATCAATTTTGTCCTGAGGGTTTTTTTTCTGAGGGGAAGTGACTTGTGCTCAAGTCTTGTGCTTTAAGGTGATGTTTGGATCATTTTTCCTGTAGTTTGTTCAGCAGTTTGTGTTGCCTAAAACTGAGGGAATATTCTCCAAACCAGAGGGGTTTTTAGAGTAAAAGGAGAGTTGGGTTATGCTTGGTACAAGCCACACTTCATACATTAATATTTAATTTTTGTAGCATGTCATTGACTGAAGTGTCTTTGTCAATGAGGGGGGAATATAAAAATCCTTTTGATTGGTTTTTATTTCTTTTTGCAGGTGCCAGTGGCAGGTGGAAGCCAACGGGGTCATATCTCCAGCCCTTACTCCAAGCCCTTCTCCCTTGCCTCTCACCATAGAGGAGGACAGGGAGTTCACATATCCCTCTGATGTGCTCGTGCCTCCTGTTGGACACTACTTTGATCTGCCCAGGATTAGGCTGCCCCCAGGAATCATGATCAAGCTCAGGGAAATTTCTGGACGTGCTCGGCCTCAATTTCGACCCAGTATAAAGTAAGGAGTCCTTGTTTCCCTCTGGGTTTTTAACCTTGTTTGTGAATGCAGCATCTGATGATTTATGAATATGAATTGTTCAAGTTGGTTTCTTACTCCTGATTAATGAGTTTGGCTTTCCCTGGAACCCTAGGGAAGTGATCCAGCCAGAAGTCATGGAGGAGATGGTGGTTTCATGTGTGATTAAGCATCTCAATTTGGTTGATGCTCTCCAGTCCCTGATAAATTTCCAGTATCAGGAGGAACACGCTGAAGAGTATGATTTACTTTGTAAAATTATGGGAGAGACCTTTAAGAAGCTGAATGCCATGGAGAGACAACTGCAGGTAAAAAATAAAATTATTTAGAACAACAAAAGGCTTGTTTTGACAATAAAGGTGTGTTTTAGCACCAAAGAAATACAAAATGTACTCAGATTTCTTCTTCTAAAGTCCCTTCTCCACCTTAAGTGTGATTTTTGTTTCTCTGTCAGAGTGTGGCTGAGCTGGAGCAGAAGTGGCAGAACGAGGTGGATGATGCCATGCACGGGAAGCTGGAGAACAATGTCCCCTTTTTTTATGATTATCACTTCAATGAGGTGAGCCCTGGGGCTGCTGGGGGTGCTTGTGCCCTACTCTGCTTCCTCAAAACTTCATCCTGTTCATCCTTCTCCTTCCCTTTGTTTAGAGCAAGATGAAGGAGCTGGAGCTTCTGTGTTCAATGAAGGAAGTTTGTTTTGATGGGAGTGATCTTGAGAACGTGGTTCTGGCATTAAGGTCAGTATTAGAGAGCATTAGGCCTCAAAGGAGGGGCAGCTTCAGGGGAATTCCAGGGAGCTCCAGAAGTATCTGATTAAATGATTAGGAACTTCTGTGCTAAATATATTAATACCTACAATTCCTTGTGTTTGCTAAGGGAATTGTGCTGGCCAATTATTTATTTCTTCCATTTTTTTTTCTTTCCCCTTTGTTGGCATAGAACAGACTGATGCCATGAGTCCTCTTTAGCTGACCTTTCCCACAGTAACCCTTCCTTTCTGAAAGCATTCAAACATCAATTTGCCTTCTTTTACTTCCCTTTCATAATCCTAGGGAGAAGTTCTTCCAGGAGGTGAATTCACTCATCCAGAAGACCTCTCATCCCTTAGCAAAGACAAAAACCTTGGTGAAGAGCTTGATGAACAGAGCAGAGCTGTTGTTGCATGTGACCATTGCAGCACAGTCTGGGATCACAAGGAGCATATCTGGGACCCCTGCAGAGACTCCAGGTACATCTCTCATTACCTGCATTTTCTAAAGATACCTTTTATATCTTATTTTCCCTCTTTGCTTTAAATTAAACTATTTTTCCCTAAATTAAATTCATTCTTTTACAATAAATAAAGTTGAGTCTTTGTTTTCTGATTGCCATGATGATGGTAAATAAAAATCTGAGTAATGATAGGTGGAATTTAAACTTCAGTCTCCTGATTTATTGAGGAAAAAGACTTAACCAAACCAAAAGAAATCTGATTTGAAACAGTACCTAAAACCAGGAAAATCCCCAGAGCTGGTTTTCTAGTTTGTTTGTAATGAGATTTAATCATGTCTGAGCTATAATTTCCATACTCTCTTGTTTACATATTTCATATGAAAACATGACTGACTTGCAGTTCTCCTTCTAAATCTCCCTGGAGTAATTCTGAACATGTGCTGATTATTATTTTTTTAAAGCTACATTTGTAATTTTGTGAATTGAAGCCTTCCAGTTTGAATCTTTAACTCTCAACAGGCTTGAAAAAACAAGAAAATTCTCAGATCTGCATTGCACATTCTTACTTACCCTTGGTTTTCCCCACCCTGTGTTTCAGCTTCCACTGGGGTATCCACCAGTGATTTTAAAGCCAGATTGTAACTAATTCCCTGCACCAGGAATGACCTTTTGTTATCATTATTTTATAATACTTCAGCCTGTAAATCAGCCTCTGAGGCCAAGGTGATCTCCCACGCCGTGCGCCAGCCCGTGTTCCTGCGCAGCATGTCTGCCCCATCCGACCTGGAGATGATCGGCAACGAGGACATCGAGTTTGCCCGGGCCAGCCAGAGGTACAGCAGGGATTATTCCTTCCCATCAACCTCTGTGTTGTGATCAACTTGATCCAAATTTATCACTGCCAACACAGCAGGGTTGGTGGTGGTTGGATCAGCTTCCTGCTGCCAGGTGTAACGTTGCTGTTCCCTCGCAGGCGCCGGCACGTCACCAGCCACAGGAGCAGCTCCTTCACCCTGCTCCAGTCCCTGGCCATCGAGGACAGCAGGGACAAACCCACCTACAGTGTCCTGCTGGGGCAGCTCTTTGCTTTCATCGGGACAAACCCCGACCAAGCTGTACGTTGTTACTTCATTTCAAATTCCAACTTGCTCAGAAACAGGAGGTGTTTGTGTCTGACAAAAATCCCATCCCAAACCTCACAGGTGTCCAGCAGCAGCTTCCTGCTGGCTGCCCAGACCCGCTGGAGACGTGGGAACACCAGGAAACAGGCCCTGGTGCACATGAGGGAGCTGCTGACGGCCGCCGTGCGCGTCGGGGGCGTGACCCACCTGGTGGGCCCAGTGACAATGGTGCTGCAGGGAGGGCCAAGGTGGGTGCATCTCTCCAGAATTCAGTGCTTTGGTCTCTGTGGAAGGGAATAAATTGATTTGGACAAGGGAAAGCCAGAGGTGAGTAGCTGTGAGGGCACAAGTTGGCAGAGCTAAGGTTGCAACAAACACTTGTGGGGTGAGAAGGCAGAAACTTATAAGAAATGCTTTTAATTATCAGTAGATGAACTTTCATACTGGGCTGACATGTGCCCAGGTATGTAGAGAGGGTGTCCTTCTCTCTTGATTTAATTCTAAATTAATGTTAATTAGGTATTTGTGGTAGATTTAGCTGATACTGTCATCTAAATGTAGTAAATGTTTTGTATTTTGTTTGTAGTGAGATTTAATCATGTCTGAGCTATAACTACCACACTCTCTTGTTTACATGTTTCATATGTAAACACGAGTGACTTGCAGTTTTACTTCCAAGTTGACTAATTCTTAACATGCACTGATTATTGTTTTCTTAAAACTACTTTTGCAAGTTTGTGAATTGAAACCTTTCTTTCCCAATCTCTAAACCCCCACAGGATTGAAGAGCTGACGTGTGGTGGGATGGTGGAGCAGGTCCAGGAGGCTTTTGGAGAGACGATGACATCGGTGGTGTCCCTTTGTGCCCGGTACCCCATCGCCTGTGCCAACAGCATTGGCCTCTTGTGCACCATTCCCTACACAAGGTGTGCAAGGGCTTGGGGAGGGCAAGGGGGGCTTCCCCACCTGGCCTTAGTAGGCTTTGCCTTAAGGAGAAGCATTAAATAGTATAAATACATCCCCTTTCCTCATCATGAGGAGCATCTGAGAACATCCAGGTAAATTCCCTCACAATTTCATCTGTGGAAGACAAGGGAGAGGCAGAACCATCTTTCTGCCAAGTGAACTAATTAATTACTGAGTTAACAGCAACTTCTGGATTCCCATTGTGATGGAAAAGTTAATTCCAACCTGAATTTCTCCTGCAGGAGCGAGGAGAAGTGTCTGGTGCGTAGTGGCCTGGTCCAGCTCATGGACAGGCTCTGCAGCCTGAGCAGCCAGACAGAGTCCAGCTCAAATGAAAAACAGACCAAGAAACAGAAGGTGGCCACCATGGCTTGGGCTGCCTTCCAGGTGCTGGCCAACCGCTGTGTGGAGTGGGAGAAGGAAGAAGGTAGGAACACTGGAAATATCTGCTGTGTGTGTTAGAACTGTCTGAGGAGTGGTGTAAATGTATTTAAAATAGGGCACTCATTCACCATGGCTTGAGGCTCTGTGGATTCTTAAGAAGCGAGTACAAAATTCAGTGGATTTTCTTCTTGTTGTTTTTTAATTCTGGATTTTTTCCTCCCCATAGAAATAATTTCAAGTTTTGCCACGTGATTCTATCTAAGTGCAATCTGAGAACCTGGAGATTCTGAGCCATCATTTGGCATTTCTCCCCTGGTAGAATTCACCCATAACACACTTAGACTTACAGTCACGTGGCTGTTGGCTAATGGTGGATGTATCAGGTGGTTTTTTTGGTGTGTACATTGATTTTTGTGGATTACAGCTGTGTGTTCTTCCATCCTTTCCAAAGGGGGTTCCACAGATGCCGTTCACTCTGGGCTGGCCAGGCAGGTCTCCAGCCTTCTCACCAATCACCTGGCCAGAGCCACCGAGTGCTGTGGCAACCAGGCTGCAGGGAATGATGCACTGCAGGATGTCCTCAGCCTTCTGAATGACCTCTCAAGGTACCAGGCCTTTGCTCTGGAGTATTTTCTTCCTGTGTTCCAAAGCCTGTGTGGGATCTTTTGTGGATTTTTTTAAACCATTCTAAAACTGACTGTTAATCTCAGTGTTTAATCAGTGCTGTCAGGTTAGGGAAGAATTGCTACAAATGTTTTGTCAGACACTGAAATTGCTTTTAATACATCTTGTTAATAATTTAGTTGGTTTTAATTTCAAGATTGTTTTCCCTTTCAGGAGTCACATAGGTAAAGCCATCCTGAGCCAGCCAGCCTGCGTGTCCAAGCTTCTGTCCCTTCTCTTGGATCAGCGTCCTTCTCCAAAGCTGGTGCTTATAATCCTGCAGTTGTGTCGTGCTGCTCTGCCTCTCATGAGTGTTGAGGACTGTGGAAACGTGGAATTGCCTCCCTGGAGTTACTCAGTGCCCTCTCTGAACAGCGAGCAGGATGATCCCAGTGACCCAGCCTCCAAGATTGCCTCCCTGCTGCTGGCAAAGCTGGCGGATTATGTCGTGCCAGGTACCAGCAGCTGTTTGGTGTTGTGCCTGAGGGACTTGTGTTTTATGGAATACTGGAATGAAAAGGACCTTAAAGCCCATCCAGTCCCACCCCCTTCCACAGCTTCAGCTATCCCAGGTTGCTCCAAGCCCCGTCCAACTTGGCCTTGGGCACTTCCAGGGATCCAGGGGCAGCCACAGCTTCTCTGGGCACCCTGTGCCAGGAGCTTTTGTATTGACAGAAAGCTCAAGTATTGGGAGGTAGCTGATAAGTCACTGAGAGCAGGATATTCCTGTGCCTTTCTATCTGCCTCCTAATTTCCCTGGCCTCAGACCAAAGTGGGTGTCTCAGTGATGTTTCAGACACATCCCAGATGTGTCAGCATCAGTTCCAAGGCTAAGAAAATTCATGGTTGTGTTTCTTTTTCTTTTTTCCTTTCTACTTCAAGGCTGCCAGACAGTCCTTTCTCCAACTGCCTCTGAGCCAGATACTACCTTGGCAAAAGCCAGCCCTAAAAATTCCATAAAAGGTGATAAAGATCCCGGAGAAGAAAGCGAGGCAGTAGATGGTAAACTCTCTATTTTTATCCATAAAAGAGAAGATCAGTCCTCCCATGAAGTCCTTCAGCCTTTGCTAAGGTAATCGCAGCTCACTGGATTGGAATTAGAAGGGATTTGGCAATTCCCTTTATCTCCTCTTTTTTTCCAGTGCTGCAGCTGCAGAAAAATATATCCTAGATATGAGAGTAAATGGGAAAGCCAAGTGTCTGCCCAGTGTGTTTACTGGCAAAGCAGTAAGATAATGCAAAGGAATATGGGATCATCTTCATCTGTCTGAAAACAATCTCATGAAAAATTAGCTTCTTAGACTCAGTGTTTCTGATGGAATATCATTTATCTTATTTATGGTGTGACAGGCTGGGCAGGACTAACAAATAGAGCTGTCAAGGCAAAATGGCTTTAAAAGCACTGCTTTAATAATGCATAAGCTGGACAATAATTTGCTATTAAACATTCTTTAGTATTCTCAGCACCCGCCTGGATGTTGGGATCACTGAATGTCAATGCTGTCACCTCTTGCATTTTATGTTATTTGTTTCATCTTCCCCCACTCCGTGGGTTGATTTTGAACCCATACTCTAAAAATTACTCTAAAAGGGACAAGTGAAAGGTGAACTCGGAGCCCTGAGCATTTGTGATCAATAAAAAGCATTTCATGAGGCTTCTTCCTAAAGGGGGGAAGGGTGAAATTGCTTTGCAAATAACTGCATTTAATAGGATTAAATTTCCTCTGTAAATGGGCTATGTCCTTAACTGCCTAATATTTCTCTTGCTATTGAGCATTTAGCTGCAAGGGTGGCTTCAAATCATTTCAAACCACCCATAATATGTGAAATTGGGCTGTGTAGCTGAGCTGTGTTTTCCAGCAGTCAGAACAAAGCTCCTGTGTTTTGTTTCCCCTCCAACAGTAGCTCAGAAGGTCGCCCATTCCGACTGGGAACTGGAGCCAACATGGAGAAGGTGGTGAAGATGGATCGGGACATGACAAAAGTAAGAGGAGAAATAACTAAAGAGTTGCTCAACATCCTAAAAATTAGTGGCCATCAGAATTCTTGGGCTTTACTGATGTGAAGACTCCTTTGTTAAATATTGTTTTATTCATCATTTACCTCTGTAAATACAGATCCAGTACAGGGATAAATGATGAAAAGAATTTCAGCTGATGCTTCCTCCAGCTGTTGTAGGTCAGGTTTAAGCCCTTTTAATATTCTCTTTCCTGAAGTGTTTCATGCACGTTGATAATGCAAATTTTAAGCCACACACTTGAATTAAAATTTCATGTCTATTTTCAGACATGTTCTTGAGTGTTTGCACCAGAAATACTCATTGGTGGCTTTTTGATCAGAGAAACTGAACTGTTAATTAAAGAATGGAATGTTACAGGCTGTGGATTGATCCCTGATCTCTCTGTAGATGATAAAAAGCAAGAGACAGAACTTGTCTGTGACTAACACACGCCCAGGAGGGGCTTTTGCTGTGTTCTCAGCACTTTCATGTGAGCAGAGTGACCAAACAGATCTGACATCTGCCTCCCGTGGCAATTTCCTTTGCAGAGTGGCTGCTGTGAGGTCATTACAGAAGAAGCTGCTGCAGCTCTTAGAAAGGCAACCAAGTGGGCACAATCTGGGCTGATAGTGAGTGTGGGGCCACCCATAGAGACTGTCAACCCAGAGAGCAGCAGTGGCTTGTCCACTGGGGACAAAAAGAAGACTGCACAAACTTCCATTTGCAGGGAGAGGAATTCAGACCTCGCCAGGTAAATCCCTCAGTCCGCATTCTGCATTTCTCTCTACCAATGTTTGTAGTGCTCCCAAAGATAATCTGGCTGTTCATAAACTTCCTTTTCCTTTTTTTTTTTGTCTATATCTTGTTGACAACTGAAGCTTCTTTTCCTTCTGTGGTTTTGAACTGAATGATCAAATTGCCTTTGTCTCCTGCCCAGGACGGATCCGGTGAGGCCGTTCATCAGTGGGCACGTGGCAAACAGCATGGCAGCAGAGGTGATTGCCCTGCTGCACAGCCTGCTCATGGCCCCAGAGTCCAATGCAGCCCAGATCTGGACAACAACTGCTGAAAAAGTGAGCAAACACAACCATGAGTGGCACATTCCTCCTTGGGGGTTGGGTAGTTAAGAGAATCTAAAGATTAGCAAGGCCTTAGATGCTCCATTCTGATTTGCACAGACCCAGCCCTTTCTCAGCTGTCTCAATGTGGGACAAATACTCAAAATTTATCCATCATTAGATAATGTGCTGTCATTCTTTTCAGGCATTAACAGGGCTCTTTGTTGGGGAGTTCCCTTGCCTGTGGCAAGTTATTTTACCTTGGCTATTCTTTTGGCTGTGGCCTCTGAGGGTACAAAGTGTTGGCTGGAACAAAACACGTTGGGTTTGTGTTCCTCTGAATCCTGCAGCACCTAATCTCTTCCAAAGACTTTTGCCAAGATTATATTTTATCCTAAAAGTTACATGGGAATGGTCATGGCTTTGATGGTGCTCACACTTCAGAGAACTTGGAATATTCTGAGTTACATAATTCTCCTTAAGAACAAAAATAATTCTTCTGAGACTGTGTGGGCTGGAGGCTTGGGGCATTGGTTTTTGTTGGAATTGTGCTTTGAAGTCGTTCCCTGGCATTTTTGCTTCTGTCTTCAGGTTCTGTCTCGGGCTCTGATGTACATTCCACAGCTTGGGAAATATGCAGAGAGCATTTTGGAGAATGGGAGTAGCAGTGGAAGGAAACTGGCTAAACTTCAAAGGATTGCTCGGCAGGCAGTGGCTGCCCTGTGTGCTCTGGGTGGCTTTAAGGAGACAATTAAAATAGGTTCTGAAGTTCAGGTAATTCAGTGCTGTTCATATTTGATTTCTTAGATGAGAATTGCTGCTCTCCTGAGGTTTTCCCCGCACTGGCATCCTTGGGAGCAGGATGTGCTTGTGGAACTGCAGCTTGTGGAGCTTGTTTCCTACAACACCCCCCTGTGCTTGTGTGTGCAGTTGGTGTGTGATGTCAGACACTGATTCCTGGTTGTAACACCTTCAATCTCATGCAGCTCTTCTTTGGTTGTAGGTTTTAGGCAAAGGAATAGCAGGAAGCATTGGAGTTGTGGCATCTATTAATGAGCAAGAAGGTATAGCCACGGTCAAATTCCCACCCACTACTATAGACACTAGAAAGACCTCCCAGGCATCAGACACTTTAACTATTCCATTATCTAGGCTCTGTGTTCCAAGATCTGAGGTATGGGAGTTTTAAACATCCAATATTCAGTATAATCTTGATTCCTGCTTTATTTCTGTCACAGCATACTGACTATTAATCTACAGCACGTAAAAAAGAAGTGTTTCATCTTTGCTTATAAATGATTTGTAATGTTTGCCTTATTTTTTAAGCATATATTAACCATGTGTTTAAGTTCTCATTCAAGTAACATAAATATTCATCTTTTGTGCTTAAATATATTCCACTGCATACTGGGTTGGGGGTTTTTTGGTTAATTTCTGGCTTAATTTGGGGTTTGTTTTTTTTCTTTTATTGGTGTTTGGTGCTGATTTTGTGATAGTAAAATCTAAGAATTAACTCCAGGTAATAAAACACCCTCATTTCTTAGAAACTAACTACTTGAATTTAACTTTTTACCGTGCCCCCCCACCATCAGGCATTGCCTCTTCATAAACTGTCCATTACTGAGAAGGTAGTACAGGCAGTCCAGTCCATGTTGCTCCCTCAGGAGGGAAGTCTCTCTATTCACACCTCACTTCCTGCAACAGGAGATGGCTCAACCCCAGTAATGGCAGTGGTCCGGCTCCTTGCTGAAATTAGAACCAGGTGAGTCCTGGCTTTGTGCACAGACATCCCAGGGGATTGCATGAGTTCTTCTGCCCTTCCTCTGGGGGTGTGCAGCAAGGGACTGCAGAAGTTCCTCTTTGCTTCCTTTTAGTGTCTGGATGTTGTTCATGAGTGTCCCTGTAACACACCCAGCAAATGCTTCAATAAATCCATTTATGAAGCAGGGAAAAGCTGCCTTTGGGGAGGGTCCAGCTAAAATCAGGGTTAAGACCACCCTTAAACCACACTTGAATTCACTACTGTAGAGCCAGCTTTGAATTCAGCACACACTTTGTAACCCTTTAAATGCATTATTTTTCTGTTCAGAGCATGCCTGGTGATGGCTCAGCTGTTGGAAGACAGCTCATTCTGTGAAGAATTCATTCAACAGTGCCCAGCTGCTGTAGAAGTTCTGAATTTGGTGGCCCAGGAGTGCAGCCCTGGTATGTAGCCAACACCTTCTTGGCATATTCAGGTCAGAGACATCAGCTTTTAAAATCATTTCAGTGTTTTCTCCTCCAGCTACTCAGAGTTTAGGAACTGGCACAGGACAGAGTGTCTTGTCACAGTTGCAGAGCTGCTGATGGAAGAGCAGCTAATATAATCAGCCTAAATCATTGAACATTAGGCATTCATTTAGGCCAGAACAGGATTATTCTGTATCAAAGAAGCAAGTCCTGGTTCTCTTCTGTACTCTCCGCTTCCCTTGCTTCCAGCATATCCTACTCTGCATTCCTTGATATTATCATTTGCATGTTTTCTTTTTATGACCTTTTTGCTGCTTTTTGCAGTGCTTTGTTATATTCCTGATCCTTGAGCTCTCCTTGTTTAAGGATAAGTGCTGGGCCAAGCAGAAATCTTAGCTCAGGGGCAAGTTTCTAGGAACATGCTAAGGAAAAAGTGGCTGAAGTGAAGGGTAGGAGCCAAGGGATTGAGGTGTAAAAGGGCAAGGACTAATTTTTGTGACAGCAGCCATAAATCTTTTTGCTTTCCTGCCTTTGCTGGGCCATAAACTTGCTCACTAATTTTACCTTTATATCTTAATTAACACAACAGTGTCTTTGAAAACCAAATTCAAATTAAACTCGAGGAAACACTTGCATATGTTATATTTTACCCATTGTTTAGGTAAGTGAGGCTGATCAAACCTCCTCAAAGTGCAGATATCATATTTCTTTCTGTATTAAGATTGCACTGTTGGACTGGAGGGAGCAGCTGGAAGCTGATGCCTGGTGTGGGTTGTTGTTGCAGGTGAGAGGCTGGTGGTTGTGGAGATGCAGTGTGAGAGGTTACGGATGTTGTACCGGGACTGTGCTCGGCCCCCTCCTCCTCCCCTGCAAGCAGACAGGAGACAGGTGAGCACAGGAACGCTGCTGAGCCTGGGAGAACCCCCTGCTGCTGCCCAAACTGGGGGCATTCTTCTTAAAACAGCTCATTTAATGTGAATTTCTGTGTTGGGATGTCATTTGTTGGAGTTGTATTAAATGTGCCCCTCATAAACTGTGTGGTTGTGTTTTAGTGGGTGACTTGAATTGTGATTGGTAGAATAAACTGCTCTGTTGTGTCTGCAGCCCAAAGAAATCACGTGGAGCCCGTCCAGGGTGTTCCCCCCAGTAAGAGCCTGCATGTTCTCCTCACACCTCACTGCTGTGACCTTCCTGGCTGATCCCAGTGCAGGTGGGGGACTTCCTCGGGGCACCTTTATCTATGCCACCTCCCCAGTGCCAGTACAGGTGAGACCTCACTTTGTCATTGAATATCCAGCAGGGCATGAAAAGGAAAAGCAAGAAAATTGCCTCTTTAACTTCTGTTTTGTAAATAACCATTTAAAACGTGTTATTATTTTTATTTCTAGGCACCATCATTCTACTGGGAAATTGAAGTGGTTTCCTATGGAGATACAGATGATGACACTGGGCCAATAGTTTCCTTTGGATTTGCCACAGAGGCTGAAAAACGGGATGGGGCTTGGACAAACCCAGTGGGCACCTGCCTCTTTCACAAGTAGGTTGGAGATGCACATCAAAAACCATTTTTCAGCAGATTGGGGAGGAGGCTGTAGTGGGCAATACATACTTTTAAATTGAAATGCTAAAATGATGGACTGGAATATCTTTGCAAAATCAGGAGAGTTGAGTTGCCTTTTGAGTATCACAGCTTTGGTGGGTGGTGATTCTGCTCTGGCTCAATGCTCTGTCTGACTGTGTCCTTGTTGCCCCTCAGCAATGGGCGAGCAGTGCATTACAATGGCTCCAGCCTGCTGCAGTGGAAGAGTGTCAGACTGGATGTGACTCTTTCCCCTGGTATGTGAGAGCATGGCTAAAATCCTTACCTGCTCCATCAGAAAGTCCTCTAAATGTTAAGGAAATGCTGGATGAGAAAACTGATTAAATCCTTTTTATGATTGTGTTTTTCTCCAGGTGATGTAGCAGGAATTGGATGGGAAAGAACAGAAGGAACTCCCCCTCCTCCAGGGCAGCCAGCAAAGGGCAGAGTTTATTTTACATATTGTGGGCAGAGACTTGTGCCCTACCTAGAGGATGTGTCTGGTGGAATGTGGCCAGTTGTCCACATTCAGAAAAAGGCAAGTTTGTAAGACACAGAAATATGTCACTTAATATACTTTTAGAAATATTAAAAACATTATATAAAATATTGAACCTGCTCTGTAGAAAAGCAGATTGATAGCTTTTACTTTTCTTGGGTAGGTCGAGGTATTCATTAGCCCTCCCAGGTGCATGTGTCGTGTCATTATTTTGGTTTCCCCTGCCCATTAGCAGTGTGCAGCTGGCCTGGCAGGATGCCTTGTGCTATGCCAGGGGCTCCTCTTTTAGCATTCCTGGCCAGCAGTGGCCTCGCTTCAAAGCACCCAGCTCAGGCCTCTGCAGCTCAAAGCTGGAAATCAAGCAAGTTCAAAGCATGTCTTGAGCAGCTCAAAGCTTTCCCAGAGTGCCAGCTGGGGATCCTGGTGGTGGGGAGGTGCGATCAGCTCCTGCCTGGAGCAGAGTGAGGGCTCGGAGCAGGATCTGAGAGCTTCCCTGGATCCTCTTGCAGAACACCAAGGTGCGGGCAAACTTCGGCTCGCGGCCGTTCGCCTACGCTGAGGGCCAGGCTCACCGCAACGCCGCCGACCTGTGCCTGGACCTGGCCGAGGAGATCAGCGCCAACTTCGAGGCGCTGCCCTTCGCCATGGCCTCGGACAGTGACAACGACGCCGGCACCAGCATCGCCTCCGACCCCGGCACCCACGGGCCCCCCTGCAGGATCGCCGCCGTGGCCACGGCTCAGCAGCGTAAAGTGACATTCGCTCCTTTTAAAGCTCTCCCAGCAGAAATGCCAAGCAAGGGAAGAGGATTTAAGCCCAGCCTGGCTGCAGGCCTTAGTGCTTAGGTTGTGCCTGTTTAGGTTGGGGCAGTACCACAAGTCAAAGCAGTGTTTATGTGATTTTAGACAAGGCAATTAAAACCGTCTTCTTTGGTCTCCTCTGTTAATTATTGGTAATTAACGTAGCTACAATGAGAAATGATCTCATTAGGGCTTGGGGTACAATAGGATGTCACGGTGGATTGGATCAGCCAATTGGTTATGCTGTGTCAAAAGGCATTGCATTCCCACCCCCTGACTGGAGAGCATGGAATGCTGTGTATCTCCAATTTCATGGGATGTCTTTGCATGCATTATCATCTCATTATTTCTGTCTGTGTCTTGCAGAGTATGACAGTGACACATCCTGCCACTATAAAATGGAGCTGAGCTATGAGAACTTCATCACCTCAGGCCCTGATCCTCACCCTCCTCCTATTGCAGATGATGAAAGTGATGATGATGATGACGATGATATTCCCAGGGTGAGGAATGTGGCAAACTCTACCTCCTTTACTTTAGAGCCTAAAACCAGATCTTGTCATTTAGATTTTGAAATTTTGCCACACAAGAGGTTTTCTTTCTTCCCTAACAAAAATAGGGAACTTAGCACTTCTTCCTGTTCTAAAACACTTCTGTCTTTGTAGGAGGATCATTATGCCCTCTTGGTCAAAGCCTGGGAAACCAAAGTTTTCCCTACAATTAGAAGAAGATTCCGTAATGAGGCTGAGAGGAAGTCTGGGCTGGATCAGATTAAAGGAGCTTTACAGTTAGGTATGGCTGTATTTATTTCCGTGCATGTTGTTTTCTGTGATGTGCAGGAAGTCTGAGAGAACACTTGTGTTTCTTTCATGTTTTACTGTATTCAGGGCCATAAAACTTTAGAAAATATTCACTTGCTGTTTCCCTCTTTTCCCTCAGTGCTTAAAATTTGGTTTGTGCTCCTGCTTTAACACTTTTACTATGTTGAACTATTTAAGTAGGGAAAATGGTTTAAGAAATAGTGACAGAATTCGTTGTGATGTGGATACAGAAACATTCTGGAATAATAGTTAGGGAAGAAACTACATCCATGCATTTTCTGTCTATGACTATTAAGGCAAAACTTTTCAGGTTTAAATAATAATAAGGGGAGATTTGGGAGTTTTGTAGAATTCAGGTCTGGCAGGACAATGTGTTTGTGTGGAAGTCACATAAAGAGTGAGGTAGGAATTCTGAGCCCTCATGAGAAGCTCAGGAAAAGCTTTCTCAGGAACTCTCCCAATTTCCATCTTTCAGCCTGACCGAGAGAGTATTTAAGTAACTGGAAAATTCACCTGCTTGGGATCTTAATGAGAATAACAACTTATTTCAAGTGGCTGAGGGAAGTAACTCGCACTCCCTCCTGTCTTTCAGGAATGGTTGACATAGCAAGGCAAACTGTGGAATTCCTGTACGAGGAAAACGGAGGCATCCCCAGGGATCTCTACCTTCCCACCATCGAGGATATCAAAGATGAGGCAAACAAATTCACCATTGATAAAGTACGGAAAGGTAAGGGCAGCACAAGGGATCCTGAGGGGTAAAGAAAAGCTTCGAGGCTTTGGGGATGTACTGCAGAAATTGTCACCTGAGGAAAACACCTTCAAAGTGGTGTCCCTTTCTCCAGGTCTCACCGTGGTGACACGCTCTCCTGACAGCAACAACGTCACCAGCAGCGCTGTGGGAACAGCTCTACCCAAGTTTGCCATTCGGGGCATGCTGAAGACATTTGGCCTTCATGGGGTTGTTCTGGATGTGGACTCAGTGAGTAAAGACACACTGGGAGGTCTTCTAATGATCATCACACAGCTGGGAGCAAAAATTGCTCAGGGTGCTGGTTTGGGGCTCTCTTGGAAGGAAGAATGTGGTTATAGTTATTGTGTTACTGACAGTGTGGGTTTGGTGTTGCAGGTGAATGAGCTGGTGCAGGTGGAGACCTATCTGCGGAGTGAGGGGGTGCTGGTGAGGTACTGGTACCCCATTGACATGTTGGAAAGGCCACCTGCAGGATACAGGAGGACTGCAACCAACGGATTGGTCACCCTGGATAACACCAACATCCAAATTCACAGGTGAAAAAGGAGATGTAGTTACAAGGCACTTTATTACCTGAAGAGCATTTTCTGTAGTACAGTTACATGCTACAGCTTTGTTTTAAGCAGTACAGACTTCTGAATCTTATTGTCGTGGTTGGATTTAATGTTAAGGAATTAATAGAATTAATGTTTGTGTTCCCTAGGGAGCTGTTGAGGAGTGAAGCTGCCCTGGCCAAGCTCTACTGTCGCATGGCTCTGCTCAATATTTTTGCTCCCAAATCTCCCCACATGTTCACCCGGCTGTTCCACATTCCTGCCATCCGGGATATCACCCTGGAGCACCTGCAGCTGCTCTCCAACCAGCTTCTTGCACCTCCTCTTCCTGGTAAACACTTGGTTTTGTCACATCCCTTCTTTGGTACTGTTTTTCTGGGGATAAAAAAATTAATGATTTTGGTATTTCTTTATTAGCTGATTAATAATGATGATATTTAAGAATGAGCTGGGCTGATCCCACAGCTCCATGTTTGCTCTTGCCAGGGTCTGGGCTGAGGCTGGTGAGGGGCACAGCTGGCATGGAGAGGCCATCTCAGCCACAAGGCTGGGCCTGGGTGGATCCTTTCTCCTGCTGACTTTTAGACAAGGAGTTTTCCACTTGAAAACAGCGGTTGGGAATCTTCCAGGTGTTTCACAGCTTTTGTTTCCCAGGCTACGTAAACATTTGGAGTGATCTCCAGATTTGTGTTTTCCTTGTTATTCCAGATGGAACCATCAGCTCAAGCTCCATTCTCTTAGCCCAGTCCCTGCAGCACTGCATCCATTCCCAGACCTGTGCTGCCACAGACCTCTTCTACCAGGGCAATTCCCAGGCCATCAGGGAGTGGCTCACTGTGGCCATTACTCGGACACTGCATCAGGGAGAGGAGAGTCTGTTGGACCTCACCAAACAGATCTGCTCCTTTCTGCAGGTAAAACGCTCACTCATGTTTCATGGGAGTGTTGGCTTCCCTTCTCAGAAGCCCTTGTTCTTTGTGTGATTGTCATTTCCATGATGATGTCCCTCACAGGGAATTGTTTCTCTGGATGGATTCTATTATCCTGATTGTAGTGGGCACACTGAAAACAGAAGCAGTAGCAATGCTCTGGATTGAATTAAAATGAAGTGGCCTCCCACTGTGTTGTAATTTGCAATTAATTAAATATATTGGCTATAGAGCACTCTATAAATAAAGAAGAGGGAGGAGGTTTGCTGCTGTTTGGGAGCTTTCATGATGAATTGTCCTGTTACAGGCGGCACCAGAACAATTTCCTGCCGAAGAATTCCCAATTTCCGAATCCAAGGTCAACATGGATGTGAATTTTCCTGGGGCTGCCTTTGTGATTGTGTCCTGCAAGGAAAGTCAGTCTGGGTTCCGAAAAGAGTGAGTCATGGAGGGGGCAAAGCTGGGCCTGAGTCTGACAACCCTGGGCATGGAGTTACTTTTTTTTTTTTTTTGGAGTTTTCTTTTCTCTGAGACTTATTCTGAGTGGTGGCTGGGACCGTTTTCCAGCAGGTTTGAGGCTAACCAAGCTGTGCTGCTGTTTCCCCAGCTCGTCCCTGTACAAGGCCCCCTGGGCTCGGGTGCTGGTCTATGGGCTGGGGCACAAGGTGAAGAGGAATGGGCAGCTGAACCTGATCGAGGCCGTGTGCTATCCCCGCGACGCCTCCCCCACCAACACCGGCCTGACGCCGCCCCCCACCACCAACCAGTACCCGGCTGTCATCACCCCCACGGACAGGGTGCACATCAAACTGGGTGAGCACGGCCACGGGGCCAGGGAAAAGCCTGCACTGAGCTCTCAGAGCTGAGAACAGTCTCACTGTGGCCTCTGCAGCACCTTCCTCTGTGGTCCCTGGTCCTAGCAGCGGTTGGGACAGGATTTTGGTAAAAGGAATTAATTCTTAACCAAAAAAGCCTGGTTTTATAAACATTGGCAGACCAAAACATCCTGATTTTTATATTTCAGGAGTCCACCCAGCAGTGTTTGTATTCAAAGTATTTTATTCAAAATACAAATTTCTGCAGTGTTGGTGCTGTTGGTGTTTGAGGAGCTCTTTCAGATGGAGAATATTTTTTTATTTCTTTTTTCAGTGTTTATAGGACCCTCTTATCCACAGAGTAATACATCTCCAGTGTAGCTGGTTGCCCCAGCTTTTCCAGCAAGAAGAATCATTAATATTCTTTTTACTCTCTCCCAAAGGGAGAGACAGTGGGATTTAGAGCAGTGAAGGTGACTGGGTGCAGCAATTTCTTAAAACTTCCCCTTTAAGATCGTAAAGTTGTTCTGTTGATGTTGTTTTCAGTACCCATCAGACAGAAAAAAAATGATTTTGGGGGGAAGTTCTGTGTGTATGTTTAGATATGTTCAGGCTCAAAATTACTCTGTTTCTTTATGTGAATAAAATGTTCTCTGTATATTTATAATTATAGATTATATTAACTTACCAATATAGAGAAACATTCCTATTTGTTCATTACAAGGTGCTGCAGAGAGAACTCTCACTTAACATAAGTTTAGCCTTGAAAAAATCTTAAATGTTCCTACTTTTACTTTATCAATGCTCAGAATCATGATAAGGATTTTCTTGGACCTTTTTGCTTAGGAGTGTCTCCTCCTCCTGGAGCTGTGTTGGTCTTGCATTCCCTGCCTTTGGAATTCCCCCTGGCAATGGCATTCACAGAACAGCTCTTAACCTGGAAATTAGAAGATGGGGATGGAAAATCTGAAGATGAACTGGATACTATTCCTGCCTCAGTTCTCTTGCAAGTAGTGGAATTTTTAGGTGAGAATGGGGTATTTCCTTAGTAATGAGCACTGATAATGTGCTGGCTTAGGAGGAGAGTTTAGGAAACAAAAACTACAGTTGAAATTTTCTGTGCTCTTCCACTATAATGAAATTTTCTTCAAACTCTAGAAATTTTCTGTTCATCTGCAGTTTTTGGAATAACCTTCCTGTCTTTCTTACTGCTGCCATGACACTGAAATGAGCTTTTCTGGTGCTTTTTTAAATGTTCCTTTCTGCTGAGAGTGAAACACTGCTGACTGCCATGCCTTGCTTTCCTCACACAGGCAACTTCCTCTGGACAACTGACATGGCAGCGTGCGTGAAGGAATTGATCTTTCACCTCTTGGCTGAGCTGCTTCGCAAAATCCACAACCTGGAGCAGAAAAAGAATCCAGCAGGATTGTCCTCATCCATCGCCCTGCAGCTCAACCCCTGCCTGGCCATGCTCATGGCCCTGCAGTCAGAGCTGCACAAGCTCTATGATGAGGAAACCCAGAACTGGGTGTCTGGGAATGCCTGTGGTGGCTCTGGGGTTGGAGTGGCCGACCAGGGAAGATTCTCCACCTACTTCCATGCCTTGATGGAAGTGTGCCTGGCTGTGGCAGAAGTCACCTTGCCCATTAACATGAGTGTGACAGCCAATGTGATCTCATCCACCAGTGCCCCAAATCTTAGTGACTCCTCCTCCTCCTCCTCATCTTCCCCAGGACAGACACCACAGAGCCCAAGCTTGCTGTCCAAGAGGAAAAAGGTCAAAATGAAGCGGGAAAAAACCTCATCCTCGGGGAAAAGGGCTTCATCCAGGGCGGCCGAGACGGACGCAGCGCTCCTCAGCATCGGGGGCAGCAAGCCTGAGGACATGCTGTGGTTCCACAGAGCTCTGACCCTGCTGATAATCCTCAGGCACCTGACCAAGAAGGACCCCCAGGGGCTGGGTGTGACCAACGACGCTGTGGCAGACGCCTGCCAGGCCCTGGTGGGGCCCACGGCCCACAGCCGCCTGCTGGTCATCTCCGGCATCCCCACGCACCTGGAGGAGGGCACCGTCAGGAACGCCATCAGGAAAGCCTGCAACGCCCACGGCGGGGTCTTCAAGGATGAGATCTACATCCCTTTGCAAGAAGAGGATCCCAAAAAAGCCAAGGACAAAGCGGAAGGAGGCGAGTGCAGGACGGAGCTGGAGAAGCCAACGGTTTCCAGCAGCGCCGACAGTTTGGACATCAGCAGCTCCAGCAGCGTCACCCCCGCCATGAGCGTCAGCGCCTCGGCCTCCACCAGCCAGGCTTCCCTCTGCAGCTCCCAGGGGATATCCAGGACCGTCAGCGACATCTCCGTGGACCAGTTCCAAGCAGGGCTGGAGCTGGCCATCCCGCCCGGCTTGCTGGAGCAGCCGCACGTGGTGTCCAGCCAGGAGAGTTTGGATCTTTCCCACTGCAGCACGGGCAGCCTGGGCAGCCTGGGCAGCCTTGGGGAACCGCTGGACAACGTGGAGACGGCATCGGTGTCGGACGTGGGCTCCATGTACACGGTGACGTCTCTGGACAATCAGCCGCTGCTGTCGCGGCCCATCAAGGGCTTCGCTGTGGTGGAGGTAAGGGAGAGGGGCCTCTGGAGCCAGGGTTTTCTGGGAGAAATGGGATCTCACTCTAGGAACTGGTTTTTCCATGGGTGCAGGGTAGATGTGTGTCTAAGAGCATGGGAGACTGGGAGTTCTCAGCTTGAACAGGATGGCTGAGGAGCACAGAATTCCATTCTCCACATTCACGGTCCTGGGAACAATCCCTGCCTCTCAAGGGACAGAGGGCACCCAGTAGTGGAGTGATCCAGCAGCAAATGGAGAACAGAAGGAAATAGGGGAGAACTTTTGTGTGTTCTGGCTTGTAGAGCTCATTTTCAGCTTTTGGAGTGCTGCTGAAGCCAAGACCATAAATTAATTCCTAAGGGATTAAATTCCTGGAGGATTGGTAGCTGTGGAGTACAGCAGCCAGTGTAGCTTCCAACTGAGGAAATGTTTAAACTGCTTTGCAGAGGTTGGGAGAACATGTCAGGGGAAAGATCAATTCATTTCCTCTTTCATGTGGCTTTCTCTAAGGTTTGCTTGGCCACTGCTGCGATGAATTTAGAGATTGGAGCCCTTTTGGTTTGACCCACAAGACAATTATTTAATGTTTAATCAGTACATTTTCACCTATTTTGAACCACCTATACATCCCTCTATAAAGCTACTTCAGGAGAGATGATAAATTTTGTTGCTGTCTGGTTCCAAGTTAATTTTTAAAAGCATTGTGGGTGGTTGCCATCACTGCTGGGTCACTCAAGGTGTTCAGCTCTGCACAAGAACATTCCTCTCTGCTGCTTCCATGAATTGCGTGCTGCAGATTTATCAGGAGCTTCCAAAAGCACAGCCATTCCTGATAGCCTGGGAATGAAGAGAGATGTTTTTGTATAGTCTGGGATTGTATCAGTTCCTCTTTTAGAAGAAAATCAGCTTATTCAGATGGAAACTGCGAGTTGCTATTCTTGAGCTGTTAATTGACGTGAAGACATCATTGAAATAAAGCATTAAGTGTGGAGAGAGAGCTGCCAGAGTGTTCACATGGAAACTATTCCAAGTCTGGAGCTGCTCTGGTCGTGGTTATTCTAGGAATCAAAGGAAGCTGCTGTTCCCCTTCCCAATCTGTGTAGCTGAGGCTTCAAGGCCTGTGCTAATTGAGATTTTTCAGAGTGGAGGATTGAGGCAGGGACAGCAGAGTTACAAATAATGCCAGCTTACCTGGCTGACACCCTCAGCTCCTTCCCTGCTGTTCCCAAGGGCTGTCTCCATGCTGAGAAATGGGATAGCTGGATCAGAGCTGTGCCTGGTTAACTCCTAGCATGGATGGAATCTCCATGTTCTCAGAAAGGATCTTTTCTAGGTTGAACCTGAATTTTGCCATCAGATTATCAATGCAGCAGAGAAAAGCAATAATGATGATCTGGATGGGGAGGGGGAAGAAGCTTAAACCCCAAATTCCTATGAATGGAAGTGAGTTTGTTTTCTCAGAAGTGCCATGAACTAATTTCATTATTTGTACAGATAAGGTCAAGAGCTAAAATAGAGAAAATCCGAGCCAGCCTCTTCAACAGCAGTGACCTCATTGGCTTGTCCAGCCTGGATGGGGAGGATGAGCTCATGGAGATGTCAACTGAAGAGATTTTAACTGTTTCCACTGTAAATCAGAGTTTGTTTGACACCCAGGGCAGCCCAGCACTAGAAGATTATTTCAATGATAAGTCAATAAAAGGTAGGTGGTTTGATATTGGCAAATCTCTCTGGTGTTCAGCATTTTGGGGGATGAACAGGGCTCAGATTCTCCTTGGTTCAGTATAAATCAGAAGTGATAATGAGCCAGGAGAAGTTCCAAAGTTTTATCCCTGCAGGAGCTATTTGGAAGCTGAACATTGCTCAGTTGTCCACCCAGCTCATCAAATAAATCATAAGTAAATAAATAAAACACTCCTCATCAACCCAAAAAATTACTGATTTAATTCTTATGGGGCTTTTTTTTGAGAAAATAGCCAGTGAAATAACTTTGGACTGCTAGTTCAGTTGATAGGTGATGGTGTCTGTCTGCACAACGTAATTTTTCTCCTGGCATGATAAATAAGCTGCTTTTTTCATCCCCACTACTCCCTTAAGTAATAATTACAGGATGTGGCCAATTCTCTGTCTTTAATGGGGTGCAGACAGAGCAGGTTTTTCACTGAAAAAGTGAATTTTTTTTCCCTGCAGAAGTGATTTTCCATCTCAAAGCAAGTGCCATGTGATAGAATATTTTATCTAAATGCAGAATCAATTTTCACATTTCAAATTCTAACCAGTTCTCATGGTATTTTGTACCAAATTGTTGGGTTTTGTCTTTTTTTTTTTAATTAGGTGAAAAACTGGTCCCAGGTGCTCGGGAAGTTCTCACAGAGATCTTTAAAAGCTGTGTCCATTCAGAACAAATGCTGAGCCTGACCCCAGCCAAGCCCATCAAGGTGGCTGACATTTACCTCAGCAAGGAGCAGATCAATTCCCAAACCCCTGGGAACCTTCTCCACGTCTTCTTCACCAACGTCCGCCCTCCCAAGAAGGTGCTGGAGGACCAGCTGACCCAGGTAGTGCTTTGCCAACAGTTCTCAGCCTCTTTTGGTGGTCACTTGAAAGCACTGGGTAATGATTCTCTTTTTCTCTTGGAAGATTTTAAGGAAATACGGAGTTCCCAAGCCCAAATTTGACAAGAGCAAGTACAACAAGGCAGGCAAGGAGCAGCACCCGGTGAAGGTGGTGAGCACCAAGCGCCCGGTCACCAAACCCCCCACCAAGGAGAAGACCATGCTCAACAGTGTCAGGTGGGTGTCCTCTGCCTCGTGGCACTTGTGGAATGTTGGGTTTCACTGTAGAAATCCAGGTTTTTATCCCCCATCCCTCTGTGCCTCTGTGTGTTGGAACAGGGAAGCGTTCTGGTCTGATCATCTCAGATTTCTGGAAATTATTTGGCAAAGTGTTTCTTTTTCCACGGATTAGGGTGGAGTTGTTGGGATCTATTTATAGAACATTGGAATTGTGTTCATCAGTGTTCTATCCCAGTGCACTTACTCCAAAAAACAGATCAGGTTGGAACAACCTATGGAGGGTGTCCCATGGCAGGAGTGGGACTGGATGGGCTTTAGGATCCTTCCAAACAATTTTGGGATTCTGTGAACAGATGAAAGAAAACTTTTCATCCTGACACTCACTTTGTCCCTCAGCCGAACAGCCTTAAGTGAGAAGAAACCCACTGTAAAGCCAAAATCTCCTGAGAAGAGCAAACCTGAGGAGAAGGACCCTGAGAAGTCTCCCACAAAGAAACAGGAAGGTGGGAGCTGCAGAGAATTTTTTATAGTTGGGCATCATAGAAGAGTATTTTTACTGGCATGTTTATATGACTTCATGATAGATTTGGTTTATCTTTATTTCTAACAAGTCTAACTAATTTTTTTTTTAAAGTAGTGATTTAAAATCACTTTTATTTGTATCTCTGTGACTCTGGGCCCATCAGTGTGAGAGCAAACAGTTGTTGCAGCAGTGTCTAGGTCATGTCAATAAACCAGGCAGAAAACTTCTTAAGGGATGTAGTTCCAAGGCTTTGGTGTAGAGAGGGTTTGGGATATTACAGATTTGAACCAGGTGGGTTTAAATTGTGCTTCTCAGTATATATTTGGACATTCTTCAGTTACAAGTGGAAAATTGGATAAAAAAGATACCTCAGAACTTGGGGAGGAGACAGCACAGCCGTGCCATGACAGAGGTTGTGCTGAAAACTTTCCTCTAGTTAGGTGGAAGATAAACAGACACAAGTTTGGACTCCTCTCTTTGTGGTAGGAAGTGCCAGGTTAGCTCAGAAAAGGGGAATTTCAGCATCCAGCCATGTAGGGATCCTTGGTACCCAGTTAGAGGGGCAGTGGGGGATTTGAGCCCTTTAGGGGGGAGTGAGAAGGTGCCATTGACTGAGGTGGATTTGACCAAGGTGTGAGAGATGGAACTCCCCAGGAAAGGGTCCATGGTGGGATGGGAGAGCAGGAGGAAGCTGGCAGCAGCCACCTCCTGCTCCTGTGTGGGGTGAGAACTTCATGGCAAGCCATGAACTCTTTGCTGGTCCATGTTTGGTGCCAGTTCCTGAGGAGAAGTACCTGACCCTGGATGGATTTCACCGCTTCGTGGTGGACCGCTCCAAGCAGGACATCCGGAGCGTGTGGAGAGCCATCCTGTCCTGTGGCTACGACCTGCACTTTGAAAGGTACAGCTTGCAGATCTCTTTGAGGAGGTGATACTGATTCACTCTAAAACACTTGATTCCAGGTGTTCCTAATCCAACACTTCCATCCATGGCTGCAAGGCTTGTAGGGAAATCAGTTATTTCCTCAAAATACATTTTAACAGTCACGTGCTGTCCAAATGCAGGTCCTGATTTCTTGTGCACAGCATGGCTGACAAAATCAGGTGCCACAGTGTCCTTTAGAGCTTCCAAACTGTACAATAAATTAGCCTGAAGGGAACTGTAGCTCCATGTGTTTCTCTGGTTTTTCCTTCCCCAGCCAGTGCACTGGGTCATTGTTTAAATGGCAGGGTCAGAAATGCTGTAGGAGAGGGAGCTGTTAAATTTCTTCTTAATATTGTAGAGGAAGAAAGTCTCTTAAATGAATTCTCCTTATCTGCCTGTGTAAGGCCACAGGCTAACTGCTCCTTATCATCTCCAGAGGAGATAGTGCACTAAGAGAGCTTAATAGGCAGTGCCTTTGTGCCTAATTGTTTAATACCAGTGAGGAGAAGCGAGTGATGAATCAGCTCTTGGCCTCACACTGGGATTCTTGTCATGAAACAGCTCTGCTTGAGGAGAGGGGAGCAAAGAGCAGGGGCACCAGCTTCTCCTCCAGGTGTAGTCCTACTCCAGGTGTCATTGCCCAGCACACTGTGAGTGAGCAGCTCTGCCCTGTCCCCTGCCAGGTGCGCCTGCATCGACGCCCGGCACGCGCAGAAGGCGTCGCGCAAGTGGAGCCTGGAGATGGACGTGGCCCTGGTGCAGTACATCAACCGCCTGTGCCGCCACCTGGCCATCACCCCCGCACGCCTCCACCCCCACGAGGTCTACCTGGACCCAGCTGATGCAGCAGATCCCAGGATTTCCTGTCTCCTGAGTATGTGTGGGTGGTTGGCATAGAGGGGTTTTTTCAGGGGGAGAGTTAGGGGTGCTCCTGGTGTTCCTTTGGAGGTTGAAGGCTCGGTGGGGTGAGGGGAGTGCTGAGTCTGGCTCTTGTCTTTGCTTGGGCAAAGTCAGGGAGGCGCTGCAGCTGCTCCCTGCTCTCCAAGCAGAATTTCCAGCTCAGGCTGGAGCAGGAAATACCTGGTGAGTTCAGCTTGCAGGGGAAGGAGGGCTGGATTTCCATTCTTGACTTATGGCATATTTTAGTCACATAAATCATGTTGTAAGCACTTCAGGAGGACAATTCAGTGATAATGGGAGATTCTGGACTCACACCCTGAGACTGGAGATCCAGGAAGGAACATCAGGGATGCTGTTCCTTCAGTCCTCAGCACAGGGATCAAAGGGACTGCTTTGGGAGGGGCTTGTGTGACTCCTGGACCAAACCTGCTGAGCTATGCAGGAGGTAGAGAACCTGTTCCTGTCTCTGACTGGGAGTTTCTCCCCACAGATGTCCCCGTGGAGAGCCTGCGGCTGCGCTTTGCCCTGCTGCAGTCCCTCAACACCACACTGGAGACATTCTTCCTGCCGCTGGTGGAGCTGCGCCAGACCGAGATGTACGGGAACAGCATCGCTGCCTTACTGCAGGAGGCCAAAGGTCAGCTGGGCACTGACCCTGGGGCACTGACCACAGGGCACTGACCACAGGGCACTGCTGCAGGGCACTTCTCTCCTGGTTTGCTTTTAAAGGAGAGGAGGATCATCCTCATGACACCGTGACCGCAGAGGAGTTGTTCCACATCTGTGTCTGTGGGACATCCCACATCTTCTGTGTCTGTGGGACATACCATATCTTCTGTGTCTGTGGGGCTTTATCCTCTTGGGAGTATGCAGAAATCAAAACTCTTTGTTAGTTAACAAGCAGATCGGGTGAAAGTCCCAGGAGTTTGCTGTTGTAGCATTAGCAAGGTCAAGAAAATACTAGAAGTGCATCAGAGTATTTTTACAGCCTTCATTAGATAGCAAAAACCCCCAAGGTTTGGGTCGTTACATTGTCCAGATTTGTTTTCTGGAGAAGAAGAAAATTCAGAATTCACCAGGGGTGTCAGTGTGTGAAAGGAGGTTTTTGTATTGGCCCAGCTGGAAAAAAACACTCCTGAACCAGTGTGGGGGAGTGAGGAATGTTCAGAGATTTCTCTTCACAGAGATATGAGGTATTAAATGTATTTTTGGGGTAGTGTCACAGCCCTATTTTTTTATCATCATTTCTTGCCTGTAGCTTTACTGTCAAAACATCTCAGATTGCTGAAAACTATTTGGCAACGTGTTCCTATTTACAGAGATTGTGGTGGAGTTGCTGGGATCTATTTATGGAACATTGGAATTGTATTCATCAGTGTTTCATCCCAGTGCACTTATGCCAGAAAACATGAGGAACAAATAGATGGGACTCAGAGAAACCTGGACTATGGAAGGTGTCCCTGGTGGAGCTGGATGAGTGGAATCATGGAAACCGTTCCATGAATCTAGAAATTATTTTTTTAAAAAAAAATTTATATTAGCCATGTCTTACCTACCTAATGAGGGGTAATTTTTTATTCTACCATTGTCTACTGGAGAATTTGAGGGGTAAATTAACTCTGCTGAAATGTGTTCGTTTCTTCAGGTTTAATCTTTTATGACACAAAAGTCACTGTCATGAACAGAGTGCTCAATGCCACCGTCCAAAGAACTGCTGACCACGCAGCCCCAGAGATCACCCTGGATCCCCTGGAAATCGTTGGAGGTACAGGCAAGCACTGATCCTTTCCAACCCCACCTGCAACGAGTCAGAGCTGCTCTCCCCCAGCTCAGCTGCTGATCCCTGAGGCTGGAGGTTCATTTTTCCCTTTGTGCTGGCCAGGGGAGATCCGTTCCTCGGAGAATTCCTACTTCTGCCAGGCTGCCCGGCAGCTGGGCTGCGTCCCCTCCTCCCAGCTCTGTGTCAAACTGGCCAGCGGGGGAGACCCCACCTACGCCTTCAACATCCGCTTCACCGGGGAGGAGGTGCACGGCACCAGTGAGTGGGGACAGGGACAGGGAGGGGGGACAGGGCACCAGGGAGTGAGGACAGGGGGCACAGGGCACCAGGGAGTGGGGACAGGGGACACCAGGGTGTGAGGACAGGTGACACCAGGGTGTGAGGACAGGTGACAGCAGGACAGGGGGCACAGGGCACCAGGGAGTGGGGACAGGGGAACAGAGCACCAGGGAGTGGGGACAGGAGGGCCATGGCACAGAGCCACCAGGGAGTGGGGACAGGGCTCTGTTGCACCAGGGAGTGAGGACAGCAGGTCCATAGCACCAGGGAGTGGGGACAAGGACAGCCCGAGTGACATCCCCCAGGGATAGCTCAGCTCTTGACCAGGACCTGCCTTGTGTGGACTTTAAGGAGCAGCATTTCCCTTGTGTGTGGAAAGGAATGGGATCCCCCTGGATGCTGGCTCTCTATGGGGTGGTGGTTCCTCAGTGTTTGCACCAGGAGGAGACTGGGTTTAGCCATGGGCTGAGGGGATTCAGCTTTGCAGAGCTGTTCCGTGGGGTAGTGGGGCAGATCCCAAAGAGCAAAGGGATCCCTGTTCTCCAAATCCACGTGGGCTGTGCTGGTCCTTGGTGACAATCCCTGGGGGAATCTGGAGCCAGAGAGCCCAGAACACACTTCTGACATCAACAGCTCCTCTCACCTGTCTGATGTGGAAAGGAAGTGAGTGTACAGCCATTAGCTGAGCCAAGGCTCCTGGGGCCTTCTCCCAAGAGGAATTCTTGTCTTTTGAAGGGCTGTGCTGGTACTGACAGTGTTTATGAGGAGACAAATGCGGCTGTGGCTCAGCAGCTGTGCTGATCCCCTGGAGCATCACCTCCATTGTTGTAGGACAGCCCCATCCATCTCCTAATCCAGCACCAAATCCCATTTGCAGGCCAGCTGGTAGAACAAATATTCCTGCTGTTCTTGGAGTGCTGGAAAGCAAAGCAGCACTTAGGAATTCAGCTGGGAACAAAGGAATATTTTCATTGCTTTCCCTCTCTTTTCCAGGTGGATCTTTCCGTCACTTCCTTTGGCAAGTGTGCAAAGAGCTCCAGAGCTCCTCCCTCTCCCTGCTCCTGCTGTGCCCCAGCTCTGCTGTCAATAAGAACAAGGTGTGAGATCCCAATGCCAAAAATGAGGGGGGTTTTTTCTCTTTTTGAAGCTGGGTTTGAACAGGAGTGGGACAGATTTGGTCAGAGGTGCAGAGCGAGGTCTCAGATCCATGAAACTTAGCAGTTCCAAATCCTGGGAGAGCTGGAAGTGGGAGTTGGTGAATCCGTTGTTGCACCTCTTGTGTGCAGCAGGCACTTGGGAGAAAGAGCCAAGGCAACAAAAAGCAAAATGGAGCAGAGTTAAGGCTCCTGGGCAGTGTTCTGAGTGAGGTTCAGTTGTCTGGTTTAGAGGTTTCTGTCCCAAACTGGTGAAATTCCATGAATTTTTATTTTGTGGCCCAACTCCAGGAATGTCACCAGAAAGATCTGTCACGTTGCCAGGAGAATTAGATGCTCCATCCATGCTGTTTAGTGTCTTATTTTGTGCAGTAGGTGTTCTCTAGAAACAAGAACATCTCTAGATGTTCTCTAGAAACAAGATAAAGCTGGTGGTCCACAGAATTCTCAAGAATTCCTTCCTGGGAATATTCTTAGGGTAGGAAACAGCTTGGTTCCCTCAGCTTAAGACCAACTGTGTAGCAAACCTGGCTCTGTAAATGCAGGCTCAGAAACATCCCACAGCAGAAAGACTTGGATATCAAACTGATGTAACAAGTCCAGAAAATCCTGAGAGTGTTGATCAACAGCTTGGCAAAAGAGGAACTGACTTTCTGGAGTTGATTTGATCAGGAAGTGATAAGGTGATAGCAGTGTGTAAAATACAGGGACTCCTGCTGTGCTGGAGCAGATCCTTTGGTATCCAACTGAACATTGTCCTTCCTGTCCCAGTCAGGAACACTTCCACAGTGTCAGTCTTGTCACAGCTGCTCAGTCCTGCCGTGTGTGCCCTGTTTTCTTCCCAGGGGAAGTACATCCTGACCCCCAGCCCCATCACCTACGCCGAGGAGCAGCTGTTCCATTTCTTTGGGCAGCTGCTGGGCATCGCCATCCGAGCTGATGTTCCTCTGCCCCTGGACCTCCTGCCCTCCTTCTGGAAGACCCTGGTGGGAGAGCCCCTGGATCCCGACGTGGATCTGCAGGAAGCTGACATCCTCACCTACAACTACGTCAAAAAATTTGAAAATGTAGGTCCCTTTTTCCTCTGCCCTCCTTTTCCTCAGGATTCCTCCACTGCACACTGCTGGTGGCTGCTAGGTGGTTTTCATGGAAGCAGGGTGGGGAGATGAGCTGATTCCTCTTGGATGCAGGATTTTCCATCCTGTTGCCTTGGAGAAGTTTCCCACGCTCCCCTGCTGCCAGGCACGGTGGAATTCCAGCTTCTGACATATTTACTGGAATTGCTAAAGCAGACCAGAACCCCCACAGCAGGATTTTGCTGTTGTGGGGCCAGCTGTGCCAAGGCCCTGCCATGCTGGTGACCAGGTCCTTGTCCTTGTCCCCTGGCAGATCAGTGACGAGACGGAGCTGGAGGCTCTGTGCGCCGAAATCGCCTCCCAGCACCTGGCAACGGAGAGCCCCGACTGCCCCAACAAACCCTGCTGCAAATTCACCTACCTGAGCCTCACTGGGGAGGAGGTGGAGCTGTGTCCCAGGGGCAGGCACATCCCTGTGGGGTAAGGAGCAGCTTTCCAGGCAGGATGTGGCACGGAATATCTCTGGGATCATTCTCCAAGCACAGCCTCTCCAGAGGTGCTTTTGTAACAAGTTGGAATGATCTGGGAAAGCTTTGCTTTGTGAGGAGTTGGCAGAACTTGGGGTCGCTGGTGCTGTTGGCCTCTGTAAGAGACAGAGAACCAGGGCTGGTCCCAGTTGGGAGGAATGGGCAGGTGGGAGGAGAGGAGGACAGCGGAATTAACTGGGAAGCATCAGAGTGCAAAGTGTGTATTGCTGACTCTGGATTATTCCAGATTGGGATCTCTCCATGAAACCCTTCCATGTGTAACACAGAGTGGGGCACGAGGGCTCTCCCAGCTGTTCCTCCCTCATCCCCCATCTCTGCCCCTGCAGGTGGGAGAACAAGGACGTGTATGCGGCCGCCATCCGGAGCCTGCGGATGCGGGAGCTGCAGACCCCGGAGTGCATGACAGCAGTGAGGGCAGGGCTGGGCTCCATCATCCCCCTGCAGCTCCTGACCACACTCACCCCCCTGGAGATGGAGCTGAGGACCTGTGGCCTTCCCTACATCAACCTGGAATTCCTCAAGGTGCTTTGGCCACACTCCTGTGGGACACAGAGAGGGGGATGCTCCCATGGGAAGGTGGGAGGGGAGAATCTTCTGCTTCTGGTGCAGCCAGGACATCCTTGGGGAACTGCTTGGACAGCCCTTTGTCCCCAAGGAAGTTTAGTAAGATTTCACTGGATTCAGGAAATAATGGGGTGGGGCTTGTGCAGAGAGGAGTAAGAGTTTGAGCTTCCTTTGTTTAAAAGTGTGGTGGGGAAGATTCCTGAAGGGAGAGGGGAGAGAGAGCAGCAGTGGACGTGTGTCCCTGTCCCCTCAGGCACACACCATGTACCAGGTGGGACTGATGGAGACCGACCAGCACATTGAGTTCTTCTGGAGCGCCCTGGAGATGTTCACGCAGGAGGAGCTCTGCAAGTTCATCAAGTTTGCCTGTAACCAGGAGAGGATCCCCTTCACCTGCCCCTGCAAGGACGGCGGCCCCGACACTGCCCACGTGCCCCCCTATCCCATGAAAATCGCCCCCCCTGACGGCGCCGCAGGTACGGAACGGCCACTTCCTGAGGGAAAGGAGCTGGTTCTGCTCCCAGCACTTCCCCAGCCCCCCTGCAACTGCTCTTTAATCAGCAGTGCCAGAGAGGGGCAGGTGGCTCTGAGGGTAAATAAGGGGAGAATTGGGGCTTAAATGATGTAAACATAAAATTTTACATAAAACTTGAACTGCAGCCAGTGCAAGGTTCCCTGCCCGTGGTGGGAGAGTGGAACTGGATGAGCTTTAAGATCCCTTCCAACCCAAACTGTGCTGGGATTCCACAATTAAAACTTTGCCCTGTAGAGACGCAGAGAGACTTTGCTGTTTGTCTGAAACGCTTTTAGAATTACTAAAACTATTGGAAAAATATTGGCACGAGGCCTGCTGGAGAAGCACAGAAACATTTCCAATTCCAAAGCCCCACAAGGGGCAGGGATTGGATTTGGAAACGCTGAGGAAGGGCAGCCTTGGGTTGAGTTTTAACCCTCCCCCGGTGGCTCTCATGCAGGTTCCCCGGATTCCCGGTACATCCGTGTGGAGACGTGCATGTTCATGATCAAGCTGCCGCAGTATTCCTCGCTGGACATCATGCTGGAGAAGCTCCGTTACGCCATCCACTACCGGGAGGATCCGCTCAGCGGCTGAGCAGGAGCAGGGAACGCCTGGAGGTGACTCCGTGACTCTGCCCGGTGGAAGCCCTTCAGTTCCCATCCAGCACCTCCCGTGGGATCAGCTGGGGGTTAATTTATTTCCTGAACCTTCGTTCCTGTTACAGTAATTCCCAGAAGACTTCCATTTTGTATTCGTAGACTTTGTGGTGGACTGGTTCTTTTGCTGCCTTGTTTGTGGAATATTTGTAGGATAGTTTAGTAAAGACCGGTTTGTGTATAATTTAATTTGGGGAAAAAAAAAAACAACCTTTCCACCTGTACATTTCTAATTTTGTAATCCACAATGGTCTGCCCCCCGTGCAAACACCACTGGCAGGGAGGGCACTCCGAGGCCGGGAGCCCTCGGAGGGGAAGGCTCATGGATCGCTCTTCCCCGGGAGGTTTTTGAGTACAAAAATGCCAAGTTTGGGTGTGGGGAGGGAATCACTGCGTGGGCAGGAGCAGAGCACAGGCAGGATTTGTGGCACTTGCTTGAGGTTTGAAGCAGGAACTTTGCTGCCAAACTGCTTCTCCACCTTTCCACCACTTTCTTGAAATTTTTTAAACTCTGACCAAGCACACGGGGGCTGCCACAGGGAACTGGGGGGTTCAGCTCAACACTTTTGGGAAAATTTCCAAGAGAACAGTGAAAGGGCCATGATTCCATTGGGTTCCTGCCCTAGATGTTCTTGAATGTCTGCTTTGCTTCGCAACAAAATAATTTATTGTAATTAAAATGTGAGCAGAACAAAACAGCTTCTCTCCAAAGGGTGTAAGATACCACAGTCCATCCCAAAAATCCAGGACTTTATCCCATTTCCCAATGAGCTTTCAGAACAACCAGGGGGTGCTCAAACACCTGGAACTCATTTTTGTACTCAAAATCTTTGATCCAAGAGCAAATTATCCTAAAAACCTGTGACACCCGGCAGGAGGACGAAGTCACCCGCTGGAAGATAAAGCTCCTGTTCTGTGTGGAAAGCTGGGAGCCAACTGCGGAACAGGAACAGCTCCACTTCCACTGGTGTTCTGTGGAATGTGCTGGGTGGTTCAGAGTGGCCCCTCCACAGGTGTCTCATCCCTCAGCAGGATTTCTGGGAGCCTCCAGCTCTGCTGATCCCTGGGATCCTGAGTCCTGAGGAAGAGAGCAGCCCGGAGCGCGTCGGTGCTGCCCTGAGCCGAGTGCCGGAGGCTCCGGCTGAGGCGTCTGAACCTTTCAGCTCTCGGTGCCCTGCGGCTCTGGAACAGCTCCCATTTGGGAATCCCAAATGTATTTATTGTACATTATTGTGAATAGTGGGAACGCTGAGTGCGTGGGATGCGGGAGAGCGCTGTGAGTTGGGGATGGGTGTCCTTGTTCTTCCTTGTGAGCGAGTGGGAATGGGAATGTGTGTGCAGCAGTCGTAGGTAGTCGTCGGCATCCGGAGTCTCCCAACCCCGTGGTTAGGAAGCTGTTACCCTCCCAATGCATATTGCCCTGTCCAGGGAACAGATCCATGTAGGAAGAATATTTACTCTTGAATCTCGTCCATTTCCTGGTAGAAGCGTTTATGTAGCTCAGAAACCACTCGGAGCGAGCGGGAACACCTGGAGTTTACAAAGACCAAGGGAAAGCGAAGCCCAAGGGGCGGCTCGGAGCCGGTTTGTTCCCAGGCAGGAAAGGTGGGGAGCGCCGGCCGGATCCCGTGGCAGAGCTGTGGCCCCGGGTTGGGCTCTCTCTGGGCTTGTCCTGGGCTCCGACCCCGAAATGCCGAGGGGCCGTCCCGGAGGGCTCCGTGTGCCCGCGGTTCCCAAGGCTCCAGTTCCAGCTGTGAGTAAGAAACTGCTGCTACTGTGTGTGTGCTCCTTTGGGCAGCACATCCGAGTGGAGCACACCTGCACCCGGCCCCGGGCATGTGCTGGAACGTTACTTGATCCGTATTTATTACAGTTAATTATTTATGATTACAAATAACGAACTTCTCGTCGCTGCCATTTGCACCTGGGGGTGTGAATGAAGCTTCTTCTACAGGACAAATGTCGCACCAATAACCAACTTCCATCGACTTCTGGTTTGTTCTGGAGAACGGGATGAGCCCCACAAGAGGAATTGTGGGAGTTTTTTGGTTTTGTTGTTTTTTTTTTTTTTAATTCCATGCTCCTGGGAAGGAAGTGCTGCAGCACCTCAGCTGTGGCTCAAATGGCCTTTTAATTAAAGCTTTTCTAATCATCCTTAATTCCTCGTGCTTTAAATGAACTTGACATTGTCTGTACTAGGCTTGTTTGTCGAAGCAAAGATTGGTTTGTGATGATTATTATTATTTTTTTTAATATATATTCATTCAGAATGTAAAATTATACTTAACAATGGAAAAACTCTGGAGCTGGGTATTAGTTCTAGCTTGGTGTGTGTCCATCTCGGTTCCATACACGGCATTAACCTGTAAGTGCTCTTGGCCATCGAGTGTACACCTGCATAAAGGAGATTCTTAACATCCCTGGAGGTGTTCGTGTCCTTCTTTGGGGCTGCAGGGAATGGGATCTGCTGCTGGAGCTGCCTGAGGCAGAGGAGAAGGAGAAAAGGAGCTGCAGCTTCTCTGTTGAAATCCCACTTTTCTGGGCTCTTTGTGTGAACTTGGAACAAAACGTAAGGATTTTGTACCAAAGGGAAGCACAGCCATTGCTGAGGTTGTTCCTCTGGGACATTCCTTGTGCCTGAGACACAGCACAGGCTCTGCCACCTCAGTCATTAATTATTTGTCATACTTAATGATTCCCAACCCATGGCACCCCGTTATCCATCCCAAACCTCAGGGACCAGCTCCCATTCCCCCATCTTCCCACAGCCCCGCTCCCCAGGAATGGGAAGAACAGAGGTTTGGTGTCCCCCAGTTTTTAAGTACCTCTATTCTTCTTTTCTTGTCTAAATAAACACATTTGGTGGGAGCATCTGTAAAATGTCTTTATTTTGGGAGGAAGTTCCCTCCAGCCATCGTTGGGCTCTGGCTGTTCCCATGGGATGGAGCTGGCACCTCAGACAAGGCTTTGGTAATGACCCTGCCCCAGGGGTGGCTCATTAGCCCTGCCTGTGCCATCTGCTGCACCTCCTTCATTAGGCTGATGCTCATGGGTGTTACCCAGGATCTGCTCCACATCCCAGAGTCCCGGGGATTCCAACAGTAACAGAACCCAGGGCAGGGAATAACGGCAGGAATGGATCCTCACTGTGGGGCTGGGACACGGGCTGTGGTCCCGTCTCACCCCAGGGGACAGATGGCACCGCACAACGGTTTGGGACAGCATCCGAGAAATTTTATTCCAAGGAACTTAAGAAGCTTTTAACTTGAAAATGCAGCACTGAGAAGCCTTGGAGCCCCAAGCCTCAACCCTGCTCTGTGTGGGACAGATCCTGTCAGTGTCACCGGCTGTGCCTGAGCATTCCAGAGCTCGGCCTGGCACAAATCCCATCCCGGGTGGCACAAGGAGCCCACATGGACACAGAACTCAGGTGGGGCCCAAGGTGAGACTCAATTTGATGCCTTGAGGACGATGCTTAAGGTGATCAGAGACATAAAAACCTGAAGTTTGCTCTCACAGATTAAAAATAGAGATTTAGAAAATGGTCACTGCCTACAAATTGAAGCTCAGTGTCAGGATTTGCCTGCGCTTGGACCAACGAGTCCAGCAGAGCCTGGGAGCGGGGCCGGGCGCTCCGTGCTTCCCACAGGCACTGGCTCACTCCTCCGGGTGTCCGGCTGCTGGGCTCTGGGCTTTTGCCTTAGGGGAGAGGGAAAAGAAAAATGCTGTTCTCGATTATGACTTAATAAGGGAGGACTGTGAAAAGCAGCTCCTTGTCCTGGCAAAAGCAGCAGGAGCTGCCCCTGCAGCCTCACCTTGGAGCTGCGGCGCCGGAGGCTGCTGCGCCCGTCCGACAGCACCAGGCTCCTTCCTCCTGCGGCGCTGGAGCTGCGGGACAGGGACAGGGACAGGGACAGCTTCAGAGGAGGCAAAGCCACCCGTGCTGCATAAACACAGGACAACACAGCAGGGAGACAGGGAAGGTCGAGGGAGAGGCCCTTGTGCGGCCTCTGACCCTGTCCCAGATGTTTCAGCAGCAGAACCAGCTCCAGTTCAGAGCCCAGGTGAGAGCAGAGCACTCTCATGGACAAGTAATGAGGCCTTATCCTACATTTTATCCCAGTGACCTGTGGGTCTGTTCTATTTTGAATTCGGATAAGCACCAGCCAAATTCAACTGGGTGAATCTGAAAGCCTTTGAAAACCCTTTCAGGCACAGGCAAAGCCAAGGGGATCCAGACTTGCACCGTAAGAAGCAGAATGGAGCAGAAGGCATTACCTTGGCTGGGCTGGAAAAGCTCTGGAGGAGCTGGAAGTGAAGGTTTCTGCCTGGAAGTGCCGAGCAGGTCTTGCCCGGAGTGCTGTCCCAGCTGCAGAGCCACCTTTGTCCTTCGGTGTCCCCTCGCTGCCACTCCCCTTCCCGGGCTTTTCCCGCGCAGCCAGAGCATCCCCGCCTCTCCCTGGAGGGGGCAGCGCCGCATTCCCAGCTTTGGCCACCTCCGTCCTCAGCCTGGTTCCTGCAGCAGGGCACAGCCCCAGCTTCCCAAAGCCTTGTGCGTGCCAAGGAGAAACATCTCCTGCAGGGACAGGACATGGAGCTGAACAGGAACGGTAACTTCGGCATCGGGAACAACCCCAGTGCCCATCCCAGGCTCCCTAAGGACACAGTCCCAGTGATTTAATCCTCCCTCCCTAAACCCAGACCCCGAGGATGGAAGATTTTTGAGACAGAACAGGGTGGCAGCATCTCCTCAGTGCGAGCACAGGGGAGCTCAGGCTGTGCTCTGCCCACACCTTGGTGCCGGATCCGCCGCCGCGCCGGCTCCGGCGATTCCCGTCTGTCGCCGTGGGGCTGAGGAGCCGGCAGCTCCCGAGCTGCAGTGTCACCTGTGGGGCTGGCAGGGCGCAGGTCACAGTGGTGCTGCAGCAGAACACACAGGGCTGGTCAAGTGGAGCTCGCCCAGGTGAGAATTCCTGGGCAAACACTGCGGGGCAGCAGCACTTGGGGACGTTAAGGTGAGCAGGGAGTTGTTATTGTGGAATCCCAGAATGGTTTGGGTGGAAAGAGACCTTAAAGCTCATCCAGTTCCATCCCCCTGTCAGGCTGACTGGGCTTGGAGCAACCTGGGCTACTGGAAGGTGTCCCTGCCCATGGCAGGGAGTGGGATGGGATGGGCTTCAACATCCCTTCCAACCCAAACCGTTCTGGGATTCTGTGGGATTGGGATCCCATTCTGGGATTCCTTTCCAACCCAACCCATTCTGAGATTCCGTGATCAGCTCTGGAGTTTTATCCAATCTCATTCCCAGAACACTGAATTTGCTGTCCCCGAGGAGAGGCCCAGAGCTACCACCCCAGCTCCAGCTTCAGCAGTTTGTTGGGGCTCAGAATGTGAATGAACCATGACACAGAGAATGGGTGAGCTCAGCATTCTCCCATCTTGTCTGTAACAGCAGCAGATTCCAGAGGACTCTTCCCTGGGCACACCACTCCCAGGGCTGGAGTCCCTTCTCTACTTCCCCTCCCACACAGTTTTACCCTTGTGCTCCTCTCTCCCCTCAGATGACTCATCCAGGGTTCAACTTCATTTTCTGTGTGACTCAAACATTCTGATTGAGCAACTTCACACCCTTTTGTTTAGCTCCATTACAAGAGTTTTCAAATTAATCCAGTACTTTTCAGGAGGAGCCTCAGTGTGGCACAACCCTTCACATGGATCCCAGAGCTTTGTGTGGGAAGATCTGAGCCAGGGACAGGTCCTTGAATTCCCAAAATGTGCCACAAGAGCCCCTGGGACTGGGCCCATCCTCGAACGATGGGATGTGACCCAACAGATCCTGTCCTGTTCAGTACCTGGTGATGAAAGAGAATCTCCTCTTCCAGCTGGATGCCACAGAATTCACATGGAATCATGATGTCTCCTTCTGCCTGGGGCTGGGATGAAGGGACAGTCCTGTGGCTGTTGGAGCCCCCAGCTCGCAGACCACTGTATTCCCATGGATTTGGAGAAGAGCTTCTCTTACTGAACGAGGCAAAGGCACTTGCTGGGTTACACCCTGTCTGTTACACAAACAACACGGAAAAATCACCTTTCCTGATGAGCCAGGTGGGCACTGAAAACCCCTTTCCTTGGCAAAGACCCAAATGGCAGAGTTCTCCCCATGTCACCCACACCCTTTTCAGTGACAGCCACGGAAAAGTCTTCACTGCAAACCCCAAGACACGGGGAAGTCTCAAACCTGGTGAAGGATCAGATCTTCAGCAGGACACAGCTCCTCACAGAACTCGCAGGGCAACATGATCATCTCCCTGTCTGCAGGAGAAGGGAGGATGACATCCCCTGTGGGGTCTGGAAAAAACACCTCCTGCTGCACCATCAAACCCTGCGGTGCCATTGCTCCTCTCAGAACAAGCTGAACTCCAGCTTTCCCCCAGATCCTCCTTCCCACCATTTTTACTTCCACAAGAACCTTGTTCCCCACCTGGGCTCCCACCATCCACCAAGGTCAAAGACCCACTACTTTTCATAATCTTTTACTTCTTCACTCGCTGCTTTGCTTTAGGAGTCTCAAAGTGACTGATTTTTACCTTTTAAAATACCTAAGTAATCTTTAACATTCCCAATCCAAATTTTCCTTTTCCCCTCCCCTCAAATTTAAGGCTAAATCCCACCACAAGAGAGTTCATACCAATTTTGCTGTGGTTTGATGTGCTGAAGGACCCTGGAGAGTCACAGAAGATGTTGGACAGATCCATCCCACCAATCTGGGCAGGTTGTCCAGACTCTTTGGTGCAGTCATATTCCCAGAAATCCCTGGGAATGTCAGCTGCAGTCTTATGGTGAGGATTATTCTCACTCTGCAGGCTGAGAGCCAACACATAGTCCAGGTCAGCAGTCCAGTCTTCAGGAAGTTGGGAATGAAGGATTTCAGGTCTCTCCAGCTCATCCCCTTCAAAAGACAAATATTGTAAATTTGGGAGAACAGCAAACCTGCCACCAGCAGCTCCCTCTGGACATCAGCACCCAGGGTTTCACATGTGGACTCTCCTGGAGTTCAGCATCTCAAAGCCAAGGGCACCTCTACCAAATCCAGGAGGATGGAGAAAAATCATGGCCCAAATTACAGGAAGCAAACAACTCCAGTTTCATTTTTAAGCCAGGTACTTTGAGACCAAAAAAAAAAAAAAAAGGAAGCAACTGGGCTTTTATCCCAGGCACCTCAGCACTCCTGGCTTTACCTTATTCCATGGGTAAACATTCCCACTTGGGGCCTCTGGAGCATTCACTATCCTGTAATTTCACAGAAAGGAATCACAAAACCTCACACCTGAACCAGCTACCAAACGAGCAGCCACTTCTTCTTCCTTCATCCACTTCTTCTCACTTCTGATTTCTTTGTGCTGTTCCCACAAATGCCTTTAAGGTTCTTGTCCTTTGGGGTTCTGTCCCTTACGATTCTGTCTTTAGGGGTTCTGTCCCTGGAGTTGCATCCTATATGGGTTTTATCCTTAAGGTTCTGTCCCTGGAGCTGTGTCCCAAAAGGATTCTGTCCCTGCAGTTGTGTCCCTTAAGGGTTCTGTCCTTAAGGTTCTGTCCCTGGAGTTGAGTCCCATAAGAATTTTGTCCCTGGAGTTGTGTCCCTTAAGGGTTCTGTCCCTAAGGTTCTATCCCTGGAGCTGTGTCCCATAAGGATTCTGTCCCTGGAGTTGTGTCCCTTAAGGGTTCTGTCCTTAAGGTTCTGTCCCTGGAGTTGTGTCCTTTCAGGGTTCTGTCCCTGGAGCTGTGTCCCTTAAGGGTTTTGTCCCTAAGGTTCTATCCCTGGAGCTGTGTCCCATAAGGATTCTGTCCCTGGAGTTGTGTCCCTTCAGGGTTCTGTCCCTGGAGCTGTGTCCCATAAGGATTCTGCCCCTGGAGTTGTGTCCCTTAAGGGTTTTATCCTTAAGGTTCAGTCCCTGCAGTTGTGTCCCTTCAGGGTTCTGTCCCTAAGGTTCTATCCCTGGAGTTGTGTCCTTTTGGGTTTCTGTCCCTGCAGTTGAGTCCCTTCAGGGTTCTGTCCCTAAGGTTCTATCCCTGGAGCTGTGTCCCATAACCATTCTGTCCCTGGAGCTGTGTCCCTTAAGGGTTCTGTCCCTGGAGCTGTGTCCCTCCAGGGTTCTGTCCCTGGAGCTGTGTCCCATAAGGATTGTGTCCCTGGAGCTGTGTCCCTTAAGGGTTCTGTCCCTGGAGCTGTGTCCCTTCAGGGTTCTGTCCCTGCAGTTGTGTTCCACAGCTCTAAATCTCCTTTCCCCCTCTTTGGCTCTTCCCAAGCCCACCCCAGTACCTGCTCCGTGCCGGCTCCTGACGCCTCCACCCTGATTCCCGCACCCCGGCGCCGTGCTGCTCCCCTTGGCCGCCTCCTGCTGCCTCCCGCAGAGCCGGGGGTGCTCCTTCAGCTCCTTGAGCAGGACGTGGCGGCCGCAGCGCCCGCAGGGCTCGGTCCTGGCCCCGCAGTACAGCTCGTGCTCCTGCAGCTTGTTGAAGGCCAGCTGGATGTCACAGAACTGGCACAGCACAGGGCGCAGCGGGCACGAGGATGCCTGGGGAGACACGCAGGGTTACTCTTCCCACGTGGAATAGTGTTTGCTCAGCTTTGGAGCTCTCTGTTGTGTCCTCAGACACATCCAGGGGAACAACCTGGAATGAGCTGCAAGGTGGGAATGCAACCACGGCGTGCTGGAGGCACAAACTTGGCAGCTGAAGCTCCTCAGACACTCAGGATGTGGTTTTGTATCTGCCAGGGTCACATGGAACTTTCTGGGTCTTAGATACAACCCAAAATCCAGTTGTATTCCATGAACACAGCTAAAATCCACATTGGTTTTTAGGGAACAGACTTACAGCTCATTTACTGCTCAACAAGAACTGCTTGGACACATCCTTTACCCCACACTGAGCAACAGGTGAAGTGCCCTTCAAAAGGGGCAGTAAAGGGGTAAAAAGAAGTAAAAGAGGTTAAAAACAGATAAAATATGTTTGCAGATGCTGTCCTAATAAAACATCACCATTTGCTTTACAGTCCAAAAGCACCACGCACACACAGGCAGGATTAGCTACTCCCAGGGTTTAGAACTGGACAGATTTCCAAAGAAAATCCCTTTTTCCTCAGCAATCAGCAGGCTGAGGTGGCAGTTCCAGAGCTGTCTCTGAAGGAGCCCACAGGAAGGGAAGAGATGACATTTATAACAAGATTGTCTGTGACAGCAGCCAACTGGATTGAGAACTCAGAAAATCCCACTCTGGCCTATTTTAGTTTATTTTACAGGCTATTTTTAAAGTCTGTTTGGACAGATTGAGTTATTAAAAGTCACATAATGGCTCCAGCAGAAACATGAAACAGCAAAGGAATGAAAAAAAAAAATCAAGTCAATCATATTTTAAATAGCTATTTTTCAACTGACAAGGACAAAAAAAAACCAAAAAAAACCCCCCAATTATCACAGATACCCCTTGATATGAAGCCCTGAGTGACTCCAGGACTTTCAGGCAGTTTCCAATCCCTTTTCCCAGAGGGTTTGAGTTTAGGAAGCATCACTCAATAAAAGGATGCACAAGCCCCAGGTGCTGGCTGAGAGAAAGGCTCTGGAATCAGTGGAACACCACAGCATCCCCCCAAAGGGTTCAACAATATAAAATCCACAAACCTCATGATCCTTCAAGAGGCTGTTTTCCATCTTCATCCTACACTTGCAGCAGGTGACCTACAGCAAAGAGACCTCGTGAGATGAATTAGCACAGAAATGAGCAGCTCCAGGGCAGAGGTGTCTCTCACCTGCACGTGTTCAGACTCAATGTGGTTCTTCATCTCAGACTTGGGGATGGAGTCGCTGCAGTAGGGGCACATCTCAATATTTCTCCTGCAGTGGATTTCATGGATGATGAAATTGACTGCAGGAATGTCCTTTTTGCTGTGAGAAAGTCGCTGAGGTTACTGAGCAGAAACACACTGACAACAAATCCAAGCAGTTGTTCAGACAAAAAAAAATAAAAATAATGCTATGAAAGATTTCAGTGAATTAATGGTTTAAAGTGAGAAGAGAAAGGCCCAGCCAGGCCTCAAGATTCCAGCACAGGTGGATATTAATGTATTTAACATGCAAAAGTCACATTGCATCAAGATAAAATCCAGGTGGGTTTATTTCCTTATGCAAAAAGCAAATCTTGCAGCACAAACAAGTTATTGCCAGGGTTCAAGTTAATGAATTAGTCTGAGGAGATAAAATTTCCCTCCTGAAAATAACTTGGCTCTGAGAGGTCAAACAGTGTTTTGGAAAGCAGTCAAACCCTGCTTTGTTATACCTGACAGATCCTGTTCCAGGATAATGGAACCACGGAATTGTTTGGGTTGGAAGGGACCTTAAAGCTCACAGGGGCACCTTCCCCAGACCAGGCTGCTCAAAGCCCCAGCAGTAACAACACTGCTCTGCACCCCAAAATTCCCCAACTCACCTCAGTTCTAAGATGCTCATTTTCTGTCTTGAAACCAAGCACAAAAGGACCAAAAGGAACTGAGGCACCTGGAGCTCGGTCCTTACTCCTGCCTCAAACAGGAAGCATCACTTCTACATGGATCACCCCCCTTCCAAGAGATCCACCTCGAAAACACCTAAATTAATTTTATAACCTTTTGTTTGCTAAAACCACAGCTGTTCAGCTCTCTTCCCTGCCAGATCCCAGGCAGCCAAAAGCCTGGCAAAGCAACAAAGTCCAACAGCAGCGACTGAACTGCACAGACCGAACACACCAGGCTGATGTGGCAAGAAACGGTCTGGATTCTGATGTCTCTTGGGGAAAAAGAACTACAGAAAAAGTTAATTTCTGTAGCTGCCTGTATTCGAGAGACAACTTGTGAGGTGACTCCTTACCAGCCACTGGATTACCAACTCTGGCGCTCTGCAGAGAGGCGTAATCAAGAGAAAAACTTCCACAACAACACTGCCTACCGATCCTATTTTTATATTTCTGCTCCTGAGCCACGGAACCGCTGAAGAAAAAAAACTTGGAATCGTTTACTTCGTGCGGATCTCACTGAAAACCGAGCCTGGATTTTGACCCGAACGTTTCGGTTTCTATTTAGTTCCCTGCTAAGTCAAAAGGGAAATCCGACGCACAGACGATTACAAAAAGGCCGTACGGTGGTCTCCGGTATTTCAGAGCGTCCCAAGGAGTTGTACCCCGATGTAAACCGGGGTCGGCTCGGCCCAGCCCACACCGAGGGAAGCCCTCAGCGACCCCGGCCCGGCCCTCACCGACCCCGGCCCTCACCGACCGCCGGCCCCGGCCTGGCCCACACTGACCCCAGCCCTCACGGACCCGGCCCGGCCTTACCAGTTGCCGCAGAGCCGGGACTCGGCGGCGGGCACGGCCGCGATGGCCATGGCTCCGTGCGGTGCCGGGCCCGCTTCCCTCACAGCCCCGGGCACCGGGCCCGGCCGCTGCCGCCTTCGCCCGGCGGGGACAGCGCCGGGAGGGACGGGGGGAGGGACCGGCGAAAGCGCGGCCCTGCGGGGATCGCTCGGGGGTGCCGGACCCCCGGCCCGGCTGAGGGTGCCGGTGTCCGGTGCCGATCTCTGGTGCGCCCGGCCCGGATCTGCGTCGGTGGCCCGGCCCGAGTCGGGTCGGGTCGGGTCGAGTCAGGTCGGGTCGGGTCAGGTCGGTGCCGATCTCCGATGCCCCTGGCCGCTGTGGGTACCGCTGCCGGTGCTGCTCCGGTGGCGGCGGGTGCCGGTGCCCCGGTGTGTCCCGCTGCCCGCGGCGGCCCCGCCCCGCCGGCCCGTTCGCCGTTGCCCGCCCCCGGCCGCGGCTGCGCGCTGCGTTCTGCGCTCTCATCATGGCGGCGCGGGGCCATGTGCAGGACCCCAACGACCGCCGCCTGCGGCCCATCTACGGTACGGAGCCCCCCGCGCCCCCGCCGCCGCCCCGCCGCCGCCGCGGCCCCGCCGGGCCTCCCCCCCGCCATCCTCCGCCCTCCCGGCCCCGCCGGGGCTGCGGGGCTGCGGCGCCCGCCCGGCCGGGCCGGGGTCCCGCGGCGCCCCGGGGGTGCCCCCTCGGCCTTGGGGGGGGATCGCAGCCGGCGCCGCTGGCAGCCAAGGTAACCCCGGCTGGAGCTTTTTGCGCTGCTGCGGAGGAGCCGGGAAGGGATTCATCCCTGAAGGAGCAGCCGCGGATGCCCCGGAGTTGTGTTGGATGTTGTGGCACGGAGCGGTGACGCTGTTGGGGGGGAATTAATTGGGAGGCAGGAGAGGAGTAGAAGGGGACGGTGTCGTTAGGAGTTGTCCGGTGTTGTTGTGTCCCCGAGTATTTATCCGGGGGTATTCTGTGCGGTTGGGGTTGTTTCGGAGGTTGTAGGCAAAGCTCGGCTCTATGCAAATATGGAGAAAGAAAAGGAAAACACTTCCCCGGGCTACGGTATCGTTTCGTCCCTGAAACTGAAGATTTGATAGAGGTTGAGGAAAACGTTCGTAACTTTTTCAGCAGGGATAAAATCTTCTCCCCAGAGACGCGGAGAGCTGCCCTGGTTTGGGGCTGGACGTGCTTTGGGATGTCCTTTGCTGGGGCGGAGGGATGGTGCAGTACAGGCTGAGTCCGTGATGGGTTCCAGGGAAAGGGGGGAAGGTGGTTTTGTTCGATTAGAAGTGTTCAAGTTCGTTGCAGTTTGTCTTTATGTAACGATTTTAAGGTTTTTTTCCTTAGTTTTCCATCCGTGCTGGGATTGGCAGTTTCATTGATGTGCAGTTATTTTTGTCATAACCTGTGTAAGAAATGGTATTAATAGAAAAATCCGGGTAAATTCAGCTCATACCGAAGCAGATAATGTCGAGCATCTCGTCGTGTTCATTTTGGAGAGAGCTTTAGAATTCCTTTCTGCTCCTTCTGGAAAGGATTCTCTGCAGTGCAAGGTTTGCTCTCAGGCTGTGGTGCTGCAGAACCCAAAATAAAGCGTGTGATAAACACCCAGCTTCCCCCCATCAGCGGCTGGGGAGGTGCAGTGTCAGCTCCAAGGTCTGCCTCTGGGTTTGTGCCGTGCTTCCCCAGGATTCCTCGACAGCTCTGGTTATCTTTGATCTTGACTTGTTCTCCCTTCACCTGAAGGCTCAGGTGTTGCATTTCCAGCCTTTGAACATCCCCACCTATGAACTAGCATGGGCTGAAGTTTATTTTCCTTTAGCTTCACTTCCTTTGGAAGCTGCCTTGACTTACAGCCACCTGACTTGTTAGGAAAATACAGGCTCCTCATTCTGCTGTGGTTTAGGGAGGTTTGAGGTTTATTTGATTTACTTGGGGACACCCAAAGCTGAGATGTTCTTGGCACAGCTGTTAATCCCAGTCAGGCAGCTCAGCGTGGGGGATAATTTGTGTGTCACTAAACTGGGTGACAGAGCCTTAAAGCAAGAAGCCTCTGATGTGCTGTTCCACACCTTTGAAACCTCTTCACTGAGAAATCCCCAAAGTTTTCATGTTAAAAGTGACACAGAGGTTTTCCTAAGTTGAAATACACAGTGAAGAAAGACAGTGTCTTGTGGCTTCAAGCTGGATTTCATGCAACAAGGTTTATTTTGGTGAGTGTGGAAAGGCTGCCTCGTGAGAGGTTTTGCTGTGGATGGGCTCAGGAGCCTAATTAACTCTGCTTTAAATATCCAGCATCCACCTGGCCACAGGAGCAAATGTGGAAGCTGTTGAATGTAAATCTGTGAATCAGAATAGATGCACAATTTGTGCTGAGGGTCAGCTCTTAACAGAAGAGCTCTGGCTCATAATTGGAAGGACAGGTTTGATGAGGAAAAGGGGTGTGATGTCATTTCAGTTAACTGGCAGCAGAGAGGCCAGAGCAGTGTGAGCAGCCCCTTCCCTCCCTTGGCACTTGAGGGGCAGCAAAGATGGGTTTGGTGAGGAAGGAAGGATTTTTGAGGGAAGGGGAGCACATAATGGTCATGTCCTGGTCTAAACCAGCTTGTTTGTAATTGTGTGATAACGTGAAGATCAATCTGAAAATTGTAATTCCGAGCTAGAAAGGGAGAAAAGGATCTGGAGATGGGTTTTCTGCAGCTGAAGTTTCACTGGATAGTGGGATATCTCCCTAGCAAATATTGATGCTTCACAGTTGTGTCTTCAAAACCAGTCTGGTTGGAAGGGCAGTGGTACCCCAGGGGGACAGGTTTGCTCTCCCTGAGGTATGGATGGTGTGGACAAGTGTTTCCCACTTTGCTGGATTGTGTGTGTTTGGTTTCTGACCTCCTGCCTGTTGAAAGTCATTGAAAGTCTCCCAAAGACACACCAAATTAATTTCTACTTTTCCTGCTAAAGCACTGGAGCTGCACTGCCAGCAAAGAGCTGTTGCTGCAGAATCCTCTCTATTATGGGTCTCTTTTGTTGCTGTAATGATCTGTGTGGAGTAATTACAAAAGCTTGTTTGTTTGAGTGACTAAAACCAGTACAACGAGATGAATCCTTCATCCCTGAAATGACAGTTTCCTGAATGTTTGGCTTAGGAGGAGCTGCACAGGGAAAATGTGGTTTGTGCTGCTGGTGTGACAGCAGATGCTCCATGGTAAAATTGGAGGTGGCTTTCCAGAATGGCCGTGGTGTTCTGGTGTGATTTTTTTGTGTGTGTGCTCTTCCTCTGCAGATTATCTCGATAATGGCAATAATAAAATGGCAATCCAGCAAGCAGATAAACTGCTCAAAAAGCACAAGGACCTTCACTGTGCCAAGGTGAGTGGGGCTGGGGGGCCCTGAGCTCGTTCAGCCTGAGTCTCAGGGTGGTTCCACTGTCCCTTTCTCTGGGAGCTTCCACGGAGATTTCTGAGCCCTCTGGAATATCTCTGTTCCAGCTCACCTGTATCTTGTTTGCCTGAAAACTTGTACAGATGCCCTGGTAGGGACTGGAATGTTGGTTCCACCTGGGCTGATTGTCAGCACCACTCCAGGTGATCTTGGCACATGGGCTGGGCTTTAAAAATGCCTCATGGAGCCCTGGAGTTGGGATCCCCTATCTGCAGGAGTTTGGATCAAAACATCTTCTTGGGAGGAAATGTCTGAGGCATACATTACAAGGTGAACAGGTGTCCCAGAGAAGCTGTGGATGCCCCATCCCTGGAATTGTTCAAGGCCAGTTTAGAGCAACTTGTTCCATGGAAGATGTCCCTGCCCATGGCAGGGCGTGGAGCTGGACGATTTTAAGGTCCCTTCCAGCCCAAAGCATTCCAGGATTCCATGGTTTTGGAGGCATTTGCTCTTATGCTTGTTCACCACCTTCCTTGCTGCACCCCTGTTGAGGGAAAGGGATTCTGTTCCTCCCTTTCCCAAAAGTGTGACTCTCTTTCTGCTTTTCTCATTTCCTTGGGGATTTCCCTCTGCAGTTCACTCCACTTCTACATTTTGAAAGTTTCCCAAGCTGCAGCAAGTGTCATCGACCTGAATCTCATTTCTGTCACTTCTCTCTGGCCACTTAGTGAAAGAAAACTTAGGAAAATTGGCAGGACAGGTCAGTTTGCAGCCTTCAGGTAGAGAAAACATGTGGTGATGCCATCTATTAAGAAGTCAGATCCCCTCTTTGATGCTGTTGCATTTGGGAGTTTTCCTCTCCAGCCACATGGATGAAAAGCTCAATAAAACCTGGAGTTCTGCAGAGGGAGTGAGGTGGCTGGGCTGTTCCCAGCAGGAGTGAGAGGGTTTCCAAATGCAAACTGTGTCTCTGAGAGCTGCCTGTGTTGTGTCCACAGGTGCTGAAGGCCATTGGCTTGCAGAGGACTGGCAAGCAGGATGAAGCCTATGCCCTGGCACAAGAAGTAGCAGCACTTGAACCCACAGATGACAATTCCTTGCAAGCACTGACCATTCTCTACCGGGAAATGCACAGACGTGAGTTTGTTCCTCTCCCAGAAACCTCTTTGTCTTCTTCCAGGAGGTTTGTGCCCCACAGTTTGGTGGGAAACGTGTAAAATCCAGGATTTGTGTATGTGAGAGACTGCTAAGAGACTCAGAATTGAAGTGCTGCCTGCTGTAATGCCTGTAAGGCTGTAGTAATCTTCATAAAGCAAAAAAAGTCCTCATTCAGGCTTCTTATGAACATGATTGTGTAGCAGGTCCTAAATGAAGCGTGTTGATAATGATGCAGCAGCCTGGGAGTTCACTTTGGTTAGTGAAACTACTGGAATTTGTTGTCAGTAGAGTGACAGGGATGACAGATCCCACAGGGTGTGATGTAGTCAAGGGGTTCAGGCCTCAGGAAACTGGTGAAAAACAGGAGGGAAATCCTGACCTCCCAGTTTGGCCACATCAGCTTTGTCAGGTTCCTTGTAGTGATTTGTATTTTCAAAATACTGAATCATCAGCTTTGGAGTGATGCAGGAAAGTTTCCTGTGGCTTTTTGAAAGATGCCAGACCTCCCATCTTGCTTTTCTGCAGCTTGAACAGTTGTTGTTTCTGGCAGCTTCCTGGAGAGTGTGGTGTGGTGGTACCAGTGTTTACTGTGGAGTTTGGTGGGTGGTACCACCAATATTTATTGTTGAGCTGCTGGAGAAATGATCAAGAGATGAAACAGCTTCAGAAAAGGGTCTTTGCATCAGTCTGCAAAAGAGCAATTGGTTGTGTTCTCCCAGTTGATTTATTTGTGTGTGTGTGTTTGTGGAGTTAAAGCATCATTTGTTGAGTAATACCAGCATTTTTTGTGTATTTTTGACTTCAGCATAAACCCCTGTGAATGATAAGAGCCTCTCTGTGATTAACATCTTCCATTAAGCTGAGCTTTGTAAATTTTAAGTTTGTTACTCAGGAACTGGTGGGTGTGAGGCACTTCCACTTTTGGTCCTGCAAGAAAATTGTAATTAGATGTTTTCTGTATCTGTGCCAGGGATGTATAAACTGTGTGAAGAACAAATTACATTTGCTTTTCTATTTCTACAATTGTTTGTGTAAGAAAAAAGAATATGGAAGGATGGAAATGTAGGAAAGTTTTGTATATGGTACAATCAGAAATATTTTGTTGTGATAGACCTGTTATTAAAAAGTATGGTGTGAAATAATTGTTCAGAGTACTGATATAGGCAATTGGGAAATAGCAGGGTATGATTAATATGAGTAAACCTGTGATAAGAAGAATTAATTTGCTATTGGGCTCTGAAAGTGTGTGTTTTGATACATAACTCACATGGAGTAGTCACTCTGCCAGCAGGAGAAACCTTCATTCAGTTTCATCCTCAAAAATAGACAAACTTTAAAAATAGACCTAAAATTCTCCTGAACAATTCAGTTGCTGCTGTTGAACTCTGTTTTGATTTAAGTCTATTTTGAAGTTGGTTTGGAGTTTTTAAAGCATCTTCCTCCTTTGCCTGATGTTTGCAGTGCCTGGGGGACAAAGCAACATTTTTGAGGCCGATGAGTGCAATTAGTTGTGTTCAGAGCATTGCTGGTGCTCTTTAGGGAGCTGTGCTTTAAAATATTCCCAAGCTGGTCTTAACTCTAGCATCTGGTTTTGGTTTAGCTGAGCTGGTGACTAAACTTTATGAGGCAGCTGTGAAGAAGGTCCCCAACAGTGAAGAGTATCACTCCCACCTCTTCATGGCCTATGCCAGGGTTGGAGAATACAAGAAGATGCAACAGGTATGGCCAATAATTTGTGTTCTGGCTGGTTTAGAGTGTATTCTTCTCTGTCTTTTACTCTCATTTACCTGTCATGAGTAATTTTCCAAAAAAAACCAAAAAACAAAAAACCTGGGCTGGGTTAATACAGAAGTTAAACCCTTTGTTGGTTTTTACAGAGAGGTTTAAACCTCATTTTTTGGAGGGGGGTTGTCTGAAGACAGAAGTTTTGTGTCCTTAAAGCTGTGTCTTTTACTGATCTGTGGTTTTGTACTGACAGTACAAAATAAAGGAATTCCGTGATAGACACATCTAAGAAGAGCTTCTGATCCATGATTTCACACTTGATTCTGGCCTTAGTTCTGTGCTAACTTTAGGAAGATAAATCCTCCCTGTGCTCTCACTTGGGCATTTAAAATACAACCGGAATGTCATTCAGTAAAGAAGAACTAAAAAGCACTTGAAATATCCCTTCTCAGTTGGCAGCACAGTGTCACACTGGGTGGTTTTGTTTTCATCCCTTCCAAATGAGGTGCCTGGAGAATGCCTGTAAATGGGAGATGATTTTCAAGGCCTGCATGCTTACTCTTCTGTGTAAAAAAGCACAGAGAGCCAAGAAATAAGTGCTAAACTCCCTCTTGCTCCTGCAGTGACTTGAATTTTTGCACAGATTTGGCTTAAATAGCTAAAAGGAGTTATTAGTGTACCTGAAATGAGAAACCTCATGATATAACCCAAACTTTAAATGTGACAGATCACAATCATGAGTGGAGAAAATGCCACAGATAACAATAATTAACTTTTATGTGACCTTTTGTATGTCTGAAGTGACATAAAAATGTGGATCTCATTAAATTATCATTTTCAGTATCAATTGAATCAAATCATCATTATCACATTGTCAGAGTGGGATGTTGGCCTGTGCTTTTGGATTTAGGGATGTGAAGAGTGTGTGGATGGTGGCTGATTAGGGAATGAAAATAAACCCCAGTGTCCTGTGCTCTGGGGTATTCCAGCTGAAGATCCTGGAAAATGCCAACTGCAGTCAAGGGAATTGGCACAAAAGTCCAGCTGTGGGGGAAGACTATTATGTGTAGTTTCTTGAAATTAATTACAGATTTTGTAGGGGTGAAAGTCTTGTCCTTTGTTACGTACAGGCACTGTGAGGGAAATGTGGGAATAGCTGTTAATGTGTTAGGGGAAAATCATGAATTCTTTGGCTCTGCTTTGATTCAGTGGAGTTCCCTGCTCAACCTTTGCTTTGCACGTGGAAGTGACCCCAAATCTGGGGGTCTCAGTGGGTGTGAAGTGAGTGTTGAAGGGCAGGTGGTTCCTGCAGGCAGGCGTGGGTTTGCTGTGTCCTTCAGCACTGGAGATACCCCCTCACTCCCAAAGAAAAAAATCTGCTTCCTCCTGGAGCTACCACTTCCAGTTAAAGCTGTCATCTGTGTAGGCAATCAGAGCTCACTGCTGTTCCTTGTCAGACCTACACAAAGTCCTTGGAAACATTTCCACCCTCTGTTTTCCTCAGGGATGTGCCTTAGGAGGGGAGAGCTCACCAGTGGGGGGAAAAGTCCTCCCATGTGCAAATCCCGTGTTGTCCTCTCCCCTCATTGCTGTCCATCATGAGATCTTAGAAATAAATCTATTTCAGGAATGGTGAAACTTGTGTCTTCTTTTTCAGGCTGGAATGGCACTTTATAAGATTGTTCCCAAAAATCCCTATTATTTTTGGTCCGTGATGAGCCTGATCATGCAGGTGTGTGCAGTGTTGGGTTTGACTGCTGCTGCAGAAATGTTCTGAGGGAAAACAGGATGATTTGGGGTAAAATGTGTGTTTGAGCTGTTTCTGTGTGATGCTAGGAGAAAGGCTCAGCCCTCCTTAAGTAGCATTATTGTTGTGGTCCAGAATAAATGCTGAGGTGTTTTTGTAATCCAATTTAACTCTTGCCTTGCCACCTTTATACAGCTTGAATTACTCTCTCACCTGCACTAATATCCACCTGTCATTTTGGCAGAGATAATGAAGAAATCCTCAGCTATCTGCAGTTTTTCAGTCAGAATTGTGCCTCTCTGATGAGGTTATAAAAGCTCTTGGAGGGAATAAATGAGAGCTCTGGAATTAGCAGCAAGTCTGCAGGAATAGGCACAGATCAGCTGTGCTGCTGCTGGTTGAGGCAGCACATTTGGGCATCAATCAGACACAAAATCAAACAAAAAAATAAGCTTGGAGGGTTTTAATCACATCCTCTGAAATCCTGTGCCGTTTAAAACACAAAAGTGTTCTGGCTCCATGTTTTTACCACAAGGTCTGTGTGCTCAGAGATGCAGGGCTCTGATTGATCTGATCAAAAATGAGCTTTTCTGTGTAGCACCAATTTTATTGTTGCACTCTCAGGTCACAGATGGCAGCTCCAAACAGGTGGCTGGGGGGGGATTGGAGCACCTGGGTTGGTTTTTTTTTTTTTCCTCTTCCAAAGTGAAAAGAGCAGTGGGTGGGACATCACAGACAGTTGCTAAGCTGTTACAGTAATCCCTCTCTTCCTCAGTCTATCTCAGCACAGGATGAAAACCTCTCCAAGACGATGTTTTTGCCACTTGCTGAGAGAATGGTGGAGAAAATGGTGAAAGAGGACAAGATTGAAGCTGAGGCTGAAGTAAGGCTTGGTTTGAACTTTGTTGAGGCAAGGAATGCACTGTGAAGGGAACCTGATTACCTTGGAAAACTTGAAATAATCAACAGTGTTTTGGAGTTAAATGTGATTGTAGGGGACAGAAGGAAAACCAAAAGCAGGGGGTTAGGAGAGCCTCAGAATCCTGTGGCTGAGGCAATTTTTGATGTTTGATTTGACTGATGAAGTGCTTTGCTCTCTGGGAGGCCCTAGGAAAAACCTGAGGACTAAGAACGGAGAAAAAGACCTAAATTTGAGTATTTCACCCTTTGGGATACTAAAGATAGCTTTGCAGGCCTGGTAATCCCCTGTTTTCTCTTTTGGCACACCTGGGTGTGATCTTCCTGGCAAATTTCATTGCAACCTATAATCTTTCTTTTCAGGTGGAACTGTACTACATGATCCTGGAACGTTTGGAGAAGTACAAGGAAGCCTTAGATGTTGTGAGGGGAAAACTTGGAGGTAATTTATTCTTTAATAAATCAGTTGTGTGGAGAGTACAGCAGTTCCCTTTTGCTTCAGACTTGTCCACTGCTTCCAAAAAAAAAAAAAAATTAGGAAGCCTGACTTAACAGCAATTTTAACTTCAGTATAAACTATGGAGGTGTTTGTGCAACCTGGTTTCACCTACTTGGTTTATGGTATTTAAACACTATGCAGGGCTGAGCTTCGCAGTGATAAATTGGGATCACGTTCTTGGTTGTAGCTGCCACCTTCAAAACTGAAAACTCTTCAGTATCTGCATTTTAGAGGAGTTTAACTGGAGATGAAAATGTGCTTGGAATTGGGATGTGAAGGTTTCCATGGGAGATCTTTCTGAGGGCTGCTGCTGTGTTAGACTTGGTGGTTTGGTACTGGGCTGGAATAAGAGGGTTTATGCAGGGATTAGGGAAGAAATGCAGCGATGAATGAGCTGAGCTTTCCATGTTTTTTGCTGCAGAGAAGCTGACGAGTGAGCTGCAGAGCCGGGAGAACAAGTGCATGGCCATGTACAAGAAGCTGCACAGGTGGCCCGAGTGCAACGCGCTGGCCAGGAGGCTGCTGCTGAAAAAGTGAGAGGGGATTCCTGCAGTCCTGCAAGAAAGATGGAACAAAAATCCCAAATTGTTTGGGAATGGCCTTGTTTGGTGGCTTTTGTGGTTAAAATAGGAGAATATCAGGAAGCTTTTCCAATGATTGCAATCCAAAGCCAGGCATGGTGAAGGTCACAGGGAGAATCAGGGTCAGGAATGGAGTTGGTGCTTTTTTTCAGGCAGAATTTAGCAATACATTAATGCAATAAAAGGTTGTTTCCCTCCTTATTTCTAAATTCCGTGCTGATTGTCTAGCTCTTTGACTTTGCAGTTCTCATCCTGTCCATGATTTACATTAAATTTTCTACATCTAAATTTCTCCCATTTGGCCAGACTTCATCATGGGAAGTGCACGTAATGCTTGGAACAGATGCATCAGGAGATAGAACATTCCAGTGGGATCAAATCTGTCTCAGGCTGTCAGGAGAGATGTGTTTGCTTTTGAATTTAGCTGTGATCTCATCTTAGATAGAAGTTAAATGCATCCCCACGTTTTGTGGGGATGCTGCTGAGCTCTGACTGGAATGTGAATTTTAGGAGGAGGGTTCATAGCTTGCCTCAGTTTTAAATTGAAATGGTTTTGCTTAATGTGTTTCCAGAAATTCAGGATGATGGTATTCCTAAGATTTGAGACCTTTTCAAGGGGAAACAGTTTTATGATTACAATTGGGTTTTTTCTGCAATGTGATTATGTGTTATTCCTTAATTCAGCTTTGGCAAGAAATGTAGCTGTTAATTGTTTTTGCCAATTCCCTAAATTTTGTCCTGTGCTTGATTTTTGTTTCAGCTCAGATGATTGGCAGTTTTATATAACTTACTTTGATTCAGTGTTTCAACTCATTGATGAATCCTGGACGCCTCCAGCAGAGGAAGAGCAGTAAGTTGAGAATTTTGCTGTGGATTTGTTTTCTCTTTGTGCTACAGCAAATTGCTTGGGTTCGTATATTCAGCATTAGAGTGACTTCTTGATGTCAGAGCCCAAATGATGTGTTTTCCCTGCTTTGTTCTGTGTGCTTTTATCTGGAGGCTGGGAATAGTTTATAGAAATAGTTTGTACATTATAGAGCTCTTCCAGCTCATGTTTTCTGTGGTGGCTGAGTTGGAGAATCCATCATTTCCCTGTCTGGGAGTGTGTGTGATCAGTGGGAACTCTCCAAGAACCTTTCTGTCTGTGTGGTTGCAGCTCTCTGGAGGGAGAGGTGCACTGCTCCATCGAGCAGGCTGTGAGCTTCATCGAGGAGAGGATAACAGAGGAGTCCAAGAGCTCCCGCCCGCTCCGGGGACCCTATTTGGCCAAACTGGAGCTGATCCGGCGCCTGCGACACAGGGGCTGCAACGATGAGTACAAACTGGGTAAGGAAGAGCCCCTCCTGGCTGGGGAGTCCCTCCTCATTTCTTGGAGAGAAAGCACAAGCTTCCTGCTAAATCACTGAGTTAAATACAGTTTTCATTAGGAAGAGATACCTGTTCTGTATGTAGAGAATTTTCGAAGCGTTGGAAGATGAGTTTTGAAGAAGGGCAAGTATTTCCAGAGTACTCCAGGGTCTGGGAAAGCCAGCAGGGAGGTTTTTAAAAGGACCTCAGGGATTTAGGAGCATCCAGTCACTGACACTGTATTCCTGGTGGAAAGCCTTGCTGTTAGCACTGGAATCTTTGGGTGGGTTTTGATTTTAAGTTTTTATGGCAGCAAGGCCAGGTTTTGCTTTTTAAAAACCTGCATCACAAAATGGCATTTAGGGAATCAATGAAAAGGAATGAGATGAGAGCAACATCTGTTCTATTTCCTAATTCCTTTTGTTTTTCCATCCCAAATGAAGCCTTGGTGAGATAAGTAGAGGCTGCATGTGCCTGTCTGGATTGCTGAGCTCTTATCTGCTAAAGGAGCTTGAATGAAGCTCTTGGGCTTTTTTTAATGTGTCCTTGGTTACCAGAGACATTGAGCCTCTGCTAAAATCTGCAGTAGTGCAGCTCTCTGTTTTCTAAATCACTCTGTAATCTTGAAGGGGGGGAAAAAAAAGAAAGCATGAACAAAGATTTCTCATAGTGATTTTACAGAGTTCACTTCTACTGGAGGGTGCTAAAAAGGTGACCTGGCCTTTTTCCTAGGTGATCCAGAAGAACTAATGTTTCAGTACTTCAAAAAATTTGGGGACAAGCCCTGCTGTTTTACTGATCTCAAAGTGTTTGTAGATCTCCTCCCCCCCAGCCAGTACACAAAGGTAAGGAAATATCAAGAAGTGGTGGCAGGAACTGCAGTGGTTGTTTGCACTCTGGTCCCTTTATCTTAAAATACCTGTGGATCATATTAAAAGACTGGAAACATCAGTTTTTTACTTTCTGCTTGAAATTCAGAGAGCTCTTTGTGCTGTAGAAAATATCATGAACATCTGAACACTTGGAAAGTTTCATTCAGAGGATTTTTACTGGAGGTTTAAAGCTAAGTTTGATCCTGCAGAGTCTCAGATCTGGTATTCCTTTGGTATTTTTATTCCCATTTTTCAAGGTGTCAGGGTGCTTTGAGCTCAAAGTTTCTGTTTAATGGGAGGAAGCTGCCCCCTCATCCCATGCAGGGATGTCACAGATGCTTTGCTGGCAGTGCCAAAGAAGGGACACATTGACCCAAATCCAGGGGTCATGGAGGCACCTATGGCAGTTTTTTCCAGAATCTCTTTCTGAAACAACTCTCTGGAAAAGAGTTTCTCTGAAAAGCCCATTTGTGCAGAGTCATGAGCAGCCTGGAGTGACTTCAGCAGCTGGGAATTCTGTCACTCACCCCAGTGTTTGTCTGAACCATTGTGTCCAGGGATCAGCCCTGGGGAGGGCAGAGAATCCGGGATCAGCCAGAGCCTGGGGATAAAATGTTGGTAAACAAAGAGTAGGTGGTGAGGTTCTCTTGGTTTATTGAAGTATTTTTGACTCCTAATGCAAGCTGCCCCCACAGCCCCACTGCTTTTGGGAGCAGTGGCTCTGGCAGGGGTGGCAGTTGCTGATATTTTATGTTTAAAGGTGTGTTTTTAGCCCACTGCCAAGAGATGTGGCCAGCAGGATATTGAACTCCTAGTCCTGAAAATGGTGATTCCATTGTAGGGGAACCTTGAAGTACTGAACAGGTTTCATCCTAACTTTCCAGGAAACAAATTCCAAACCAGGCATGGAAAAATCATATTTAATAATAGTTCAGACTCCAGTTTTGTCACAGTGCTTGTAAAACCATGACTCTGATTTTGAAATTTTCTGTCTGGCCTTAAAACTGCTGCTGATTTACTGAATATATTCTGGAATATATAGTGTGTCAGCCTGATGTATTGGGTGGTTTTCTGGCTGTCCCTGAAGCAGCATGTGCAGCAGTTTAACTTGCTCAAGGACACGAGGAGCTGAGGAGGTTTCATGGTGCTGAAGTGCTGATGAGTTTTGACATGAGAGTTCCACTTCAGTAGTTGAGATCGTGATCTTGCTGGGCCACTGACGTGTGAGATAGTCCAGAAATAATGGTCATGACACCAACCTTGACTTCCTAGAGGTGTAAATTGGAGAGTAGAGCCAATGATGTGGTTGACCTTGCTCAGCTTGGCAGAGTTTCAAACTGAAAAGATCTGTCAACACAGCATTCATCAAATTCTTTGGGAAAACTGGAATTGGTGTGTGTTGTGCTTGGTGCTGCTCCTGAGCTTTTTGCCTCAGGCTTGCATTTGATGCAGTTTTCTGTGTCAATACCAAGTGTAGCAAAAATGATCTCACTGGCTTTAACTCAGATTTAAGTTTGCAGACAATGTTGGGTTTTGGAGCAAGAAACTGCTGCCCAGCCCTGTGAGTTGTGGGGTCTTTTGACTCCCATTAAAACTAAACAATGAGAAGCTGCTTTTCTTACAGCTTAATTCCAAAAAGAAGTCATTAATCAGAGTTGATGACCTCACTGGGCACTGCACATTACTTCAGAGCTGAGGGAGAATGTAGCAGTGCAAAACCATCATTGCCTGGAAGTGTACTGAGAAGCCTGTCAGTAACTAATTAATTTAATTGCATCTCTTATTACCATGAGTGTTAACAGGTGCTTGAACTCCCTGGTGTATCAATAAATTGGAAACCTACCTCTGATTTTTCTCCCCTCCATCTGTTCGATGTAACTTAATAAAACCCCAAACAGCTAAAAAAAATAAAAATTGAGCAACTCAAAATCTCAAAGGCTGCTTTTGATGCACGGATTCAATGTGACATCAACATGAATGTTTCCACCTTGCTTTTTTTTTTTTTTTTGTTGGTTTGATTGGAGGGAGGAAAGGATGCTTCCTCACCCTTTGGTGCAGCCCTGCAGCCTTTGCCACCGGCATTTCTCTTGCAGTTCATCCGGCAGCTGCTGGACGTGATCCCGCTGGCGGCAGCGGCCGAGAACGAGGTGGCTCTGCCGGGTGACATCAAGGCCCTGCAGCAGCACCTGTGTGTGGTGCAGCTCTCCAGGCTGCTGGGGATCTACCACGCCATGGAGAAGAAGCAGAAGCTGACTGTGGTGCGGGAGCTGATGCTGAGATACCGCCACGGGCTGGAGTTTGGTGAGGAGAATCTGTAACGCTGATGAAACCTGGATTTCTCCTTTCTGATTTTACCCTTCACCTTCCCTGAATTGTGGCTCCTTTTTTTTTTTCAGCCTCGTGTCTTAAATGAGGCTTTCCTGGGTAGTTCAGATGGTCTGTTTGTACTTTGCAGGATTGCCTGGGCTTTTAAGCAAAACCAGGTTTTCTCACTGAAGTGCATAGGACACATTTGTGGTCAGGAGTTATTAATTTGTAAGTTTTGCAGCTGTGGGAGTCAGTTCTTCTTCCAGCAGATGTCAATGTTTGAAGTGCCCCAAAGGCCACTCAGTGATGTGTAGAGTTGTTTGGATTTTAAGACAGTTCTGATTTCCTAAATTGAACTGTGATGCTCTGTCTGATCATGGTGCCATTCAATAACCCTGACTGTGAGATTAGCACTCTTAGTAATTCAAGGGTAACTCTTTTTGTTTTTTTTCTTTTTAGGGAAATCTTGTTTGAAGACTGAATTGCAGTTTTCAGATTATTACTGCCTGCTTGCAGTTCACCTGCTGCTTGATCTGTGGCTGGAAGGTACGTTGCCAAAATTGTGCCTTGCTCTAATATCTCTGTGGGAGATTGGGAAAGGGGGAGTTTGTCCCGTGGCCAGTGAGTGCCTGGCGTGGCTTGTTAGGCCTGGAGTTTTCTGGGTTGGTGGGATTTTTTTTGCAGTATGAGTTATTTCAGGAGTTCCTCTGATCAGCTGGTGTTTGCCCTGAATCTCACTGACCTCTAAACAGATTTAATTTTTCTGATTAATTCCTTTTTCTCTCCCTTTGAATGAGTTCTGCTGACAACTCCTTTCTGACACCAGAAGTGTTTTGAGAACAGTTTCTTTCTCTTCCTGACATACTTTGCCTTTTAGATCCCTTGTTTCTAGACTTGCTGGGACCTGTTCTGTGAATTGAATTTGCCTGTACTCCACCCTTGCTCCTTGTGTTAGTCTCCTAATCCCACAATGTCCAGTGCTGGGTGTCCATGTAGTTATCTGTTACACCCTTGTCTTTCCCAAGGAAGATTGAGTCTTTAACCTGAGTAAATCTGTGGTCAGGTTTCTGCCAGGAAGGTGGATGTGGGCTCTTGAATTCCTGGCTCTTTTGCAATGTGCAGGCTGGAATTCCCCAACAGCCCAGGCTTCATCAGGGAAGGTCACTCTGCCTGCAGTGTGCTCTGTGCAGATGTGAAGTGGATATTCCCTGGGAGGGATTATTCCCCCAGCATTCCCTCAGGGAGCAGCTGGAGTGCTGGAGCAGGTGTCACGTTGGGCCATCTGCACGCTGCAATCCCTGGCAGCGCCCTGAGCTTTGCGCAATGCGGGGAGAGGGAACCGTGCCTGTCCCTGCTCACACCTGCCTGTGCTGTGTCTGTCACCAGGTGAAGAGGCAGCCGTGTGGCAGTGCCTGACTCTCCTGGAGGAAGGGCTGTCTCACAGTCCCTCCAATGCTCAGTTTAAGCTGCTGCTCATCCGGATCTACTGCCGGCTCGGCGCCTTCGAGCCGGTCTCGGAGCTCTACTCCAGCCTCGATGCCAAGCACATCCAGCACGACACCATCGGGTGGGTGGTACATACTGAGAATAATCAGTCCTGCTGGCCCCCATCCTGGCAGCTCTGCAGCGTCCTTTGCCACCCAGAACTGTCACATTTTCGTGTGCTGTTGTGCAAAAACATTCTGGGATTTTTGGGAGGTGCATCCGCTGCATGCTCCCCCTTTCTGTAGGGTAACGTCACCATGTGATTTTGATCTGTGTTGGATTTTTTGGAGTATTAATTAATCTGAAGGAAATTGGTGAAATGGATGGCTGGCTGCCGGTCAGAGCGTGGTGTTCCAGCTTGGGAGCACCAGTGAAAGCCAACACACCCAAAGCCTTTGGCTGGTGTGCTTGGGGATCTCTCACTAAACAGCTCTTGCACCCTTAAGGTGAAGAAAAAACTCCAAGCTGCTCACATACTGCTTTTAAAAAACTGAGAATTCATTCCACTAAAAGCCTGAACTTGCCCATGAATGCTGTTAATGCTGTTAAATGTCCAGCTGTCTCCTGTGCAGCTGCTTTCCAGGGCAGTGGCTGACGTTTGCCTCGTGCTGTTTGTTGCAGTTATCTCCTGACACGCTACGCCGGCTCCCTGGGCCACTACACTGCTGCTTCCCAATCCTGCAACTTTGCACTCAGGTTTTTCCACTCCAACCAGAAAGATGTAAGTTGAAAGAAATCCCCCCACATGACCTTGTAACACAGTAAAGTGTCTTAGAGAAGCCCTGTGCAAGGCTTGTGCAAATGTAGTGGTTTAAAACATAACAAAGAGCAGTAGTAGGTGCAGCTTTGTAGCAAAGGTTGTCTCAACCTGCATTTTCTACTACAAGGGTTTGTGAGTTACTGTTACATGAGGTTTTGCTTCCTTCTGTTAAAGGCAGTTTTAATGCTCCTCATAAAACAGATATGATTGCTTTTAAATTAATGCTTGTGATTTTGTGCAAAAATTGAAGTGGAGTGTCATGTGGAAATAAGTGCTGGTGTCATGAATCTGGCATTTTGGGAAGTTACACAGCAGCCAGTGATGATGGGTCAGGATGGGGATGGCACATGATGAATCCTTTGTTACAAACACTGGAGCTGTGTTGTTTTCAGTGGATGGTGGGGGGTGCACTTCACTTTAAAGGGGCCATCCCATTCTGAGGAGTGGGAATGTACCCTGTGTGTTTGTGTTTTACACCCTGAGCACTGTTGAAAGGTAGGTGAAGAAGATTTTTTTCTTGTTGTTTCCTAAGAAGCAAAGGTGCAATCCTGTTGTAAATCTGCCACTGGCTAAGTTGGCTCCAGGGGCTCTGCAGTCACACAGTGTGCTTTCCCTCTTTCCCAGCAAGAGATAAAAACACAGGAATTGTCTGTACTGAGCAGTAAAGGTTCTCACACAGAAGTCACTCAGAAGCAGCAGCTTGCTCTGTTGGCAACCCAGGTGTCCCTGTGTCCCAGGATACCCATTGCCATTTCCCTGTGCATGGAGTGTACATGCCAAGTTCCTGTGAGCTGTGTCTGACACAGAGGTTTTCCTCAGAGATGCACATGGATGGTTCAGTGGGATGGGAGCTCACTCTGCTCTGCATCCCTCAGTTGCTCATTTTTTTCCTACGTGCTAAGAGGCTTTGGATTCCTGGGAGTGAAGCTCTGGATCCAGATACCTTTTTTTTCTTTTTTTTTTTACTGAGGTGTAACTTTTCGGTCTTGTTTAAGTCATTTGGTGGATGTTAATGAAAAACATCCCTGGAACCAACTGCCTGAATGAAACCCATGACTGCTGGGCACCAGGTGGAAAAGTGAACTGAAAAAAAAACTTCTCGATGTGATTCCTCTGTTTGGGAACACTGTGTTGTAAAGCATCAAGAAATCATCTTTCCATGGAAAAGAATCTGAACTAATTGAGGTGTGGTTCCCTTGGGAGCAGGTTATTCCCTGTGGCATGAATGATGGAGGTGCTTGTGGCAGAAGAGTTGGATGTTTCCAGTGGCTCAGTGTCTGTACATGGATGGTGATGGCTGCATTCCAGGTGCCGTTGGCAGGAAAACACAGCTTGTGTTCCAGAAATCCCAAAAAGGTGTTGCCTTGCTTCTTCACCTTCAAACATTGGGATTCCAAGAGGCCACAAGTGGTGCAGCAGGAGGACAGAATTCCTCGTGGGACAAGATGAGGATGGGACTCTGGAACCACCCACATCATATCTTGGAGATGGTGTTGCAGCCAAAGGACCATGAGCTGATGTTGCTCTCAGGTCTCCAAATCTCTCCTGTGCTCTGGACACTTCCATTGGTTTTCTCCTTAAGATCCTTTTGATGGGAGATGACTCAAAAGCTGTTCTTGCAACCAGGAATTGCAGGAGGTGAAGGCTCAGTTCAGGGTGCTGTTCCCTGGGAACTGTGGTGTGACAAGAGTGGGAATGAAGAAGGATTCCTTGCCATAAAACATGTCACAAGGTCAGGATCTGCTCCCAGTTTCTGTGCTGCTGTGGTTCTGCCAGAGCTGCCCCTTTATACTCAGGGTGCTTGGAGCAGCTCCCACTCAAGCCCTGTGCCACATCTGCAGTGTTAAAGGGGGACTATCCTTTAAAAGTTCCCTTTTTACAGATTTCTGGTGCTGCCTGCTCCTCCCTAGGTCGATGCTGAGATAGCTGAGATGTCACAGCACAGAGCTGTGTGTGGGACTCTGCCTGGAGCAGGAAGTGTGGGATGTAAACGAAGTCTGGCATAAAAATAGAGCTCCTGAATCAGACTTTTGCTTTGGATAAATCCATTCTCCTGACTTGCTGAACTTCCCAGCCTGACGTGAATCCTGTGTCAGAGTGATCCCATGAGTAACAGCCTTGTAGGATGCTGTGCAATCCTGCCACTATTCCTGCTCTGGGAGAGGATGCCAAGGACAGGGAGGAGAGAGAAGGCAGCATTGCTATATTTGGCCAAAACTAAAAAGGCAACTTTATCCTCCTCGAGATAGTCCTCCTTCAGCTATGCAGAATCACCAGTAATCTAATTTTCTTGTGTCCATCCATCTTTAATCTCTCCAGATACTGCAGGCAAACCACTCCAACGTGTCCTGGGGGCATTTAAAAACCACGTGGATGCAGTTGAATTAGAGCCCATAGCCCAGTCCCTGACAGTCACCTCTGCAAGGCTGTTGATCAGAGGGTATGTTGCTGAATATTTGGCATTTTTTTTTCATTCAATGCAAATAACCAAATTACTTAGCAAAAAAAAAAAAAAAAAAAACAAACCCACAAACAAACTCCCTAGAGGGTATTTCTTGGTTTGGAGGGAAAAAAAAAAAAAAAAGGTGTTTTGGATCTGTGAGTGTTGCCTTCTGGTCTCTCAGAGCCTTCCAGACAGGTTGAGTCTGTTAGGACCATATAGAATTCAGTTAAGCAGAAGCCTTTTTTGGTGCCTCTCCAGTGTAGTTCATAACCTTGTTCAGAAGAAAATAGTTGATTTGCCAGAATTTCTCCTTTGTGGAGTAATTCTGATGTAAAAACTGAGCTAGCATTCATGGCTGGGAGCAGAAATAGTTCATTCTGTGTCTGCAGTTAGACATTTTCATTAAAACACTGCTTGTCTGGGGCTCCTTCATCATAAAAATCTCTTTTTTTGGAGATTGCTTGGACTGAAGTGAAATATTGGCTGCCTGCCTTGTATTGCTGCATTTCATCAGAGGGAAAACAAAATATCCCATGGATGCTGAGAGTTTCCTTTGGTGTTTGTGTTGTGCCATGTACACACCGTGTGATACTGTATTCGAAACTCTAATAAAAAAGAGAAACAAAAAATGTGTGAGTAATTTTTTTTTTTTATTTTAATCTATGTTGTGGTGATATGTGATGTACATCCAAGTCAGTTCCAGAAAATCTGTACTTCTTTTGCCTGGAATGGTTTCTCACAATGAAATGACTATTTAATGATTTGAATCATGTATCTAAAAAGCCTTCCAAAAGCATTTCTTCCCTGTGAAATATTCTTCATCATGGTGACAGCAACGTGATGTTTAGTGTTGGTTTGGTTGTTAAACCTCACTGCCCATGGAGCATCTGGGCATTCCCAATTTAAAGCAGCAAAACTGCTTGGGTGACTTGGAGAAGCAGAAGCTCAAACTCCTCCCAGGGATTGACAACCTGCCAGGTCCTGCACCTCTGGGTTCATAAAACCCACAGAAATGCAGTTCCTTGGCAGTGACCCTGTTGGTTGCTCCTAATTTGGGAAGTCACTAACGAGAGCTGGTGTGTGTTGTGTTGCAGACCTCAGAATACATCATCCAAGCCTACAAGTACGGGGCGTTTGAGAAGATCCCGGAGTTCATCGCCTTCAGGAACAGGCTGAACTCCTCCCTTCACTTCGCGCAGGTTCGCACCGAGCGGATGTTGTTGGACCTCTTACTTGAAGCAAATATGTGAGTACAGCTCCTGGCATGGGAGAACTGGGAGTGGGCCAAGAGGGGCCTTGGGGAGTTGCACCTGCAAAAACCTCAGAGCTGCAGCTCTGCTGTTAAAGCTTCATTCTGCTTTTAATGGTCTCAGGGTGCACTGAGGAGCTTTTAAAAAACTTCCTTCATGGAAAGGGTTGTCAGGTATTGGAATGGGCTGTCCAGGGAAGCAGGGGAGTCACCATCAGAAACGTGGGAGGGCACTGAGGCCATGGTTTAGTGGTGGCCATGGTGGTGGTGCTGCATTGGAGGTTGGACTTGGTGATCTTAAAGGACTTTTCCAACTTCTGGGATTCTGTGGTTCTGATTTGCTGTCCCTTCACATCCTTGTCAGTGCTGTGTGTGTCACCTTCCCAACAGACGGAAGAGCTGAGCAATGCATAGAACGTGGTCTGTTAGTGAGCTGTTTTCCCTTTGCAGTGATCAGGTGTTGATTTAGTGCTGCTTGTTCTTACCTGCAGATCAACCAGTTTAGAAGAAAGTATAAAGTCCATGAGTCTGAGCCCAGAGGAGGATGACATTCCATGGAAAGATCTGCGTGACAACAGAGACCTGACAGTCTTGTTTAGCTGGGATCCAAAAGACAGGTGAGTAGAAATATCCTCAACTCACACATAGCAAATTCCTTCCAGGGCAATTCCCATGTTTCAGTGTTCCTTGGGCTGGCTGACATAAGCCCCATCCACCACGTCTGGCAGTGCTGCCGTTTTAGATGTTAAGTTTTGTGAATTTCTGACCACTCCTTCCTCATCATACAGAACTGGAGAGCTCTGGCTAAGTTTATTTGCCTGAAGAGCTTTGGTGCCTTTCTCTAGGGACATTTCTGAGGAGCATCGGAAGCTCTCCCTGGAGGAGGAAACCCTGTGGTTGCGAATCCGGTCTTTAACGTTGAGGCTGGTGAGCGGACTCCCAACTCTTGGTCACACCATCCAACCAAAGAATTCTGAAAAGACTGCAGAGAACGGGGTCTCCTCCAAGATTGACACCATCCGTGCCCTGCTGCAGCAGCTGGAAGCGGCGGTGGATTCAGGGAAGAAGTTTCTAGAACAAAAAATCCAGGTACCAGTAAGGCAGAAGCTCTCCCCAAACCGTTGACCGTGAATGCATCGTGCAGGCTGCAGAGTGCACTTAACTGCCCCTGGGTTTGTGGTGTGTGACTGATTGGGAGATGTGCCAGGCACTGGGTGGGATGAGGAAAAGCTGCAACACCTTTATCTTTTTCTTTGCTTCTTGCCTAGTATCCTGTCCTTGGCCCTCCTCCTACCCGAATGGCTGGCTTCTTCAGCAATGGCAGCTGTCAGTGCCAGACTAGCTTGTTTTATCTTGTTAGTGATATTTATGAACTAGATACCAATGGCTTAGGTAAGTGTTTGGGGCAGGGGTTTGACCACATTGCTGTGGTGTGTGGTGGGAGGGAGCCACATGTCTCTGTTTAGTCTGAAAAACTGCTGGGCGTTGGAGGATGTGGACTCAAAACTGTTACTTGCCTGTTAATTTTCTGTCTGACACTAAATTATCTGAGAGGCAGTGCCTTTATTTAATGTTTTATGTAAGTCTTCATTTTTCTACAGTATATGGTGCTGTAATACTGGCTCCTCTTTGAAAGCAGTTGCATTTACTTTTGAGTACTGACACTAAATTGCATTTAAATGCCTCTTGGTTTTCTGGAAGCAGAAAATAACAGAAGTTTGTAGCTTATAATTTTTTATTTCTTTTTTTTTTTATTTTTTTCCAGAAGATTCAGCAGAAATCCAGGAAAGAATAGGGAATAGTTTCAAGTCTTTAGTAGAACGACTGACAGGTAAATGGTAATTCAAGAGCAGACACTAAGGCAGAGCTTCCTGGCTGTCTGAGGATGGCTGTGGAGTGTCTGCAGGGATGGGCTGTGGTGATGCATCTGCAGACCCTGTGAAAGCTTGAGAACAAGGCTGGGATTGCCCTTGGCTTGTGTGCTGAAGCTGCTGCATGCTCAGAACGTGCTGTGCCCTTCAGTGCATTTATCTCCCAGCCTGGGCAGCTCCTTCTCCTGGTGCTTGGGTCAGGGGGGCTCATCAGGGGTGTGGAAATGTTTGTAATGAGCCAGAACTCAGAGGAGATGGAGAGGACTCATTATCTCAGTGGTCAGTGCCCTGGCAGTTCTGCAGACTGCACTCAGATAGGAAATGCACATGTAAGATGATGTACTTCATCCTCAAGTAAGGCTTTTCTTTTTCCTTTTCAGACTTGTTCAATAAATGTAAAGGTGATTTGATTGAAGTCAGAGATGGCACCTTGAAAACTCATCCAAACCTGTTAGAAAACTTAGTCTTCTTTGTTGAGGTATTTTTCCCCTTTGGAAACTGGAAGTTTGGGACCACTGTGGGGTAGAAATGTTGGGACTAAAACACAGTGGAAGTTTCATCTCAGTCGTTCATGAGAACTCATGGGGGATTTTGTTGCTTATTTTAATCATGCTGAGTTTTACCAGGAGCACTAAAATGAGTTGAGAAGCCTCCTGTAAATGCAAGTTAGAACATATTTTTACCTTTCTTCCAGACGATCTCCATTGCCCTGTGGGTATCAAGTTACTGTGACGGTGTCCTCCGACCTTTTAAATCCAACCTGCAGAAAAAGAAGAAGAAAAAAAAAGAAAGCAGTGTAGCAATGGTACAAACAATATTTCTTTCTCTCTTCCCCCACCCCTAATCACAGCTTATTTATTGTGAAAGAAAAATCAGGATAGATAACATGAACATGAACTGGTTTTCATAAACTTGTGGAGGTTGGTGTGGGCAGTGATTACTTGGGGCTGATTTTTGCTGTTTCAAATCAGTGACATATCTGTGACATCATGTGACAGTTTTTTTAATGAGAAATACAGTTTAGAGTGTCATTGACCTTCCTGCCTGGAATGCACCACAGTAAACTTGTCAGCTGGGTTTGTCTGGATAGGAAAATTATAGCTTAGCACTGGTGGGAAGAAGAGAATTATATATTGCCAAGTGAGTTATATAAAATGGACATTAATATGTGTTTATAAATTCAAAACCTGTGTTTGTTTTTACAGCCACCTGTATTTACCCATTTCCTGGATTATGTAACTGAACTCCAGACATTAACTTCCAATGTAATAGATCATATCAAAGGGCTAGAAATCATTCTGACTGCACTAAAACTTGAAGAACTGTCCCTCAAGGACACTCTGCTTTTACAGGTAAGAGATTCCTTGTGCAAACACCATGGTCCTCAGGAATTTCCTTTTGGTGCTTGAGATATTGGAGAAGGTTTAAAGGGGGCAGGGGGACTTAAACAGTTGCTGTGGAGTGAGTGATTTTTCTTTTACACTTTGCAGGAAGAAAAAAAGTTTACAAAGACTGTGCAAGGGAAGGTCCAGAGCAGTTACCATCACTCAGTTCAGGAAATTGGAGAGCTGCTGAAAAAGAGACTCGATACCATTAAAAAACTAAAGATTTGAGCAATGCGTCCCTGACAGACTCCACAGGGGAGTGACACCAGAGTCCCAGACAGAAGCAACATCCACTCTACCATCACTTTAATCCAGAACTTCCTCATAATGCATGAAGGACTTAAAATCATGAAACAATTTTTTTTTTAGGTATTACAGATGTATTGAGCTGATTTAAATTATTGTACATAAAAGAAGCAGGGACCCTTCCTGGGGTTTGACCACTTTTTATACATGTTCATAAGCATATTGCAACAGGAGAAAATTCACTTTCTTCCCTTTTGATCTCTAGAACCAACTGGAGATGGTCTTTAGAAGCAGCAATAGCAATCCAGTGTAAAGCATCTATCTCCAAGGATATTTTCATCACCATACAGTGTTTATAATTTTTGTATGGTCCTTGCCTTAGAAATGCAGGAATTGTAGATGTCCACGTTCAGCCACCTCTGATGAACTGAGCCCAGCTTGGAGCTGCCTGTTTCGTCTGCAAACCCACCTGGTCCTGCTGACAGAATTCCATGTGTTGGTCCATCAGGGAGAGGTGAGGCCTCTGTGGTGGGCTGGGAATCATCCGGAGCTGGGGCAGGATCCTCCAGGAGAGAGCGGGAGGGAGGAGGTGTCTGTGCACAACTCGGGAAAACTGCAAATGTAATGAGGAGCAAACTTCAGAGAGAGAGAGATGGGAATGGGTGTTTCAGCAAAAAAAAAGACAAAAAGAGAGACCTTGTAAATAATGGCTGCAGTGAAGTGTGACACTGCGCTGGTATCATGTCAGTTTAATGTCAAACAGCAACGTCATGACTTCTAAAAAGTGTATTTAGATTACTGAAACTTTAAGACTTCAATATTTTAATAGAAATGGAATCCTATTGGCTTTGGTTTTAAGTTGGCAGAGGTAACTTTTGCTTCCGCTGTGGTCTGAGGCTGAGATCCTTTTTGTACCTGTGCGCTTGCTTTTTGCAGTTGAACTTTGATTATCCAAGCACTGGCTCATGAAGCTTTCTGTTAGAAAGTGTGACCATATCATCTGCTCCCACAGAATCTGCATTTCTGCTGGGTTTTTTCATGTTCAAAGAGCAATGCAGCCTAAAATTGATAGGCAAAAAAAAAGAAGTTCATATACCTGCAATACAAGGGACAGGTCAGACCCCACAGATTCCTCATCTCCTGGTTTAGAGCCACAGGTATCTGAGTCTAGATTTAAAGTTTGAAGAGAGCTTGACTGCCTGTGTCATCTCTGTTTTGTTAGTAATGCTAGAATGTTGATGAGAGTATTTTTTTAATAAATCCCCTATATTAAAAAAAAAAAAAAAAAGTCCCATAGCTGCTCTTGCTGGATTTAGTTTGGCTTTGCCCCATCCTGAAAGGGAAAGAAGAAGAATGTCTGCAGGTTGTCAAATTGTAAAGGATGTCCTGATGGTTGAATCACAATGTCTGGTAAGTGCTCTGTGCTGGAGGAATACCAAAATGTGTTAAGTCTGTTTTATAGTAATACTTTTACTGGGGAAAAAAAAAAAAAAGGAAAAGAAAAAAACACAAACAGAACTGTCAGATTGTATAGAAATACCATTTTTGAAAGAAGGGTGTGCTCTTTAAAGCAAGGCTGGTGACTGAAGGTGATGCTGTCAGGTATGTAGGGCTAGTGAAAAATCACCCCAGTGCTGAGGTGGGGCAGTTCAGAGCAGCCCTGAGCCAGAAACAGGCACTGCCCTTCTTAGTCAGGGGGCACAGTGGCACTGCTGCTGTCCCTGTCCCTTCCCTCCAATTCCAGAGGGCTTTGCACAAACACCAGCAAAGGTGACACAGGGGACAGTCCCAGGGCTGATCCAGGCTGGAGTTTCCTTCCACTGCTGCTACACCAGGTTGAACTCAGTTGTATCAATAAGGAATGGTGACAATGTAAGTGAGGTTTCAGATTAAGAGAACCAAGCCTTTAGAATCCTCCTGTGTGCCTGAAAGCAGAAGCTGGGTTAAAAAAAAAAGGTTTCCTGCATCCCTTGAAAGCAGAACTGAAACTGTGGGGGGGACTTGTGTCATCTGAGGCAGGGGCTGGGACAGGATGGAACCATGGCTCGCTCACTTCCAGCACAGGGAATCCTGACTGTTCCCAGTGCCAGCTGCTGTTCTCTTCCCACTTCCAGCCACTGGAATGACAACCTTGTCAAACACAGAACTTTTGGATCACTTGGTGGTTTCTAAAAGCAGAGGCCGTCTCTTCCCAAGCTGTAGTTTCTCCAGGAGGAAAGAGTGTACAAAAATGACTCCGCACTGACTGACTGGGGGGCTTGGTTGAGGGAGAATTTCTCTCCCCCTATAAATTGTGTACAGTTAAATATATTATATATTTCTTACAAAAGAGCATTTCCCCTCCAGAATTATGTCCCACACAGACCTGGTAAGAAATTCAAGCTATAACCCATTGCTGCTGTTCCCCCTTTTTTCCACTCTTAGGATTTGTTTTTGTTTGTTTCGGATTTTCTTTGGGTGATGAAAAACATACCTAGAAGAAGCTACCAAGACTACTGTTTACAGACTGAAAAAATACTGCTTTTGTACTACTGGGATCATGAGCCACGATCCTTTTACAGATTTCCTCAACTCCTCTCAGCTTAAAATCAGTGTCTGATGTAGATAAAGGTTGGAAATCTCCTACCCTGCTTTGTCTACACGCAGGACAAACTGTACAATGCTTGTTTGTGTTGTCCATCATTTTTGTACTTTTTAACTGTTAAAAATTGCATTTATATTTTGCAATCCTTGATAATCATGACTTTATTTTAATGGCTAGTAAACTTAGGGATTTTTTTTTGTTGTATTTGCAGCCTTATCTGAACTTTCTCTTCCTTGATTATTGTTAATTTATGACTGTAGGAGATATGTACGCCTCAGCCTTCTACGGACTTAAGTGACACAGCTGCAACTGAACTGCTTTAAACTGGATGGGTTTATAATTTATATAAAAGTCAGTTTCGTTACAAATCAGTATTGCTGCCTCATTTTTCTGCCTGGATGATCTGGATGCGATCAAAGTGCTCGTCTGCACTGTCTTTGTAAACCCCGTGGTGAAACCAGATTATGCTAGTGCAGGACAAGCAGACCCTGCAAAGCGGAAGGATGGAAAAAGGCAAAATGCACATTGTTTTCCAGCTGGGGATTAGGTGCAGAATAATGTCTGCTGGGGGAGGGAGTGTGGATGGTTCAGTGCTTTTACTTGATGAGCTGTCAGTCTGCTTTTATGCTTTGCTTTGCTTGCTTTTCATCCCGTCTTTCCATGATAAGGACACGTTGTGTCCAAATGCAGGCTGGCAGTGCATGAGATGTCCCCTGGCAGCACAAAAACCTCTGCTGGAGAGGGCTGCGGCAGCACCCACCTGGATAGAAACGTACACCCCACGCTTCTCTCCCTGCTGCCCCGCACGGCTCCATCCTGCCTCCTGCCCTTTCGCTGCCTTCAGCCGCTCTGGAATTGCTGCTGGAAGCCGCTCTCTTGTCCTTATTTCATCGGCACCAGCAGCGGCCCCGCGTGCTGTCCCGGGGGCGCGGAGCTCCTGTGCGCGCTGCCCGTTCCCCGCACGGCGTGGGAGCCCCCGCCCGCCCCCGAGCGCTGCCGCTCCCCCGGTGGCCCCGGGCGGCGGGGCGGGGCGAGGCGAGCCCCCGGCGGCGTCCGTCGCGCCGTCACGTGGCCCCGCAGCTCCGCTCCCTCCACGCTCCGCCATGGCTGCGGCGGCTGCCGCCGGCTCGGTGCTGCTCTGCCTGCTCGGCCTGGTGCTGCCCGGCGGCAGCACGCTGCACACCAAGGGCTCCGTGCCGCTCGACACCATCACCTTCTACAAGGTACGGCGCGGCGGGAGCTGGCTTGCGTGCGGAGCTCTCGGGGGGCGGGTGTGGGGCCGCTCTAGGCTGTGTGCGCTGCGGCCGGCGGCAGCCCCGGGGGCCAGGACGTGGGAGGAACGCGGGGGGCACGGCGGGACCGCGGGGCCGCTGCCGCCGCCACCGGCGCGGGGAGCGCTCGGTGCTGGCGGAGCGGCCGCGCCGCAGCCAATGGGAGCGCGGCGGCCGCTGCCGGCAGCCAATCAGCGCGGTCCAAGTGGAGCCGAGCCGCGGGGTCCGGCTCGCTCCGGCCCGGCGGTACCGGCGGCACCGGCGCGGGGAGGTCCGGCCGCAGCCGCGGCTCCTCGGCCAGCGCCGGCCCGGCCTCCTGAGCTTCGGACAGCGAGCACAGAGCCGCTCGGGGCCGGGGCTGTGCTGTCTGTGCCGGTGAGGGAGGGCAGGACCGTGCAGGAATAGAGTCGGGGCTGTGAGCGCGCGCCGCTTGGGTGGTTTCACTTGTTCATCAAACAGCAACAGGCGCTTTGTTTTTCATCTTCTTTTTTTTTTTTTTTTTCCCTTCACTAAATCACTTTGCAAGGAAGGCATCTTCCCAGGGCCTCGTGTGCTCCCCACCGGGACACTGACTGCTCGGCAGGCCCAGGATGGAGCTGCAGCCACCTGTGCACACAAATGCTGTGCAGCGCCTGAGCAGAGCTGGCAGAGCACTGTGTAGGTGGGGAGCTGTGGTGCAACCTCAACCTGTTCGCTAGAACAAAAAGATTTTGCAAGGTCTTCTACTGCAGGGAGGAGAAAATCCCTCAAGGGGTGACAGAGTCCATTGCCAAGCTAATTGGAAAAGGCATAATTTGTTCAGAGCAAGGTTGAAGTGAAGAGGAATCAATTAAAGTGTGAATTCTCCATTTCCTGAAGCAGTACAACACCTTCTGCATCTCCACCGCCTCCCTGTGCCTTCTCTCCTAACCAAGAGTGCAACTCTCATGCTGGGACACTTTTTTGGAATGACAGTACATTTGGTCTCTCTCCTCTTCGTGTCCCACTGGAAAATGTTTTAGCTGATCTTCCAAGATGCCAGTCAGATTTGCAATAAGCAAATCTTATAATTAAAGGCATTATCAGATCCCCCAAACCTACCACATACTATCTTTATCATCTGGTGCAGGAATACAGACACCTAAAGCTCAGTCTTTCCTCCACACAACAGTGAGTCATTTCTGAAAAGCCATAATTACATAAAATTTCCATTCTCCTCTGCATCTCCCCATTGCACAGGAAAAAAAAAAGGACAAGCAAAAGCAACTTCTGGTGACTTGTAGATTGCTCAGACCTGAAATGATCAAGTTTTGTCTTGTCCCCTTTTTCTCCTTGTTTTAGGTTATTCCAAAGCATAAGTTTGTCCTTGTGAAGTTTGACACACAATATCCCTATGGTGAGAAACAAGATGAGTTTAAAAAGCTGGCGGAGAGCTCAGGCTCCAGCGAGGAGCTGCTGGTGGCTGAAGTGGGAATATCAGGTGAGGAACTCTGAGCACATGCAAAGCAGTGTGGGCTGGTGAGGAGGGGATAAATTGCAGTGTGATTTCTGCAGGTTCTGAGGCAGTTCTGGGGGTGGGGGGTGGATGTGAGAGTGGAGCTCCTGCCCTGGCTGAGCCTGGCTGTGCGTGGGAGAGCTGCTTATCCATCTGGGCTGGGTAATGAGGAGTCAGCCCACACTGCTGAACTGCTGCCACCTCCTCATCCTCAGCAATTCTTGCCTTTTTTTCCCCCTTCTTTCCTGAGAGAAACCTTTTTGTCCCATGTGCAGGGAACAGATCTTACAAGAATCATGCTTTAGCCACGATCCTGGTCAGGCAAAGAATATTTCATGTGATTAATTCCATGCAGCAAACCCTTGAGGGTTTGTTGCACTGTGGCTGCTCTCACTCGATGTGACTGTGACTGGATTTAAGAGAAAAAGAGTGAAGAATAGATCACTGTCACCTGAAGTGCTCTGGCTTTGTAGGTTGAATTAAGAATTTAGGCTTAATTATCAAACTGTGAAGTTTTACCCACTCTGATATTTCTAAACATATGTGGAATACTCTAAGTAGCATAATCTAAATGTCTTTGTTTTCTGTCCTCGAGAATAAATATAATTTATGTAAGATGAGTAAACATCTTGTAGCTTGGCATGCTGTCAGAACCAAGTCATTCTCTGCACATAGACAGGAAAAAACTCTTATTTAAATGTAAAATCAGATAAAATCAATGGAAAGAGGAAAATAAGAGGAAAGAGGGCATTGATTTCCCATAAGGAGTACGGGGTTTATACAAAAGGTCCTGCTGAAGTCTTATACTCTCACAGTCACAGCAAAACACCATTACAGTCTTTTTCTTGGGAAAACCTACTGAATGCTTGCCTTGCACAAATGATTTTATGAGGTGTTTTTATTTCAGTGTGTGGCATTTCCATGGAATAGGCTCCCCAGGGAATGGCAGCCCCAAGGCTGCCAGAGGTCTGGGAGTATTTGGTCAATGCTCTCAGGCACGGGGTGGGATTTTGGGGTGTCCTGGACAGGGCTGGAAGTCGGACTCGGTGATCCTTGTGGGTCCCTTCCAGCTCAGGATATTTCCATGGCTCTGTGGTTTCCTGGCAAACAGGTTATTAGGACATGTTGAAGCACTGGCTACAAATACTTGTGTGGGAGGGAATCCTAATTTAATTTTTGATTAACTGTGCTTTTCTGTGTTTTGTTGTCCCTTGACAGATTACGGTGATAAACTGAACACTGAGCTGGGAGAGAAGTACAAGCTGGACAAGGAAAAATTCCCCGTTTTTTACTTGTTCCAGGATGGTGACTTTAAAAATCCCTTACTTTATGGTGGTGAAGTCAAGGCTGGGGCTATTCAGCGCTGGCTGAAGAGTAATGGCATCTACCTGGGGATGCCAGGCTGCCTGAAGGAGTATGATGTGCTGGCCAGCAAGTTTGTGAGCACCACAGAGAAATCTGATCGCCAGGCCCTCCTGAAAAAGGGCCAGGAGAATTTAGGGAAAGCAAAAGAAACCGAGAAGAAGTCAGCAGAGCAATACTTGAAAATTATGAGCAAGATCCTGGAGCAGGGAGAGGAGTTTGCTGCTAACGAGGTCGTCCGAATCACAAAGCTGATCGAGAAGAACAAGATGAGCGATGGAAAGAAGGAGGAGCTCCAGAAAAGCCTCAACATCCTCGCCTCTTTCCTGAAGAAGAATAGCGAAAAAGATGAGCTCTGATGTGTTGGAGAACTCTCTACAAGCTGTGAAACATTGTCAAGAGTCCTAACCAGTTCTCCTTAATGCAAGCAAACTTCCCGCTGACTTCAAGAGGGCAGCAGATTTCCTTCTGGGATTCTCAGTTTAGAAGATCAAGAGGAAGACATTCCTTAAAAACACAGTATTCTAAATGTTGGAAAAATCACCTAAGAGCAAGACACCAGTATTGTGTAATATTATCCAGTAACTGTTACAGCAGACAACAAAAAAAAAAAGCTCGAGATTGGCTGGAAGCTCATTCCTGGTGGTTTTTACAGCTGTTCCCTGGCTAACAAATAACAAAATTCAGTCTCTCATTCCATCTTACATGCTGGAAAAGGTACAGATTGGGTGCCCTCTACATCCCCACCTTTCCCTGTCCTTGGGTTTTATGCTTGTTAATCTACCCCTCACATGCCTCTTGTTGTCCCACTTGGGCTCTAAGTCTTGTTCTTACCTGTTGTTGACTAAACGACTCAGAGCTTCATTTTTCCGCCTTTTCCTTCCATGGCTTCTGTCCCTGTTTGCTTTGGGTATCAGCCAAATGCTGGCAGTGAAGGCAGTTCACAGCTTGCCCCTCGTTTCCTGTCCAGAGCAGCTGTTTCATCAGATATTCTCCCAAAATCCTTTGTGATAACCTGACACAGTGAGTGAAGTGAGTTCTGAGCAAGGGCAGAGTCTCCTTGAGGTGCTATTACACTCAGTCTCACCAGTTTGTGCAAAAAAATTGGGTTTTCAGAGGTAAATTTGGATGAGTTTTCTTACAGCAGAAGAGGTGTTTTACCTGTCCAAGCTTCATGAACAAAATGTTTTTCTAGCCTCCAGAAGCAACTGATACTGTCAGACTAAAGCCTCATCAGTGTTTGGTAGTTCTAAATATTTGAAAATGTGGTCTTGTAAGAGGAAGCAGAGTTATTTGTGTCCTTAGAAGCCTCATCTGTGTTATTTAAAAGGAGATGCCTAGTCCAAGGATCAGGTCAGTCCTCAAAACTGTGCAGTTCACACTCTGTGGAATTCGGATGCCTCTGGAAGATGCTGAAGCCCTGGTCAGGGTTACGGAGTTGGAAAGAGAAACACCTGTGAGTTTTACCTTAAAAGTACGCTTTAAACAAAACTGATTCCTGTGGGAGCTTTGCTGCCTTTTGAATCTTGGGGTGGGTACAAGGAACAGATGTTGCTGCGAGATAAAATGTATTAATAATGCTATAATAAAAAAAAAAAATCTACTTCAGAGCTGCTTCTTAAACCACTTTGTAGAGAAACTACTGCCGATTCCGTGATCAGAGGGGAGGTCCCGACTGCTCAGCCAGATGATGCCAGCTGGAAGCGAGGTGAGGGAAGCTGAGGGTGTCCCTCGGCCCAGCGCTCTCTCCCCTCAGGAATGGCAGAGGAAGGACCCCGGCAGGGTGGGCAGTCCTTGAGAGGGCTGTGTGGAGATATGTCCCGGCAGGCTCAGCCCCGGAGACCCTGAAGGAATCATCTCCCGGAGTGCTGAGGGGAGCACTTGAGGGAAGTATTCCCCGGGACTCTGAAGGGAGCGGCTCCTGATAGGATCAGAACTTGAGGGGACCGTGCCCTGGATCTGTGAAGGGAGCAGTCCCCGGGCTCTGAGGGGAGCAGTCCCCGGGACGCCGAAGGAACCGTGCCCGGGCTCTCTGAGGGGAGCAGCCCCCGGGACGCCGAAGGAACCGTGCCTGGGCTCTCTGAGGGGAGCAGCCCCCGGGACGCCGAAGGAACCGTGCCCGGGCTCTCTGAGGGGAGCAGCCCCCGGGACGCCGAAGGAACCGTGCCTGGGCTCTCTGAGGGGAGCAGCCCCCGGGACGCCGAAGGAACCGTGCCCGGGCTCTCTGAGGGGAGCAGCCCCCGGGACGCCGAAGGAACCGTGCCCGGGCTCTCTGAGGGGAGCAGCCCCCGGGACGCTGAAGGAACCGTGCCCGGGCTCTCTGAGGGGAGCAGCCCCCGGGACGCTGAAGGAACCGTGCCCGGGCTCTCTGAGGGGAGCAGCCCCCGGGACGCTGAAGGAACCGTGCCCGGGCTCTCTGAGGGGAGCAGCCCCCGTGCGCCCCCTCAGCGCCGCCGCCGCCCTCGCGCTCCTCGAAGCGCCTTCCCGCCCCCGGGCGCTGGTGACGCCGCGAGGGGGCGGGACCGAGGCTCCGCGGGGTCGCCTCAGGGCGGCTCCGTGAGGGGAGCCCGGGGCGGCGGTGACCGAAGCGAGCCCGCCCACCGGGGCTCGGCCGGTTCTGTCCCCGGAGGGATGCGCAGGACGCCGGTTGCCGGGACGCCAACCCCGCTGTTTGCCCAGGACTCTTGCCCCCTCAGCCCCTCTCTGCGACCGGGCGCTCCCCGCAGCCGGCCCCGCCGGCGGGGGCCGGGCGCGGTGCGGCCCCGGGGCGGAGCGCGGGCGGTGCCCGCAGCCCCGGAGCGGTGCGGCGGTGGCGGCGGTACCCATGGCCGTGCCGGCGGAGGCGGACCGGCTTGATGGGGGCTGGCAGGAGGTGAGCGAGCCCCGCCGGCACCGGGACCCCTAGGGACAGCGGCTGCCCCTTCCCCGAGACATCGCTGTGCGCGTCTCTTCTCCTCCATCTCCTCACGGTCCTTCCCCAGCCTTGCGCCCCGCTCCGTGCCCTGCGGCACCGGCAGCGCTCCACGATCCTCTCCTGGACCCTGTCCCCGGCCCGTGCTGCTTATTCCTCTTCGGGACCCCTCTGTCCCCAGTTCCCGGTCTGTGCTGCCCCTCCCCGGGACCCCGCGGTCCCTGGTCCCTGGTCCCTGTCCCTGGTCCGTGTTCTCCGCTCTTCTCCGGGACCAGCCAGTCCGCCTTCCCAAGTCCGCGCTGCCCGCTTCTGTCCCGATCCCCCGTTCTTGTCGTTCCTCCCCTGTCCGTGCTGTCCGCTCCTCCCGGGACCCCGCGGTCCCCGGGCGCTCCTGCTGCGCCTGGGGCTGTGTCACCTGAGCTCCCTCCCGTCCTTCTCCCCAGGTCTACTCTGCGCTCCAGTGGATCCAGTTCACCATGGCCATGCTCAGGTACGAACACGCTACCCACGCAGTTACTGTCGCGAAGATGATTTTACCCAGAAAAGCAAAAAAAGAGAACTCGCGTCTCCCAGCGAGGCAGACGCGCTCCTGTTCCAACCTGTGTTTTGTTTTCTCAGCGTTGTAGGTTCCAGCTCAATTATTGCCTACGCCGTCTTTCAAAACGCAGTGCGGTCCCCTGAGGTAAGGTCTGAGCTTCCTTCTCCCTCCCTAAGCCGTGGTGTCGGTCCCTGCAGGTGGGTCACACTTGTAGCATAGACCCTCTCCTAGAGCAGCTGCAGGTCTCAGGGTTATGTGGTTAGACCTTGTTTAATAGCTGGGAGGCAAAGAGCTTGCTAAGAATTGGACTCTTTGTCTTGGTGGGAGGTGAAAGGACTGACCTTGAACCTGTGCTTCTGCAGGGAGAAGCAGGTTCCTTAGTCCCGTGCTTTCTGCTGTTCCAGGAAAGTCCTTCAGTAATTCCTAGGAGCAGGGATTTCTTAGCGTGCCCTCCTCAGTGGGGCCAAACTTCTGGGGGGCTGAGGAGTTGTGCACAAAGCTGCTGAAGTGCAAATTGGAGCTGCCCCTGCAGAAACACTTTTACAGGTGTTGGTCTTTGGCTGCCTCTGAGGAGTTTCTCTGGGCGAATGTGCTACTAAAACTGACCCCCCAGCCCTCCATCCCATCCTGCCAGGCTTGGATGTCCACACACAGTCCCTGTGTCTGTCCAGGACTTCCTGGGGGCAGTGAGCCAAGCTGATCCCTGTGAAGTTGGGATTTGCTGTCCAGAGTTTGCAGGCTCAGCCTGGCCTGTGGACCACGCAGCAAGTCAGTGGAGCTGGCAGCAGCTGTATTTGTCCTTCTTTCATCTTCATGTTCTTTGGACATTGTGGGTTTGATCTGCAGTCCAGAGAATGGGACTTCCAGGGAATTCGTGGAGCTATCCCTGGAGAAGCAAGGAATGCAGGCAGCTGACATTGTTGGATGACACAGTGGGAAGGAGAACATGAGTCCATGTTTGCAGGGCAAATCTGTCCCACTTACAACAGGCAGGACCTTGCTCCCAGCCAACCTCCTGGAAACACTGCCCAGCACATCCAGAATAAACTGTGGAGATCTCCATGCATTCCTGGAGAAGAATGAAGGCTGAGACTTCACCTTAGTGCTGGGATGGAAAACCTGCTTGAGCTTGTGCTGCTCGAGGTGCACATCAAAGCCTCCTCCTACCACATCTGCACCTGGAAAGCTCCAGATGTGATTCCCTCCTGGGGTTCTCCCCTCTGGAATGATGTGGGGCTGGGGTTTGGCAGTGTCCTGGTGTGACTCAGCAGCCTCATCCCCTTGGCTTCCATGGCCAGCATACTCAGGAGCCCTGCTGCTCTCAGTCATGTGATGGGGCTGTGGCTCGGGAGCTGCTCGTGAGCCACACATGGCTCCAGGTCACCAATGGGCCCTTCCTGCTCCAGAGGGTCCAGATGTTCCTGCTCAGATTATTTCTGCAAATCCGGATGGGAGGGCTGGATGCCAGCTGGAGGGACTGGTTTGCATCAGCCTTCCAGGCTCTTCTGCTGCCAGGGGAGATCTGCTGCTGGGTTTCAGAAGTGACAAAAGTCTCCATTAACTTCCCCATCGCCTTGTCCTCATGTCTCGGGTCTGAAGTGGAAGTTTGTAAACAAAGGGGCTGGAAGAGATCCATATCAAAGCTTGCCACAAACAGCTTATTCTCTGAGTCATGAGGACCCACAGCAAAACATTTAAAAATAAACAGCTCTGGAGGCTGGGAGGAGAAGGATCTTAGAAACACTTCCCTTCCTGCCCTCAACCTCAGAAATCATATATTGCATTATTCAAGCTTGTTTTCTGTCTCTATGGGGTCAATAAAACCCTTCAGCCTGAGGTAAATCATTAAGAAGAGATGATGGCAAGCAAGGAAGAGCCCCCAGCTCATCAGGTTTGAGGAAGAAACCTCAGCTCAGCAGGTTTGAGGAAGAACCTTCAGCTCAGCATGTGCCTGGGCCATGGCCACAGAGCCAAATCCCCGTGTGTGCTGCAGCTGGAGCTGCCAGGATGTAAATCATTACATCTTTGCAGTCCCTTCCTCTATTTTATAAATACCAGTGGTTATTTTCTTTCCCCTTTTGCAAGCCAGAGCCACACTTGCCCCTGTGTCACCTACTTCTTTATTCAGGTGTCTGCCAAAACAGCTCCTGGAGCCACCCAGTAGTGCCTTGCTCCAAGGGCACTTGTGCTGGAGAAAGAGGTCACCTGTTTGATTGCAAAAGTGGCTTCTTTGCTTATTTTAGAGCTGTTTGGTTTAACCTGCCCTGATCACAAACTGGACAGTGCCCCCAGCCTGTCGTGCCAGGGCTTCATTTCTGCACCAGTGAGGAAAAGCCTGGTTAAAAAAAGGCATTTATAGATGAAATCAAATTAAAATTAGCTTCAGATCTTTATGCCTCGTGCTCCTTCATGCCCTAAGGACAATTCTGGCTCAATCAGATCTACCTTAACTCTTATCAATCTTCCTAGCTCTATCTCTCATTGCACATGGGAACAAGTATAACACAACGTGATGGGTGACATTTACTTCTGTTCAGTTTACTTCCTGGACAATATTGAGGCAAATCTCACCAAAAGCTCAACTCCATGGAAAGAAATACAAAATCAAAGCCTCCTGAAGCATTTCCATGCTTTGTTTAGCATTATAATTTTCTGTAGGGAAAGAAAAACACCAAAATTTTCTCTCCTGGGTGCTGAAAATGGGGTACCAAAGGGTTCAATTAAGAATGTAGGTAATTAGGCTGCTTTTCCAGTGTCTCTGCTCTCCCACTAACAAGGAAAATGTTGGCCAGAATTTTGCACAAATGTTTTTCCTGCAGTGTTTACAGTCCTGGCCAGTGTGTGCAAACTGGAAATGGGCTGGAAACTGTTGTTAAAGGAGACGTGATTCCTTTCCAGCAAGATGCAGCAGAGACTAATGGCTCTCAGTGGAAATTAATCCAGCATGTAAAATAAACCCAACCTTAGTCACCAGCTGAAATGACATGGAACACATAGAAAAATGTTTGTTTCAAGTTATTCCAGACCTGAGGAAATGTTTGTGTTTACCCAAAGTTTGATTTCTATGTGTTTATTTAAAACATGATGTCTCTTCTCCCCGCCAACCTGTCCCATTCTGCAAAATTGTAGCATGATGGATATTTGGGATATTTTCTGTAAGTTTTGATGCTGCTCTTGGATCCTGTGGCAGGAGTGGTGGTTGGAGTAGGGAGTGTGCATTGGAACAGCTCCTGAGAGCACAAATCCATGTGGGTTTTCCCTGCAAGGACAGTTGTCTCACCAGAAGAGCTGGGGGGTGACAGTGTTCAGATAACACCAATGACCTGGTATTGATCTCTGAGCACAATTAATCTTTCTGCTAAGATTGGTGTAGGAATTTTAAAGGACTGAAAACAAGGATGATATTCAGGAGTAGAGGCTGAAACGTTTTCATCTGTTGACTTTTCTTTGAACTTGCTTGTGAAAAGTAGAGGAGACTTTTTTTATTGAAGCTCTCAGGGCTTGCTGTAGATGAATTGACTGGTCTCAGAAATGTTGTCACAGTGCTTCCCTGAAGGTAAAATCATCCCTCCACAAAGTGCCACTTATGCCCCACTTCCCCTCAATTAAGGCTTTCAAAATACCTTTGCAGTGGGACATTGTGCTCTACTGAAAAACTTTCCTGACCTGCAGAAAAACCTCTGGAAGGCTGTATTAAATATCTTTATGTCTGATAACAGGGTAAATCTGCAGCTGGGGGAGGGGGTGTGGGAGGGCTGTGACTCCACTCACACCTGCTGAGCCTTTTCCCTTTTCCAGGTGCGTCCCCTTTTCTACCTGAGCCTCTCGGATCTGTTCCTGGGCATGTGCTGGCTGGCTGGGGCCCTGCTCTACAGCTCACCCACCTCCCAGCAAGACCTCATCTGCTACAACCTGCAGGCCACGGGACAGGTGAGTGGCCTTGGCACCACCTTCCATAATTAACATTGTAATTTGTCATAATTAACCTTGCTGGTGAGCAGAGCGTGGCTGTGGGGAGTGTTTCTGGACAGGCTTTAGCAGATCTCTTGGCTTTGTGTGGAAAAGGGAGATAAGGACACTGAGGTTTAGGATCCTCTGGTGTGTGAGAAGAGAAGAGAAGAGAAGGTGAGGTTTTGTGGTTGCTTGTGTGAAATGAGCAGATGGGGCTCGATCTCTTTCCCACTGGATCCATGCCCATGGATCTCTGTGCTCTCACATGGCAGCTTTTCTGTTTCTCTTTGTGCTGCCTCCAGCCTGGGTGGGAACAGACACATTCTGTGGCTTGCTTGAGCTCAGACTTAAATTATTCCCATGAACATCCCAGTTCTTGCTCTTTCCAAGGATCCTCCACCAGCACAAGCTCAGCCTGTGTCCCATTGACTCAGCTGCTTTCCAGCTGATTCCCTGTGCTGGGGACCAGTTGGAGTAGGGTGGGTGAGCACTGTTTCCCTGACACTTTGCTGCTGCCTCACCCAGTTCCCATTTCAACACTAGGAAATCTCAGCTCTCAAAAATCTCTGCAGGGTCCAGCTGAGCTTGGGCCAGGGTGGGGGCTCATAAATTATCATCCCTTAATTAATGATTTCTTTTTAAAGGACATGGCTGGGAAGAGCAAGGGGCTTTTGGAAGCCTTGATGTGTGGGCTTGGGCAGCTCCCTGGGAGTGTGGTGGTGCCCACAACTGGGAATTGAATGTCCTTGTGGAACAGCAGCATCCAAAGCTGGAAAGAATCTCCCTGTGCCTCAGAGAGGGCAGGGAAGTAGCTGCAGGTGCAGGATGGAATTGTTCCTGCTGATGTGTGTCTGGGGATGGGCTCCTGCAGTCCAGGGTTGTTTCAGCAGCTGGTTTTGGGGGTACAGATGTGTTGCTGAGGTGAGAGCAGCTGTTCCACTCCAGGCTCATCTCTGGTCTCTCCAGCTGTACTGGCTCCACAATATGTTCATGTTGAGAGAAACAGTGAGGTTTGGATAACTTGGCCACTTGGGAATGACACAGAACAACATCAAAGATGTTTTCAAGGTGATGGTAAATGGGAAAATGAGGAGAGCTTGGGAGAGGCTTTCAGAGCTGGAAGGTGGAAGGAGCAAGCAAGACTGAGGGTGTTCCTGAGTTTTTCCCTTGCCTGGGGGACAGTTCTTTAAGCTGGTGTGATCTTTTTATGGCCTGGAGAAGGTAATTTTCACTGCTAGAGTAGAAATAGGTTGGCTATGGAAAATGTGCCCATAATTTCTCAGCTCCCTTGCACTTCTGGCTCTTTTCTGCCCTCACTTTTCCAGCCTGTGGCTGTGCTTCAGGGACACCAGCACAGCACGGGATGGGACAAGGTGGAAGCTTTGTGTCCATGCTGGGTGGGCAGAGCATGGTCCTGCCAGGACAGGGCTTGTGGTGGGGTGTGCAGAGTCACCCCCTGACCTCAGCCAGTGTCCCCTGGCTCCTCTCCCGTGTGCCACCACCAGTCCCCACAGCACAGGGACTGCCTGGGTGGCAGAGCCGGATTGTGCCTGGCAAGGGCTGTGGCTGCTGTTTGCTCTGGGAGAAATTAAAACAAACTGAGCCCTTGCCATAGCCACTTTCCCCCAGGGCACGTGACAGTGCAGGACCTCCTCACCCAACACCCTGCAGTGCCCTTGAGAGGTGGGAACACCTTGTGCGTAAGAAGGAGCCAGTAACAGGTTGAACCAGCAGATTCTGCAGAGCAGGAGGGATCTGGAAGCTGATGGAATGAGTAAATAAATGTCTCAATGGGCTTCTGGGTGTCTCACAAACACCTGGAGCTTCTCTGCAGCCAGAAGGTGTCGGATGTGCCGCGGTGAGAACGGGCAGGGACAGCCCAGCAGTGGAGTTTGCAGCCCTTGGAGAGGCTCACACTGGAGTCTTTGTGATGTGTCAAGGCACTGCCTTAGGAGCAGGGCAATATTTTGCTTTATTCAGGCTCTTTGCCATTATCTGTCACCACAGGCTGATGTTGCAGTGGATGGAGGTGCCCATTGTCCAAACAATATCATAAAAGAGATTGCTTTGTTTCTTGGATTTTCCCTCTTTCAGCCCCAGAGCTTTGATTGATGTGAATGTAAACACTGCTCCCTTTGCTGTCCCTCGTTCTCTCCTCCTCCTGCATTGCAATAATAAAGTCCAGAATAGATATTGTGGTTATAATTGCACAACTCTCCCACGTTCTTCCAGTTTAGTTCCAGTGGCCTAATAATGTCCTGGCAGGCTCTGCTCATGCTGGGGAGCACAATGGTAGCCACACAAGTGGGATAATGAGGGATTCTTGTGTCTCTGCTTTATCTCCTCATGGGCAGTGCTGCAGGACTGTCCCCAGCCCCAAAGCTGGGGCCTGGGAGAGCAGAATTCCCTTCCCTTCCTGCTGGCACCTTCACAAGTGGCATCTGGGTCTCTGTTCCAGAAGGCAGTGCTGACATTTCATGAGCCTCTCCCAGGCGTCCTGAAGTGCAAGAGAATGATCCTTGTGGGCTGTTTTGGCCTCCTCTGGAAGTAATTGGAAAAGGGCAACAGCCCCTCATTAAAACTCATTTAATGAGCTGGAAAGTCACTGCAATGTTCCTGTAGCAGCCTTGGACTCAGCCTCTTGAGCCAGCCAAGAGCATTCACAGCCCCAGTGAAGGAGGCCAAGTTTGTTTAGTGACCACTTTCCCAGCCATGGATGATACCAGGGTGGCAAACCTGTGCTCCTTATCCTTTTTGGCAAAGGATAGCAAAGCCACAGAAAAAAAACCAAACCCTTGCCCAGCCCTTCCTCTTTGCCTTTGCCACTGAAGTTTGTGTTTCTATGACAAACACAGCACATGCATGTACATGGTCTGATTAGGCAGCCTGGAGCAAGCATGAATTTGGAAACAAATTTGATCAAGATTTGGGGGGTTTATAGGAAGTTTTAGATAATTGAACTCATCTCAAGCTGGAATCAAAGGCTGTGAAACTCTCACTGTGCTCTATCTTTTCTCCTTTTTCCCATGGAGGAAGAAAAGGGCTTTTTGGGATGTTAACTCAGGCTGAGGGCAAATAATATCTGCCCTCACATTCCTCTTGAAATATCCAATTGTTTTCTGTTTCCTTGAATTCTCTGCGTAGTGAGCTCATTATGCAAGAAGCAAATCTAAATGTCACATCTGTGCTTTGTTTCCTAATGGACATAGCATTAAGAGGGTCCAAGTGCTTCTGAAACCCTCATTGCCAGGCTCTGAGCCAAAAATGAGCCAGATCACAAAGATTTTTATTTCTAAGACAGTCCTGTTGTCAGTTCTCCTGTGTGTGGCTGAAGTGAAGCTGCTTTTGTGGGGTTTAAAGTGGGAATCTCTCTCCAACCTGGCTCTTCCCAGCTGGATGTGAGCACAGCCCCTGTGCTTGGACCCTCACCTTTGGCAGGTGTTCATCATCCTGCCTCTGTTCCATGGGATTTGGGAGGAACTAAACATGCTAGAGGAATTGTTATTCCAGGACTGAAATGCTGGGTTTATTTCTCAGATATTCTACGTGGCCTCTTTTCTCTACACTGTTAACTACACCTGGCACCTGTACATGGACCTCAAGGTGAAATACAACCAGAACCTCTTCAGGGTGCCCCCCCAGGTGAGTGGGACTGGTGTCAAGGCTGGGAACCCAGGGACAAGGACACAACACTCAGGAAAACCCTCCCTGCATTGAACTTCACACACCCTGTTGACCAAAATCTCTCCTTGCAGTTAATTGCTCCCTCACACCTAAACAGGGAGGCACCACCACTGCCATGACCAGGCTGGAGAATACCCCAGGTATTCCTGCAAGATGGCACATTCCTTATTCAGCTCTTCCCAACAAACCCATCAGCCCCACTGCCCTACACAGCTTCCCCAGACATTTGCTGTGTACAGCAAACTTTACATCCCAGATATTCCATCTGGAAGTTCAGGAGCAGCAGGCTCAGCTGCTGAAATGTTCCCTGGAAGCTGTTTCCTGTGGACCAGGGGCTGTACAGAAATCATTTAATTAAGATTTTTGGGTTTTGCAGGTTGTAGATTATGCAAGTTGTTTTGGCCGAATAGCAACGATCTTGTCAAGGTAAGATTTCATTCTCCCTGGCAGAGGGTGTGGATTTGGTAAGAGTTAATTCTCCCTGGTGGGAGAGTGTGGATTTGGTAAACTACAGTGTGCTGATCCCTGCTTCCTACTTGTTTTGAAGTGAGTTTTACTAAAAAAAAACTGTAAAGCTCATCATTTACAGCAGAGTGACCTCATGAATGCAGAGTAAGAGAGTTTTTTAACCAAGTTAATGATAACTTTATTAACTGGATGTGGTTTTCCAGAAGGTTTCCCTTTACCAATGATTAGCTCTCACAAATGTAAGCCCTTATGCTGGCAAAGCTGATAAAATACTTTTCCAGAGCAGGGCCAATAAAAACAACTTTAAAGTCCTCTGTAGTGATGGAAGAAAAAACAAGTGGAGCAGTGCAATAACCCATGACTGTGCTGTCCTTTCTCCTCTCAGCCTGATCCCTTTCCTCCTCATGGTGCCCGTGTTTTGCCTGGGCAACAGCAGTAACTGCTACCAGAACTTCAGCCAGAAGCATGGGTGAGCTTCCTCCTTTCCTCTGGCACAGCCCCAGGGCTGCTGGGGGTGGGCAGGAGCTGAGGCTCTCCCCTGTACCCCACAGGTGTCTCCTGATGCACACGGAGATGGCCGAGCCCCCCACCGAGCCCCAGAGCCCGAGCGGCTCCGTTTGCCGCGCGATGCATTTCTACGGCGTCAGCGTCTTCCTCAGCTCCTTCCTCATCAGCTTCGTGGCCATCCTGGTAAGGCTGCTCCTTGTCTAGCCCTTGGATCATGGAATCATGGAATGGTTTGGGTGGGAAGGCATCTTAGGCTCATCCAGTGCCACTCCCTGCCAAGGGCACCTTCCACTATCGCAGGTTGCTCCAAGCCCTGTCCAACCTGGCCTTGGACACTTCTAGGGATGGGGCAGCCACAGCTTCTCTGGGAAGGATTTCCTCCCAATATCCCATCTAATCCTGTTCTCAGTTTTCAATCCATTCCCCCTTGTCTGCTCACTCCATGCTCTTGGTAAATAGGGCAGGGGAATAACTGTGTGGTGCTGCTTCCCTTTTGGAAGGGGTGGTAGGGGAGGGAAGATATCACTGTGCCACCAGATAAATCCATCTGGAGTCCTGTGTTCTGTCAACCCATCCCAGAAATATTTAGCAGGATTTCAAAGGCTTGGAGCTTGGCAGAAGAGATCACCCCCTGCATGGGTCAGCAAGAGGTGATTAATGGTTGGACTCCATATTCTTAGGGATCTTTTCCAGCCTAAACAATTTAATGATTCTAAAATCAATTGAGTCTTCAGTTTAGAAAAGGCCACACCTCCTGCAGGATTTCAGTGCCGTGTGAAAAGGTTGGATAGACTGGGATCCATTCTGGATGAACCCAGCAGATCACAGCCTGTACAGAAACATTTGCCTGTTCTTTTCCAGGTTATCCTGAGCCAGGCCCGAGGTCTGTACAAAAGGTTTGTGAACTCCACAGGATTCCTGGGGGATCAGCAGTGGGCCATGATTAAGATGGTGGAACAACGAGTGGTTTTTTACCCCGTCGCCTTCTTCTGCTGCTGGGCCCCAGGTGAGCAGAGAATTCCTCCCACAGCATCCCCCTGTGGAACCCCAGAGAGGTGGGGTTAACTTCACCCTCTCATCCATCCCTTTCCACAGCTGTCCTCCTTGGAATGCTGAAGTTGACTGCTTCAACAACCAGCAAAATCTACATGGCTCTGCTGATCCTGCAGGTAAATGTCTGCCCCTGCAGCCTCCTGGGCTTTGCCTTCTCACCTTGAGTCTCCTGCCCTGCATCCCTGCTGGATGATGCTGTGTGAGCCCAAGTCTGATTTGTGTTTTTGCTTGGCAAAGATCTTGGTTTCGTGGTTTGCTTTTCACAGGCTTGAAAAGGTCTCAGTACCCAACAGTTCAGTGGTCAACACGGTGCTGGGTGGATGTTTGGACTTGGTGACCTCAAAGGTCTTTTCCAACCTCAGTGATTCTGTGGCCATGGAAATTGTAGCAAATAGGACTAGAAAGGATCTGCAGAAACTGTTTTTTTTTCCCCCATGTTTCTAAGTTTTCCCTATGTCCCTAAGTCTCCAAATGTGATTCCTTAATAACACTTGTCCAGCTCTTTGCTGTGCTGAGGCAGAAGTTAGACATTTTATTAAATTATATCGTTATTATATTTATACATATATACATATCTACCTAAAGTATATTCTATATTTGTATAGCAGTTCTATTTACTTAGATATTAATTTCTCCATCACACAGAAGACAAACCGGGATCCCTGATTCCCCTGTGCTCTCTCCCAGGCTCTCACCGCAGCTTCCCAGGGGCTCCTGAACTGCCTGGTGTACGGCTGGACCCAGCACGTGTTCCTGTCCCTGAAGCGCGGCTCCCGCCGGGACGTGGACACCCAGACGCCGCTCCTGCGCTCCCAGAAAAAGTTCTACTCCAGCACGGCCCCCGCCGGCCCGCCCGACACCGAGGGCTCCTCCTCCACCCTGCTGTGATGCAGCGCTGCCCGCAAGGACAGAGGCGGAGTCTTCCCAGCTCCTCGTCACCCAGAGCCGCGATGGAACTGTTCCCCGGGCAGCTCAGCCCGAGCCCCGGCGGGGCTGGCAGAGGCAGGCGCGCAGTGGACGTAGTTATTTATTTGATGGATTCTTTCGACGTGGTAAATCTTTAGTCCAGACTTTCTCCTCCTGGAAATATCCCTAGAAATGCAGCAATCCCCATGTAACGGCTCAGAGACCTGGTCCAGCGCCTTGGATGTTGGGCAGAGGATGTTTTTACTTTGTTTTATTTCTCCAAGTCGTTGCCTTTACAAATTAACAGTAAAGCAAAATGAGTATTTTTCAATCTCTGCCTTTTAAATCAGTCTAACCATGAGAATCTGCACTGCCCTAAGAACCAATTGCAGGGAGTGAAGAAATGCAAAGCAGGACAAAACCTGCCAGGAATTTCTGCACATTTCTCTTCCCTTCTTCCTGCCAGCTCCTGCTCAGCCACAATACACCCAAAAATCAGCTGCTTCGACCCTGTGGAGCATCTCTCATGAGCCAGGTGAGCAGGACTTTGTCTGAATCTCTCTTTGCATTTCCAGATATTCACATAAATTATTTTACTGAGGTCCCACCACTCCATAGGAAATAAACCAGATCTTAAGCTGTGTTGAAAACAACTCTTCACCTTTACGTTCTTTATTTTCCAACAGCTTCACATTTTGGGTCCAACCCAAATTCTTCTCATAGCAGGTTAGACAAGAGGAAATACTCCAGCTTTGTGTAATTAACTTACACAACGTAACTGTGTAAACTCTGGGTAAGTCACACAAGGGCCCTGGAGGTTTGGTCAATGACTTGTTTTCTCCTGCAGAGTGAGACTGAGTGAAACAATTCAATTTTGCTGTTCTACAGGATAAAAACAAGGTTTTCAGCCATCTTCTTCCACCTGGTCCTTCAAATCCTCCTCTAGCCCCAAAGTGTGGACATGGATAACTCAGTGTTTCTTCAGCCCCACTTCAAAGGCAAATATTCCATGGGGAGGATGGAATCTGTGCCCTGGCACTGGCAGGGCATGAACCACACCCAATCTCATCCCTGCGAGCCTCCTGGGACTGATCCCGTTTGTGGAGCCAGTGCAATTTGTTTAAAAGGGGATTAAGGCTTCCTAAGTGATGGAAGCTTACCCGGGAAACAATGATTGGATTGCTGATGGGCCATCAGAGCTGGCAGTAGGTGCTGACACAGTCCCAGGGCTCCTCAGACAGCTCAGCAGTCACTCAGTGTTTGTTTGAGGGGATTTTTCTTGCTGGAAAGAGCCATTCCCTGGGCACTCACAGCCGGGTTGGCTGCTTTAAGTGTTCCCAGGAAATTGTTCCCTCAGTCCCTTTCCCAATCTGAATGCTCCAAGGGTCACTCACCACCCAACCCACTCTGAACTCCTCAAAGGCACCAAGCAGAGGGAAATTCTCCTGCAAGGAAGGAGCCTGAGCCCTCACAACTGTCTCCATCTTGTGTCCTGAAATGCTCCCAGGACAAGGCTGTGTCTGGTTCCTGTCACCAAGCCAAGCCCTGCTCCAGAATAACAAAACCATTTCCAGAGGCAGGAAGGGTGCAAGTGCCAGCCCGAGGCTCTGTGCCCAGCAGGGTGAGGGGAAGCACTCCCTGCTCCCTGGAAAAGCACGGGGCCAGCAGGAACAAAGGCAGATCCATTTCTCACCACCTGCAAGGATCATCATTCCAGAGGAACTGGTTCCCATTTCCAGTGTCACTGAAGACAGAAGGACTCATCCCTCCCTTCCCAGACTGCCCAGTCCAACCCCACAGTCCTCAGGGGTTAACTGGGAGCACTGGGCAGGTGCTGCTGCCATCTGATAGAATACTGGGCTTAAAAGAGGCAATTTTGGGTTCTGTTGCCAAGCAGAGCCCGGGATTTCCTAGGGATTTATCCAGCCTCTCCTGCCAGTCACCATTTCATCTCAAAGCCTCATTCAAGTGCTTATTCCCATGGATAAGGGAGGTGGGATGGGGGCTGGGGGTGGCAGAGTAATGGAATCATGGAATCTCTTAAGGCTGGAAAAGCCCAGTAAGACCATCAAATCCAAAAATTAACCCAGCACCACTGTGTTCACCACCAACCACACCCCCAAGTGCTACATCCACACCTTCTGGACACTTCCAGGGAAAAGCAGGGTGGCAGGAGAATCCTGCTGCTGTTCCCTCCTGCTCCTTCCTTCTCCTCCTACAGGGATTTGGGAACCAAACAAAAGCAGCCAGGAACTTTTGAGTTTAGTAAAATCATTTATATACAGGATGGGTAATATTTACAATGTAATACTGATCCAAAAGGAACTAACAGGGAACACTGAGAAGGAGGAATGAGAACATTTTAACACACAGGAGTTAAAACATGGGGACAGACTTGAGTTTCCAAAAGAAAATCCAGAAGTAATGACAGCAAAACTTTGACATGTTGCTATTTCCAATCAAAATCTCTTCCACTAATCAGGTTCTCCTAATTTTAATATATATAGAAAAGCTTCAAATAATCAAGTCACAGGAGAAGCCAGTTATACAGAAAATTTTGAAAAGGTCAAATGATTTCAGAGATTTTTCTTTACTTAAATTAAATTCTAAAAATAAAAAAAAAAAAAACCAACAAAAACCCAACAACCTCCAGAGCTTTCCCACATAGTTTTAGTGTTTGTACAAAGAAATTCTTCTTTGATCCCACACTTCCAGCTTGAGATATTTACAATATTCACAGTCTGCCATAAAGCATCAGTAGATTTATTACCAAGTCAAACCTCAGAGAATCAAGACAAAGTGTCTTGCACTTGCTTCAACTGAAAAATAAACACAGGAAAGAGTCAAATGCTACTTTTAAACATTCACATAAGTGAATCCATTAAAGTTATTGAACCTTGAAATGTAAAAGAACTTTTCCAAGAGTAAAAAAATCAACTTTCTCATAGAAACAAAATCATTTGACCTTGAGTCTTCAAATTGTTTTCTTAATCTGTCCCTCCTCCCTCTGCATCAGATCAGACCCTTCTTATTTATCACAGACAAGAAAATGTAGATTAAATCCATCAAAAGCAGTTCCTTGTGGCAAAAGCCCTTGGAAATTTGTACAAATGTTCCCACCTTGGGATCAGCAGCACTTAAGGGTTGAAGAAAAGGAGGAATCCTCTAACACACATCAGATCCCACCTTCCCCCCTGACTGCACTTCCAACAAATTCTGGCTCCCAAAATCTGCCTGAGGATTTTCCTCCTGGGAGGACTGAGTCACAAAGTGCTTTTGGAGGGGATTTTTTTGCTCTGCCATTCTAACAAAGGGGATTTCCTTGTTTCCATCTCTACATGCCACACTTGAAAGTTTCAATTTCCCAGAAACAAATATGGATTTCAAGTTCAAAATGAAACAATTTCAAGACATGACCTAGAATTAGAGCAAGGACAGAAATGCACGTAACAGGGCTTGGTGGTACAGCCAAAAAAACGACAAAAACTCTCAATTTTTGCTAATTCTCTTCAGTTTTCATCAACAGATCAGTGCACAAATATTCCAGGTAGTGTCAGAAGTACAATTCCAGCTCACACAAACACTCCCTGCTCCCATCAGAGGATGGATAAGCAGGGACTGTTCTTACCCTGCAATAAATCAGGCATTGGAAAACTGTCCACAGGATTAAGGAAAGCTGACAGAGAACAGGAAACAAAGCATCTCCTTCATGTAGAAAAAACAAGTCACTGTTTAGAAAATTGTATAGAAAGAGTCAGACACTGCTTTGCCATCCAGCTAAAACTGCAAGGAAGTTTTGGTATAGAAAAGAGACAAAAAAAAGAACAAGGCTGGACTCCTGTAAGCGAGAATTGGGAGATTCATGGCTCAGGTTTGTCAATGTAAACCCAAAAATGGATGAGCTGTGAAACACAACAACGTTCAGGAGTGGTCACTGATGGCCCTGGGTTGGCACTTCAGTCTGCAGACCAAACTCACCCAGTGTCTGCAGGGATTTGGTACCAAAATAGCTCTATAAAAAGCCTCCGCCCGATCTCGAAAGAAAGAGAAGCAGAAAAGGTAGAAAACTAGAACTATGTACAGATTCTTGCCATTGGTTTGCTTTATCAGGATTTAAAAAAGCAGCTTTTTGGAGCCAATGTTCCAGACTAGAGTAAGAACCTGCCCTGGGGAGGCAGCCAAGGAGCAGCCCTGCAGTTGTGGCTCCCCTAAGAAGGAGCTCGAAGGCATCAGAGATGGGAATTTGGGCTCCACAGACAAATCCCAGGGGTTCCCCAGCCTGCCCTGGAGCAGCTCTGCCAAACAAGAGGACAAGTCAGAACCCAAGCCTTGGATCTTCTAGGAAGGAAAGAATGGGAATATGGGGGTGGATCCCAAACAAAGAAACCCCAGGCTGGTCTCAGTCCATAGAAGATCCCACCATGGAAATTAAAATAACTTGTGCATAAGAACTTGAACATTCTTCTGTTCTGCTGTTGGACAAGGTGAGAAAAAGAAGAGTTTTGTGCTGAATGGCTGATTCAGCCATAAAAAAGCTCTGAGGAAGATGAGGAGGAAGAAAGAGAGGAGGTTAAGCCTTAAAGAAGGACTGAGGGAGATGGGGAAGACGACAAAAAAAGAGAGTCACTGCTCAGAACTGAAAATTTCAGCAAGCACATGGCCTCAGGTGCCTGGGCAAGGCACCAAGCCAAACTGAAGGGTATTTAATTGATTTTTCTCTACCTAAAGACCTGGAATTTAGGTGCCAAGGGGAGCTGTGAATTTGCATTTCACAGCACTTGCTTCAAGTACTCACTGAGCAGGGGCTTGAGAAACTGTGGCTCTCCTTCGCATACAGTCACTGCAGGGGCTGGATGTGGCAGGTGAAAGGCAGCTTCTGCAACTGGTTATTAAGAAAAAGAATGGTTTTTAACAATAAAATCCACCCCATTTGGGGGGCTCATGATTAACAGTACATAAGTGATCATATATACCTCAAGGAACTGAGTTTTAAAAAAATATTACAGTACCAATGATTTTTTTTTTGTATCTACAACTATACAGCATTTTCAAGCAGTATGGAAATTTAATGAAATAATTATGATTTATTAATTTACATAAAAATACTTTTTACAGGTAAAGAATAAATCTTAAATGGTAAAAAAAATAAGATTAAGAAGCTCCAGCTATTGAGAGTCGTGGGAGTTTGTCTGCTCTTCAATCACTTGTTTTACAATTTCTGCCAGTTTTAGTCGATCCACTTTGTCTGTGAATCCTCTGCCTGGAGGGGGAAAAAAACAGGGAATCAGCTGGAGATGGGCACAAGGAGGAAAGTAATCCCAGCTGGAATTAAAGAATGCTTCACACAGACTTAGGGCAACAGCAGCACAGGATCCAAAAGGAATTACAGACCATAGTTCTGTTGGAAAACTTGAGCAATTAAAAATCTCAATGAAAGCCAAGCAAACAGAACAGAGGAGGAAGCAGGATCAAGCCCCTGTGAAGCTGGCTGGTGCTCCTGGCCCCTGACATCCATCATCACCTGCTCCTGGGGGCTGACACCTCTGCCAGCCCTTTCTGTCCAGGAGCCACCTGAGCATTCCCAAGGTGACTGTCCTGGTTTCATTTTGCTTCCCACCCTTCCTGCTGCTGGGTGGGAGGAGCAGCCTCCAGCAGAAACAGGGAATAAACAGCTGGATGGGAAGCAGCTCAACACAGCTGAAGAGGCTCCTAAAATGATCAGAGAATCCTGGAATGGTTGGAAAGGACCTTAAAGGTCATCTGGTTCCACCCCCTGGGCAGGGACACCTCTCACTATCCCAGATGGCTCCAAGCCCTGTCCAGCCCCTGCTTGGACACTTCCAGGGATCCAGGGGCAGCCACAGCTTCTCTGGGCAACCTGTGCCAGGGCCTCCCCACCCTCACAGGGAAGGGGTTTTTGCATATATCCCATCTATCCCTGCCCTCTGGCAGTTTAAAATTCCCCCTTTTCTACCATGATCCGTTTGTGCTTTTACATTCCTGGTGCCTTTGAAAACTCAACCTTGACCCTCAATTAGAAATTTCAAAGCAACATTTTCACCCCCATTTAAGGAACACCAGTTCTGGCAGAAGGGATAGAACAGTGTCAAAACCTAAATCAGCCCAAATCAAATAAATTTGGGGTTATTTCCATAGCAGGAGGTCTGTGCTTCCCCCTTTTCCCCATTCCCTGTGGGAGAGCAGGAATTCTCACCATTCCAGCTGAAGCTCTGCAGGGTGTCTCGCAGCAATTTGCATTCCCTGTTGTATTTCCAGGCCTCCTGCATCACTTCATTCAGCTTCTCATCTTCATTCTCTCCTGTTGTGGGACAACAAAGGGACACAGGAGGTTTGGCCTCATGCCTCACTCAGGGCTCAGCAAACTGAGCAGTTATTCCTGCTGACCCCAAACCAACCAGGAAATGGCCTTTAAACCAAAATCTTCCTATTTGAAAGTTCTTTTAACAGCTCTGCCTGTCACTAAAATGCCACATGAACCCAAATCTAAGCTCAGAGGCTGCCCAGGAGTTTTGTTCTTCCTTTCTCACCACTGACACAGACAGACCCAAAGTCGGGGTCCTGCACGTTTAGGAATAAAAGGTTCTTAAAAGTGGCAACCTTTACCAGCCTGTGGTAGAATGCACTGAGCAATCACATCTCTCAGCTTCTCCAGAGCCACATTGGAATCGTTGCTTCCATTCTCAGGGTCATGGATGTAAACACCATCCTTTGGCTTGGTGCTGCACAAGAACAAGGAGGGAATAATTAGAAATTTGGGTGCAGCTCAAGCTCGTTACCCGTTGTGTAACTGCTCCAGTAAAACACAGCTCCTTCCCCCTCTCTGGGAAACTGGGAGACAGGTTCAGAATTAATTTTAATTCTTGTCCTGTATTATGAGACCATTTTAAGTATGGAGAAAAAGAAATAGTCCTTTAAATTACTTCAAATAAGGGTAATCCTAAAATGTATGAGTTTATTTTTCAAATTAACTTGAACAAAGAGAGAGAGAGGCTACCTGACTTCTTCAGTAAATAAATGTCAGGATAAGAAAAAAGATCTTGGAATTCTTTCTCCCAGTTTGCCTTCTCTTACATGTGACCCATCATCCCCTGAGGAATCTGTTCAATGCAGGAAAAATGTCCAACCTCCTTCCTGCCCTCACTGGCACATCTTGGCAGAAAAACCACACTGTGCCACTATTACTCATCTGAGCAACACCAAAAGTGTGTCAAAACATAAAAACTGAGCCTGTGCCATTCCCAAAGCCATTTTCTAGCCACCCCAGCTGTCTCCAGTTTGTCCTTCCAAGCCCAGCTCTGGAGTTACCCCAGGAGTTTCCGCTTGCGCAGGATCGGGTTGTTCACGGAGTGAAGGGGTTTCAGGCTCACTTTGAGGTCCTGGATCCTCATGTTTGCAAGTTGTTCTGCGTGAGCCTGTTGGATCCCTGCCACCATGGCCTGCAAAGACAAAAGGGGCACTTGGTGCAACAACACACGGACAGTGTTTGCCATGGGTGAAAAGAAGAGGCACCAAAATCCGATTTATTTAGGAGATGTGCAAGAAAAATCAGGTTTGCATGAAGGAAGGCATGGTCAGAACTAAAATCAGTGACCAGATATCCCAGGGAGAAACAGGACAAAGGATCATCTCCTTCTCATGTTCACAAGATTGACTGAAAGCCTCTTTGAGCAGAAATTAAAGGAAACAAGGACTATTTGTTATTAGTGAAGTCATTGCTGTGGATAAAACATGGCAAAAAGAGGGGAGACCTATGGAAGATCCCTCAGGCTCTGCTCTCTACCACCAGCACGTGGCTGCTCATTACCACCAATCTGGGAGCACCTCCTTCAAGCCCAAATTTCACATTTTATTTCCATTTTCTCCCTAAGATGTCAGGCTCTCCCACATCAAAGAAGCCCTTCACCCATCCCAGAGCTCTCCTGCTCCTCTGCAACATTCCTGAGCAAATAACTGCTGTTCAGACCTTGTCCATCATCAGCTGGGCAGAGGGCAGGATGTTGTCCAGGGCCTCTGTGGAATTGAGCCAGGGATGGTCCAACACCCCCTCAATGGTCAGGCGTTCCTCAGGTTTGACCTTCAGCAGCCTGGGGAGGAGAGAAGAAATCCCTAAGAAGGGCTTTGTTGATTTACAGAGCATTTAAGCATTTTAAAGGCCAAAACTTTAAAGCTTCTCCACGAGCTCAAAGTGCCCCAAAATGAGCCCAAAATCCATCACAGCTCCCTGACCTTGCTGTGGTTTAATGCTGTGACAGCTCATCCAGGGCAAAGGAAGGTGCTAAAGGCATTCCTGGGACACCCTGGTGCTGCTGAATCCCACAGCTGCTGCTCCCAGGTGGGAAATCACCTTCCAGAGGAACTGGAAATGATCTGGAAATGCACTCCCAGAGCTCATTCCCAGAACAGGTTACACTCATTCCAAGGACTCTGGGCATGGAAACTTCGCAGGATTCACTGCTCCCACCATGCCACTCCTCAGCTTTTCTCCCCCCTGCAAAGTCCTCAAGTAATGAACACTTTGGTTCCAGCTGCTCAAAATAAAAAGCAACTTTATTCCAAGATTGCTGAAAACCCCATGAAATCAATTTTTTCTAGCATGAAACCTGAAAAGAGGATTTGCAGATAAATTTGTGTTCTCATGATGAGCACAACTGAGTAAAAAAGCAAAAATTCCCACAGAGTGCTGACAAGTCATCCCAAGGTCTGAATGAGAACAGGAATGACTCCATGAGCTTGTCACACTTTCTTAGACAACTCCAGATCAGTTTCTTGGCTGCAGAGCACAATTGTTTAATGTACCAAGAAAGTGGAAATAACTTGTACAAAATGTCAGCAGCACCACTGGGGAGCTCAGAAATCCCACTTGCTGCCAAGCAGGTTAAGTTCACTTTTGATACCACACACATGCAACTCCTTTTCCATGCATTTTCTAAATCCTAGCCCATTATCAAACCCTCAGAAAGCTTGAGGTCAGAAATCAGCCTGGATCCATGTGACAACATCCTGAGAGCTGAGTTCCATGGGAATTCTAAGAGACAATGAAACCTTCTGCCTGTGGAGTTTCTGTGTGAGAATCAAGAGCTGACCTTGGTACAAAGGAAAGTTAATTTGGTGAAAGGTTGGGGGTTCTCCTGCACAGCTCTAAAACAGTCCCAGCACCCTCTCCAAACAATGTGAAACCTTGGAGAATTTACAGTACATCTGAGGAGCCAGATTTAAATTTAAATTTAAATTACTTCCCCAACTGATTTTTCCCCCTATTTATATTGCTTTTATTCTCTCAGTTCCTCTGGTGATGCAAAGGCAGTAAGTCCCTGTCACTTTTTCAAAAATAAGTGAGGTCAAGCCCTAATCAGTGCCACGTTCTTGCTCCCAAACAGACCAAGTCTTTGAAACACTCCCAGCTGAGGGATGTGCCCTGCATGGAAAACAGACTCCATTAGCATTTGGAATAAAACATCCATGCAAAACCTTATCTGAGTCTGGCACCTCATGACAGATCTTAATCTCACTCTCCATCCTCCTGCCTGATTCTTTTTAGGCTGTGTATGATGTGCACAGGGCTTTAGGGGACAGATTTACCACATCCCATTAAAGGCAGTTGATTTTCACAAGAATTTAAATGTTATCCCAGGAAATCTGTGCCAGTTGCGTTATACTGAAACGCTTCAGTGCTCCCACTCCCCTTAAAGACCAAATACACAAATCATCCAAACAAAAGGGACATCAAAATTAAACACTTGGGCAGGGAAAGAAAAACATTTCCCAGACTTGGTTTATGCTGAATGTAACAGAGAATTTGTCAGCTGGATGAGCTGCAGACAAACCCCTCACTGCTGGAAAAACCCTTGGGATAAGGTACTTCCAGGTGCTTTTCCAATTCCTTAACAGTGAAACATTCCAGTTCCTTAACATAAGCACTGAGTTTCCTCCAAGGACTCACTTTCTCACAATGTCTTTTGCCATTTCTGAGATTTGGCTCCACTCTTCTTCTGGGAACTCGAAGCTTCCTGTCATGATCTTTTTCCTCATGTCCTTGGGAATCGTCCTGCTGTGGTGCTTGGAGTAGAAGGGGGGGTATCCACACAGCATCACATAGATAATGACCCCCAGGGACCACAGGTCACAGCTCTGCAAGCAAGGAAAGGGTCACTCAGGGCAGCAGTTTGCAGCAAATAGTGGGGGAGTTATGATAAAAGTTCTGTGTGATTCCCTAAGGGAACAGGAGCAGCTCAGCTCCTCCTCCAGATCCACCTCTGTGGATAAATCTGGCTGCTGTGAACAGGCAGCTCCGTGCCCCAAGCTGAACAACTTCCAGGTGGTTGGGAATTGTCTGGGAACAGCAGAGGTGTGAGAGGTTTATTGCATCTCTTGGGATACCTGAATCCTATCCCCCAGTCCCATAAAAGAATCCAGTTGTTTACAATGGGAGACTGAAACCAGAACAGCCATCCAAGAAAGGAACTAGCAGGGACATTAAATCAGAGCTGTCTGTGGTGACAGCAGGGAGAGGAAGGAGCCAGGAGCAGGACTGGATTGCCGTGGAAGGACAGAGCACCTGGAAGGCTCTCAGTGTCTGTTCTGGGCACAAGGCAGCTTGTGCCTGTTGTGCCAGGTGCTGCTTTTGCAGAATCACACCTGGGGACAAGGCCCTTCCCTCAGCAGCCTCTTCACCCAGTGCCACCACGGCTGCACAGATCAATTCTTCACGTGAAACATGAAAAGAAAAATCACTCCCACCTTGGAAATCCCAAATCAAGGGACAAGAGAGGGAAGAAGAAACTCAATGCTGAAAACACTACTGGCACATTCTAAAGAGTTCAGAAACAGAAGTGTCTGCTACAATCACCAGCCTGGCTCTCCAGGATGGAGAGAGGCAGTCAAAGCCCTGGGAAGGCAGATCTGTGATGCAGACTAACCAACATTTGCTTTAACTCTCTCTGTGAGGCTGCTAAATGCTAACACTGCATATCAAATACCTGCTCAGGCACATGGTGGGATAAACAAGCATCCCTAAAGCTGGAATCAGGGCAGATGCCTACACTGGGATCACAAACCAGGTAATCTGAATTAAAACTGACACACACAGAACACTCAGTGGTTCAGGCACTGCTCAGCCAGCAGGAGACAGTGATGATAATAAGGAGGAAAATGTTTTGGAATGCCCAAAAAAGACTATGATCTTTCAGGACATTCCCTGCCATGTTTTTGCCAGGATTCCAGCAGCGACACAATAAATTCTTGGTTATTTTCCAGAAGATCCAGGTAGAGAGCAGTTTCTGGCACAGCTGCTTGGACAAGGAATGCTCTGCACATCCAGAAACTCTGGCAGCAGCAAAGAGATTCCCTTTGAACAGGGGTGAAAGAACTTCCCTCATGGCCTCACTCCAGCAGAGTCACTCTACTCTCTCCAAAACCTTGTTCATATTCAGTGCTCCTTAAGAGCATTTGTATATTTTTCCTTTATTAGAAGATCACTAATGAAGTTTGCACTAAGTGTGCATTTTATTATTTGCTCTATCAGAAGCACCAGTGGGGTGGGGAAGGCTTTTAAAGATGTTTCCCAGCTCACCTTGTTGTAAGTGTAGGGGGTTGGAGAGGTGGGGATAATACCAGATTTTTCTTTCTGATGTCTTCTTTGTGCCTCCAATACCTGGTGAGAGGGGAAATAAAAACAAACAAAGAAAGAAAAATCCATCTCATGAACAGGCAACAAACCAGCAAAACCTATGCCAAAGATTCCTGATGGTTTTCCATTCAGGAAACTTATTCCAGCTACTGAAGACTACCAGACTCCAATTTTTCTCCCTAAGAAAGACCAGAGCTTTCGACAAGGGGAAAATACTAAAATATATAATATTTCAGGGCACTGAAATCTCCAGTTCTGCCTGAATTAAAGCAGTTGCTCAGAACCTCCAACCTCTCCATGCTTGGAACCAGAACCTAAAGTGTGTTTGGAGGGTAACCCAAGCTCCAGAGCTGTCCCTTTTTGCCCCTCTCAGAACAAATCCCATCAGGTGTGTCCCTTGCTGATCCAGTCTGTGGGTTTGGGATGCAGGAAGCCCCAGCAGGCTCCAGCTGAGAAGGAATTTTCAGGGCATGCTCTGATCTCTGAATTGCCCTTCCCGGTGATTAAAGGCTGCCCTGCACTGCAATTAAATCTCCATCTGCAGCTGCTTTTCATTTTCTCCAGGACTCCAACACAAAGGACAGGAGAGAGGAGGGAAAGCAGCACTACAAAGAGCTAGCTGCCTGTGTGTAATTACAGATTGTGTTTAATGACAGGGGGGTCAGGCCAAGGTGCCCAGGTACCAACCCTCTGCCCTTTGTGAGCAACCACCTTTTCAGAACCTTTTTGTTCCAGCAAAGTCCTTTTTCATGGAATCCTGAATGAGCTTGAGCTGGAAGGAGGATGGCAAAGCAGGGATTTCTGCAAACCAGCTGCTTTAATACAGCTAAAAGCCAATTGTCACCATCAATGCTGAGCTGAGTCTGGCAAATTTGCCTTATCAACAGATCCCTGTGGCACTCCAGCTGCAGAGTGGAGTGGTTCCTGCAAGATTCCTGCACTCAGAGCCCTTCCCAGGACAGCAAATGGGGTTAAAATGATGTGGATATGGAGGCTCAGGCAATAATTGATCCCCTTTAGCCCAAAGCAGGAACTGGTTGTTACCTGAGGTGCTACATAATAGGGAGTGAACTGAGGTGTCATCAAGTCACCTTGGTCTACTTTGGCAAACCCAAAGTCACACAATTTAACAGGTGCATCCTAAAACAAGGAGAAGAGGCTTTATTAGACAAATCTCATTAAATCAGCTTTTCTAACACATAATTCTCCCCCTGTCCTCATCTCACCTTTTCCAAACGTCCACCTCATTGTATTTATACCCTCACACTGCACCAGGCAGCTGAAAGGTCACAAACTGACCTTTCCAAACAGAGGTTTTGCTTTTCTGGGTGCTCTGGGCTAGGAACAGCTCCCTCAGGGATTGGGAAAGCACTGAGCCCTTTGCAGGGGGTGGGGTCACTGCATATCCAGGCTGGTTGTGAGCAGGAGAGACAAAGAATGGTTTGGATCTATCAAAGCACCTCTAGGTAAAGGGGCAGAACATCCTGATGGATTCTGTGCTAAGAACATCCTGAGCTGGATTCTGTGTTCAGGTGGAGAATCTGACTCCTATTTAACAGCAGCAGCAGCAGGGACTCACTGCCCACCCAGGAGATCAGGGGATGGAAAAGCACCAAGGGCATCCAAGGTGATTCAGTTTTGTCACCTAAACATTCATGTCATTTTACCACTAACTCTGAGAGTCACCCTTGAGCCATTTTACAGAATTCCAAATGTTCATCTTACCAGAGAGTTATCCTTGAAGAGGAGGTTCTCAGGCTTGAGGTCTCTGTGTGCAATGTTTAGTGAGTGGCAATGCTGCAAAGCCAAAGCTATCTGGAAAAGGGCACAATAAATCAGCTACCATCACTGACCTCCTCCTGCAGCCTGGACATTCATTTCAGCTTTACAAAGGACATTTCCAACCCCAAACATTGTCACTCCACTTGGGTGGAGCTCTGAGTTAGGACAAGCCTGACCCTGCTGGGCAGTGGTGCAGTGAAGAGGCAGTTGGGACACGAATCCCACAGAAAACCACAGCCAGGTTGGCCTGGGCTTCCCAACCATCTCAGTTTGAGAGCTCAAGGCATTGAGAGCCCCCCAAAGTGAAGCAGGTGGTGCCAGTGCCCCTTCCCTGCTGTGCCAGGGCTCCAGGGTGCTGCCCCTGCCCAGCAATTCCACCCTGCTGAACACTCAGCAGTGAATTCTTGCTTCAGGATTCCAGGGAATAATTCACTGCACTTGTTCCTGCTCGGAGATCCAACACTGCACTTGTTCCTGCTCAGAGATCAGGCAGTTTTGTTCTTTAATTTTGGATGGTATTGCCTGCACTTTAATCATTCTGTGGATATCCCACAGAAATGCATCCCTGGATTCTTTCAAGGATGCTTTAGGAACCTGCAATCCAGGCAGGAAAGCTCCAGGGACTGCACATTTCCAAGTGCAATTCATTTAAAGAAAAGCCAAGTATAAATATTTAAACAGCATTCCTGAGACAGAAGTGAGGCACAGCCTCACAACCCTTATTTGGAAGTATCCCTGCTGGATTCTGTAGGATCCTACCCAAGTTTAGAGTCATTAAAAAACCTCTAAATTACTGTCACAAGAGAATTCACTGCTAATTTAGCTCAGCAATAAATACAAACACATTCCCAGAGAAAATGAGGCAGTGCTGTGACAAGTTTTAACCATTCCTGGGTACAAGACAATGATGAAGAACCACTAGAGAAAAGAATTTTAGAGAGAATTTCATATTTCAAACTTCATTTCTTCAAACATTAAAGCAAAGAGTTACTTGAGACATGAATAACCCAAGTGTACACACAGAATTCAAATCCAAGTCTTGACTTCTGGTAAAGTTTTACAAGATTTCCCCACCATGTCAGAATCAAACAGCCCAAAGGATGTCAAACAAACTGTCAAGAATAATTCTGTACTTCCACCTCATTTCGTTGTTGGATGAGACCAAAAAGTACCAGTACAATCAGCATTTCATCAGAAACAAGTCAAAGCACAAAAGTAACAGGAAATTTTCTGCCCCAGGTTCAAACATTCTCTCTCCAGCTGAGGGGAGCTGGGGATCCCAGCACTGAATTCCACAGAGATCCTTCTGAGAGTCCCACCAGCAAACAAAACACCTGATGGACACCAAAACCCCCTGCAGAGACCACCCTGGAGGTTATAAAATCCAGCACTCAGGAGTGAGTTGGGAGAGAAACGGTGAAGGAAAAACCACATTGGAACAGACACAAAATCAGAACAAACAGACACAAGATTCCTTGGTATCTTCCAGGAATTCCACAAGCCCAAGCCCAGCTCCCAGCCTGAAAACCCCTGGCCCAGAGGAAAGAAATGCCAAGGGTGTCACGGAGATCCCAGAGCTCAGGAATCCTGCTGGAGGCAACACTTTTAGGACAAGAGGAATGATAAAGTTCCCTTGGAAGTGATCTCTAGAACCAGGTGTGGAAAAGCAATGTTAAGCACAGCAGAGACCCAGAGAACAAGCCCACACCTTCAATCCTTTATTCCTAGTACAGCTTTGGCATCGTCACTTATAACAAAGCAGGCAATGATCATCGGATCAGAACTGAGGATTCTTTTATTTAATCCTTTTTCCCCACCCTTCCAGCCCCAGGAATTGTCCCTCCTTTAGCCAGAGCATGATGGATTTGCTGGGACAGGGGGTGACTTGCCTGCTTTGTTACTTGGCTCGCTTGCTTCTCAGTAAAGTGCCGGTGCTGGCTGATTCTGTGGAAGAGCTCTCCCCCTTCCATCATCTCCATTACAATTAGGAGCCGAGCCCTGTTCAAAAGCATTTCATGTTGTTACGTTCAAAAATCATCAAAAAGAACAGAATTTGCTAAGCTAAGAATGCATATTTCACACAAACACTGCTTTCCCTAGGCTGCTTTTGGGGCTGTTTTGGTGCTGTCGTTTTTGCCTTCGAGTCTAAAATCCGCAGGATTTTCTGGCTCCCAGTGATTGGCAGCCAGGAATCTCCAGTTTGCTCCTCCTGATGGGCTCCCACATCCAGCTGGAATAAACTCCACCTGGATACATCCAGCTCCACCCAGGATGGAGCCAGAAGCCACGTGGACACTCCAAGGGTAACTCTGCCCTCAAGGATTACACAGCTTTTGAGTCTGGATCCCCCACTGTTTTAATTTACAGCTTTAGTGCCATCATTGTGAAGGATAAAAAATTGGAAGGTGGTGATCAGGGCTGCCAGATCCTCGAGGAATTAACTCCCAGTTCCCAACACACTGCAAAATCAGCTACACCAGAGCCTAAGACAGGTCTCAGCTCTTTCATTCTCCCAGCTCTGATGATTTTCTCCACTAAGCTCCTATCAGAAGACAATATTTTTATCCTAATATAATAATGCACCAAAAAAAAAAAAAAAAAAAGAAATATCACTCTGCTCCATGTTTTCCTGTGTTCATTTTAAGCAGAACAACGCATTGAGAGTTTTCAGGGCTGAATTTCATATTTTTAGAAACAACTCTTTCACACAATGCAGACTGAATCAATGGAAAACCTAAAAAAATGGAGATGCATTCAAAACAGGGAGTGAAGGAGGCAAAATAATTTAAACACACAAAAGTCAGGGAAAAAAAAACCAAACCAAGAGCTGCTTGGCCTGCAGGATAATTATTATACCTGGGACCCCCTTTAAATAATAATAATTTTGTGATTAAAACCAAACCAAAACAAAACAAAAAAAGCAAACTCCACTATACCTTGGGCTAAACATGGAAAGCAAGCGGTGGGGAATGAATCACCCTATGTAATCTTACCTGGGGCTGGATTCATGTGGGAACTGCACACTGTTAGCATAAACTTCAATTATTTGAACAATATTGGGATGTGTTGCACACATCATGTGCAGACGTACCTTGAAGAGAAGGGAAGAGCTGTTACTGCACACAGGGACAGGCACCTGAGCCCTGCTGAGCACTGACACTGCTCACCTTGGGATAAAAAAAAAAAACCACCCCAGGACTGCCCCCAAATTTGGGACAGATTATGGAATCACACACAGAGCTCAAGGAAAAGCTTAATCTTGGAGGTTTTTATGTAAATTTTAAGACAGAGCCAGCTTTAAAGTAGCAAAGTAGGTGCAACTGGAAGAGAAAATGAATGAATAAACCCTAAAATTCCATAATCTGGCTTCTTGCACGGCTCAGCACTCACAACACCTGGAACACCAACTCCTGTCCCAACATTCAGGAATTTTCCCCACTTTGAAGCTCCCTGGGCTGCTCAGTCAAGCCAAGTCTCAGTGCTTTTTGTATACAGATGATTTTTAGGGGAATTTTAAAGGAGAATCTGCTCAAGATTCAAGAACAAGAAATGTCTCTCAAATAACAAGAAATGGAAGTTGCCTAAACCTCGAGGACAATTAATCCTTCTTTAAATTCCCAACAGCTTGGAGGAGTGCCCATCAATCCACAAGCTGACAGTTTGGCACCTCAGGAACTCCCAAGCAGTGTCAGGAGCTGCTTCAGCTCCTCACACAAGGAAAAATCCATTTCCAGAACAGCTTGAAGCATTCTTGGAGCTGTGACCTCCCAGAATGAGATGTATGGAAACAAAATTCCCTCTCACACTGGTTCTGTTCCATTACAGGGAGAAGAACAGCTTTAAAATACAGCTCAATTAATTATAAATAAACCTCTGGAAGCACAGCCAACAGATGGGGGTTTGGTGGTGGGGTTTTGATCTTTAAAACATCCCAACAAGAGAAGGTTTTTTTGGAGAGAAAAGCAGGAACTGTACCTCATTTCGAGCTTTTGGACGATCGAGGAGGATTTTCAGTGCAAAGCGTTCTTGGGAGGACTTTTTCATGCAGACTCTGGTATTACAGCAACAAAATCATTCAGTCAGCAAGGAGGTTTGAAAAAGAGACACCTGAAGCAATTGATTTGTAGCTCTGAGTTTGCTCTCCACGTGGGAATTCCCAGGAATGCCCCCAGCCTGGGATACACAGGGAATGTCCCAGCTCTCCCCCTCAATTCAGCCTCAGGAGAGATTTTGGATGGAAATGACCCAAAGCACACCTGGACACCCCCAGTGATGTTGGAATAAATAAAGTGTTTGGATTAGATAAAGTGGTTTGGGGAAGGAAATCCTCATTTTGGCTGATTTTTTTTCTTTTTTCCCCCCATTTAACAACTGAGGAAAGGGCCCATGTTTGAACAGGCAGCCAAAAGAACAAAGCACAGAATGGGTGTTTTAATGAAGCAGCACAAAAAGGATGAGGAGGATCCAGACAGGAAGATAAATGATGGGAAGGACAAAGGGAGCACCCAGGAACAGCAGCACAGTGGTTTTCAAGCATAAATTGCCATTCCTTGAAGGGAGAGGCCTTGTTGGAAAAGTGTTTTGCTTCCCAGAAAGCATCCAGGGATTAGAAATCCATGTGGAGCAGGGCTGGGATGCAGAGCCAACCCAGTGGCTTTGGGCTCACAGGAAGAGCTGGAAAAACAACTGGGAAAGCAGGAAAGGGGCAGTGCTGGGGCAGCAGGAGCCAAGGACAGGGGGGTTCAGGAGGAATTTCTGTTGTCATTACTCCACAACCAACTCCTGCTCCTGCCTGGCTGTGGAAACATGCCAGGACAGGGAAGGGAGGAGAAGTCTTCCTTCCCAAATCCTCCCCAAAAAACAAAACCCTTCCTGCATGACCCACGTGGGGCAGAGGCATTTGTTGTTTATCATTTATCCCATCATCACATTTAGTAAAATACTCACTGACTCCTCCACAGGTCAGGGACAATCCTGGAGTGTTCCCTTACCTAACAGGCCCACTGATCCCAGCTCCCAGCTTCTGAGTCCAGTTAATGTTGTATTCCTCTAAAATGGAGGTTTCCTGTTCAGGAAGGAGCAGGAGGAAGGGAAAAACACAGTCAATAAATACATGATAAATAAAATTACTACAGCCTTTCCAAAGAAACCCCAGCTCAGCAGATCTGAGTGTGAAAGGGCCTGCTGGGGAGTTTGCTTTCCTGAGGAAAATTAAATATAAATATAAATATAAATATATACACTCATGTCATGATTTACCTAATTAAATTTTTTTCTGTGCAGCTGGAATTTCAAAACAGGGTTATTGAGAGCAGTAAATGTGATTTTGTGCTTTTAACACCTGAAGTGTATCAAGGGCATCTCTCCCTGACTCAGTTCCAGCTTCCTACCTATAAACAATCAATCACCATGAAACAAGGAACCCATTTCAGCATTAAAATGCTTTTTTTTGATCACAGAAAACAGAAAATTGCAGGTTTCAAACCTTTGGCACCATCACACTGCAAATTAAACCCTGCTTGGTTAATTTGAGGTTTTTCTGATAATGAACCAGACTCCTTTTGTCCAAATCCACACAGACAGAGCTGGGTTTTGTTAGGCCACAGCTTGGGTGCTCTCAGGCTTAACCACATCCCAAGACAGGCTGGAAATCCAGTGCTCAGAGCTTTGATTGATGTCCTGAGCTGGGCCTTTGTTCCTTTATTAAATTCCTGCCTCTGCTCAGGATAAATCACAGCTGGAGGAGCTGCTGCAGCAGCAGCACTGGGCAAGCTTGAGGAAAAATAATTCCCAAATACACTGGGAATTCATGGAAGAAGCCAGCCCTGAGGGTTTCACAAAGGGTTGAAAAGGAAGGGGCAGAAACCTCAGTGGATCCCAGAAATCTGAGGTTTTCAGGAGGAGCTCAAAGAAACTTATCAATTCAACTCAGATAAATTTCACTTTGGAGGAGCTTGTTAGGGAAAAGCTGATTTAATTTTCCTGATATTCAGCTGCAGAGAACAGAAAGCATCAGGAGTAGGGTGAAAACACAATTTTAGGAGAGCATGAATGAGCATTTATTTCCTATTTCCTAAATTTCTATTTCCTATTCTATTTGCCATTGTTTTAAAGAAAAAAAGACAACAGTTTTATGTCCTGCACCTTTAAAATCTGGATCCCAACCTTCACCCCAAAGCGGCTTTACAACTCAGAAGCTAAAATGAATAATTAAGTGGTCAAGAAACAGAAATGACACCAAATCCAGGATTTGGGAGCTCTGATGCCACTTCCAGCTCAGGAATTTCAGCACCAGGAATTCCCAACATTGTCAGGGAAAGGTTGGACTCCACCACCTTGGGGCTCTTCTCCAAGCTTAAGGATTCCATGGTTCTGATCCCAAACAGCTGGAACTGCTTCAAAAGCACCAACGTGTTTGAAAATATCCAAATGTTTTAGCTGGGAAGCACAAAGGCTTGGACTCTGTGGGTATGGAATTCCTGGGAATCAGCAGCTCCTGAAGAGCTCCAAACTTCCAGGAACTTCTGATTGCTCCTCACATTAATTTTCAGTGGGAAAAGGGGATAATTATATGAAATATCCAGAACTACAGCAAAGTTTCACCCCCACGTGGAGCTGGGATCTCTCCAGCAGCAAAATTCCCTCCCAAAAATTCCCTTGGGCACTGCCCCAGCAGCCTGGGATGCTCAGAGCCTGGAAAAGCAGCATTCCCAGAGCTCTCCCAGCCTGGATTCCACCAAGCTGCTCTCCCACATCGGGACTGCTCAGCCCCTTCTGAGCTCAGAGGGCTTTTCCAACCTCACTGATTCCAGTGGATGTTGATGGGGAAAAGGTTTGAAATAAGGAGTTTGGGGACACCTGAAGGAGTGCAGGCTACAGTTGGACAAACTCCATGGATCCAAGCAGAGAAATGTCACATCCTGACATTTTCTGAATCCCCCTCCTGCTCCTTCTGGAATCAACCTCTCCTCAATTCCCAGACATGGAGCCCTGTCCTGAATCTCACACCTTGAACCTGAGAACAACCAAACCTGACCTAAACCAAGGATCTGAGGAGCAAAAAAAAATCAGAATAAAGTATAAAAGTACTAAATTATGAGTTGGATTCAGGCTGTGCTCAGAATTCCAAGGATTTGCCCAGGGAGTTTTGGTTGAAGCCCTGTGGACTGGGAGGAGCAGGAGCACAGAACTGTCCCAACACCTCCACAACTGCTGCAGCTTTTTAACTTTAAACCCCAGCAGTTCTGATGTGGACTTATCCCTTCTCATGAAATACCACAGAAACACTTAAATCCTTTTTTTTTCCCCCCAAGCCTTCAGGATGGCTCCTTCCCTGGAGTGTGCCAAGAAAACCACAGGGAACAGTTCTGACACTTGATCTCAAGGGTAAATTACAACCTCATCAAATTTCCTTCTACTCTGGGCTTTTTTTTTAGGGCAAACCCCACATATTTTCAATATGGAAGTGCCCAAGGCCAGGTTGGAAAAGCTTTGGAACAACCAGGGATAGTGGAAGGTCTCTGCACCCAGAGAGGGGGTGGAATGGGGTGAGATTTAAAGCCCTTCTAAGCCAATTTTTTCCCAGGATTAATCAATTGCACAAGGTAAAAAAACCTCCAGAGTGGCTTGAAAACATTGGTTTACATCCCTTTATCCCAACAGGGAATCCCCCAGCTCCCACAGGAAACCCAGCCAGGCAGGGCACAGAGGGATGCTGAGCTCACACCCTGAACCCTGGCTGTGTTCGGCTCCAAAGACACAAATCCCACACCCCAGAGCTGTTTTTTCATGGCAGCCCCAGAACAGGAACTCTGGGAAGGCTGCCTGACATCCTGAACATCAGGAAAAGGGAACAGTGGCAGGGAGTGGGAAAGGAATTAGGAAACAGGGTCAGAAACAGGGTTCTGACTGCTGGAAAATGTGGGGAAATTCTCTTTAAGAACGGGCTGTTCCTTGGTGTTTGATTTTGTAGCTTTCAAGCCTGAGGAGCAGGAATATTTAATCTGTGAAACAGCAGCCAACAAGCTCTGAGTGATGTCCAGGTGTTAGAAAACCAAATGACTTGGTGGTGGAATTGCCTGGCTAAGGTTTAGGGCTTGATGTGTTTCAGGGACATGAGAACCAGGAAAGGTGAACCAAGCTTGGGAAGAAGGATTTGGACAAAAGGAATGCGGAATTACGGGGGACATTGGGCAGAACCCCCGAGATAAGGAAGAAACTAAAAACCCCAACTTTACATCTGTTCTGAAATCAGCTCTATTGTGTAAAAGGGAATTCCAGCAGGGACAGATCGTGCCCAACTCAGAGACACCGAGCCAGGAAACGCCCCCGAGCCAAAGGAGGAGAAGGACCGAGCCTGGCACTAATTAACACGGGAAATGAGAGACTCTTTACCCAATAGAATACTAATTAATAAGAGAACCACACAACTTGTAGCCAATGAGCGCTAATCCCTTTGTTTGCTAAAACGTACAAACAGCAAAAAAGTTCGGATAGTTGGGGTGCTCGGTTTGTGGGATCCCCCGCCTCGCCCCCTGCGCACAGCAAACAACCTCTGCTTGGAGTAAAAAAACCCCAAAATCGGCCACACGGGCACCGTGACCCGGCGAGCCCAGCCCGGCGTCCCCCTGCCCTCTCCTCCCCGGCGGCTCCCGCCAACCTTGATCGTCTTGTCCATGTCGTGATCCTGCGACATCGTCCCGCGCGGCCGCGGGAGCCGCCGGGCACGGCGGGGGAGCCCCGGGGGGCGCTGGGCCGCGTCAGGCAAGGCGCAGCCCCGCAGGAGCCTTTGTGCCGCCGCCGCTCCGCCTCATGCCCGGACGGGCGTGCCGCGGGTGCCGGACCCCGCGGCGCGGGGAGGGCGCGGGGCCCGCGCGGAGCCGCCGCTCAACCGGGAGGAGCCGCCCGGGACCCGGACATCGCCGGCACCCCCGCGCCGGGCAGCCCCGCCGGCCGCCGCGTCCCCGCCGCCGCCCCGCTGCCGCCGCCGCCGCCCCCACGGGAGGACGGAGCGGGATGGCCGCGCCCGCCCCGCGCCCGCCGCAGGATTTTGGGAGCCGCCGCCACGGCGCTGGTGCGGTTTGCAGGCGGCTGCCGGCGGCTCTAAAAGCGCGACGGCGACGGCAAAGCCCCCGCCGGGCTTTCCACAAGGCGGCGCCTCGCGATGACGTTGGAATCACCGATCTTCGCGGGGAGGAGCGAAACCTTCTGGCCCCGCCCCCTGCCGGGCGCGAGGCGGGGGCGGGACAAAGCGAGATGTCGCGAGATCTCGATAGGAGAAACCTAAGGAGGGGAATTGCCGCCCGTCGGGGCCCCGAGATCTCGCGAGATCTCAGGGCGCCCGCTGGTCTGAGGGGCCGGGTGGCTCGAAGTCTCGCGAGATGTCGGGACTCCGCGCGCCTGAGGGGGAATGGCCGCCCTTGGGGCCGTGAGGGAACGCGGCGCCTCAGAAAACGCTCTGTGCCCTCCGGCCGGGCACGGACCGTCCTGCCCCGTAATCACACCATGGGCGTGTCTCCCAGGGCAGCCCCGCCGCCCTCAGTCACACCTGCAGCCGCGCTGGGGCCCGGTAGCACCTGTACTTTAGCCCTGTAACATTAAGGCAACACAAGTACAGCGGGCAGGGCAGAAAGTCAGAGAAAATCCGTAAAAATAATGGACACGGGAGTTGGTGTGCACTTGGCACACGTGTGCACTCACTGGCACAAATCTCTTACAAAAACAGGGTTGACTGCACTGAGACAAATGTTTATTTGGAGTGGCTACAACAAACAGGACGGAACAAAAAAACCACTTTTTCCTCACAGATTTCACACTGCTCCCTGGCCCAGGTACACATCGAACTCAGTTCACTTTGCTCACAGAAGAGAAACACAGTTTATAGGACAAGGGTTATAGACCTAATTCTGTAAGCCAACACAAAATTGTTATTTTCTATTGTATAAATCCTTCTAGACTAAACAAGCATTTAAATGATTTCTTGGGAAAAAATAAGCTTATTTATCAGATAGAGATGCAAAGATCACACCCCTCTCCTCTGGGTGATTACACCCACATAAAACCCAAAATATACCCAAAGTAACCACCCCATCTTGTTAATGCTCAGCCAACTGTATTTGGTATTTTAAAAAGATAAAGCCAAGTAGGTTTGTTTCTTCTTTTTAACAAAAGCTCCTTGAAAGACCTAAAAAATACCTCTTAATGCAGAGTTACATATTTTTGCCTACTAAACTTTTGTGTGTTGAGCTTTCCTTTGCATAATGATTTTCAAACTCTTGGAGAAGCTCGCTGGCCTTTAGGAGTTCTTCTGTGGAATTTTGATTGTCACCTAGAGGGAAAAAAAAAGAGGAGTTAGAAGTTTGGGTTTTGTTTTTCTGGAGAGTTTTCAGAGGTATTCACTGGAAGGGTGAGAGGCAGGAGAAAACCCAGTGTATCCCAGTCAGGGATTTTAAGACTTTTTTCCAGGATTAATCAATTGCACAAGGTAAAAAACCTCCAGAGAGGCTTGAAAACATTGGTTTGCATCCCTTTATCCCAACAGGGAATTCCCCAGCTCCCACAGGAAACCCAGGCAGGCAGGGCACAGAGGGATGCTGAGCTCACACCCTGAACCCTGGACGTGTTCAGCTCCAAAGACACAAATCCCACACCCCAGAGCTGTTTTTTTCATGGCAGCCTCAGCACAAAAAAAAGCTCGAGGAGAGGGGGGGAAGCTCAAGGTTTTGGTCAGAGCTTTGCCCCAGTTTGGTTTCAGCTCTCAGCCCAGCCCACAGTGGTGGCACAGAGATGATCTGGAGCTCCAGAGGGTTGGGAATGCAGGGGTACTCACGTTTTTCACCTCCACATAGGCCTCCAGGCCGTACTCGCCCAGCTCCCGCCCGGTCCCTGAGGCTTTGTAGCCACCAAAGGGAGCCTGGGCACCAAACACGTCGTAGCAGTTTACCCTGGAATGGAAAAGTGAGGATGAAGCACATGGAGATCAAGGGAAGAGCCTCCCCCTGGCAGCACAGGGGATACCTGAGCTGTTCTGGGTGGAATTTCTGGGCAGGATTCCTGTGTTTGTCCCAACACGATGAATCAACTCTGGAATTTATCCGGAACACCATGGAATCCACCCACATCTCTCATTATCCCAGGGCCAAGTGTCCAGTTTGCCACCCTCAGCTGTGACTTCCAGGAACAGCTTCTCTGGGCACCCTGGGCCTCCCCACCCTCACAGGGAGGAATTCCTTCCCAATATCCCATCCAACCCTGCCTCTGGCAGTGGGAAGCCATTCCCCCTTGTCCTGTCCTTCCATCCCTTGTCCCAAATCCCTCTCCAGCTCTCTTGGAGCCCCTTTGGGCACTGGGTGTTCTCCAGGTGAACACCCCCAGATAACCACTCTCATAGGAGAGAACCTAAATAAATATCTATAAAAAACACACCTCGATTTTTACCCAGTCCCCATTACAGCCAAAGGTCTGACATTACACTGAGCAAAGTACAGGCAAGAGATTAAACCCAGAGGAGAGCCAGGCTATCAAAGAGCAAGCCCAGTGAGCCATGGCAGTGCCCAGGGAAGCTCCCAGCAGCTGTGGGAGGCAGGGCAGGCTCACCAGACCGTCCCAGCCCGCAGGCTCTGCGACACAAAGTTGGCTTTGTCCAGGTCCCTGGTGAACACGGCGGCTGCCAGGCCGTACTTGGAGTCGTTGGCTCTCTCAATCACCTCCTCGATGGTTTTGAACTTCAGGATCTGCATGACCGGCCCGAAGATCTGCAAAAACCCAGGCAGAGCATGGGACAACCTGTGTGAGGGGATCTCAGGGAGGCCCTGAGTGACGTGGGGCTGTGATGCTGTTAAAGACCACAACAACACAGACTCCCACTCAGAAGGACAATGACTCCATTTATTTCTGGTAATTTCTTCCCTTTTATACTGTTCTACAGAGAACAACTCGGTGAAAGAAAGACAAACTTCTTCAATCACAATTGTCAAGTCAGAGGGACATCAAGAAGTCCCTCTTAGGAAAAGGAATGTAAATTTCTACAGTTAGAAAAACATGTCTCTTGTTGACAGAAAACTCTCTGGGAAAAGAGTTTGAGAAAACCAAAACATCTCAGGCATGAACCAGGGCTACAGGGCTGTGCTTGTGTGTGCTGAAAGCCCCACAGGACATGAAATTCAGTGTCACTTCCTCTGAAGTGACACCAGAAGGGAAGATGATGTAACACTGAGAAACCTCGAGATTCACAGCTCATGAACAGCCAGTGCTTGTAAACCTCAGGGTTTTGCATCAAAGTGCCTCGAGGTGGGACGGGGCTGGCCAGGACTCACCTCCTCCCTGGCAATGGTCATGTTGTCCTGCACATCCCCAAAGACAGTGGGCTGGATGAAGTAGCCCCTGTCTGCAGCGGGGTTGCCACCACACAGCAGCTTGGCTCCCTCCCGCTGCCCAGTGCTGATGTAGCCCAGGATCTTCTTGAACTGCTCCTCATCCACCTAAGAGCCAGGAGGGGACACACGTCAGCTCCCAGTAAAAAGATTCATCAGAAAAATATTCCACTCCCACCTGCTGTGCTCTAACAATTCCTTGCTTCAACAAGCTGCCAAGCCATCTCCAAAGAAAAATGATCATTTTGAAATGCCAGCATCAAGTTTTGGAGCCATCCCAATGGTTAATTAACTCCTCCCTCGTGCACCAGTGCTAATGGGCACAGTTCCAATTAGGTTAATCAATAGACCCAAGGATACTCCCATTCACAGTGACTCAAGATTGGGGCTATTTAATGAGATAACAGCTCAGGGCATTTCCTGCTCTTACCTGAGGCCCCTGCTCAGTTTTGAAGTCAAAGGGGTTTCCAACCACCCTGGCCTTGGCCTTCTCCACACTCCTCTCCACAAACTCATTGTAAATGTCCTCCTGCACGTAGGTCCTGGACCCAGCACAGCAGCACTGCCCTTGGTTGAAGAACAGGGCAAAGTGGGCTTGATCCACAGCCCAGTCCACTGGGAAGAGGGAGAGAAAACAAATAAGCAAATAAACCCAACCAGACCCTGTGATTTTTTTAGGAGTTATCACAGAGACTGCTGGGGATACAAAGTCCTTTCAGTTGGTAGCATTTGCCATGGGTTGGTAGGGCAGGGGTTACAGACTTAATCCTTTATTCAAGCACCCTAGACTAGAGAAAAATATCTAACCTGAGGCAGGTTACAGTTCTCATTGGAAATTATCAGGTATTAAGGACCAATTTTCTTCCTGACTTAGCTGCCATATAAAAGCATGTGTTGGCTCATCAAGGCCAAAAATGAGTTTATATGCAAGGGATGAGGGAAGCAGGAACTTCATAGGAGAAGAAAAGAGTGTTGTGCTCCAAGAGAAGTGAAAAAACTGGAGCAAGGACTGGAAGAAGATTCTGAAACAATTATTTTTTGTTGCTAACTGAACTACCCAGCACAGGGAAAAGAACTGGGAGTGGAGAAGTGCTGATCCACAAATGCAGCAGCTACAGAAGGAGGCACAGAGTGGTGCTCTCAGGGCTAGAGCCTCACACAAGAGAATTTCCTTTTCCTTTCCCCTCCAGCTCTGCTTGGAGGAAGCCAAGGTAAAAGGCACAGATCAAACATTGCCCAGCAGCTACTCACTGTCTGCATCAGACATGATGATATTTGGGCTCTTCCCTCCAAGCTCCAGGGTCACCCTCTTGAGGTTACTCTCTGCTGCAGCCTTTTGGATCAGGTGTCCAACCTGCAGGGAGAGCAGAGCAGGTGTTGGAATTAACTCCCACATCAGCAAGAGTGCTCTGGTTTACATCTCAGTCAGCATTTAATGTTAATCCCCTCATTGTCAGGGCTTTAAGTCTGCCCAGAGTTTCACCTCCAATAAGAAGCAGCTCAAGGGAAACAATAGGAAATACTCTAAAGAATCCAGTCAGAGCAAAAGAGTCTTATGTGATGCAAACATACATCTCACACCCTGGAATCAGCTTTAAATGATGTGTAGAAGGCAAAGCACCTGCAGTATTTTATCCAGTATTTTATGAGATATTCCATGGAGCCAAGGGCTGAAGGTTGAGGTGCTCCCTTACCTCAGTGGAGCCGGTGAAGGCCACTTTGTCAATGTCCATGTGGGAGGAGATGGCAGCTCCTGCCGTGGGCCCATAGCCAGGGATGATGTTCACCACACCCGGGGGGAATCCAGCCTGGCAATTCCCAGCAGGACACAGCAGTATTATTCCTTCTACAAACCAAGGTTTTCACTCCCCTCCTCTGTTTGTGACACTCGGGACACCTCCTACCAGCAACAGCCTTTACTCCTTTGATTTCTCCTTCGATTTCCCAGGGCTTTATTTTAATGCTGTTTGCAATAACCAGGACAATTCCTCTTCCCACCCCACATCCCAAGCACAATTTGAAGGTTTGTATACACATATAAATACAGATCTATATTCTCTTTCTCATCACCCTGAAGTTTATTATCTAATCAAACCTCAAAGAGTTCTTCCCTGATCAAGACTTACATCATCTGCACACACATTTATATGAACAAGGGTTTTTTTTGCTAAATCAACTGCTGAGAGACCCAGGACAACCCAGCCTTCCCTGCTCCTGCCTCCAATGATGGAATCCTGGCCTTATCCTCACCTCTTTGATCAGATTGGCCACATAGAGAGCACTCAGAGGAGTTTGTTCTGCCACTTTCATCACAACCACATTCCCAGTGGCCAGGGCAGGCCCCAATTTCCATGCTTGCATCAACAACGGGAAGTTCCACTGAAAAACAAGGAGGGATTTGCTGGTGTGAACTTGAAAGTTTCTGATCAGTCAGTAATCAACCAGTGAGCTCCACTCAAACCAGCACTTAGGGAAGAGTCTTGGATTTTTTTTCTCATCACACAAAATTTTGGGGGTTAATTCTAGGTAGTAGTTTAAACTTAATTGTGGTTCTAAGTCAGGTAATTCCTATAAATGGGCTTAAAGCCCCCTCCTTTTTTAAAATCAGCAGATATAAAGTAAACCTTACTCAGAGCCTGTGAAATCAACACTTCTGCACTGCCAGAGTGAAGTTAGAGCCCTCCCAGCTGGTGCAAGCCCAGCTTTGTTTACCCCAGGGAGGAAGCAGTGGTTGGCAAGGGAGGGGAACTTACACTGTAACACAGAATTCTTGCAGGGCTGCAGGAACTGCTGCTACATTTTACTCACCGGGATGATTTGTCCACAGACTCCCACGGGCTCGTGTCTGGTGTAGCAGAAGAAGTCTCCATCTAACGGGATGGTTTTGCCATGGAATTTATCCGACCAGCCTGCAAAGTATCTGGAAACATTAACAATTTGGTCACTGGAATGAAAATAACAAGTCTGCTGCAACAGAAAATGAGAGGCTTCCTCTTTCTCAGACACTTCAGACACAACTCAGTGCAGGTATTTCCCAAACAAGTGATTTAACGAATGGACAGTAAATAGAAATATATATGTCTCCCATTGTAATTTCTATGTTGTAACAGATCACCATCATTTGTGTAACTTCAGGAAGTCAGAGGAATTACAGCAAAAAGCAAACCCAAAGTGTCTGACATGAAACCATCAGTCAGATCCAGATCCCAGCTGAATTTGGAGGTAGCTGAACCTGCAGATACTCAGTACCACAGGTCAGCTGTGGCTGTGACTGCCAAACCCACCTGAGACATTTGACCACCATGTCCAAATCCACCAGGTAGGAGATGGCGTAGGGTTTGCCATTATCCAGAGTTTCCAGGGCCTGCAAAGACACCGAGGTTTGCTGAGGACCCGGGGGAAAGCCGCGTGTACAGCCTCGAGCCAGTTCTCAGTTTGCATGTCCTGCATGTTGGCATTTTGCTCTCAGCTTCCCAGAAGTTCTTCCCCAGCCTTGGTGAGTCTGCCCCAAGTCTGAGCTGGGGATGAAGCCCCCTGCCCACCCAATGGACACAACCCCCCCGTGGTTCCCCGTCCCGCACTCACGGCCAGGTAGGCGCGGTCCCTCTCGATCAGGTCAGCCAGACGGTTCAGCAGCTTCCCCCGGTGAGATGCATCCATCCTCCTCCAGGGAGAGCCCAGCTGGAACGCTGCCTTGGCTGCCTTGACCGCCTTGTCCACATCTGCCTGCGGGGGAGCCCAGGCAAAGGCTGAGAAAGGAGTAACCAGCCCTCACTCCCTCTCTGCCAACAACAAAAGCTCTCCCTGCTCTCCAGGAGAAATCAGCCTGCAGCCAGACAGCACAAGAGGCTGCTCCTGCCAGGCTTTTGGGGGAAGAACCTTGGCAGCTGCCCTGCTGCAAAGCACTCCTCAATCCCAGGGCAGGGCAGCACACGGGTACAGCCCTGGGCCACTTTCCCCATGAGCACAAACACTGTGAGGGCAGAGCTTTCCCACCCAGGCTGCATCCGTGAGGAGGAAGGAGCAGGAGTGGCAGTGGAGCAGATGGGTGCAACAGCTGTGCAGCCACAACCTCTGCCTGTGCTCACCCTCTGCTATTTCAGCTACACAGAGTGCAAATTTCATCAGGTTGTTTCTGCAATGTCACCTGCTGGGTTAATATTTGCATCCTAGAACGAGGCACGGAAAAAGCTCTGGAAGTCTACTTTTGGCACTCTTTCAGAATCCAATCTAAAAGAGTTTTTTCCTTGATCAGCTGTCTCTGATCCATGGTTTTGTCCTGTCAGGGCATTTGCTGGTTCCTACTTGGTTCTCTGTCCTGGCTTGCTGCAATGGTCTCGCCAGGACAAGCCAGGCTGCCACAGAGAAGCAAACAACAAAGGGTTTCCCTCACTCCCTCCTCCCTTGGGGAACACACACAAGTTTCCAGACTGCAGGAAAAAACCCAAAATTGCTGGGAAACACCACCTCAGCTCTGCCACAGACTCCCAGGAGGGCCTTGCATAAGGCAGGTGATGATTACATGACTTATTCCCCACCATTTCTTTTTATTAAAAGCAGTAGTCAAGGAAGGACACAAGCAGCACTTGTGCTGTATTTGTACACTCTTTTATACTGTATTTTGTATTTGTATACTCTTGCATACTGTATTTTCTATTTGTACACTCTTCAGTGCAGTATTTGCAGACACTTCTGCAAACACAGAGCTGCCCAGGTGAGACATGGGGTGGTGCCTTCCTCTGCAACCCCTCTGGACCTGCTCCCCTGGAGAACAAACCCATCTCATCCCAACAACATTTACCTTATCGCCCTCAGCCACCTGGCAGATGACTTCTCCCGTGGCTGGGTTGATGGTGGGGAAGGTTTTCTTGCTGATTGCATCGTGCCATTCGTTATTTATGAAAATCTGCAAGGAAAAAGCCAAGCAGGGCTGAGCCTTCCAGCCAGACCCCAGGGAAATCAGAGGGAGCTTTGGTTCTTTGATGGCATCTGAGAAGCCTGGTTAATTAAAAGGGCTTAACTTGACTTGTGTGGGCTCCAAACCTGCAGCAATATGAAGGAGATACTTTAGCCTGAAAGCACACAACACAGCCTCAAGTGAAGAGAAGAATTCACAGCTCAGCAAACAGCACGTGAATTGGAAAAGGTTCCCACCTTGGTGGGTCCCGCAAAAGCTGGAAGCCTGGCTGGAGCCGTGCCAGGACACTGAGAAGCTCGGGAGACTGAAGAGTGGGAAAATGCTTTAGGCATGGACAGTACAGTGAGTCCATTTGTCCAGAGCACCAGAGCTTTTACAGCATTTCTTATGGTCTTATGAGTCTTAAGGGTCTTTTCCAATCTAAATGATTCTATTATTTCCCAGATTAACCGAATTTAGGCTCCCCATGCACCAGAACCAGGTGCTAATGGCAGCTTTTTACCAACTCTTTCTTTCTAAGGGTAATTTTTTTTTTCAGGTCTGTGGCAAGAGAGTGGGAGTGCAAAGATCGTGGTGCTCGCCAAGAACTTGCAGAACGCTCAGACAACCACCACGAGCCTGGCCACGGCCACTGGGGAAGGAGTGGCCGGGTGCCTTGGAACGCTGCCTTCCACCAGCACCTGCACAGGTGATCCCAGAGGATTTTCCTGGAACAAGGGTCTGCTCTCTGCAGATAACCAGCCAAGCACCTTCCCCTCCCTTCCCGTGCCCTTTCCAGAGTTTTTTTCCTTAGGCTGCTCGCACCGCTGCGGGGTTGCTGAACCCACGGAGGGGAAGGGGACAGAGCCCGGTGGCGATGGGACACACGCCCTGCGCCCCGCACTGGCGGCTGCACCCAGGGCTGCTCTTTCCCAAGGCTTTGGGCCCAAATCCCCGGCTGCTCCGGGCTCAGCCTCACCCCGGGCTGGCCTGGCCCAGCCCCGCACCGGGCTCGATCGGCGCACACGGGAGCCCCGAACCCCCCGGGCCACCCCGGCTGCCCCGGGCTCCCAGCGCGGCCCTACCTTGTTATAGGCGATGTCGGGGCGCGGGTTGGGCGCCGGGATGGGGGAGGCGGCGGCGGCCGAGAAGGGAGCCCGGAGCAGGGCCGGGCAGAGCCGGGAGCTGCGCACCACCGCCCGCAACATGCTGAGCTCAGCTGGGCCGGGCCGGGCCGGGCCCCGCAGCTCGGGACAGCCCCGCTCCGCCCCTCTGGCCCGCCCCGGCACCGCTCGGCACCGCCCACCTCGGCTCGGTTTGGCTCGGCTCGGTGCTGCTCTCAGCGGCACGGCACGGGCAGAACGAGCCTGGCGTCCTTGGTTCGTATGGAATAGGCTCGATCCAGCTCGGTTCGAGCAGCACAGTTTGTCTCAGCTCAGTTCAGCACGGTCCCGTTCGGATCGGCTCGGCGTGGCTCAGCTGGGCTCGGTACGGCTCAGCACCGTTCGGGTCGGTTCAGCTCAGTTCAGTTCAAATCAGGCTTGGTTTGGTGCCTCATCCGTGTTCAGCACGGGCACTGACTGTCCCAGTCCCTGTCCCGGTCCCTGTCCCGGTCCCTGTCCCTGTCCCGGTCCCTGTCCCGTCTCTGCCGTCTCCCGGTCCATGCCCAGGGAACTTTGTGCCTAATTGCAGGCAACAACTAGGAAAAAAAAAAAAAAAAAAAAAAAAAAAAAAAAAAAAAAAAAAAAGAGGGGAGAAAAAACTAGAAACATCTCGGCTGAGCTGGTTACTTTTGCGGGAAGGTGATGAGGGAGAGTTTGGGGATCGGGACTCCCCGTTCCACGGATGTGCCACCATTACCGTCCACCCGGGCACCCAAAAACCCCCTCTGGTGTGGAGGGGCAGTGGAACAAAGCCAGGGAAGTGCTTTCACAACAGGGAGTTTCTCGGTGAATGCAAATGAGAGGCTTTGTGAAGTCGCTCCCAACAATGGCTAAAGGGCTTTTTTTCTGGTTTGTTTTACATGCCTTGTGCAACTTCGGCGTATCCAAGTGCAGACTCACGTGCAGGGAACAGAGGTGTGCTCGGGTTGTCATCACCATCACTAAGGAAGCCACAGACCAAAAATACAAAGAGTTGTTAACCTCTAAAAAAAAAGACTGTGGTATTACCCCGTGTAAGAGACTCGGTGTGGGGTCTGTGAAGGGTGACAGGGATGCCTCTGGTTTACTAGGGGACAGAAAAATTGTAGAATATGTGAGTTCAGGAATAGTTTCACCCGCTGTCCTGGACGACCCAGGTCGCTGAAAGTCTTGCCGGTGGTTCCTGCGTTTGCACTTTCCAGGCATTTCTCTCAGCAGAGAGGAGGATCAGCCCAGTTGTGCAGGGAGGAACAGCACAGCCCAGAGAAGGCAGAACGCCTGCCCGAGGTTATCCAGCAGGACACGGATTAGGCCGAGTGTTTCCCGGATCAGCTGAAAAGAAATCCTCTTGTGCTGGATCTCAGCCTCCCTCATCCTTGTCCGCCCATATCCCTCGAAGGGTAACGGATTCCCGGACAGGGCTCCCGGGCAGCCCTTTAAAAGGTGGCACTGGCAGGAGCTCTGGTTCCGACGTGTTCTCCCTCCTGTTACAGCCCTGCGCGTGTTAAACCACCTGTGGGCCATGCCAGACCTGTTCTGCCCGCAGAGATGTGCCTGTGCCTCCCAGAGGGAGCGGCTCAAGGTATCCCCAGGTCACAGAGCTGAGCTCCAGCTCGGGGCTAAGCCCTCGGGTGTCCTGGCTGTGTCTTCTGCTGACCCCGGCACGGACAACGCATGACACGGAGCACTAGTCCTGTGTTAAATAAAGCTTTTGGTTCTCTCCAGCAGCCCCTTCCCTCCCCCGGGGCTTGGAGGCAGATCCAGCAGCACTAAAAGCCTTCAGTGCAGACCCGGCTCTCATCCCCCTGAGCCTGCCCGAAGGAGGTGCAGGAGTCAGGTGCCTGCTGGGAAACCATCCCAAATATCTGGGCTGGGCAGATACAGGCTCAGCTCCCTCCCCCTTCCACAGCAGAGCCAATGCCTGAGCTGAGGTGGAATTTCACCCCGGAGCTTGGGAGAATCCGAGGCTCAGGTTACCGGCTTCCCTACAGCCTCATGGTCCGTGTGCTGAGAGCCAGCACGGCCCCCCCGGCTCTTTGCAGCACCCCTTGTGCCCCTCAGGGCTGGGAGGTGGTGGCCGCCCTGGGCAGATGGGCTGTGAGGCTGCACCCACGCTGGAGGAGCAGGAGAGTCCAAAGAACCGTGCCCATTACTTTAACATTTAATTAATACAACATGTAAATTGCTCATGCTCATAAAGTTACCATGGCTGTTCCCACAGTTCTCCCCTTGCTCTGGCCTCTGTGAGGCACTGAAAACTCCCATTGGTCCACTCTGCATCCTCCATGGTCCCCAAAGAGACCCCACCACACTGATGGGATCATGGAGTCTTCCCAGTTCTCCCAGCTCCACAAGGTAGGCACTGCCTCAGCTCTGGAGTCTCCCCTGAATCCAGAGACCTTGAGGACTGGATTCAGTTCCTTCCACCACCAAAGACTCTCCCAGCATCTGCAAGTTGCTGGAGGTTGTGCTGAGGAAGAAGAGATGTGCTGAAGGAGGAGACATGCTGGTCCATTCTCTTTATTCCCAAAAAAACCAAGCCTTGCACCCCCAGCCAGGTCACTCCCAACCAGCTCTCCCTGCTGCAGTTCTGATTTCCTGCAGCCTCATGGTCCAAGGATGGACTTTGCCTCGTGTTGAGCCAGGCAATAGAAGCACTGAGCAGAGATAACACCAACTACCACTGGAATTGAGAAGCTCACAGGCTGCCCTTAACACGGCCTCTCCCATGCCAGAGTGGCTGGTTTGGGTCCCCAGCTGAGGTTTCCCAGTGCTGCAGCTCCTGGCTCAGCTCTGGCTTGGAGAGTCCTGTCCTGTGAACCCCTGGGGACCCTCAGCCAGACATGGAGCTCAGGTCCAAGGGAAGTGCTGGGCTGGGATCTGCACTGTGGAGATGTTTTTTCTCCAGGGACCTGTGGGAGGGTGAGACCAGAGGCCATGTGGGCACACAGAGGGCTGCAGGACCAGGGCAGGATGGCACCAACATCCCAGAGCCTTCCAAATGCCCTGGGGACCCAGTGCTGGGGAACACCCTCACTGGGGATCCCACAGCAGACAGGACAAATCACCCCTCATGCTCACAGGCCCCAGACTGCAGTGGGGTGGAGGAGGCCTCAGAAGGGAAGGGGTCCCAGTGTTGCTCTTTTTGGGTCAGAGAAGGCTCGAGCCTCAGGAATCTGCTCACCTTGGTGCCCTGAGCCATGGCAGCCGTCAGCACCACTGCCTTGGTCCTGGCACTCTCTGCCTGGGGGAAGAGGATGAGACACATCAGATGGTCTGGTGACCCCGGTGCTGCCCCCTCTGACAGCCACAGCTCTGAGGGAGAAACTGAGCTTCCCTCTGCTCCCTCCTCTGGAGAGGATCTCCCCAGAGAGCTGTGGGGACAGGCAACCTTGGGGATCAGTGCGTGAAGTCTGCTGGCTCCTGGTGTGGGATGAGACAGGATCAGCTGAGATCCTGCCCTGCTTGGCCAGAAATGCCTCAGCCAAGGGCATCTGGCTGCCAAGCTCCCAGGGATGAACCTCTCCCTGTCAGTGCCAGCTGGCACGGGCCAGCCTTGCCCTTGCCCTCGGCTGTGCCCAGCTCTGGAGCACTGTGGTAGTTCCAGGCTGGGAATATTTGGCTGTGTAACAGCCCTCTGCATTATCTTGCTGTTGCAGGCAGCAAAACTCCTCCCCTGGCTTTCACAACACACTTCCACAGCAAAGGCTGACAGTGCAGGGATGATGCCAAGGGAAAGAGCAGTGGGATGGATGTGGAGGTGACAGGGATGAGGGGGCTCCGTGGTGCCACACACCAGGAGCAGCATCTCCACAAGCCCAAGGCACGGCGTAGCAAGAGTGTGGCAATCCTGATGTTTGGAGACTTGGCAAAGGTGAATGTTTCGAGGAAGGGCAAGGAGATCTGCTCATCTCAGCACCTCCAAATTCCCCACAGCTGCTGCTTCCCTGCCCTTTCCACCCTCTCAGTGGATCAGCTGCCAAGTGCCCTGACATGCTGGTTTCTGCCAGAGCGCAAGGAAACACTTTGGAAAGGTACATGGATATTTTTGTGGCAGCTGAAAGCAGGTTAAGTAACCCACTAGAATTTGATAATGCCACTAGAATAATGAAGAATATAATCTTGCTAGCAGCTCAAGGGTGGGGCTGTTTGCTTTCACTCACACTGTGAATGGAAGCTGGGGAGGTGCAAGCAGCTCCCTGCCCCATCTGAGGGACCTCCCAAGGGAGCACCAAAGGGACACTGTAAAGGAAATTAACTCAGCCTTTCCCAGAGGGAGACAGGAGTGAGGCTTCCCTAGACAGGGAAAGACAAGGAACAACTGTAGGTGTGAGAGAAACGCTTGCTGAATTTTAGTCAAGGATATATCATGTTAGGTATGAGGATAAGGAGAAATGCTTGCTAAGCCTAGCGATGAATAAGCTCCTATGTCTAACAAGAATATGCCTTTGTTTTAATTGATAAGTTAGAATAGCGCTACCCTGAAGAAAACCGTTGTTTGAGAAGTTACTTTGTTAAGATGGATAGGGTCGTCAAGACAACGAAGCGTATGCTAGGAGATGTCCAAGGCCTCAAGGTCTGGCCCAGCAGCTTTCAGAAGACCACTCCCAAACTGCTTGTGATTTGTTAGTTTGTTTAGGTGAATTTTAATGAATTAGTTAAAGATATTTTATTGGTTTAAAACTAATGTACCCTCCCCCTGTACAATCCCAAGTATAAAATCCACCGCTGCCCCTCCCCGGGGTACCTCTCTCTGGGGAAACTGGGGCAGAGGGCAGAAACCTTCCCTGCTCCTGAATAAACCTTCTGAACCCAAGTGTCGAGGAAGGGTCCCTTCTTTCTGTACCACAGTTACTACGGCGTTTGCTCTAGCCTGCCTCTGAACCAAGGCCCACAAAACAGGTATGTGGGAGCGTGCCAGAGCAGTGGGGTCGGTGAGACAGACTGGCTTGTGCTCCAACAAGAGCCAGCAGAGCTTCTGCTGGTGCTGCAAAAGCAGGGCTAACTCCCACTCAGCTCCAAAGTGATCCTGTGCTGGAAAAAGCAGGATTCTTGCTGCACAAGCACCTTGGCTTGCTGGAAGCAGAAGCAAGCACCAGTGTTTCTCTGCAGAGTACCCAAACAGAGCAGCAGCACGTACACGGCGAAAAGAAGCAACCTGACGCTTCCTGCTCTCTCTACAGCTCTCGCTTGCAGACAGGGCATGTTTGGCGTGGATCTAGCCCCGGGAGCTGTGCACTGTGCTGGGGAAGTGCTACAAGTCTGCCTGAAGCTCCTCCTGCAGCCTGCAGCCCTGAGGCCTTCTGCCTAATTCTCCCCGCCACCAGCTGCTCCCACCGAGCTGTTCTTGCTTTCAACAGTCTTCCACTGCTGCCTCTCGCTTCTGGGCACAGCCAGCATTGTGTCCTGAGGACGCTGCCTTCTCTCGCGCTAGACGCTGCTTTCTCGGCAAAAGGCAGTTTCTCGCTTCTGACAGCACTGCTATGGAAAAGCAGTACAGAGAGCCAGCAGAGCTTCTGCTGGTGCTGCAAAAGCAGGGCTAACTCCCACTCAACTCCAAAGTGATCCTGTGCTGGAAAAAGCAGGATTCTTGCTGCACAAGCACCTTGGCTTGCTGGAAGCAGAAGCAAGCACCAGTGTTTCTCTGCAGAGTACCCAAACAGAGCAGCAGCACGTACATGGCGAAAAGAAGCTACCTGACACTTCCTGCTCTCGCTAGAGCTCTCGCTTGCAGACAGGGCATGTTTGGCATGGATCTAGCCCCGGGAGCTGTGCACTGTGCTGGGGAAGTGCTACAAGTCTGCCTGAAGCTCCTCCTGCAGCCTGCAGCCCTGACGGCTTCTGCCTCAAATTCTCCACCACCACCTTCTTCCACCGAGCTGTTCTTGCTTTCAACAGTCTTCCATGGCTGCCTCACGCTTCTGGGCACAGCCAGCATTGTGTCCTGAGGACGCTGCCTTCTCTCGCGCTAGACGCTGCTTTCTCGGCAAAAGGCAGTTTCTCGCTTCTGACAGCACTGCTATGGAAAAGCAGTAGAGAGAGCAAGCAGAGCTTCTGCTGGTGCTGCAAAAGCAGGGCTAACTCCCACTCAGCTCCAAAGTGATCCTGTGCTGGAAAAAGCAGGATTCTTGCTGCACAAGCACCTTGGCCTGCTGGAAGCAGAAGCAAGCACCAGTGTTTCTCTGCAGAGTGCCCAAACAGAGCACCAGCACGTACAGGGCGAAAGAAGCAACCTGACGCTTCCTGCTCTCTCTACAGCTCTCGCTTGCAGACAGGGCATGTTTGGCGTGGATCTAGCCCCGGGAGCTGTGCACTGTGCTGGGGAAGTGCTACAAGTCTGCCTGAAGCTCCTCCTGCAGCCTGCAGCCCTGACGGCTTCTGCCTGAAATTCTCCACCACCACCTGCTTCCACCGAGCTGTTCTTGCTTTCAACAGTCTTCCACTGCTGCCTCACGTTTCTGGGCACAGCCAGCATTGTGTCCTGAGGACGCTGCCTTCTCTCGCGCTAAACGCTGCTTTCTCGGCAAAAGGCAGTTTCTCGCTTCTGACAGCTCTGCTATGGAAAAGCAGTAGAGAGAGCAAGCAGAGCTTCTGCTGGTGCTGCAAAAGCAGGGCTAACTCCCACTCAGCTCCAAAGTGATCCTGTGCTGGAAAAAGCAGGATTCTTGCTGCACAAGCACCTTGGCTTGCTGGAAGCAGAAGCAAGCACCAGTGTTTCTCTGCAGAGTGTCCAAACAGACCACCAGCACGTACACGGCGAAAGAAGCAACCTGACGCTTTCTGCTCTCGCTACAGCTCTCGCTTGCAGCCAGGGCATGTTTGGCGTGGATCTAGCCCCGGGAGCTGTGCACTGTGCTGGGGAAGTGCTACAAGTCTGCCTGAAGCTCCTCCTGCAGCCTGCAGCCCTGACGGCTTCTGCCTCAAATTCTCCACCACCACCTGCTTCCACAGAGCTGTTCTTGCTTTCAACAGTCTTCCACTGCTGCCTCACGTTTCTGGGCACAGCCAGCATTGTGTCCTGAGGACGCTGCCTTCTCTCGCGCTAGACGCTGCTTTCTCGGCAAAAGGCAGTTTCTCGCTTCTGACAGCACTGCTATGGAAAAGCAGTAGAGAGAGCAAGCAGAGCTTCTGCTGGTGCTGCAAAAGCAGGGCTAACTCCCACTCAGCTCCAAAGTGATCCTGTGCTGGAAAAAGCAGGATTCTTGCTGCACAAGCACCTTGGCTTGCTGGAAGCAGAAGCAAGCACCAGTGTTTCTCTGCAGAGTGCACAAACAGAGCACTAGCACGTACACGGCGAAAGAAGCAACCTGACGCTTCCTGCTCTCTCTACAGCTCTCGCTTGCAGACAGGGCATGTTTGGCGTGGATCTAGCCCCGGGAGCTGTGCACTGTGCTGGGGAAGTGCTACAAGTCTGCCTGAAGCTCCTCCTGCAGCCTGCAGCCCTGACGGCTTCTGCCTGAAATTCTCCACCACCACCTGCTTCCACCGAGCAGTTCTTGCTTTCAACAGTCTTCCACTGCTGCCTCACGCTTCTGGGCACAGCCAGCATTGTGTCCTGAGGACGCTGCCTTCTCTCGCGCTAGACGCTGCTTTCTCGGCAAAAGGCAGTTTCTCGCTTCTGACAGCTCTGCTATGGAAAAGCAGTAGAGAGAGCCAGCAGAGCTTCTGCTGGTGCTGCAAAAGCAGGGCTAACTCCCACTCAGCTCCAAAGTGATCCTGTGCTGGAAAAAGCAGGATTCTTGCTGCACAAGCACCTTGGCTTGCTGGAAGCAGAAGCAAGCACCAGTGTTTCTCTGCAGAGTGCCCAAGCAGAGCACCAGCAAGTACACGGCGAAAGAAGCAACCTGACGCTTTCTGCTCTCTCTACAGCTCTCGCTTGCAGACAGGGCATGTTTGGCATGGATCTAGCCCCGGGAGCTGTGCACTGTGCTGGGGAAGTGCTACAAGTCTGCCTGAAGCTCCTCCTGCAGCCTGCAGCCCTGACGGCTTCTGCCTGAAATTCTCCACCACCACCTTCTTCCACCGAGCAGTTCTTGCTTTCAACAGTCTTCCACTGCTGCCTCACGCTTCTGGGCACTGCCAGCATTGTGTCCTGAGGACGCTGCCTTCTCTCGCGCTAGACGCTGCTTTCTCGGCAAAAGGCAGTTTCTCGCTTCTGACAGCACTGCTATGGAAAAGCAGTACAGAGAGCCAGCAGAGCTTCTGCTGGTGCTGCAAAAGCAGGGCTAACTCCCACTCAGCTCCAAAGTGATCCTGTGCTGGAAAAAGCAGGATTCTTGCTGCACAAGCACCTTGGCTTGCTGGAAGCAGAAGCAAGCACCAGTGTTTCTCTGCAGAGTGCCCAAACAGAGCACTAGCACGTACACGGCGAAAAGAAGCAACCTGACGCTTCCTGCTCTCTCTACAGCTCTCGCTTGCAGACAGGGCATGTTTGGCGTGGATCTAGCCCCGGGAGCTGTGCACTGTGCTGGGGAAGTGCTACAAGTCTGCCTGAAGCTCCTCCTGCAGCCTGCAGCCCTGACGGCTTCTGCCTCAAATTCTCCACCACCACCTTCTTCCACCGAGCTGTTCTTGCTTTCAACAGTCTTCCACTGCTGCCTCACGCTTCTGGGCACAGCCAGCATTGTGTCCTGAGGACGCTGCCTTCTCTCGCGCTAGACGCTGCTTTCTCGGCAAAAGGCAGTTTCTCGCTACTGACAGCTCTGCTATGGAAAAGCAATACAGAGAGCAAGCAGAGCTTCTGCTGGTGCTGCCAAAGCAGGGCTAACTCCCACTCAGCTCCAAAGTGATCCTGTGCTGGAAAAAGCAGGATTCTTGCTGCACAAGCACCTTGGCTTGCTGGAAGCAGAAGCAAGCACCAGTGTTTCTCTGCAGAGTGCCCAAACAGAGCACCAGCACGTACACGGCGAAAGAAGCAACCTGACGCTTCCTGCTCTCACGACAGCTCTCGCTTGCAGACAGGGCATGTTTGGCGTGGATGTAGCCCCGGGAGCTGTGCACTGTGCTGGGGAAGTGCTACAAGTCTGCCTGAAGCTCCTCCTGCAGCCTGCAGCCCTGACGGCTTCTGCCTCAAATTCTCCACCACCACCTTCTTCCACCGAGCTGTTCTTGCTTTCAACAGTCTTCCACGGCTGCCTCACGTTTCTGGGCACAGCCAGCATTGTGTCCTGAGGACGCTGCCTTCTCTCGCGCTAGACGCTGCTTTCTCGGCAAAAGGCAGTTTCTCGCTTCTGACAGCTCTGCTATGGAAAAGCAATACAGAGAGCAAGCAGAGCTTCTGCTGGTGCTGCCAAAGCAGGGCTAACTCCCACTCAGCTCCAAAGTGATCCTGTGCTGGAAAAAGCAGGATTCTTGCTGCACAAGCACCTTGGCTTGCTGGAAGCAGAAGCAAGCACCAGTGTTTCTCTGCAGAGTGCCCAAACAGAGCACCAGCACGTACACGGCGAAAAGAAGCTACGTGACGCTTTCTGCTTTCACTACAGCTCTCGCTTGCAGACAGGGCATGTTTGGCGTGGATCTAGCCCCAGGAGCTGTGCACTGTGCTGGGGAAGTGCTACAAGTCTGCCTGAAGCTCCTCCTGCAGCCTGCAGCCCTGACGGCTTCTGCCTGAAATTCTCCACCACCACCTGCTCTCCCCGAGCTGTTCTTGCTTTCAACAGTCTTCCACTGCTGCCTCACGCTTCTGGGCACAGCCAGCATTGTGTCCTGAGGACGCTGCCTTCTCGCGCGCTAGACGCTGCTTTCTCGGCAAAAGGCAGTTTCTCGCTTCTGACAGCACTGCTATGGAAAAGCAGTACAGAGAGCCAGCAGAGCTTCTGCTGGTGCTGCAAAAGCAGGGCTAACTCCCACTCAACTCCAAAGTGATCCTGTGCTGGAAAAAGCAGGATTCTTGCTGCACAAGCACCTTGGCTTGCTGGAAGCAGAAGCAAGCACCAGTGTTTCTCTGCAGAGTACCCAAACAGAGCAGCAGCACGTACATGGCGAAAAGAAGCAACCTGACGCTTCCTGCTCTCTCTACAGCTCTCGCTTGCAGACAGGGCATGTTTGGCGTGGATCTAGCCCCGGGAGCTGTGCACTGTGCTGGGGAAGTGCTACAAGTCTGCCTGAAGCTCCTCCTGCAGCCTGCAGCCCTGACGGCTTCTGCCTGAAATTCTCCACCACCACCTTCTTCCACCGAGCTGTTCTTGCTTTCAACAGTCTTCCACTGCTGCCTCATGCTTCTGGGCACAGCCAGCATTGTGTCCTGAGGACGCTGCCTTCTCTCGCGCTAGACGCTGCTTTCTCGGCAAAAGGCAGTTTCTCGCTTCTGACAGCACTGCTATGGAAAAGCAGTAGAGAGAGCCAGCAGAGCTTCTGCTGGTGCTGCAAAAGCAGGGCTAACTCCCACTCAGCTCCAAAGTGATCCTGTGCTGGAAAAAGCAGGATTCTTGCTGCACAAGCACCTTGGCTTGCTGGAAGCAGAAGCAAGCACCAGTGTTTCTCTGCAGAGTGCCCAAACAGAGCACTAGCACGTACACGGCGAAAGAAGCAACCTGACGCTTCCTGCTCTCTCTACAGCTCTCGCTTGCAGACAGGGCATGTTTGGCGTGGATCTAGCCCCGGGAGCTGTGCACTGTGCTGGGGAAGTGCTACAAGTCTGCCTGAAGCTCCTCCTGCAGCCTGCAGCCCTGACGGCTTCTGCCTGAAATTCTCCACCACCACCTTCTTCCACCGAGCTGTTCTTGCTTTCAACAGTCTTCCACTGCTGCCTCACGCTTCTGGGCACAGCCAGCATTGTGTCCTGAGGACGCTGCCTTCTCTCGCGCTAGACGCTGCTTTCTCGGCAAAAGGCAGTTTCTCGCTTCTGACAGCACTGCTATGGAAAAGCAGTAGAGAGAGCCAGCAGAGCTTCTGCTGGTGCTGCAAAAGCAGGGCTAACTCCCACTCAGCTCCAAAGTGATCCTGTGCTGGAAAAAGCAGGATTCTTGCTGCACAAGCACCTTGGCTTGCTGGAAGCAGAAGCAAGCACCAGTGTTTCTCTGCAGAGTGCCCAAACAGAGCACTAGCACGTACACGGCGAAAGAAGCAACCTGACGCTTCCTGCTCTCTCTACAGCTCTCGCTTGCAGACAGGGCATGTTTGGCGTGGATCTAGCCCCGGGAGCTGTGCACTGTGCTGGGGAAGTGCTACAAGTCTGCCTGAAGCTCCTCCTGCAGCCTGCAGCCCTGACGGCTTCTGCCTGAAATTCTCCACCACCACCTTCTTCCACCGAGCTGTTCTTGCTTTCAACAGTCTTCCACTGCTGCCTCACGCTTCTGGGCACAGCCAGCATTGTGTCCTGAGGACGCTGCCTTCTCTCGCGCTAGACGCTGCTTTCTCGGCAAAAGGCAGTTTCTCGCTTCTGACAGCACTGCTATGGAAAAGCAGTAGAGAGAGCCAGCAGAGCTTCTGCTGGTGCTGCAAAAGCAGGGCTAACTCCCACTCAGCTCCAAAGTGATCCTGTGCTGGAAAAAGCAGGATTCTTGCTGCACAAGCACCTTGGCTTGCTGGAAGCAGAAGCAAGCACCAGTGTTTCTCTGCAGAGTGCCCAAACAGAGCACTAGCACGTACACGGCGAAAGAAGCAACCTGACGCTTCCTGCTCTCTCTACAGCTCTCGCTTGCAGACAGGGCATGTTTGGCGTGGATCTAGCCCCGGGAGCTGTGCACTGTGCTGGGGAAGTGCTACAAGTCTGCCTGAAGCTCCTCCTGCAGCCTGCAGCCCTGACGGCTTCTGCCTGAAATTCTCCACCACCACCTTCTTCCACCGAGCTGTTCTTGCTTTCAACAGTCTTCCACTGCTGCCTCACGCTTCTGGGCACAGCCAGCATTGTGTCCTGAGGACGCTGCCTTCTCTCGCGCTAGACGCTGCTTTCTCGGCAAAAGGCAGTTTCTCGCTTCTGACAGCACTGCTATGGAAAAGCAGTAGAGAGAGCCAGCAGAGCTTCTGCTGGTGCTGCAAAAGCAGGGCTAACTCCCACTCAGCTCCAAAGTGATCCTGTGCTGGAAAAAGCAGGATTCTTGCTGCACAAGCACCTTGGCTTGCTGGAAGCAGAAGCAAGCACCAGTGTTTCTCTGCAGAGTGCCCAAACAGAGCACTAGCACGTACACGGCGAAAGAAGCAACCTGACGCTTCCTGCTCTCTCTACAGCTCTCGCTTGCAGACAGGGCATGTTTGGCGTGGATCTAGCCCCGGGAGCTGTGCACTGTGCTGGGGAAGTGCTACAAGTCTGCCTGAAGCTCCTCCTGCAGCCTGCAGCCCTGACGGCTTCTGCCTGAAATTCTCCACCACCACCTTCTTCCACCGAGCTGTTCTTGCTTTCAACAGTCTTCCACTGCTGCCTCACGCTTCTGGGCACAGCCAGCATTGTGTCCTGAGGACGCTGCCTTCTCTCGCGCTAGACGCTGCTTTCTCGGCAAAAGGCAGTTTCTCGCTTCTGACAGCACTGCTATGGAAAAGCAGTAGAGAGAGCCAGCAGAGCTTCTGCTGGTGCTGCAAAAGCAGGGCTAACTCCCACTCAGCTCCAAAGTGATCCTGTGCTGGAAAAAGCAGGATTCTTGCTGCACAAGCACCTTGGCTTGCTGGAAGCAGAAGCAAGCACCAGTGTTTCTCTGCAGAGTGCCCAAACAGAGCACTAGCACGTACACGGCGAAAGAAGCAACCTGACGCTTCCTGCTCTCTCTACAGCTCTCGCTTGCAGACAGGGCATGTTTGGCGTGGATCTAGCCCCGGGAGCTGTGCACTGTGCTGGGGAAGTGCTACAAGTCTGCCTGAAGCTCCTCCTGCAGCCTGCAGCCCTGACGGCTTCTGCCTGAAATTCTCCACCACCACCTTCTTCCACCGAGCTGTTCTTGCTTTCAACAGTCTTCCACTGCTGCCTCACGCTTCTGGGCACAGCCAGCATTGTGTCCTGAGGACGCTGCCTTCTCTCGCGCTAGACGCTGCTTTCTCGGCAAAAGGCAGTTTCTCGCTTCTGACAGCACTGCTATGGAAAAGCAGTAGAGAGAGCCAGCAGAGCTTCTGCTGGTGCTGCAAAAGCAGGGCTAACTCCCACTCAGCTCCAAAGTGATCCTGTGCTGGAAAAAGCAGGATTCTTGCTGCACAAGCACCTTGGCTTGCTGGAAGCAGAAGCAAGCACCAGTGTTTCTCTGCAGAGTGCCCAAACAGAGCACTAGCACGTACACGGCGAAAGAAGCAACCTGACGCTTCCTGCTCTCTCTACAGCTCTCGCTTGCAGACAGGGCATGTTTGGCGTGGATCTAGCCCCGGGAGCTGTGCACTGTGCTGGGGAAGTGCTACAAGTCTGCCTGAAGCTCCTCCTGCAGCCTGCAGCCCTGACGGCTTCTGCCTGAAATTCTCCACCACCACCTTCTTCCACCGAGCTGTTCTTGCTTTCAACAGTCTTCCACTGCTGCCTCACGCTTCTGGGCACAGCCAGCATTGTGTCCTGAGGACGCTGCCTTCTCTCGCGCTAGACGCTGCTTTCTCGGCAAAAGGCAGTTTCTCGCTTCTGACAGCACTGCTATGGAAAAGCAGTAGAGAGAGCCAGCAGAGCTTCTGCTGGTGCTGCAAAAGCAGGGCTAACTCCCACTCAGCTCCAAAGTGATCCTGTGCTGGAAAAAGCAGGATTCTTGCTGCACAAGCACCTTGGCTTGCTGGAAGCAGAAGCAAGCACCAGTGTTTCTCTGCAGAGTGCCCAAACAGAGCACTAGCACGTACACGGCGAAAGAAGCAACCTGACGCTTCCTGCTCTCTCTACAGCTCTCGCTTGCAGACAGGGCATGTTTGGCGTGGATCTAGCCCCGGGAGCTGTGCACTGTGCTGGGGAAGTGCTACAAGTCTGCCTGAAGCTCCTCCTGCAGCCTGCAGCCCTGACGGCTTCTGCCTGAAATTCTCCACCACCACCTTCTTCCACCGAGCTGTTCTTGCTTTCAACAGTCTTCCACTGCTGCCTCACGCTTCTGGGCACAGCCAGCATTGTGTCCTGAGGACGCTGCCTTCTCTCGCGCTAGACGCTGCTTTCTCGGCAAAAGGCAGTTTCTCGCTTCTGACAGCACTGCTATGGAAAAGCAGTAGAGAGAGCCAGCAGAGCTTCTGCTGGTGCTGCAAAAGCAGGGCTAACTCCCACTCAGCTCCAAAGTGATCCTGTGCTGGAAAAAGCAGGATTCTTGCTGCACAAGCACCTTGGCTTGCTGGAAGCAGAAGCAAGCACCAGTGTTTCTCTGCAGAGTGCCCAAACAGAGCACTAGCACGTACACGGCGAAAGAAGCAACCTGACGCTTCCTGCTCTCTCTACAGCTCTCGCTTGCAGACAGGGCATGTTTGGCGTGGATCTAGCCCCGGGAGCTGTGCACTGTGCTGGGGAAGTGCTACAAGTCTGCCTGAAGCTCCTCCTGCAGCCTGCAGCCCTGACGGCTTCTGCCTGAAATTCTCCACCACCACCTTCTTCCACCGAGCTGTTCTTGCTTTCAACAGTCTTCCACTGCTGCCTCACGCTTCTGGGCACAGCCAGCATTGTGTCCTGAGGACGCTGCCTTCTCTCGCGCTAGACGCTGCTTTCTCGGCAAAAGGCAGTTTCTCGCTTCTGACAGCACTGCTATGGAAAAGCAGTAGAGAGAGCCAGCAGAGCTTCTGCTGGTGCTGCAAAAGCAGGGCTAACTCCCACTCAGCTCCAAAGTGATCCTGTGCTGGAAAAAGCAGGATTCTTGCTGCACAAGCACCTTGGCTTGCTGGAAGCAGAAGCAAGCACCAGTGTTTCTCTGCAGAGTGCCCAAACAGAGCACTAGCACGTACACGGCGAAAGAAGCAACCTGACGCTTCCTGCTCTCTCTACAGCTCTCGCTTGCAGACAGGGCATGTTTGGCGTGGATCTAGCCCCGGGAGCTGTGCACTGTGCTGGGGAAGTGCTACAAGTCTGCCTGAAGCTCCTCCTGCAGCCTGCAGCCCTGACGGCTTCTGCCTGAAATTCTCCACCACCACCTTCTTCCACCGAGCTGTTCTTGCTTTCAACAGTCTTCCACTGCTGCCTCACGCTTCTGGGCACAGCCAGCATTGTGTCCTGAGGACGCTGCCTTCTCTCGCGCTAGACGCTGCTTTCTCGGCAAAAGGCAGTTTCTCGCTTCTGACAGCACTGCTATGGAAAAGCAGTAGAGAGAGCCAGCAGAGCTTCTGCTGGTGCTGCAAAAGCAGGGCTAACTCCCACTCAGCTCCAAAGTGATCCTGTGCTGGAAAAAGCAGGATTCTTGCTGCACAAGCACCTTGGCTTGCTGGAAGCAGAAGCAAGCACCAGTGTTTCTCTGCAGAGTGCCCAAACAGAGCACTAGCACGTACACGGCGAAAGAAGCAACCTGACGCTTCCTGCTCTCTCTACAGCTCTCGCTTGCAGACAGGGCATGTTTGGCGTGGATCTAGCCCCGGGAGCTGTGCACTGTGCTGGGGAAGTGCTACAAGTCTGCCTGAAGCTCCTCCTGCAGCCTGCAGCCCTGACGGCTTCTGCCTGAAATTCTCCACCACCACCTTCTTCCACCGAGCTGTTCTTGCTTTCAACAGTCTTCCACTGCTGCCTCACGCTTCTGGGCACAGCCAGCATTGTGTCCTGAGGACGCTGCCTTCTCTCGCGCTAGACGCTGCTTTCTCGGCAAAAGGCAGTTTCTCGCTTCTGACAGCACTGCTATGGAAAAGCAGTAGAGAGAGCCAGCAGAGCTTCTGCTGGTGCTGCAAAAGCAGGGCTAACTCCCACTCAGCTCCAAAGTGATCCTGTGCTGGAAAAAGCAGGATTCTTGCTGCACAAGCACCTTGGCTTGCTGGAAGCAGAAGCAAGCACCAGTGTTTCTCTGCAGAGTGCCCAAACAGAGCACTAGCACGTACACGGCGAAAGAAGCAACCTGACGCTTCCTGCTCTCTCTACAGCTCTCGCTTGCAGACAGGGCATGTTTGGCGTGGATCTAGCCCCGGGAGCTGTGCACTGTGCTGGGGAAGTGCTACAAGTCTGCCTGAAGCTCCTCCTGCAGCCTGCAGCCCTGACGGCTTCTGCCTGAAATTCTCCACCACCACCTTCTTCCACCGAGCTGTTCTTGCTTTCAACAGTCTTCCACTGCTGCCTCACGCTTCTGGGCACAGCCAGCATTGTGTCCTGAGGACGCTGCCTTCTCTCGCGCTAGACGCTGCTTTCTCGGCAAAAGGCAGTTTCTCGCTTCTGACAGCACTGCTATGGAAAAGCAGTAGAGAGAGCCAGCAGAGCTTCTGCTGGTGCTGCAAAAGCAGGGCTAACTCCCACTCAGCTCCAAAGTGATCCTGTGCTGGAAAAAGCAGGATTCTTGCTGCACAAGCACCTTGGCTTGCTGGAAGCAGAAGCAAGCACCAGTGTTTCTCTGCAGAGTGCCCAAACAGAGCACTAGCACGTACACGGCGAAAGAAGCAACCTGACGCTTCCTGCTCTCTCTACAGCTCTCGCTTGCAGACAGGGCATGTTTGGCGTGGATCTAGCCCCGGGAGCTGTGCACTGTGCTGGGGAAGTGCTACAAGTCTGCCTGAAGCTCCTCCTGCAGCCTGCAGCCCTGACGGCTTCTGCCTGAAATTCTCCACCACCACCTTCTTCCACCGAGCTGTTCTTGCTTTCAACAGTCTTCCACTGCTGCCTCACGCTTCTGGGCACAGCCAGCATTGTGTCCTGAGGACGCTGCCTTCTCTCGCGCTAGACGCTGCTTTCTCGGCAAAAGGCAGTTTCTCGCTTCTGACAGCACTGCTATGGAAAAGCAGTAGAGAGAGCCAGCAGAGCTTCTGCTGGTGCTGCAAAAGCAGGGCTAACTCCCACTCAGCTCCAAAGTGATCCTGTGCTGGAAAAAGCAGGATTCTTGCTGCACAAGCACCTTGGCTTGCTGGAAGCAGAAGCAAGCACCAGTGTTTCTCTGCAGAGTGCCCAAACAGAGCACTAGCACGTACACGGCGAAAGAAGCAACCTGACGCTTCCTGCTCTCTCTACAGCTCTCGCTTGCAGACAGGGCATGTTTGGCGTGGATCTAGCCCCGGGAGCTGTGCACTGTGCTGGGGAAGTGCTACAAGTCTGCCTGAAGCTCCTCCTGCAGCCTGCAGCCCTGACGGCTTCTGCCTGAAATTCTCCACCACCACCTTCTTCCACCGAGCTGTTCTTGCTTTCAACAGTCTTCCACTGCTGCCTCACGCTTCTGGGCACAGCCAGCATTGTGTCCTGAGGACGCTGCCTTCTCTCGCGCTAGACGCTGCTTTCTCGGCAAAAGGCAGTTTCTCGCTTCTGACAGCACTGCTATGGAAAAGCAGTAGAGAGAGCCAGCAGAGCTTCTGCTGGTGCTGCAAAAGCAGGGCTAACTCCCACTCAGCTCCAAAGTGATCCTGTGCTGGAAAAAGCAGGATTCTTGCTGCACAAGCACCTTGGCTTGCTGGAAGCAGAAGCAAGCACCAGTGTTTCTCTGCAGAGTGCCCAAACAGAGCACTAGCACGTACACGGCGAAAGAAGCAACCTGACGCTTCCTGCTCTCTCTACAGCTCTCGCTTGCAGACAGGGCATGTTTGGCGTGGATCTAGCCCCGGGAGCTGTGCACTGTGCTGGGGAAGTGCTACAAGTCTGCCTGAAGCTCCTCCTGCAGCCTGCAGCCCTGACGGCTTCTGCCTGAAATTCTCCACCACCACCTTCTTCCACCGAGCTGTTCTTGCTTTCAACAGTCTTCCACTGCTGCCTCACGCTTCTGGGCACAGCCAGCATTGTGTCCTGAGGACGCTGCCTTCTCTCGCGCTAGACGCTGCTTTCTCGGCAAAAGGCAGTTTCTCGCTTCTGACAGCACTGCTATGGAAAAGCAGTAGAGAGAGCCAGCAGAGCTTCTGCTGGTGCTGCAAAAGCAGGGCTAACTCCCACTCAGCTCCAAAGTGATCCTGTGCTGGAAAAAGCAGGATTCTTGCTGCACAAGCACCTTGGCTTGCTGGAAGCAGAAGCAAGCACCAA